>CM045769.1:167313811-168513811 GCA_025200525.1 Camellia lanceoleosa
TGTGATTGAGCTTTGATTTGATTGGTTCTGAACCTCGTTGACTCGGTAAAAGGAGCTTTTGGAGTTTCAGAGAACCCACTTCGGGATTGGAAACCCTTTTGATCTTTGTGTTCTGGGTTGGCTCAGATTTGCGTTTTTGAATGGTATGTGCTTGTGTTTGACTCATTTTTGTATTAAAGATTTGTTCATATGTATGTTTGTTTTTGGGTATTTTGTATGTGTAAAGCTTGTGTTTGAGAAACAATTGAATGAGGTTGTTGATTTGTGGGTATGTTTGTGCATTTGAAGTATTCAAACATGAATTTTTCTAAGTTTTGAACCATTGCCATGACATGATTTGGGTTTTGATTTGGGAATGATGAACCTTGTAAAAGAGTTATTAATTTTTGAATGTTGTATGTTTGATGGGTCTTGAAAAGGAGCACAATTGGATTTGTGTGTGAAGCTGGATTGCTTGTTAATGAGCTGCTTTCTACCCTGGTGATACACTTCAAGTCTCGTTGGTGGTTTTTTAACCAAATTCTGGTATTGGGATGGGTTGTCAGTGCTCTAAACTCACTGCATGTTGTTGGGTTTCAGAACAAAATGGCCCCGTTCATGAGGCACCTAAAGCTGGTAAGTGCAGCCGGACTTATTGTTTCACAGCTTGATGACTAGTAGGGTTGTGTTTGAACAATCTGTATGTTTGTTCAGCAGAAAATGAGAAGAGTGAAGCTGATGATTTGCCCACATTTCGCGAATACACCATTGAACAACTTAGAATGGCTACATCTGGATTTGCAGTTGAGAACATAGTTTCTGAACATGGGGAAAAGGCTCCAAATGTTGTTTATAAAGGGAAGGTGGAGAATCAAAGGCGGATAGCTGTTAAACGCTTTAATAGATCTGCTTGGCCTGAAGCCCGACAGTTCTTGGTAAGTATGGCCAAACCTAAAGCATTATTTTTTGCAAAGTGCCCTACAACATTCTGACTTTGCATGTCACTTGTGAAATTATTATGTGTATTTTCAATCATCAATGTTGTTTGAGATTCATGAAGCCTTTTCCTGTTATTATTTGTCGGCTATTAGGTTTGATAGCATTTCAGGAATATACCTAGTGATAGCCTCTGTCCAAGTGATGGCTAAGTCCTTAATGATCGTATCTTTTAGTTATTTCCCAAACTCACGTAACATTCAACACAATGTGAGGGTAAATGTTTAGAATGCCCCCTTATTCATTTTTTGTGTTGGCAATTTAACTCCAAAGACGGAGTCTATAATGTTGTAGCTTACATTGAGTCCCTGAGCATTCCTAGTTCCAATATCATGGAGACTGAAATGAAGCTTGGCACATACTCAATTTACTCTGAAGGATGGCTAGAAGATTCATGGATAGCACCTCGGAGTCAATTTACTCTGAAGGATGGCTAGAAGATTCATGGATAGCACCTCTGAGTAAATTAGGTATAAATATAATAAATTCATGCATGCGCATTCACACACTTGGGTTGGGTGTTATAGATGTTGTTTATTTTTGGTATTGGTTTGTGACCTTGGTTAATTTAGTTTGATCTTAGGCTAAATTAGTTAATGGTATTGTATCTTAGTTCCCTGTAGTTTGGTTTTTACTTAGCTTTCCCGAGCTTTAAATTTGTCTTAGAAACATTGACGCTTGAGTTTGAATGTAAGTGACCCCGTTCAAAAGAGAACCATAATTTCTGTCGCAAGACCTAGAGAGGTGGAAAACCAGTAGGTTTACCATTTGAAAACTCCGGTGGTTTTGTTCAAATGCATGTTATCCTAGAATATGGTTTTGTTTTCAAAACTTGAATCCAGAGACGTGACAGTTTGATTGGTGCTCTATTTAGTTTGAATGAGTGTTTTATTTTCAGGAATCTGATCTAAGTCATAGTGTATTTTACTTTTTGTTTGTTTAGGTTTTCCTTGAAGCTTTTATAATGGCCTTACGACTTCCATGTAAAGGGTTACCCATAGAGAGATCTTTTACGGTGATTTTGAGTTCTCTTTTTTTGGACTCTATAGCCTTGTGAGTGTGAGGTTGGGTGAGCAACGCACAACCATATGGAGCACACAACCATTGTTAGGGAGCACATAAAAGATTTGTGTTGATCTGGAGACTGGAAGCTTGTTCGTGGTTGTGAGGTCATGACATGCTAGTGGAAAGTGAATTAGCAGAGTTCAAGGAGACTGGACAGATTGGAAGATAATATGGAACTGCTCTGGTTTGAGTGGGTTTTCTCACTATAAATCCTTTGTCTGGCTTGGCTATCTTGCTTACTTTTGAAATTTTTTTTTTCTATCTAAAACCTTTGATCATCAAGTGATGCAATTAGCATTCCTTGAAATGAAAATGATTTATTTTGAAAATCACTCACATCACACACAATTCTAATATATATCTGACTGTTGTAATTGGTTGAAGGGAGATTAATTTTGAGTTTTGGTGTCCTAATCTTGTTGTACTTGTTATTGTTTTCTTTTTATTTCGCATGAAATCAATCTACACAGTTTTGCGACAAAGGTGGGGTGGGGGAAATCATTGGCAATGGCAGCCTTTGAACAGTTGTCAGAATTTTGTGAACATTATTGAACAAGTTTACAAACATTGTGCCTCTGAAGCTTATTCAATTTGTCCTTGTATTTGACTTGATCTTTCAATGGTTTTTAACATGGCAACTATCCTTCCCGTTGCAATATGAATTTTTGTGAGTACATAATACTAAGCTCTGAACTCCTTACCATTTATTACTTCAGGAAGAAGCAAGATCTGTTGGTCAACTCAGGAACCATAGATTAGTAAATCTACTTGGTTGTTGTTGCGAAGGTGATGAGAGGTTACTTGTTGCAGAATTTATGCCCCATGAGACACTTGCAAAACACCTATTTCATTGTAAGTCTGTTAGATTTATAACCACTTTTGCTGTCTTTGCATGTACTTTTGCTGTTCTCCAACATTCATTTCTATGTTGGGATTCTGAGGTTGTATCATCATATCAAAACAGAACGTGGTGGTTGATGATAGTAAATACATCAATGCTTTCATTTTATTAGGCAACTACTGTCTAGTGCATGTGATCTTTATACTTATCTAATTATCTATTACTGTACATAGAGTGGGCCGTTGTTTCGTGCACTAAATAAGAGAATTGAATGGTCTCTATTTTATCATTGATGTGGGCAGAGCGCTACTATTTTTATGAATGTGTGAGAAGAAAAAATTTATGTCTATTTGTCACATCAAATAATATAGTAGATACCGCACCTGGTCCTGTGCCATTATTTTCCCTTTTATTATTACTATTTTTTCATTTTTCATTAAGAGTGTTCAAGGAAAATGTAGTGGCTCTGGCTCACCTTTTCCATCGCTCTAGTTCAAGTTCAAAAAATTTGAGGAATCTCTTCCTTCTCTCACATTTGGACACTTGAGCTAACTTCTAAGTTTGCCTCTCTATTGAATCACAATTCTTTTTATTATTTCATATTTATTTTGTTTAGTTAGATCCTCTTATTTGATGTAATTTCAACTAAAATATTGGATTTTTATTTATTTGTTGACTCAGGGGAAACACAGCCTATGAAGTGGGCAATGCGTTTAAGGGTAGCTTTATGTCTTGCACAAGCTCTAGAATACTGTACAAGCAAAGGACGTGCCCTCTATCATGATCTTAATGCTTACAGAATAGTCCTTGATGATGTAAGTATGCTGTTATTTTCCACTGGTATCAGCATCTCTCTCTCTCTCTCTCTCTCTCTCTCTCACACACACACACACACACACACACACACACACACACATTTCTTTCTTCTTTTTATTTATTTATTAAAATGGTGGTCAGAGTGGAATTTTATTTATTTATTGCCATATCATGTTATATCACAGGATGGTAACCCTAGACTGTCATGCTTTGGTTTAATGAAGAATAGTAGAGATGGAAAAAGTTATAGCACGAATCTGGCATTCACTCCTCCAGAGTACCTGAGGACTGGTATTTACTTTCTTCAGCATGTATATGTTTATCTATAAAGAAGTCTATCTTTACACATTTTTGAGTCTTCTATATTTGGTTGGACGTTTGCATGAGCTAGGGCCATGAATCCTCACTTGCCAACTTTAAAGGGTATTGCATTTGCTAATCTGTATACCATTATTTTATTTTTTTTCCCATTAGCTATTTTGTGGTTACGATGTAATAAACTTTTAACCATCATTTCTTAATGTTTATATTGTAATAATTATTTTTTTAACGTACCAAAGAAAAAACTTTTAACATGGGTAACCAAATTCATTCTCAGGATGTATCTCCAGCCACTGGTCAAGTCCATTCTGGAAACTTGATACAGTATTCTTTTTGGCTTGATTCATGATGAGAAAAGAACAAACTCTTCAGTACTGCTGGCATTCTTTCCTTAGTTGAAATTGCTTCTGCTTCATTCATCACCAATACTTAAACCAAGTTTGGCATCCCAATATAAGTGCACTTATTTCATCTTTTTATCTTTTTTGGATCACATCAATCAATATCTCCTCTTTTTTTTTTACACACAAGAAAAAAAAAAAAAAAAAAAAAACTATCTAAACTTCCCAAACTTGGCCTTAGTGTATGCTGCTCAATCCAACTGGTTGAGATTTTACTTCCCTTAGAACTAATTGTCTATCTTACATATGAGGTCAAATTTAATAGTCTTGAGTCAATCAACTGGCTGATATCACCTGAACTTTGAACTGAATTGCTCTCAAATCTTTTATGAGCTTGCTATTACAATAAATAATTGAAACTAATAGAATTTGCATGATGGAACTTATTCAGCCATGACGGCTGGTTGGCAAAGATAAAAGATCTATCATGATCTGTCACATTATTATCTCTATTTATGGTCAGTTCAAATGCTCGTTTTATTTGGCTCAGCATTAGTTCTCCACATGGAAAATAGGTGTCTCTTTCTCTCACCTGGATTTTCTTCCCCTTCTCAATGTTGATGTTGATGTATTAATGCCATGTCCACTTTGTTGAAGAAAATTAACATCACAATGTGAAACTTAGCCTATGTCATATAGATGAGGGATCAACCTTTCTCTCTTTATTTTTCTTTTTCAATGCTCTCTCTCTCTCTCTCTCTCTCTATATATATATATGTATATGTATATAGGTATAAATGGATAGATATATGTCTACATGTCTGTAAAGCATTGATGGTTATGATTGGTATACTTTACAAAAAGGATCATCTTGTGAAGGCTTTATCTAATTAACTACAGAGCTTCTTGTCTTGGGAACTCATTTGATTCTTTCTGATGTTGCTTAAATGCTGAATGAATGTTCTTGAACATTTCATAATCACTTTTATTTTGTTTATTTTGAAGTTTCAAGTGATTTAGGTTTCTCATCTTTCTTGTAGGAAGAGTAACTCCAGAAAGTGTAATTTATAGCTTTGGTACCCTTTTGCTTGATCTTCTCAGTGGAAAGCACATTCCTCCAAGCCATGTAAGTCTTGTCCCTGCTAAGTTTATGTGAATTTAAAGCAATCTTTAATTTTTTGCTTCTTTTTTTATTTTTGTTTTTGTTTTGTGTGTGTGTGTGTGTTTCAATGCGCATAATTTATGGTTCTCTGAATGAGAAAAACTTGATGAATGAATTTTTATGAGTTTCCATCCTGAGAGATGTGTAGCCTACTGTCACCTATGGAGCCAAAAGAATAAATAATTAAATTGAAGGAGAAAGAAAGAAAATGAAGTAGTAGTGAAAAATGTTAAGCCATCTCAAGCATGCTCAAATTTGTTCTTGTCATACCATACAGTGACTTCAAGTTAAAAATTGTCAAACTAAAATTGCATTCTAAATTTGGCCATGGAACTGCAGAGTCATGTAAATCTGGTTTTCGTGGTTGATGTTGTATCTATTGCACAGAATAATCTATCCTGTGTAGTTGTGATGCTTTGTGCAGCTTTTAGAATTGTCATATATTCTTTGTGTAATTTAGGTTTCTCAAGTTTGATTTCTCAGTGTTGTCACTGTCAGGGCATCATCTCCCAAGTGTCAAACTTGGGGAAAGCCTTTTAACTTTTTCTTGTAGCAAAAATATATTTAATGAAAAATCAATAGATGTTTTCACCTTTTGTGGAAAGCCATATTTGAGAGGATTTTGTACACACGATCATCATAATTATCTCAATAGTTTATAGCTTTCTCAACTGAAAGTAAGTGTCAAAGTGAACGAACAAGTGGACTTTAGCCAGACAAGTCGACATTAATGTAATATTTATGATAGATGTATTGATTTATTATGCCTGCTTCAGGTTTCATTTTTTTGACAGAACTCTAATTTGTTGTTTGTCTCTCACATTAGCTTTAGGTATTTCCTTGCAAGGTTTGTGGTCTTTCATTTGAATTTTCAAATACTTCATTTCATATACTTTGCAACTAATATTCAGTTGAATAATTTGTATCAGGCTCTTGACCTTATACGGGACAGGAATATTCAGACGTTAACGGATTCTTGCTTGGAAGGTCAATTCTCCAATGATGAAGGGACTGAATTGGTTCGTTTAGCTTCAAGATGCTTACAATTTGAGCCAAGAGAGCGGCCAAATCCAAAATCATTAGTAGCTGCTTTGATTCCTCTTCAGAAGGAAACTGAGGTTGGTTGTTTTTTGGAATAAGGGGTGGTTTGGGATGATCTAAATTAGTACACTTTTTGATTTTTTACAAAAAAATGTGAAATATGGGTTGGGTTTGAAGTGATGTGGTAGAGAGTTGATGTGACTTAAATAAGATGATGTGACTTAAATAGGATAGTGACTTTTTAACTTTTTAACTTTTTTAGATTATGCCAAACCAAGCCTAAGTTGGCTTTGCCATGTGTTGAAAGCTGATAGCATTTTGTTTTGCAGGTTCCTTCTCATGTATTGATGGGTATACCGTATGGTTCTGCAGCTTTGTCCCTATCCCCACTTGGTGAAGCTTGCGTAAGAATGGATTTGACTGCCATACATGAGATCTTAGAGAAGATTGGGTATAAAGATGATGAGGGAGCAGCAACTGAGGTTTGTTTCTAATACATGTTTAAAAAGTTAACGGACTATTTCAAAATACATGGTACTTTTGTATTTCATCTTGTTACTGTAATTATCTTCAAATTTGGTCCTCCATGGAGACATTGACACTATAGGCAAGGTGGAGTGGGTAGAGGCATGGCTCCCAAAATTCTGCAACCTCCTATTTACTTATGCAATTTACATGCTCATGTAACTTGTGGCTTTGATATTGAAATTGTTATAATATGGGCTTTGATATCAAAATAGATAGGAACTAGGTATTGGGTAGAACATCTTGCAATCATTGGGAATGCCTACGCCCCAAAATCCTTTGCAAGTGTTTATGCTATATCTTTGATCATCAATAGTAATCTGAACTATGAAATCCAGGAACTTGTGAAAATCATTTTTATGTTGGAGGCTGATGAAGACTATTGCAATCAATTGTCGGCATATATATAAATCTGTCGTCTGAGTTCCCTCCAACAAGATGCTATTGTTGCGACTGGGCAGATGGCATTCACAAATCCTGAAGCATATTACTCTTATGTTTATTTCAGTGGCTTGAGTCTTGTTAGCAGTCATTGACTCGAATTGTTTCAGTTTTGTGATTAGAAGTTTTCTTGTTTCAGTTTTTTTATTAGTAGTTTTCAGGGTTTTAGGAATAGAAATTAGGTCATATTATGCCATGATATTGGGTGAGATCTGTTATAGAATATTTTACTCCATTTTATGGCTTTTATAGACTATAAATATGCTTCCTGATAGAATAGTGAATTCACACTCTTGAGATAGACATATTGAAATAATTATGTGAGAGAGCTGAATTTACGCTGTCGTTCACGCAGGTGTTTTCATTTATTCATGACAGAACTGAATACTTAGTTGTCGTATACGTGTACGCACGCACACACACATATATATATAGATACAAGGATATATATACACTTATTATCACTTGGTCGGTGCTTTTATTTGTGCTTATGTCTTACACTTATAGTCGTCATCCATCCTTAGAATCCTGCTTAATACTGTTTTTACATGCTTGCAGCTTTCATTCCAGATGTGGACGAACCAGATGCAGGAGACACTGAACTCAAAGAAAAAGGGTGATGTTGCTTTCCGGCATAAAGACTTCAGAGCTGCAGTTGAATGCTACACACAGGTTAAAATGTTTACCACCTGTATACAAGTTTTCTTTGAATTAATTCGCACTTAACTTCCAAGTTGTTATCTGCCATCAAAAACCTCATTGCTTGCGGACCTAGATTTGCATCTCTGTCATACTGCTATTTCTTGGGTGGGGTTAAATTTCGGATAATGTATTAACTCATTTTTATAAATTGCAGCCCTCATCTTTCTCTCCGATCATTGTTTTTTAAGAGATAAATTTATCTCATGGCTTGTGAACAAGGTGGAAGGGAGGGGGTTAGTTGGTGATTGTCGCTACATTGGTCGATATAATGTTTGAAAAAGAGAATGTTGACTTTGGACTGTTAGATTACCTATTATCTCAAAAGCTTAATCTGGTAAGGAATGGGCTCAACAATGTTTATTAATTTATCTTACACCCTCCCTCATGTGCAATCCCGTCTTGCATGTGAAGATGCAAACATCCATACATACAAAGAAGAAAGATTGCAAATGTAGAGACTTGAACCCAAGACCTCCTCTAACCTGAATTTTGATACCATGTTAGATCACCAATTAGCCCAAAAGCATCCACCCGAAAAAAAAGGCCCAAAAGCTTAAGCTAGTAGGAATGGGTCTACAAATGTATATAAGCAATCCAACAATTGTCTATGATTTAATTAGAAAATGCAGATCACCAAAAATATATTGAAGTCGGCAAACCACATTGGGTTGTTATCCTAAAGTTGGATCTTTTCTAGTTATAAATAATGCCTGGTATATGTCACAAGGGTTTGCCCACTCAATAAACCATAAAAGTACTCTTTAAGTGTTCTCTCGTCTTATTTTTAGCTCTTCTGCATGAAAGTATGTTTTCAGCTTTAAGGTAATTGATAGTTCTCCCCCCCCCCCCACGTTCCTTCTTTTTGGCAGTTTATAGAAGTTGGGACCATGGTCTCCCCAACAGTTTTTGCTCGACGTAGCCTGTCACATCTCATGAGTGACATGCCGCAAGAAGCCCTTGATGATGCAGTGCAAGCGCAAGTAATATCCCCTGTTTGGCACATTGCATCATATCTACAAGCTGCCAGTCTTTTTGCTTTAAGAAGAGATAACGAGGCACAAATTGCACTCAAAGAGGGTTCAATACTCGAAGAAAAGAGGAACACGACTTCCTGACAATGGAAAAGAGGTGGTCCATCCTCACCCTCATTTCATCACGCATCAAACACAAGTTTCTTGGTTTTCAGGCAAAACACAAGCCCTACTACAACCTCAAAAGAAAACACAGATTTTAACGAACACGAATAGCTTCTCTGTACTCTGCGTGCATGACTGGTTAGTTTTGTTGTCGTGTTGAATCATTCTTTTGCAACATTATTGGATAGGTTGGTTTGGTCAGTTTATTGGGGCTGCGGGATGCGTCCGTTTGTGTTTATGACAATTCTGTCCCTGCTAACAGGTAGCTGACCTTTTTTCCAATAACACGAACTTTGGGAATAATTCTCGGATACTATTGGATCAGATTATGTTCATAAAGGAGTCAACTGTTAGGTTTATATGAGTAGGTTGTGTAGAAGTGATTGTTGCCATGCTGTAATTTATGTACAGTACTTTTGTGGCTTTCTGCTGATGTCAAATTGATGCTTTTATATGTCATTGCCTTCTTTTTTTGCTTTTCTGCGTTGTTTTGGAGATCATTGTAGCATGGTGAAAATGAATTGGAACTTGGAACTTGGAAAATGGAAGAGAGTACTATAGGGAAGTGAAGAATATCTAGTTTAGAACTTGAACTGCCTGTTGGTATCGTTTTTGTTATCTGTTTGTGTTTTCAGGAAATTTGGCAAATCGACAACTCACTTTGGAAGGCACCAAAAAGTTTTCAAAACTATTTTTGCACCAAATAAAAACAATGGGATTTTTTTTTTAAATTTTTTAATTGTTTTTGGTTTTTAAAATGCAAAAAATGAAAACGATATCAAACCTCATTGGGACAGTGTGCTGTAATTTTTTGCATGTACTGTCTCAATAATTTTTTTTTTTTTTTTTTTTTTGAAAAGAAAAAACTAATTGAAATTATTGACTAATAAATTGTAAATAGAAAGCTGCATCAACCAAACGGGAAATTATTCATTGATTAATCAGTTATGAGAGAGTTCATGTGGGCATGTTTAATAAACAAAGCCATTCAATATCATTGTGAACAATATTTACACTCAAATCACATAATCGATAAACAATAGCAATCTCAAAACAACTTTGATTGGTAGCTCGAAATTGCCTTCCCCGAATCTCCCTAATTTCCATTTTCAGTAAACTGTTTTTTTTTTTTACTTGCCTTGCATTTTTTTTTTTGGCCAAAAATGGCAATTCGGGGCTTTCGGGGGAGCATCCCCTCGAGCTCCCACTCTTTTCTCATCTCAAAAATAACTCACGACATTGTTACAGTGAAAAGAAAACCCAATCACTCAAGATCAATAGCATTCCCCCTTTTTATTCACCTCCCTCATAACAAACACAACATATATATATATATATATCATTGGAAACCCTCTTAGTTTGTCATCCCCCCCTCCTCGTACTCTTCTTCTTCTTCTTCTTCATCACCATCAGCCACAGCCTCCTGATACTGCTGATATTCCGAAACCAAATCATTCATATTGCTCTCGGCCTCGGTAAACTCCATCTCATCCATTCCCTCTCCTGTATACCAATGCAAGAAAGCCTTCCTCCTAAACATTACCGTAAACTGCTCGGATACACGTCTAAACATCTCCTGAATCGATGTCGAGTTCCCCATGAACGTTGACGACATTGACAACCCTGTTGGCGGGATGTCACAGACGCTCGACTTGACGTTGTTTGGGATCCACTCAACAAAATACGAGGAGTTCTTGTTTTGGACATTGATCATTTGCTCGTCCACCTCTTTCGTGCTCATTTTTCCCCGAAACATGGCGGAGGCGGTGAGGTAGCGGCCGTGGCGGGGATCAGCAGCGCACATCATGTTCTTGGCATCCCACATTTGTTGGGTTAGTTCGGGAATGGTGAGGGCGCGGTATTGTTGGGATCCGAGGGAGGTTAAGGGGGCGAAACCGACCATGAAGAAGTGGAGGCGAGGGAAGGGGATGAGGTTGACAGCGAGTTTGCGGAGGTCGGAGTTGAGTTGGCCTGGGAATCGGAGGCAACAAGTGACTCCACTCATGGTGGTCGATATCAAGTGATTCAAATCACCAACTGCAACAATTACGAATTTGTCTCATTATGAGAAAATCTTCTGTTTTCTCAACACTAGTGCTAACAAAATGCGAGTTAATAATAATGAATAGTGTACTTACAACTGGGATTGGTGAGCTTGAGGGTACGAAAGCAGATATCGTAGAGGGCTTCATTGTCAAGAACCATACACTCATCGGCATTTTCGACTAACTGGTGGACTGAGAGGGTGGCATTGTAGGGCTCAACCACTGTATCGGAGACCTTAGGGGAGGGGAAGACAGAGAAAGTGAGCATCATTCGATCCGGATATTCTTCCCTTATCTTTGATATCAGTAGGGTCCCCATCCCGGACCCTGTCCCTCCTCCCAGTGAATGGCATATTTGGAACCCTAAGCATCATCATCATCATCATCATCATCATCATACATTAATTCATATTTCAAAATGAAAATCTACTCATGAATTACAAATTACATATCATCCTATGTTTTGGGTTGTTGGCAAAAGATTACCCCATTTTTTCATTCCTAGTCAACTTTGTCCATCATTTTATTGTTTAAGCATTGTGGGATTTTTTTGTTTTTTCAAAATTTGAAAAGCTATGGTCGGATCGAATTGCCATAACTGACTAGTTTGTCTTATAACTACTTATTTTTTGTTGAAATTATTGATTATATGTTGAAATTGATGTGTTGTTATCGATTATTTATAAAATTGACATTTTTTGAAATATATTTTTTTTATTATAGAAATTGAGTTGTAATCGAGGGATTATGATGCCGTTGGTACTCCATACTCCACACCATATCAACAAGGAGACATTATTTGGACATTAATGTACCTTGTAAGCAATCACAATTCTCAGCCTCTTTCCTCACAACATCAAGAACCGAATCAATCAGCTCAGCTCCCTCCGTGTAATGCCCCTTGGCCCAATTATTTCCGGCCCCATTTTGCCCGAAAACAAAGTTATCGGGCCTAAATATTTTTCCATAGGGCCCGGTACGCAGGCTGTCCATTGTACCAGGCTCTAGGTCCATTAACACCGCTCTAGGGACGTACCGGCCACCACTTGCCTCGTTGTAGTACACATTGACCCTTTCAAGTTGAACATGAGAATTGCCGATGTAGTTTCCGGTGGTGTCGATGCCGTGTTCCTCACACACGACCTCCCAAAACTTGCCGCCAATCTGATTGCCGCATTGCCCAGCTTGGATGTGGAGAATTTCTCTCATATTTTTTTGAGAATAAGTTGTGAAATGTTATGTGAAAATAGTGAAAGGGTGCAAAATCAATAAGTTTAGAGAAGGGAATAGGGAGGGTATGGGAAGAATGGAATGTGGATGGGTTTTTGTAGGTGGAAAGGGAATGGGATTTTGATTGAGACACTGATATTTTTCTCTCTTTCTCTCTCTAGAATGGGAAAATAATTAGAGAGAGAAAGAGGGAGAATTAATAATTTTCATGTGGGTATGCTTGGCAGAGGGCATGTCGAAGCCCAACAATAGTGACCTGGCCGTGGAAGGTGCCAACCAGGTACGTCTTAGGTCATCTGGCTTCATTCATTCTAAAATTACCAACTCATCCTCGCATTCAGGATTCTCTGTCATGATCTCTTCATAATAAGTTTGATGGGATAATTCAATAATTTAAATTTAAAATTGATGCAAAACTATATCATTTTAGAACATTTAGTTCTAAAAAAAGTACGCATTATTTTACTTCATTTTTAGATAAATTATTATAGAAAAATCATATCAGATGATCCTCATATCATCCTCGTAATTTTCTTTTCAATGTATCAGATTTCTCATATATGATTATTTTATGTAACGAATATGTCAACATGGTAAATTTGTTACCTATGATAATTTTTCTAGGATTCCACAAATACCCTTTTTGCTAATTTGCTTAACCTTTCATGGCATTTTTTGTTTCTATTTTTGGTTTAGGTTTCTTAAATTGGTATGCCATGTGATGAAGTTGTAGGCCAACCAATGTCAATGGTTCATTCATAAGATACTAGGTGTGTGTTGGAAAATGTTAAAGCAATAGGTTCCTTATAAAATACATATTGCAAATTGATTAATAACGCATGAAAGCACTGAGTTATAAAGAATTTATTTGATCCACACCTAATAGAATTGAATACACATTTCATTTTCTAGTTTTTATGTTTGAGATTGGCTTTTTTGTTTGTTTGTTTTTTTTTTTTTTTGTGTTTATAGTGATATTTTTAATTTTATTTTTTGAAAAAAGATCAGAAAAGTAAATATAAAAAAAAAAAGGTTCATTAAAGACAAAAAATAAAATCCTCCCAAAAAATTTATTGACTTTTTTCCCATTACTTTGTCGATCCTTTTACATTAAATGGACTTGAAAAATAAAATTTTTTGGCATAAATAAAAAAAAAAAAAATACTACAGGCAAAAGTTCAAAAAAAAAAAAAAAAAAATTGTGACTTCTATGCTGATGCCAAACTCATCTAGCAATATATATTGCAATAGAAGAGTTGCTTATGAAATAAGAATTCATAGAAGGATTGTTTGACTCAATGATAAGTGTTGTCATTAATATCTTGACGATACATGTTCGAGTAATGGAAACAGTTTATACAGAAATAAGGTGAAGTTGTATACATATAACTTTTTCTAAGATCCTACTTTAGCAAGATTTTAGTATATTGAATCGCCCCTTCAATTCTCTTAGTGATAAACATTACTTTTTAATAACATATCAATTAGGGTATTGTGGACAATTCAATGACTATAAAGTGGTTATACTGCATTAGTTTTTATGATTATACCTTTGAATTAGAGATAAAGTTGGGTAACAAATGAGTCATATATACATTAAAAAAAACAATGGAGTAGGGTGAGACAGGTAGGAAGCTACAATTATTGAAGGCTTGTCTCTTCTCATATAATAATACTATAATGATCCTTTATTTTTATCTAATGTGCCAATTTAATTGTTGGATGAGAGTTCTACTTGCTGCAATGCCATTTGTGTGGGGCTCATTCCTGACTCTATTTTCATAATTCGTATAGTTTACTTCATTAGATTTGTTAATTAAATTACTCATATAAATAATTAAATTAATCAAATATTTATAGTTATATGATTTTGTTTTAAAAAAATATGTAGTCTATTATCAAAATCATATTTACCTTTCATTTTTTAAAAATAAATATGATATAATATATAATTATAGATTTTTGATCAACTTGATTTTTGATATAGATGATCTTTTCAATAAATTTTATAAAATAAATGGTTCAGATTATGAAAATAGTTTCCAGATTAGCTCACAAATGACGGCATCCCTAGTCCCTAATTGTAAACACTCCATTAAAAATATACATAAATAATAGGACCCATTACATCAATATTAAGAAAATAGTATAAAAATATGATAATATAGCATTATTGCTTCTCATATATCTCTGCGATCCTTTCCATCCAGCTCTGAGCTCCCCCACAAGGACTGGTTGGTGTTGGAATCCATTTGCTATATAATACTCTCACTAATGATAACATTAAATTAGCACTGGAAAATGAAGACATTTGACCTCTTATTTGAGTAATTAAAAAGAACAAGAATATAAATCAATATTTTGTATCTTTTTAAATTATAAAAATATCAAGTTGCAATAGATAAGAAAATCTTACCTCAAAGATCTAATGACAAATAAAACTTCTCTGACTCACCACCCAAACTGATGGAAGATTTGAGTTGCAAGCCTATAAACTATTTAAAAAAACTGATATTTGGAGGATTTTTTTTTTTTTTTTGGGGAAATGGTAATAATGATTATACAAAAAAACAAAAGAAAAAAAAGACTCTATATGGAATTTTTAAGGAAAAATTACTCATAAATTCTATTTGGAGAAAAATTATTCCATTTAGTTCTAGAAATTTTCTTTCAAACCAATTAGTCTTTTTTATTTTGGGTAAATTATATTTCCTTGATTTGGGATTTGAAAGTTTACTTATTTGTTCTTGTGTGTCATTTTGTTTGAATTTTTTTTCCTAATGTTGGGTGTGCGTGGGTACAATAGGTTTTTACGTTTCTAATTTTTTTTTGTACAGATTTAGTGGAGTGATTTATAGGTGGATGATGTTACTCCATTTGTGGTGTTATTGGTGTGGGTCTAGCTTTGGTCCAGTCCACCATCGGACTGGACCGTGCTGTTGGGCCCATGGGGGCCCACAACGAGATTCGTTTTGAAAATCTGAACCGTGTAATGTGTAGAACTCTTCGAGTACTATATGCTTGTAAAAAATCACGTTGATCGGATATCGATTGCTATGTGATCAAATTAGTGTTATATATAAAAAAAAATGGATGGTGAATAAATTAATAGTTGACAAAAAAACTCATTTGATCATATAGCTATCGATATCCGATCAACGTGATTTTTTACAAGCATATAGTACTCGAAGAGTTCTACACATTGAACGATTCAGATTTTCAAAACGGGACCCATGGTGGACCTTCACAGGCCCAATAGCACGGTCCAGTTCGATGGTGGACTGGACCAAAGCCAGACCTTATTGGTGTGGTGTTCGTTCTTTTTTATGGTGTTTGTCCCTATTGTAATATTAACATTATAATATTGACATTAATTAACATTCAAACATAACACCAATGTAACAAATAAAAAACTTCTTACTATAGTTTTTCCAAACGTAACACTCTAATATAAAACTAAAAAAAAACTCTTTAGTATAACACAATAAAGTAACACACAAAAAAATTTCTTATTGTAATACCTTAATGTAATACACAAAAAAACTCCTTAGTATATTTTTTCCAAACATAACACTCTAATATAACACATAACAAGACTCTTTAATGTAGCACTCTAATGTAACACACACAAAAACCCTTAGTATAACACTCTAATGTAACATACAAAAAAAATTCTTGATGTACTTTTTCCAAATGTAACACTTTAATATAATACTCTAAAATAATCCTTAGTGTAACACTTTAATGTAACACACAAAAATTCCTTAGTGTAACATTTTAATGTAACACACAAAAAAAATATTTAGTGTACTTTTTCTAAACGTAACACTTCAATATAACACTACAAAAAAATTCCTTAGTGTAACACTTTAATGTAACACACAAAAAAATTATTTGATGTACTTTTTTCAAACGTAACACTCCAACGTAACATAAAAAAAGAAAATAAAAAAAAATAAACTTCTTAGTTTACTTTTTCTAAACATAACACTCCAATGTAATACTAAAAAAAAAAAAAAGAGAATGTGGGATTCTTCAAACCATTCCAAAAGGAGTACAAATATTCCTTAATAAGTTTTGAACAAATTTATAATTTCAAACTGTGAGTGTTACATTTAAAAAAAAAAATACACTAAGGAGTTTTTTTAGTGTTTTTGTGTGTTATATGGGAGTATGTTACATTGGAGTGTTACGTTTGGAATTATACTGATTAAAATGTTATGTTTGAAAAAAGTACACTACGAATTTTTTTTATATATATATTTTTTTACATTTAAGCGTTATGTTTGGGATATACCAAAGAATTTTTTGAGTGTTACGTTGTTACGTTTGGAAAAAGTACACCAATGAGTTTAGTGTATTACATGGAAGTGTTACATTAGAGTGTTAGGTTTTTGTTTGTAATGTGTGATTTGTTCTAGAATGAGGAAAAATCTAAAACTTCTATAGTTCAAATTGTCCAAATATGTAATTTTACATTTTGAAAAAATCACTTTTATCTCTGAAAAATTAAACCCAAACATATAAGTGACTACCATTTTATGTAATTTCTACTTTAATGGGACCTTTGGGTTTATAAGAAAAAAGGAAGCACTAAACCGTTCATAAGATCACATTTTAAAATTTATTGGTGCTTCACCCAATTTTTATCTCCTTTATTTTTAATTAAACATCTTTTATTATGACTTGTAATTCTCACATTGCCGTTGTCACATCATTCTGGTTGAATTTTTTTATAGAAAATTTTTGTTTATAAATCATTTTTTTTTGGGTAAATTATACTGACCTTCTAGATGTAATGAAAACAATAGAGTGAACTTCATAATTTTGACAAAATTACATTGATCTCTTAAGCAATAATGACAACTTTAACAATGTTTATAGATGTTACGAAATTGGGATTTTTATTGATAAATTTCATTTAGAAGTATTTTAACCAAAGAAGTCCATGAAGGAATTTTTAAATCCACTTAGTCTGATGTATTTATACTTTTATTCTATAAAGTCTTTTTTCTTGATTTATACTATTTTCTTAGACTCTTATACCCTTATATTTAATATTGATATTTAATATTGGGGGAGGAGAGATAAGAGAAATGATCAAGACATAGGAAATTTTATACACAAATTAAATAACATTGATGCTATTATTTTATATTATTATATAATGCGAATATATTTTTAATTGATAACACATTAAAAATAATCTGAACATTCTTTCTCATCTGATGTGAACGTTCACAACACCTTTTCGAAAAATTCTCTCATCTAATGTAGTGATATGAATGTTCACAACAATATATTTTTAATTGACAACACATTAAAAATAATGTAAACATTCTCTCTTATCTGATGTGAACATTTACAACACCTTTTCAAAAAATTCTCTTTTATCTGATGTTATGATGTAAACGTTCACAACATGTGAACCTTCTTATTTTTAATTGACAGCACATTAAAAATAACGTTCATTATATTTTTAATTGAAAACACATTTTATTCACAATATGTAGTGATGTGAATGTTCATATTCGTATGTTTTAGTATTAATATTCACATCATGTAATTGACAACACAATCACAAAAATTCATTTCAAATTAATGTGAATATAATGATGTGAATATTCATTTCAATTATATGATGTGAATATTCACATCATGTAATTGACAACACAATGAAAAAAATTTACTTCAAATTAATATGAATATAATGACAGTCAACATCTTGATGCATGAGAACTATCAAAACATAATGACAATCAACATTAAATACTCCAACATTAATAGGGGCATAAGAGATTGAGGGTGTTTTGGTCTTCTTACCTCAAATAGGATCTAATGGAATAGTCAAAAAGAATACGGGTTAGATGAAATAAAACTCTTAAAAAGAAGATTTATAAAAAAAAAGCTCCCTATGAAATTGCTATATCACCTTTAAATGTTTTGTATTTAAATATGTACTCATGTCAAATGATACAAATTACCCTTCCTATTACCTAATTAATTTGCCTAATCACTCTCATTTTTTAAATAGTGTATTATTCAAATATAGAATATGAGTGTTTGGATGCATGAGATGTTTGGACATAAAAGATAATAAAGGGTAAAATAGACAATGACATTATCATTTTCCCTCTATTTGACTATCAAGTACAAGCTAAAGTGTTATGATCTTAGTTGGTACTTGCAATCGAAGAAAATTCTATATTCCCACCAGATAAAAAGATAAATATAATAAGATTGAGAGATGATATCAAAGATATGGTTCTACAGTTTTGATGTTAGAACATTGTTTTCATGATATAATTGTTTTGGGCAAAGATTGTTTCCAAATTGTTGAATGCTGGAGAGTGTAATTAGGGAATTTTTTTTGAGGTTAAGATGTCTTTATATAAAACTATGACCCCAAATCAGTGACTCTTTTCAGCATGAAATTTGATACAAAGTTTAGATGTGGGAAGTATAATTTACCCACTCTAATCTTAGCTTAACATTCAAGAATAGATTAGACTAATAGCGTAAACATTTTAAAATTATATTACAAATTTCGTCAACACCACCACCTCCTTTTTTGTTTCCCTAATCTTAGTTGATCATTCAAGAATAGATTACAAATGATCAACTATCTAAAATCCTTCCATTGGATCTTTATTTGATGAAAATGGTAGTTTAATTTATTTTACTTCATAAAACCTCAAATGAGTAAATGTATAATTGAGTAAGGACAAAATAAAAAATATATATATTTTTTTCTTAGACAGTATTGCTAGAGTAACATGCTATTGTTACATCAATTTTGATAGTAATAAATTTATTTTTTTTTTTTTAGGAATTTCATCGTTAAAATGGATCCTATGTGATAAATCTTAATGAGAGAATTCTAAAAATACTAATTTTATTAAAAATAGACATATAAATAAAAAGTTATATTATTTTAAAGTTTAATATTTTGGTAATAGTGGTATATGCTGGACTTTTTAAGAAAAGCTTTTTATACTTATCCTTAATGCATTAAAATTTTATTATGAAAGGGTTTTGACTAAATATCCAAAAATGAAATATTGTCCGTACAAGTTACTCAAGACTTCATTTATTAGGGCAAGAACAAATAGAAATTAAACAATTTATTAGAGATGCTTTAAAAGTAACAAAAATAATAAAAGGTTGCAAATCTTACTGAATTGAGATGGATTGACAGAGTTTGTTGGGAAATTTTCAAAATGATTTTTAAAATTTATAGTTTAATTTTTGGGTGTTTTCAAAATCTTCCTTATTTTTCTTTGGAAAGCATTAATTAAGCTTGGGGACTTTGTCCCACATTGGAAAAAGTGCAAAACATAGAGCACTTAATAAAGTGCTACATGGAATATTCTTTTGAATATGGAATTATGGGATGAAAGCTAGTGTGCATGCACCCACATCGCAAGGATGGTACTTCGCACCATCTGCACATGCTCGTGCGTGTGGCGTGGGCACTTCACACGGGCAGTGGACTGTGTGGCGTTTGATGGCGCACTTTGCACTTAGCACGGGTAGTGGGCTGTGTGGCGTTTGATGGCGCACTTTGGCGCTTTTCTATTTGCATCAGATAGGTTGGAACGATGACGTGGATTCAACGTGGCATGGTTAATGTGGAATACAGTCAGCTCCACGTGGCAGTGACCTATAAATAGGCTACGAAATTAGCCATTTCATTCCATCCAAAATCTTGAAAAGCATTCCTGCAATTCTCTCTCTCTTTCTTTTCCTCTTGATTTTGAATTTTCGATCAAGAGTTTTTTAAACAAATTTTTGTTTTTCTTATTGATAATCAAGTTCTGCAGATTTGATTATCAGTGTCTTGGTTTCTTGATTATATTAAGAGTATTATGATCTATTGTCGTCAGTGCAGACGCTGATAGATTAGATCTTTAGATCAGGTTTCATTGTATTCTGGAGGCAAATTTATTATAACCCCCTACACACCTTTTGGTGGGTACAAATATTGTCTTTAAGAAAGCGACTTAGTAACGCGGCTTGGAGGCACTAATTTTCTATTCTATATAGACAAGGTCATTGCCAAATTTTGAAAACCCGAAGACCACCATTTGAAGAATTCAAGACCCTTTGTTCCAACAATCTAAAGATAATATTTGGATATGGCGATATCTATTCAGAAAATGACTCAAGATTTCATGAAGCTTGACCGTTTTGATGGAGGAAATTTCCGACGCTGGCAAAAGAAGATGCATTTTTTGCTTACCACTCTCAAAGTGGTCTATGTGCTAACTACCTCTTATCTGACAGAGCAAGAAGACGAGACTGTGGAGCAAACCCGTGCCAGAACCAAATGGGAGAATGATGACTACATTTGGCGAGAACACATTCTGAATGCACTGTCAGACTCTCAATTCGATGTGTAGCAACATCTGTAAACGGCAAAGCAACTCTGGGACTTATTACAGTCAAAGTACCTCACCGAGGATGCCTCCAGTAAGAAATTTCTTGTTAGTAATTTTATGATTTTTACAATGATTGATACAAAACCCATTACGGAACAATTCCATGAGATCTAACATATTCTGAGCCAATTTCGACAAAAGAATATAAACATGGATGAATCAATTGTAGTTTCATCTATAATAGAGAAACTACCATCTTCTTGGAAGGATTTTAAGAAAACTCTGAAACACAAAAAGGAAGATCTTACTTTAGAGGAATTGGCTTAATACCTCCGAGTTGAGGAAGAGTCAAGGTTACTTGAAAGTAAAGATAAGGCCCAAAAAGAGGGGAAATGAACTTACCCTTGAAGACTACTCCTTAGTTGCCTTTTGAACTGAGAAATGGTGCCTCCAAGCCTCTGAGAAGAGCTCCAAGCTGCTGGAAATGGAGTGGTGGTGGTGGTGCTAGGTGGTGATGAAGAAAGGGTGTAGAGCTTGGAAGATTTTTGAGGATTTTGGGAGAGGGGAAGAGGGAGGTGTGTATGCAAGCTCTTAGGGATTTTTTTGTAACCCCAAAACAAGGTTTGAGCAGTTGGTTATATGGACCAAAGAGAGGGAGAAAAGGAGGGAAAAAGTGGGGGGAAAACAAGCCAAGTTTCCTCCCAAAAGTTGTCCCTCCGGATACAGGTTTTTTGGGGGAAAACAGATATACAGCTGTAATATACACACTGCAAGGAACAAGGCCGGCTAGTTTTCTGAGTTACAGGTGGCCGGCCAAGGATCAAACAGGTCAATGCAAATTAATGGCCGGCCACCACAGATTGGTGGCCTCCCATGTGTCCTCAACAAAACCCTGTGGTTGAATTATAGCAACTGTGAACTAGGAGAGAGAACAACCCACTTTTCAAAGGGGTTCAAAAGGGTCAACTGGAATTAATGGCCGGCCATATAATATTTGTGTCCTCCCAGGTGTCTACAACACAAATATGGGGGTTAGGATTGAAGAAAGTGACCCTAGGGTGGTCAACATTGGCTTGGAAGTGAGAAAAAACGGGCGTCGGAGGGCGACGGAGGAATATAACTGGTTGCTGAAACAATTGCTAGCCTCCCACCCTTCTGTGACCTTCCTGGTGATAAAACAGAGGTACCTGCCAAAAATGAACGAAAACCGATGCAAAATGAATGTTCGGGGGCCAAAACGCGCAGTTCGGGGCCCCGAAAACTGCCTGTCAGGCACCGGGAGTGGCGTTCGACCACGAAGTTAGTCTCTCGGACCACAGTGTCCCTCGAAAGGGAGTAAATAAGATGCATGCCAAAAACCGGAGCAATCGGAGATAGTTAAGCGGTCTCGGACCGAGGCACACGGCCTGATGGCTCCGAAAATCGGGAACCGGGCTCCGAAATGGGCAAAATGGCCTACAGCCACAAAATGTAGCCCACGGCCACTGAGAGATGGTCTACGGGACCTCTCCCTCCCCTCAGGAAAAGAAACAGAGAAAATCGAGTCTGGTTCGCAAACCGAAGCAAGGCACAGAAGAGGGTTCAGAAGTCCGTAGGCAGGGCTCACGGCCGCGACTCTGAGACTTCTGAACGAGCACAATACACAACATCACCGAGCACTCAATCGGTGACGTCTGAGTCTTAAGGTCGGTCAAAAATGGGGTGTCTACAGTTGCCCCTCTTTGACAGAACTCGAAAGTCACAAGTGACGGGAGTGAATGTCAAAGCCCAGAGACGACCCATTTTTGACAAGGCCGAAGACTTAGACAATCATACAAGATGAACAGAGATATGCCCGCAGGCAAAGGGGGCAAAATGCAAAGCGATATGCACGGAGCCAGATGTAACTTAATGATCATGCAAATGCAGCAAGCTGTAATGAAGCAAGTATTCGCAAATAGATGCAACAGTTTTAAGCAAGAATGCAAAGCAACAACTACATTTCATGCAGTTAGGAATGCGGAGAATTATTCAATTCTCGTCGCGTCTCACACGGAAAAGATACGATACCTACGCGATTCGTCTGGTCATACCAGTCTCAAATGAACCGTACATACAATATCGTGCCTGCAAAAGAGAGAAATCCAACAAGCACAATATGCTAACAACATATATTCAATGTGATTCCGAAAGTTTGACACACGCAGTGCCGGTGAGTGAATGCATCGCAATGCGAGAAAGGAACGTGCGTGACAACGCATGCTCAAGCACAGAGGTATGGCAATATCAAGAAATGTGCATAATAATGCAAGTATGCTCATGAGAATGCAAGTTGTGTGCATGATAGTGCAAAACGAGCATAAATCACGGTGCCCATTTGTTACAAAATAACGAGCAAGAAAACGCGCGTTTCTGCGAAGGCGACTCGATCGCGGCCTCCGGTTCACTTCCCGGAAAGGTTACAACACATTCAAAAAGGATACATTTTGATTTCGATGAATAATGATGAGACACATGACAAAACTTGAAGCTGAAGTTCCGGCGGAGCAATTTTGTGACAGAAAGTGCACTTTTCTTGAACTTTTTCAGGTCCCGAGAATTCCAATCTTCCTCAAAATTTGCAGAGAGCTAGGTGAGCATGTGGGGAATACCACCGGCCAGTTATTTTCCCAAAGGGGAGGCCACCGGCCACTTTTTAAAAAGAGAATGGCCGGCCAGCCAGAAAAGGTGGCCGGCCGGCTACCTGCCCAAAACCGCGGGCAATTTGGTCTTTTCACCTTCTTTTCTTTTATATTCCCTCTCCCAAACACTTTGAGCTCATAATCTCAGCTACGAAATCTTCTCCTATTGCTTCCCAAACCATTTTCTCCCTCAGATCTGAGCTCTATACGCGTTTTCCAACGCCCCACGCAAGTTGTTTTCACGAAAACATTCAGTTTTAAGCACTTTGAACCGATTAAATTTTGATTTCGGTGCTTTTTTTCTCATTTTCACCACTTGAGGTAAGTTTGTCTCAATATTTGGAAGATTTTCTCGGGAGTTGACTTTTGTTGACTTTTTCATTTCCCGAGAGTTGACTTTTGTTGACTTTTTCCAATTTTGGCTCATTTTTGCAAATCTTCTGAAATGGCGGGTAATTTTCCTCATGGTGGAGGCCTTCCGGGTGCCGGGGATGATTTTGATGTCATGAGTTTGCCTCCGAGGGTTCGACCTTTCATTCCCAAAAGGTACGCCCCGCCGGCACACGTTCTTCCGCGGGCCGTTTTTCGTCACTTCACTGACTTTAGTGATCGAGCACCCGGAGATCTACTTCTGCGGGAGCCAGAGCATCACCTCTCCTACGAGGCCCGAGAGGTATTTTACTTCATTTTCTGCATTTTTCGTGCATTTCGTGCCTTTGCCATGCTTGAACACACAGTTTAGCTTATGACATAGTACTTTGTTTGCATCCTGAACATGTGGCTTAAACACTTGAATTTCTGAACACTCGGCTCATTAATTGATTGTGAACGCATGGCACACATTAGTTAAGAAGTGAACACACGGCTCAAACACTGATTTGTCGAACACACAGCCCGAATTTGAAGGTGAACACACAGCATACACTGACTAAGAGTAGAACACGCAGCCCAAACTCTGATTTTCTGAACACACAGCTCGGATTGATGGTGAACACACGACACACACTGATTGGGATTTGAACACACAGCCCAAACATTAATTCTCTGAACACACAGCCCAAATTGATGGTGAACACATAGCCCACACTAATTTAGAGTAGAACACGCAGCCCAAACTCTGATTTTCTGAACACACAGCTCAAATTGATGGTGAACACGTAGCACACATTGATTTAGAGTAGAACACACAGCTCTAACATTTGAGATGAACACGCAGCCCAAATTGAAGGTGAAGACGCAGCACACACTGATTGAGAGTAGAACATGCAGCCCTTTCTGAACACACAGCCCAAATTGAAGGTGAACACGCAGCACACACTGATTGAGAGTAGAACACGCAGCCCTTACATTTGAGATGAACACGCAGCCCAAATTGAAGGTGAACACGCAACACACACTGATTGAGAATAGAACACGCAGCCCTTTCTGAACACACAGCCCAAATTGAAGGTGAACACGCAGCACACACTGATTGAGAGTAGAACACGCAGCTCTAACATTTGAGATGAACACGCAGCCCAAATTGAAGGTGAACACGTAGCACACACTGATTGAGAGTAGAACATGCAGCCTTTTCTGAACACACAGCTTATTCATTTCATTTGCACACAGCTCATTTATTTCATTTGCACACAGCTCATTCATTTCATTTGCACATAGCTCATTTATTTCATTTGCACACAGCTCATTCATTTCATTTGCACACAGCTCATTCATTTAATTTGCACACAGCTCATTTATTCTGAATGCAGGTTGGTTCTTGCACTGTGCGAGGATATGGCTCCACCACTGCTAGAGAGTGGTATGCTGAGCTCCTGGAGGCCGTCCGGGATTTAGTTGATTTGGCAGGGTTCAGGGCCTTCTGCATGGGGTTATCGCATTGTCCTGCCAGGAGGACACTGTTGGCAGCTTTGGTGGAGAGATGGCGGGACACCACTAACTCCTTCCACTTTTCCGCCACTGGGGATTTGACTATGACCCCGCTGGATTTTGCTGTACTGACCGGCCTGGACATAGGAGGTTGGCCCATTCCTTACGACGAGGATATGGACGAATGGGAGGCCGCTTGAATACATTTGCTGGGGGCCCGCCTGCCTGTGGACAGAGCTTCAGGGAGAGTTCGATACACCTGGTTCTCTTCCCATTTTCGGAGGAAGGGGATGGAGCCCGGGACTCCTGAGGAGGTGGAGTAGTATGCTCGTGGTTTTCTTATGTTCCTCTTCGGGACTACTCTGTTCGCCGATAGAGGGAACACGGTTGGGCTATATCTGCGGCGCCTGGTGGACTCCGCTACAGTCGAATCTGGACGACCGGGTGGCGCCGGTCTGACTACCCTTTACTGCTACATGAGCGCGACCTCCCGCGGGCAGGGAGACTTACTTGGTGGTTATTGGAGAGCCTGGGAGGTACTTTCTGCCCTCTTGATTTACATTTTTGCTCCTCATTACTTGTATATTGCACACACAACGCACCTTACACTCTGCATTTTGCCCTCAGCACTTTGTATTTACATTCTGCACTGCTTTCTTCAGTTATGGGTCTACGTATATTTCCCGACGTTAGCCCCAGAGTTGGTGGTGGCAGGGCCCTTCATGACCCCGTACTCACTGGTATTCGAGGGCCAACACCGGCCAAGACCCTGAGAGACTCTCTTTTATCTACGGCAGTATTTTGACACTGTGCGGACGACAGAGGTATTTCGAAACTCTTAGTTCCGTCCGTTTTCATCTTTGATCTGCCCTGTATATTCCCGATTTCTGATTGGTTTATGCACTGGTTATCTGCAGATTACATGGCAGCCCTGGGCGCCCTTGGGTGATGGTCTCCGATTTCAGTATGCCAGAGGATCGGGCACCTCCCAGTACAGGATCCTGCTTGAAGGACCAGTTGGTAGAGCATGGTTTCTGGGGGAATGCTTTTTGCGTCAGGTATGGGGGTACACTTCTCAGGATCCTCCCGCAACACCTCCAGCCAGTATGCGAATTGCTGATAGGCTCTCTACCCAGGATGTCGTTAGTGCTATGCTGGGCACTGATGCTTTGCTACATCTCGAGGAGGGGGACTATGCCACTTATCGCCATGTATATCTAATGCCTCCCTTGACGGGAGTGCGTACTCTGTCACTGAGGCCCACTGGTGTGCCATCTTCAAGTCAGGCTCGTGCTACAGATATCCCTTCCTCCAGCAGGGCTGGTACGTCTAGAGGTGGGGGTGGGTCGATTCCCCCGATCCCTCCGACTCTTCATCATCCTGGGTGGCCAGACATGCCGACCGAGTTGACGAGTTGGCGATTTGGGACTCCTTACCAGGTCTCGCTGGAGCCTCCTCTTCCTGACCATAGATATGTCAGAGAGCCTGATTCACCACCGGTATGTTTTACAGCTTTGATTTATCAGTCGGATACTTGGACATTCATTCCTTTACTGATAGTTTTGCATTTGTATCTGTAGCCTCCAGTTGAGTACGTGGATGAGATGCTTGGAATGCTAGCCACATTTGAGGGCATGATCCTGTGGCGGGAGGCACAGCTGGCCATTATGGGTGTGCAGGTACTGTTCATCTTTCCTGCATTTATCATATTTCCTGATGACACGCTGGTTTTGAGCATTTTATTGCATTGATAGGCTGTTTGTGTAGAACACATCTGACACATACCCCACTCACATACTGTACTTGCATCTGATTTTCATATTTGAACTGATGTATTGAACTCTTCACTTTCAGATGCCTCCTATGTATGCTCCGCCGCGGGCCAGGCCACCCGGGCCTTCTCAGGGAGGTCGATCGTCTGGATCTTTTCGAGGTGCTGGGCCATCTAGGCCCTTTCGAGGAGCTGGGCCATCCAGGCCTTTTCAGGGAGCTGGGCCATCCAGGCCTTTCCGAGGAGCTCGAGGAGGGTCCTCTCGCAGACGCAGGGCACATGTTATAGAGGCGAAGCCCGATGAGGAGGAGGAGGAGGAGGTTGCAGACCGTCAGTCAGAGACATCTGCTGAGGAGGGGGACTCCGGTCTTGGTTCCGGGAGTGGAGGCGAGGCCGAGGGAGATCCTGAGGATGACAGCTTCGACCCGAATGATGATGGTGGTGCAGAGGTTGTCCCGCAGAAGAGGATGAGGAGGGCCCCTCATTCCCGCTCCCTAGGGCATTGATTCTGCTGTTTCCTGCTTTATTTTCCTTTTTGCTAGTAGTTTGTAGCACTTTGCATATTGTTAGGCAGTTTTATTTTCTGTGAAACTTGTACCTTTGTTTATTGTAAAACATAATGGAATGAAACAACTTTTGAAAAGGTGTTTGTATTTTAAACTTTTAGCATCGTATCGCATCGCATTATTTTGCACAAAAATGAAATTGAATGGAAATGTGCCTTGTGTATTTACCGGGTCAGGTAATGAACCTACGCAACACATCAAACAACTCGACTCACCAAGAAATAACAGAATCTTAGCAAGCAAGTTTACAACTCAATAAGCAAAATACAACAATGTTAACGACTCGATAAATAAGACTTAACAAAATTGCGTAAACAAAGAGTAACAACTCAAAACACAAAATACGACAGCTCGACAAAACTTACAACTCGATAAACAAAACGACAACTCGATAAGAAAAACAACAACTCGATAAGCAAAGCGTACTTCAGACGATCTGGGTGATGGAACGCATTCAAAACTGAGAGAAATTGAGGCCTTTGACATTCCCGATGCATCGAAATGCCTCGAACTTCCTTCCGGAGGGCAAAACAGGACCAATGGCACACATTGGAGCATGGACGGCTACATTTTGGAGTTGGCCGGCCAACTTTTTGAGTCAAAGGTGGCCGGCTTGCTAGAATAGGTGGTCCGCCACTTTTCCCAAGAACCCACGCACTCGACACTTGTCCTTCGAATAGTGTTTCGCCCCCTATAAAAGCTCCAACTTTGGAACTTATTCATTTCATCACTGTTTTGCACAAAAATGGAGGCATTTCTCGTAAAAAATTTCACATCTTGGATCTCTTCTTTAGATGGCTCGGAAAAGTTGAACTTCCGGGGTTTCGGCTTGAATGCACTATTCACGTTGGGCCGGACTCCACTGCACCTTCCTTTCCTCCATGCTGCGGTGAGGTTTTGGAACCCAGTGACGCACGTCTTTAGCTTTGGCGGGCAAGAGGTATGTCCCACTTTTGAAGATTTTCAAGTCTTGATGGAGTCTGAACGTTCGGAAGAGATCTTGCCTCAGTCTCGCTTTGGCCACGCCCAAGCTTTAGGGCGGATGTGTGGACTCACCGCGTATGACGCTCGATCTCTGACCTCTAATGGGGAGCTAGATATCCTTGGTTTAATTAATCGTTTTTCCGGTGTCGGCGACCGCAGCGACCATCATTGGCAAGGTTTCCGACAACATGCCCTCTGCTTGTGCATGCTATCTCATTTTCTGTTTGTCTCGGGCTTCGGAGGAGCTAGCATCCGTTTGATTGAAGTCGCTTAAGGCTTGAAGGAAGGAAAGAGCTGTATTGCTATGGCATTGGCCGAAACACTGATGGGCTTGGATGCTTTCTACCGCCGGGAGACAACCAGATTTGCAGGGAGTCCACTACTGCTGCAGGTAATGTTTCCCACCCAAGCTCATATATGTATTTGCTCACGTTGCTCGGCCTTCAGGCTCAGTTTTTCTCACAGAACCCTCATCTTACTTTTTCTCATCGCACATCTCTCTATTCTTTATTCTCTCATTTTTATCCCTCCCCAGATATGGTTGATAGATAAATTGCAAGTTGTGGACTCTTGCCCTGCTTACTCAGCCCGCGGCTATTTCTTTCGACAACGCCTAGTCGACGCCCTTGATGAGGGATGGTGGTTTGAATAGATGTGCAATTTGTCTGCTGATCGCATTACTTGGCGCTGTCCTTGGCTTAACCTTCCGGCGATGAGCTATAGCATGTTCCAGGATACTGGGATCCGGTTGATCGGCTTGACTCACTGCGTATCTATTTCCCATTCCGTATTCTGCGCCAGTTCGGCCATGATCAGACTTGCCCTCCGGAGGGGATTGAGTACCTGGTCGCTTTCCCGGTCCGAGGTGCACACCTTGCCCGACATACTACGGCCTGGAGGACTAGAGAGCTCTTGCCCCCCGCCCCTGTTTTCAGTTGCACTTTATTTGACGAGTGCTGGGATTGGCTCAATGAGGAGGCACAGATTGGGCCTAGGTTGGCATCAGAGGCTTCAACCAGCTCTGGAAGGGGGCGCAGGGACACCTGACTTGATTACGCCCCGGATTTATTGTTTTACTAGTACTTTCAAGTTTTCATTATGAGTGTAATAAAAAACAACTTCAATTGTATGCAAGAGCAAGAGAACTCTGTTTTTAAATCAATAAAATTGAAGGTTGTGGTACTGAAAATTTTCCGCTTTGGTCCAAAAATGGTCTTAGTTGTGAAAAGATTAATTTGAACAAAGTCAACTTTTATTAAAACTTTTCAAAACTATTTTCGATATGGATCGAATCGACACGCCGAGATCTCACATCGAGATACACAACCTCGTCCTCGAATCGAAAGTTGCCCCTAGTCTGAATAGTGCCTCGGCAATTCATGGCAACGGAAAGTTGCCCCTAGTCTGAATAACACTGTACCGGAGATCACGATAAATGCTGATGAATAGGGATGACTGAGATGATCAAATGGACAAAGTTGATCTGGGAAAAGATTGTGGCTGAACTTCAAGATGAAGCTGCCTACGTATCCCAAAGATGGGAATCAAGCCTTACGTAGTTCAGGCTTAGGTTCGCTCGGGTATTTTCACTCTCCTTTTGCGCTTTAACTTTTGCCAAGGCCGCCCTTTGCGGGTTTTCAACCTTGCGAGCTCAGTTTTTATAATTTCAAATTTTTCCTTGCTCTGAGTTTTGCCTAGGTCGCCCTTTCGGGTTTTCGGCCTAGCGAGCCTCTCAGGGGTAGTATTTCTTCAACTTGTCCATGTTAATCGGTTGGTAAAACTCTAAGCCATCTAGATCCATCAGAACCACAGCTCCACCTGACCAGATTGACTTGATGATGTAGGGACCAGTCCAATTGGGTCTGAACTTGCCCCTTGGGTCGTGGATGGGAGCTCGGTTGTCTTTGAGGACCAAATCTCATTCCTTTAAATTCTTGGACTTAACCTTCTTGTTGAAAGCCTGGGCAATTCTGCGTTGATAACCTTGAATGTGGTACAGCGCTTTTAGTCTTCTTTCATCGAAAAGCATGAGTTCCTCGAATCTGCTCTGATGCCAATCTGCCTCGGCTATTTGACACTCGGCCAATACTCGTAATGACGGAACCTCAATCTCAATAGGTAGGACGGCCTCCATCCCATAAACCAGTGAATACGGAGTCGCCCCGGTAGAAGTTCTGATTGAAGTCCGATAGCCCCACAGAGCAAACGGCAACTTATCTGGCCAGTCCCGGTAGGTTTCTACCATCTTCTGTAGTATGTGCTTGATATTCTTGTTGGCGGCCTCAACCGCTCCATTGGTCTGCGGCCGATAGGTAGACAACTTATGAAAAGCCACATTGTATTTTTCCAACAAATCAATCACCTCCTTCTTGAAGTGGGAACCATTGTCTGAAATTATTTCGTTTGGGACCCCGTAACGACAGATGATGTTGTTTCTAATAAATTTTGCGACGTGCGAAGCCTTCAACACCGCATAAGATTGGGCCTCAACCCACTTTGTGAAATAATCTATCGCTACCAAGATGAACTCATGCCCATTCGATCCCTTCAGCGTAACAGCTCCGATTACATCAATTCCCCAGACTGAAAATGGCCATGGCGAAGTCATGTTGTACAGCTTTGACGGCGGAATGTTCATGCGATTTGCATGAATCTGACATTTGTGGCATCGCCTAATGAAACCAATACAATCCTTGTAAGGCCCCGGTGTCCCATATCGGGAATGGAGGGGGAGTTCCTGGGCTATAAAAGTAAAGACTGGGACCCTTATACAGCATCGAGGCCTTTTCCCAAGTGGTGAAATCCCTATTAGAACTCCGCGGTTAAGCGTGCTTAGCCTGGAGTAGTTCTAGGATGGGTGACCCTCTGGGAAAGACAAATCCGTGCGGGCGTGGCCCAAAGCGGACAATATCGATGACGTGTGAAGGGTCGGGGCGTTACAAATGGTATCAGAGCCGACTCTCCGGAGTACCGAGTGTGGGCCCCTAGCGTCGCTCGGTGTATATGGGCGGGCTTGCGAGCTGGCAGGCTACTGCACGGGGACGTGCAGCCTTAAGGGGGGATGGATTGTAAGGCCTCGGTGTCCCACATCGGGAATGGAGGGGGAGTTCCTGGGCTATAAAAGTAAAGACCGGGACCCTTATACAGCATCGAGGCCCTTTCCCAAGTGGTAAAATCCCTATTAGAACTCCGCGGTTAAGCGTGCTTAGCCTGGAGTAGTTCTAGGATGGGTGACCCTCTGGGAAAGACAAATCCGTGCGGGCGTGGCCCAAAGCGGACAATATCGATGACGTGTGAAGGGTCGGGGCGTTACAATCCTCCTCCATGGTGGACCAGAAATAACCCTGCCTGAGGATCTTTCGTGCCAACATTACCCCATTCATGTGTGCACCACATTCTTCCCCGTGGATGGCTTCCATCAGACGCTTTGACTCTTCGGCATCAACGCACAGTTTATGCATTCCCAGATGACCCCGTTTATACAGTTTACCCCCGCAGATGATGAACTGAACTGCCATTCTCCTGATTGCCCTTTTGTCTTTGGCATTTACCCCTGGCGGGTATGCTTCTTTCTCCAAGACATTCCAGATGTTGTAATACCAGGGGTGTTCGTCCTGAACTTCATCTATGGCTGCAATCGACTCATAGGCAGGTGCAAATTTCTGGTCAATGATGACTGGACGCATTCGGACTCCACACGGGATATCGATCATAGAAGATAGAGTTGCTAAAGAATCTGAGAACCTGTTGTTCTCTCTTAGTAAATGAGTAAAACTTAGTTTCTCAAACCGAGGAATCAGCGAATCCAAGGTCTGGTGATACATCATCATCTTTTCCTCTTTCACTTTCCAGTCTCCTTTAGCTTGAGACACAACAAGGTTCGAGTCCCCAATGACATCCAACCGTCTTGCCCCCTAGTTCTAGGGCTGCTTCTAGACCAGCGATGCACGCCTCATATTCTGCTTCATTGTTCGAAACTTTGAATCAGAGTTTGAAGGCGAGAGGGATACGGGAATTGTCGGGTGCTATCAGCAATACTCCTATCCCATACCCATGTTGATTTGACGCTCCGTCAAAGTACATTGTCCAAGTTTCATCGTCGATATGCAGAATTGATTCATCCGGGAACAGATACACAACTGCTTCATCCCCCTCAACCGGGTGGTCGGCAAGGAACTCTGCCACTGCTCTTCCTTTCACTGACTTGCATGTCACGTACGTGAGATCAAATTCGGAGAGCAACAGCAACCAACGAGCTAGCCTACTTGTAAGTGCTGGTTTCTCGAAAAGATATTTGATGGGATCAAGTCGTAAAACCAACATTACAGAGTGAGCTAACAGGTAGTGCCGCAGCTTCCTGGTAGCCCATACCAAAGCTAAGCAAGCCTTTTCCAGCGGTGTATATCGGGTCTCATACTCCAGCATCTTCTTGCTGAGATAGTAGATGGCTCTCTCCACCTTGTCTTCTGATTCTTGTGTAAGCATGCAGCCCATCGTGGTTTCAGTTACTGACAGATACAAAATCAACGGTTTTCCTGGTTCTAGTGGCGATAAAACGGGCGGGTTCTGTAGATATTCTTTAATCTGTTCAAATGCAGCTTGGCATCGGCCGTCTCATTGGAACTTCTTTCCTTTCTTCAGGAGACCAAAAAGTGGTTCACAAGTCAAGGTTAATTTTGAAATAAACCGTCTTATGAATTGCACTTTACCTAGAAAGTCTCGCACCTCCTTTTCAGTCCTTGGTGGTGGCATTTCTAAGATGGCCTTGATTTTGGAAGGGTCGACCTCAATGCCCCTTTGTGTAATCAAAAACCCCAGCATTTTTCCCGCTGTAACACCAAATATACATTTTTGAGGGTTCAACCGCAACCGGAATTCCCTGATCCTTTGGAAAAACTTATGCAAGGCGGTGTAGTGGCCCTCTCTTTCTTTGGACTTGACAATCATGTCATCCACATACACCTCAACCTCTTTGTGGATCATATCATGTAGTATTGTGGTCGCGGCCCATTGATAAGTAGCCCCAGCGTTCTTCAACCCAAACGGCATTACCCTGTAGCAGTACGTCCCCCATGGGGTGGTGAATGCAGTCTTTTCCCGGTTTTCGGGTGCCATCACTATCTGGTTATAACGTGAGAAGCCATCCATAAATAAGAGCAAAGCATGCCCTGCTGTGAAATCTACCAACTTATCGATGTGCGGTAAGGGGAAGTCGTCCTTCGGACTAGCTCTGTTCAAATCCCTGAAGTCTACACACACCCGGATCCTGCCATTCTTCTTCGGCACCGGAACAATGTTGGCCAACCAAGTCGGATATTCAGATACCAGCAGGAAGCCTGCGTCGATTTGCTTGGTGACCTCTTCCTTAATCTTGAGAGCCCAGTCCGGGCGGATCCTTCTGAGTTTCTGCTTGACAGGTCGGGCCTCGGGGTCAAGGGGGATCCGATGCTGTACAATTTCAAGATCGATTCCAGGCATGTCTTCGTAGGATCACGCGAAAACATCTTTGAAATCTTTTAATAAAGCGACTAAGCGCTCGCGTTCCTCTGAAGACAACGTGGACCCGATCTAGACTAGCTGCGGGTCCTCCTCAGTACCAATGTTCATGGTAATGATTTCATCCATTAATGGTTTAACAAATCTCTCTTGCTTTTGCTCAATTAAACGCTGTAAAACTGGAGGAACTTCGTCCTCGTCGTTTTCATCAAAGTTTTGAAAGTCTGAATTAATGCAATAAATCAAGGGCATAGAAAAGTACTCGGAAACCACATTCACCTCATTCTCATTAAGTTCGTCCAAATCGTCCGATTCATTTACAACAGACTCAAATGAAAAGGAAAAAGACGACCTAGACAGGACTGTGGTATCCGGGTTAACATCCCCAGGAGTACCAGACTCAGACTCAGTCGAGCTGGAATTTGATTCCGACTCACAAGACTCGGTGGAATCAGATTCCTACCACTACCCCGACTCTTGGACAAAAATCCTCATCAGATACAAATGAGAGAGGGTGCGATAGATGCATCCAAGATAGCCGGTTGGCTCGCGCAAATGTTTCATCCCCAATCATGGAAACCGGGTTATCCCCAAGCACTTATGGTTGATCGGAGGATCGAAAGTAGACATGCCGCTACCCCCATTTCAAATTTCGTGCCCTCGGGATCCATCGCTTACATCGTTTCAAATTTCCGATGGGTCTGTCGCTTCGGGCAACGTCATCCCCGGATAGTTGCAGGTCGAAAAAGATCTCGAAGCCTGGCACGCGCTTCTTCTCCGCGTTTATCCACGGCTTTGGGAAGCCGCAAAATGGAAAGTCCTTCCCCTCCCGGACAAAGCGTCCGTTCAGGGTACCCTGAATGGGCCTATGCATTAACTTAAAAGGCTTCCCAGCCTGCTTTGCTCTGGCTCTTCCGGCCATTTCTTTTCCCTTCTTCACCCAGTCCTCTTTGGTGGGCAGATAACCCAAGCCAAAGGTACGAGGGTTGTGTGGCACTTCGGCCAATGCTGCAACGCCTTTCCGGCCGCTTCTTCCTAATCCCATCCCGGGGATGTGTTGTAGCTTGTTCATGAGGTAGACGGATTGAGCACTGACGTATACATCTTCATTCACAGCCATAATATTCTGCACCACCCGGGCCTCAGCCAAAGTGAACCCCGATAAGAACACATCCTCCGCGCTGTGCTCGATCTCCAAAACTGGTGTAGACACTTCCGGCGGCGGATGGATGGATGAATTTTCGAAGACAATAGCCATCCCCTTCCCATGAGGGTACTTCAACATCTGATGTAAAGTGGAAGAGACTGCCTTTACTTAGTGCAACCACGGCCGCCCCAAGAGTAAGTTGAAGGTTGCGGGAATGTCCAAGACATGAAATTCGATGTTGTGTTGTCCTAGACCAACCTGGGTCTGAATCTTGACGGTCCCCATCACTTCCCTGCTAGTATTATCATATGCCCTGATCACTTGAGTAGTCGCCATGAAGTCCGCGGGCTTCAACCCGATTGCATACGCTGTTCTGGTTGGGCAGACATTGATGGCAGACCCGGTATCAACAAGTACCACCGGTATCCACTTGTCTTTACACTCCACGGAGACATAGAGAGGTTTGTTATGATTTGTGCCCTCAGGCGGTAGTTCTTTGTCTGAAAAGGTTAATGCCGGGGAACCTCCTCCCGGAAAGACCAAATTGACCACCGCTTCCGTGTAGTATCTATAGAGAGTTTGGCCTTGTCCATAGCAGATAGGACAGCCTGTCTGTGTACTCGCGATGCCATAAGCAGTCCCCAGATGGAGATGTTTGCTTGTATCTTCTTCAATTGCTTGAGCACGCCTTTTTCTTCAACTGCTTTCTCCTTCGCTTCTCAACTTCTTTGTCTTTCCTGCACACCTCAAAGTTGGTCTAAGTCTTTGGGGCTTGAAATATCGCCCACTTCTTGTCATATGAGCGATCTCCAATATACCGTGTCATCCGTTGGTTACTTCCCCAATCCTCATCTCAGTGGGCAAGACATAAGTCATCGCCTTCCCACCACATCCGTCGGGCACCATGACACTGTCCGGCCCAGATGATCGTGCTCGCAGCACCTTCAGTCCTCATGCCCGCAGCATTTCCTGTTCCCGTGCACACAGCACTCTCGACCCCCACATGGGCCTTAGCTTTTCTGATTCTCTCGGAATCCTCAAATCTTTGTTGTTCCAACTGCGTCAGTACAGCTGGTTCAATATTTCCTGCATTTACAATCCCCAAATTTTGAGCAAAATTCTTAGTGTCGGCGCTCACCGGCGGTGTATTCTGATTCTCGGCCCTTCCGGCCACCACTGATACTCTTGCCCCTGCCGGGTCCTGTTCTGGTTGAACTTCTACGACGTCTGGTTGATCATCTAACCACCCGGTAACTTCTACCGACTCCTCATATTCAAACCAGTTGATTGCGGCATCTCCTGATTCTTGGTACTGAAGAACTGGAGGTTGGCAAGGTCCTCTCCCACAGCTGTTAGATCATCTGTTCCTCTTTCAAATCTGTTCCCCTGAATCACACACAACTCTGCTTTTTCTGGTAGCCCTACACTCAGCTCAGACTGGCCCACTGATTAGATGTATTCACTTAGATCATAAGCTCCTCCAGCAAGATTCCCAGACTTTTCGATCTCAAGCTCAGCAACTCCGCTTTCCTCTGAAACCTGCCATGTCCCATCTTCGGTGGTCACCACTACTGGCTTAGATTGGGTTGTGGAGATATCCATCATGCACAAGTTAGTGCAGACAGGAAGGATCACCTCCGGCTTAGGTAGGTAGGATGGGGTGATATAGATACTAGGATCGTAAGACACGACCCCAGTTTGGATGAAGTTGATTCTGTTGGGAGGAGGGGCTTGGTTATGTGGTGGGAGAGGATTTGTCGTGACGTTGGGTTTTTCGGGAGGTGCGATCACTTGCTTGTCAATAAGATCCTGAATCTCATGACGCAATCTGTAACAACAGTCGGTGTCATGACCATGCTGTTGGTGATACGCGCAGTATTTTGCTGGGTCATGAGAGGGAGGGAGTGGATTTGGTAGTGGCCTCGGTTCTAGGGGCGTCAAATGCTTTTTCCTGATTAATACCCCCAGAGCCTTGGACAGGGGCACATAGAGGGGTGTAAAGGTTCTTTGGCCTCTGGGCTGATATTTGGCGGTTTGGGTGCTGCTTCCAGATGCGCCAGAGAAAGGCGTGGCTGTCATGGGTTTTGGGGGAGGGAGAGTGGTGGTGACCATGCTTACCTCTGGCTTCGTGGATTCTTGGCGCCACTTGGCCCTGCTGTTGTTACGGTTGAAAGTCCTTCCGGTTGCTCCCTAACTCAGTCGATCGGACCTTGTTTTATGGCATCCTCGATCTGTACCCCATCTCGTAACCGAGAAGGTAGGAAAGGGGAGTACAATCATCTTCTGCATCAATTTCGGTTAGAGATTGCGTACAATCATCCTGATTTGATCTTTGTCTGTAGGCCTCAAAGTCATCATCGATGCCTTTGCCCTCCAACGAGTTACGAAGTCTGAGAAAGTCTCTTTGGGTTCCTGCCTCGTCGTTTCGAGATCACGAGTTGTAATCTCGATCTGTGTATTGTACGAGTACTGTGCGACAAAGGCCTCAACCATCTCATCCCAACTTTTTTTTACCTCATCTTCTAACTTCGCGTACCAGATGGCTGCTACACCCGATAGAGTTCGGCCAAACAGGGAAAGCTTTTGTGGTCGGGTTAGGCCCATTGGCCGCAAAATGTCTAAGAATAGTTGAAGATGAACCATGGGGTCCCCGGACCCGTCGAAGCGGTCAATTTGTGGCATCTTGAATCTGTCCGGCAATGTTACGGCTACATCGGTGTACCTATCTTCGATGTCTGGAATGGCTTTCACCCCTTGTGACTTCTTGAAAAGCTTCTCTAGCTTACTCGCTTAGAGTCAGGTGGTCGATTTCGAACTCAAAGGGAGAGTCCGGGTGGTTGGGTGTATGAGTCTTGGACAGTTGAGGCGGAAGTGGGGGCGGAGCCAGCCCCGTTGGAAGGCCTGTGTCCTCTTGAGTATTCTAGACTTTGGGTAGGGTATTCTGGGTGTTCAGGAGGGTATTCTGACCAGTAGGTGCCTGCTCGAGTAATGGAGCCCCGGGTGGAGGAGGAGCTTGATGTGAAGCAGATGCCACATTCTGCTGTTGGGCCATGACTGTGGCCTGTTGCTTAGAAAATTCCGCTTGGCGGATGGCATCCTCCTGCATCTGTCTCATGCTCTCTTGCATCTGACGCATCATTTCCTCTATCCCGGCCATATTCTGTTGGTCCAGTTGACTGACCGGTAAATGTATCTCTATGGCAGAAACAGGAATCTCAACCTGACTGTTTGCTGCTAAAGTAGCCCGCTGCCCCGGTAATCCCTACTCTAACACACTGCGCCTCCTTGGTCTTCTTCTAACAACTGGGGGTAGTGAGTGGAACACTGGATGTCCGTCAACCAGATCCTCAGATCGATTGAGTCGGCGACCTCGTATCCAAAGTGCTTGGGGAATATCTACTGGTTTGGAAGCAATCGTGCTAAAACTACCCCCCTAGCAAAAAGATAAATAAAGCGAAAAGGAAATAAATAACCAGATAAACGGGCAGCATAACAGCTTAAATTAAATACACAACACACAATCGGGCATACAACACATGGTTGATAAGCTGAAAACACACTGTCCTCAATCACTGATCATCGCTCTCAGATCATCGTTTCCCAAAATCAACTGATATCCGCAGACAACTGATTCTCAAATACTGACTGATGCCCGCAGACCTGATGCCCAAACTCATAAACTGATACATGCATTCCCTATAGAGACGCACTCTAACAAGCACATAGCAGATAAGTGAGAGCCAAAACACCCCTATGTTGGGGTAGGGTTTCCCTGTTCTATTTTGTCAGGAATTAGGGTTTCACTACGCATGCAGCGGTTTCAAACAACCTATAAACGGGTAAGCAACCTGTCCTAGTTTGGAATGGTCACTATGGATCCGAATATGCACTAGGTCGAATGGTCAAAAAGGGTGCCCCGGTAGAACCGGGGTTTGTGTTCCCATACTGGCAGAGCCCGTAACCGGTCAGCCTTATGGACATGCCTTGACAAGACAAGCCTCCAGCAAACCACTCAGGAATAGCAGATGGCAAACACGGTGTCCTAGGCGCACCAATGCAAATGCAATGCAAAGAAACACACAAGTGTAGTCAAAACCAGATATCACGAATTCGAGTCAAGTTCTCCAAACTCCCCAGTAGAGTCGCCAGAAACTGTAACAAGCCCGCGGGGACGTCCCCGAACGCCCCGGGAGGGTTAAGTCCCGTTCCGTTCATATTGGGGTCATTACAGTTTAAGGACTCAAATGTCACGGTTCTTAATCTTGAACCAAAGAGTCCAAATCCGGGAAATCGTTTTGAGAAAACTGATTTTTGAAAGAAGTGCCAAACATGGACTACTTTGCCAGATACAGAGTCGCCACCTAAATGTTTTTTAATGGGAAATTTAGGAAACCCTGACTCGGTGCCAAAGGCCACGTGTCCGTCATCACCAAAGTTGCCTCGGCTCGGGAACTTGGGTACGATTGGGGAAGGTCACTTCGTAAGCACCCCCGCTCACCCGGTCGAAGACCGGCCTTTACTAACCATGATATCTGATTTTGAAAACATTGTGAGTTCTTATTCCGGTTATTAGCCTAGGTTACTATGTGATACGCACAGTAGACAAGTATAGACTGGATCGCCTGAATTGGAACAAAACATTTCATGCTTGTTTATTTGAAAATGGTTTGATGGTGCTACCCGCAGGTAGGCTAAGACGTGGATTTGCCACCCTCAGGTGGGCTTAGAAAACATGATTTTGCCACTATCTAGTGGGCTTAAAACAAACATTTGATGAATTGTCCCACTCCAAGTAACCCAACCTCCACCCACAGGCATTCAAGGCAGTTATATCACATAAGCACATAGCCTCATGGTAAGCATGCTATTCATGGCAGTCACTCACACGCATGCAAGGATGCTAAAGCATAAAAACTCACTGAGTACTCCAAGCCAAAATAGAAGCTCGTTAGAAATCCATGCATGATCCTAGATGCACAGAATTGCCTAATGCAACACATGCAAAGATACAAACTATAGCAGGCTCGGCTATTCTAAACATGGAATATGGAATGCTGCAGCTAACATGTATTCAACTTGGAATTGAAATACAAATGCAGTTAGTATGATGCGCCGAGCTCGGTGCGTGTAAAACAGATGAATGAATGCAAACATGCTATCATACTGTATGCTAATTGAAATATGCCCTAATCTAACCATCATAAGCAGGTAAATAAAAGGAAAGAAAGACGTGGGGTTGGAAGACATACATCACACTCACCCACACTTATTACAATTATGCCCTCGCGCAGAGGGTCCAAATAAATATACAAATTCAATAAAAGAATAGTACATCCCAATAATACAAATCAAATAATGTACAATTCCTAATTAATTTACAAATTAATTAAGAAAATAATAAATCGCATGCAAGCCGTGGACCGCTTTGATTCTCGCCCAATGATGGAATGATGCATGTTTGGGTCATGGCGCAGAATCCACCGAATGCCCCAATTAGCCTCTGTTTTGCAATGATTCTTGAAAAGCGCGCCAAGCCTTGGAAGACCGCTGATTCTTGATATGCTGCAACAGAGAGCAGGAAAGGGACATAGCAATGTATTTTCACAAATGTATGCATGTCTCGATCCTCGTACAACCAATCACGCATCTCGATGCATGATGGCTGACGAGCCGAATTGCACAATTCAATATAGAATGAATGCATATGAACACTACAACAAAACCTAACTCCATCATGGATAATCCAGAGTGTCGGTGACTGGGGAATTGAGACACGTTCCGTCACTCGGAGTACGAAACGCACCTCGTTTCCCGTGTCGGGCTAACTCCTATCCCAAACACGATGCAATATGCATGATATGCATGAAATGCAACTAATATACAACCTAGCATGCGAAGTGCTATGAAATGACAAACACAATACACGAGGTAATACACAACCGAGCATACACAATGCTATGGATGAAATGGCATACGCAATGCATAATGGGCTTACACCAACATGAGAGAGCCTCAGCCACACTCACATAGGAGGCCATCAGATAAAAACAAGACAACTCGAAATGCGTGCACGCGCGCACGCAAACCGAGGACCGACCCTTAGGCACCGAAATGCCACTCTAATGAGACATGGCAAAGACATGGAATATGGTATGCAAACATGCAAAAATCAGTAGCAAAATGAGGTGCAAAACAGCCCCGAATCAAGGCGAAATGACACCCGATGCATGGAATCACTCCCGAAATGCAAAACTAGGTACGTGAAATGGCTTACAGCTATACAAAGCATGCATAATTTGAATATGAAATGTAAAAGTAGAAGCAAGGAAGCCCAAAAAATAGCATTTTTACAGTATAAATCATGGCCAAACAGCAAGCACAAGTAGGGCTAAAATAGCATACAAAAATGGCTCCGCAAGGGAGGCAATGAAGCAACTCACAGCTGCTGGCCCCAAACAGGAAAGGGGCCTTCTACAACATTTAAGAAGGGCCAAAGATATGATGTTTTGCAGTAGATGACAAGCCCCAAAAACAGATACAAGGATGGAAAACAATTCATGCAAGAAATGGGCCAACAAAGGGGCAAAGAAGTAACTGATATATGGGGGTCTCAAAAAAGTGAGGGACCTTCAACAATGTTGAATAGGGTCCCATAATATGGCATTTTACAGTAGATGATCAAGCCCAAATCAGTATAAAAACATGCTCAAAATGCAATGCAAGATTAAGGCCATAAGAGAGCTATAACATGAAGTACAAAAAGGATGTCTCAAACAGCCATGGACCCTTGATGAAACATGTAGAGGAGGTCAAAATAGGGGCCATTTTCAGTTCTGACCAAGGTCCAAAAAAGCTTAATAAGCTAATAAATCATGCAAAAATGGGGACCAAAGAGGGGTACAATGACAAGTGATACATGGAGGTCCCCAACAGTGTTAAGCCCTTCTTCAATGTTCAAGAGGGGCTCAAAATAGGCCTATTTATAGTTTACATCCGGCTCCAAAACAGATCACACACAACCTAAAAATATCATGCAAGAAAATGGCATTCAAGAGGGTATTGAAGCAAGTGCAATATGGGGGGCTCAAACAGTGTTGAGCCCTTAATGAAACAAGAAAATGAGCTCAAAAAAATGACCTTTTCAGTTTTGGTTGGAGCTCAAAACAGCAAGAAAATAGGGCTAAGCAATGGTACAAAATAAGGCCCAAAAAGAGGGGAAATGAACTTACCCTTGAAGACTACTCCTTAGTTGCCTTTTGAACTGAGAAATGGTGCCTCCAAGCCTCTGAGAAGAGCTCCAAGCTGCTGGAAATGGAGTGGTGGTGGTGGTGCTAGGTGGTGATGAAGAAAGGGTTTAGAGCTTGGAAAATTTTTGAGGATTTTGGGAGAAGGGAAGAGGGAGGTGTGTATGCAAGCTCTTAGGGATTTTTTTGTAACCCCAAAACCAGGTTTGAGCAGCTGGTTATATGGACCAAAGAGAGGGAGAAAAGGAGGGAAAAGTGGGGGGAAAACAAGCCAAGTTTCCCCCCAAAAGTTGTCTCCCTGGATACAGGTTTTTTGGGGGAAAACAGATATACAGTTGTAATATATACACTGCAAGGAACAAGGCCGGCTAGTTTTCTGAGTTACAGGTGGCCGGCCGGCCACCCCCCATGGCCGGCCGGCCAAGGGTCAAACAGGTCAATGCAAATTAATGGCCGGCCACCACAGATTGGTGGCCTTCCATGTGTCCTCAACAAAACTCTGTGGTTGAAAATTGGCAACTGTGAACTAGGAGAGAGAACAACCCACTTTTCAAAGGGGTTCAAAAGGATCAACTGGAATTAATGGCCGGCCATATAATATATGTGTCCTCCCAGGTGTCTACAACACAAATATGGGGGTTAGAATTGAAAAAAGTGACCCTAGGGTGGTCAACATTAGCTTGGAAGTGAGAAAAAACGGGCGTCGGAGGAATATAACTGGTTGCTGAAACAATTGCGAGCCTCCCACCCTTCTGTGACCTTCCTGGTGATAAAATAGAGGTACCTGCCAAAAATGAACGAAAATCGATGCAAAATGAATGTTCGGGCCAAACGCTAAACGCTAGGGTTCCAAATCTGCCTGTCAGGCACCGGGAGTGGCGTTCGACCACGAAGTTAGTCTCTCAGACCACAGTGTCCCTCGAAAGGGAGTAAATAAGATGCATGAAAAAAACCGGAACAATCGGAGATAGTTAGGCGGTCTCGAACCAAGCCGAAAACCGGAACCGAAGCTCGAAATGGCCAAAATGGCCTACAGCCACAAAATGTAGCCCACGGCCATCGAGAGATGGTCTACGGGACCTCTCCCTCCCCTCAGGAAAAGAAACAGAGAAAACCGAGTCCGTTCGCAAACCGAGGCAAGGCACGTAAGAGGGTTCTAAGTCCGTAGGCGGGGCCTGGCGGTCATGACTCTGAGACTTCTGAACGAGCACAATACACAACATCACCGAGCATTCAATCGGTGACGTCTGAGTCTTAAGGTCGGTCAAAAATGGGGTGTCTACACCTACACACCACAACAAAATGGAGTAGCTGAAAAAAAAAGAATAGGACATTAATAGAAATGATTAATGCTATGCTTTCTTACTCCAGTTTAAGTTCTGGTTTTTGGGGTGAAGCCTTATTCACTGCCTGTCACATACTTAATAGAATTCCTCTCAAGGGAAGAAATATTACTCCTTATGAACTTTGGAAAAACAAGAAATCTAATCTTAGTTACTTGAAAACGTGGGACTGTAGAGCAATAGTCAGATTGCCTGAACCTAAAAGGAAGAAATTAGGTGAAAAAGGAATTGAATGTATATTCCTTGGCTATGTTATACATAGCAAAGCATATAGGTTTCTGGTAGTAGAGCCCAATGGTTAAATGGAAACAAATACCGTCATTGAATCACGTGATGCTATATTTTATGAGAATCATTTCACAACCATTCCAAGGTTGGATTCTAATCAAGAAAATGAATCAACTCCTTTGATGTCTACAGAGGAAAGTGAACGACATCAGCCTATTGAGCCTAATGAACCTAATGAGCTTATTGAACTAAGGAGGAGTAAGAGGGCTAGGATTGAGAAGTCATTTGGCCCTGATTTCATTGTTTACCTTGTAGAAGGAACTAGAAAAGCTTATTATAAGCAAACAATGATTTCTTTGAATATGGATTCAGATCCATTAACCTTTGAGGAAGTTATGAAGTCTCAAGATGTTACATTTTGGAAAGAAGCAATAAACGATGAGATGGATTCTATCATAGGTAACAATACCTGGATTGTCAAGACCCCAAACCTGCCCCTAAAAATTTGGGCATGACCCACTCAGACACAGACACATAACCTGATATACATAACATAAGGGGGCCTTATCGGAAGCTCAAACTAAAAAAAAATATATTGAACCAAACAAGTTCCATTGAGCTGCTTCTAACATGCCAGGATCTCATACATCACATACATCATAATAGGTAGACAAAGTCCAAAAATAATCCTTAGTACATACACACAAGTACATATACAAATCCAGCCCTATATCGGGCATATACCAAAACTACAGAGGTTATATACATCAACTTTAGAGAGCACTCAAAAACAAGCCAACATCTTAACAAACACCAAAAAGAAAATAAATGGCCTCGTATAGTGCCTGGACACATGAAATTTGGCAAAAGAAACCGGGCATCATGGGCTAAGACAGACCACCTGGTTGGTTACCTACAGAAACAGACATAACAGAGAGTGAGTCAGGCTCGGTGAATAGTAATACATAATTAAAACAATGCTTGATTTAAGATATGAAACATCAAAACATGAAAAGATCCACACATAGTCGGTCCGCATTTGTATTAGTTTTATGACCGTCTTGGTCATACTTAGAACATGGTAGCTTGCAACATGATATCTTGAAACATGATGGCTATAAGCCCTTGAACATAATGGCGCAAAGCCCTTAAACATGGTGGCGTTAAGCCCTTGAACATAGTGGCACGAGGCCCTTACATAACTTGGCATTAAGCCCTGGAATAAGTTGGCATAAAGCCCTTGAATAAGTTGGCATAAAGCCCTTGAAGCATGCTTGTATGAACTCAAGAGGTGTCTCACACGAACTCTAGAGGTGACTCACATCGTAGCACTTAGTTCCGTGTAGCACTTTGTTTCATATCATAATAACAGAGTAACTTGGTTTCAGAGTCTTACTCAACGAACATTTTTCATGTTTTCCATTTCTTTCTTTACATATGTTGAAACATAACTTAGTTGCATTTTATGTATGAACATAATACTTATGGCAATCATAAGTTACATCTGTATATATATTGGTACTACTACTCACAGTGTTGAGATGACGTGTTACTTCCTTCCGGAGTGTGTCCTGCACACATTCAAAACTTATACATTAGTTCATATTTCCTCCTCAATTTATCTTTCGTTTCACTTCACTTCGAAGGGGTGTATCAACATCAAAACAACCTCAAACACACATTTCGACAATATTAGAGGATTCTACACGCAAAACGGAGCAAACAGGGTTTTTCAGCATGAGCCGCGACGCGGTCATGAGCCCCGACGTGCGAGTATTCACGCGGCGATTCTCGAGGTTCCGCACGTGCTTTTTAAGCAGAACCAAAACACAAAATTCAGCATTTGCCACACGTGCGGCAGTGACTCCCGCACGTGCGGCGATTGTCCAGTTTGGGTCCGAAAATTACAACAAAATTCTATCTTTTGGGGAATGTTTTCAAGGCTCAAAGATGGATCTTTTCATGACTAAATCATGGTTCAAAAACATGTAATTAAGGTACATCATACCATCATTTAACTTGAATTAAACCCATGAATACAACTAAACTGATTTGAACAAAGTTGAAGCTCACAATATGATTTCATTCTTGAGGCTCTTAACTTACATATATAACTTAACTTACATATATATAACATAGACATACAAAACATGGCATAAGCATGAATATCAATTTGGTAAGTAAGAGACAAGATGTAAGCTCCTACTAGATAATTTTGAATTGGATTCAAAATACACAATTTATCATGAACTTCAACATACTCCTCTAGAGCATACAAGTTTAAGAACTTTTTATGCCAAATTAAGGAAGAGGATTAGATTAGGGAATTTAACTTTACCTTAGCTTCAATCTCTCTCAATTCTCCCTTGTTTCTACCCTTTCTTCTCCTTTCTCCTCCCAGGAAAATTTTGAACTAGGTCTAAGGCTTAAAGCTCAAGAACACACTCATATATATATTAGAGCTAATAAGACAAAATTCAATCGTTTAATCATCCCAAATTGAAATTTCACAACATTGCTTAATATTACCTAAAAATCATGTTGATCACATATATGAAGTCAATTTCAGATAATTAAGCCACTAAAGCTTCCAATTTCTGATTCAAACCTTCCAACATAACAGATACTTTTCTTGTTTGGACAAATAGACATCTTTAAACATATGATTCACTTACTTAACTTTAATTTCTCATAGGGTTTCACAATAAGCATTCAAAAGCATAAAACAAGAACTGAACATATATCAGAAAACTTGTTCGAGGGTCGGGTTATTACATGGATATTTGTTGATTTGCTATCTGGATCCAAACCCATTGGTTGTAAATGGATTTTCAAAAAGAAAATGAAAGTTGATGGCACGATTGACAAGTTCAAAGAAAGATTAGTTGTAAAGGGTTTTACTCAAAAGGAAGGTATCGATTACTTTGATACATATGCTCTAGTGGCTAGAATCACCACCATTCGAGTGTTGATTGCCTTAGGCTCAATCTATAAGCTTGAAATCTATCAAATGGATGTTAAGATTGCTTTTCTAAATGGAGAGTTAGATGAGGAAATCTACATGCAACAACCGGAAGGATTTGTTATACAGGGTCAAGAGCATAAAGTGTGTAAACTTGTGAAGTCACTATATGGACTGAAACAAGCTCCAAAACAGTGGCATGAGAAATTTGACAAAGTAATAGTGTCAAATGGCTTTAGGATACATGAATCTGATAAGTGTGTGTACAGTAAGCTTATTGGAAATAGAGGTGTAATCATATGTCTGTATGTAGATGACGTGCTTATTTTTGGTATTGACAATGATGTCATTGAAAGTACTAAAAGTTTCTTGTCGTCTAGCTTTAGTATGAAAGACATGGGCTTGGCTGATGTAATTTTGGGTGTTAAGATCAAGCGAGAGGACAATAATTTGATTCTAATCCAATCACACTATATTGACAAAATTCTTAAGAAATTTAATCAATATAATTGTATACATATGTCTACACCTTTTGATCCAAATTTGAAATTGTATCCTAATACTAGAAGAGCTGTTGATCAGCTAGAATACTCAAGAGTAATAAATAGCCTAATGTATGCCATGACTTGCATTAGACCTGATATTGCTTTTGCAGTGGGAAAACTGAGTAGATACACTAGTAATCCCAATAGTGTGCATTGGTATGCTATTAACCGAGTACTTAGGTACTTAAGGAAAATAATAGACTATGGAATAGTCTATAATGGCTATCCAGCAGTGTTGGAAGGATTCACGGATGCTAGTTGGATAACTGACCGTGAAGATCACTCGTCCACGAGTGGTTGGATTTTTACTCTTGGAGGAGGAGCTATCTCCTAGGGTTCTAAGAAGCAAACATACATAACAGACTCAACCATGGCATCAGAGTTTGTATCATTGGCTTCTTGTAGCAAAGAGGCAGAGTGGCTAAGGAATCTCATGTTAGAGATTAAGATATGGCCAAAACCTATGCCACCAATATCTTTGCATTGTGATAGTGAAGCAACTCTATCACGGGCCTATAGCCATGTTTATACTAGAAAGTCCAAGCATATAGGACTGAGATATAGTTGTGTCAGGCAGTTAATAACAGAAGGTGTGATTACTATTAGTTATATAAAATCAAGTGAAAACTTGGCTGACCCCTTAACAAAGGGACTTGCAAGGGATTTAGTGTGGAAAACATCAACGGGAATGGGTCTCAAGCCCACTTAACATAATCACTCATGGTGGAAACTCGACTCAACGCTTGAAGAAACATCAAGTCTTGAGTTCAATGAGCTCAAGTACACTATATGTCGTGATTGCAAGCACTTAGTTTATTTCATTTTCATCCCAAGGTTGAAGTGCTTGATACCTGTAATGTGAAAAGAAGAGGACGAGTTAGTAAACTCTTAATAAGCTTACAACTGGGTTGTTAGGGTACTGTAAATTATAGGGTACTCTCAGTAAGCTTACCTATGTCAGTGTAGGAGGTGGTGCCGCTTCCTATGAGTCTAAGGGCTTGACTCTAGAGCACTCATGAAACAGGATATAGACACAAAGCCAATCCACGTGTTGGTTTGTTTGAATACTTGAGGTAACCTGTACTGTGCATGAGACATGTCCAGTTAGTCGTATAAGATCGCTAGTTCAAAGATAAGTCTACTATGCCATATTGACTAACTTTGAGATGTATTCACTAAGTGAATGATTCAAATCGTAAGATATCTTCACCTATGCATAAGGTTACTAAGTGAACCAAGAGTTTTCATCTGTTATATTGAAAATGGTGGGGGAATGTTGGGGAATTTTCAAAATGGTTTTTAAAATTTATAGTTTAATTTTTGGGTGTTTTCAAAACCTTCCTTGTTTTTCTTTGGAAAGCATTAATTAAGCTTGGGGACTTTGTCTCACATTGGAAAGAGAGCAAAACATGGAGCATTTAATAAAGTGCTACATGGAATATTCTTTTGAATATGGAATTATAGGATGAAAGCTAGTGTGCATGCACCCACACCACAAGGATGGTGCTTTGCACCATCCGCACACGCACATGCACAAGCACGCGTGCGCAGCGTGGGCAGTGGGCTGTGTGGCGTTTGATGGCGCACTTTGCGCTTAGCATGGATGCATCGGCGCAAGACGCCATGAGGGCGCTTTCCTATTTGCATCGGACAGGTTGGAGCGATGACGTAGATCCGACGTGGCATGGGTGACGTGGAATACAGTCAGCTCCACGTGGCAATGACCTATAAATAGGCTACGAAATCAGCCATTTCATTTCATCCAAAATCCTGAAAAGCATTCCTACAATTCTCTCTCTCTCTTTCTCTCTCCCTTTTGATTTTGAATTTTCGATCAAGAGTTTCTTAAGCAAATTTCTGTTTTTCTTATTGATAATCAAGTTCTGCAGATTTGATTATCGGTGTCTTGGTTTCTTGATTATATCAAGAGTGTTCTGATTTATTGTCGTCAGTGCAAATGCCGATAGACTAGATCTTTAGATCAGGCTTCATTGTATCCTGGAGGCAAATTTATTGTAACCTCCTGCATACCTTTTGGTGGGTACAAATATTGTCTTTAAGAAAGCGACTTAGTAACGCGACTTGAAGTACTAATTTTCTGTTCTATATAGACAAGGTCATTGCCAAATTTTGAAGACCTGAAGACCACCATTTGAAGAATTCAAGACCCTTTGTTCCAACAGAGTTTAGAGGCAAAAGATCATCTTTTGCATCTGCAATAACAAAAGAAAATACTGGATCAAGAATTAGAGAGGGTCTTCAATGAGACACCATAACTATTGCAACTATCACAACCAAAGAAAATCATATTCTATATTGTTTGATGAAGAATAATAATGTTTGGGTTTTCCTAATATTCATACACATCGAGATATGCTTGAATATTCCCAAAAAGTTTTCCGGCTTTAAATTGAGAATTATGTAACTAAACCTACCAAGGTTTTCCGGCTTCCACAACTACTGCAATATTTAAACCAGCTGATTGACTCAATAGTTTCAACCGCAACATTCAGGCACAAGTTAGGATATAAACAAGAAAAACTATTTGCTTCAGGGGAGAAAATAAAGAAACAGAGATGGGGTTTGAACCCAGGACTACCACTTCTCTCAAAGCTCACTTTGACATCAGAGTCATGAAGCTGTTGAAGCATAATTGAAGAAAAATAATCCAAACAGTGAGTTATCACTCAACATGATATCAGAAAAACAAACTCACCACAACAATATTTGCATAATAATATCAGAAAGATTAACATGTAGTCTATAGATACCTTTATATATTACTTAATTACTTCACATTTTTACTTTTTAATAGAAGACTTAATTGTGTTTCAGTACATGTAATTTAGATATAGTAAAAACAAATATATTTTCTGTGAAAAAAGTTCATGATTTTTCTTGCACTTTCATTGAGGCACAACTTAAAACAGAGTAAAAAAAAAAATTTAAATGTAGAATCTCCAAATTGTAGTTGAGTGCCTGAAGAGGTTGAATAGGAAACAGCATTCTACATCATCAAGATTCACATCCTTCCTGCTCATAGTATGGTTGCCTGTAACCTTTCTCAAACCAATCATTTTCTAAGATTTCTGGAATTATTATTTGCTGCAACTCAACAGCCACAACAAACTATTAACGCTATTTGGTTGAGGGATTTGTGAAGGAATTTGGAAATGGAAAAGGAAAAGGTAAGTAAAATGTAAATAAGATATACTTCCATTTTACCTAATTTCACATACTTTTTTCCCTTTTTCTTTCTAAATTCCTTCCAAAATCTCTCAACTAAATCCAGTGTAAAAGATTTCACATGAGTGTCTTCATTGAACCATCTGGAATACATAAAACATGAAAAAGATGCCAAGAAAAGACGGTAAATTTATAAGAAAGAACACTTCTGGTTTACAACAAATAGCGTCTCTTTTAAGAAAAATGTTAGGAATCTCAAATATTTTACCAAATGTTTTACTAAATGTCTCACACGGGTGTGGGACTCACACTATATGGGTTCCATGGGAGTCCCACACCCATGTGAAACATTTTGGTAGAACATTTAGTAAAATATTTGAAATCTCTAGTACTGCTCCTCTTTTAACGGGTATATCGGTGAAAGTAAAAAAGTGTATATCGGTCAAAGTCTTTTACAACTGTAACAATTTTTTAACTTGCCTCCATTGAATGCATTCTGTTTAAGTCAGTGTGTACGTATCTGGTCTTAGTCATAACCTCATGGTCATTTTTAATCTTAGTTTTTAAACTTTTGCTCTACAACTGCAAGCAGGGGCATTAATGCATTCTGCTGTTACAAGTATATAATGTGTTGCATCCGACTCTCATTTCTCATAAATTTTTTCTTTTTTACTTATCTGTTTTTGTCACCTTTCATTCTACACATCGATGTAATTTTTTTTGTCCATATGATTTTATTAAGTAAATGATCGTTAAATGGAATTTACGTTGCTCCAATATCGATCGTGACTTAATGATTGTTTTTCAGGCACAACTATACATTTCAAAACTGTCCATTTGGCCAAGTTTGGCATCCCAATATAAGTGCACTTATTTCATCTTTTTATCTTTTTTGGGTCACATCAATCAACATCTCCTCTCTACTTTTTCTACACATAATACAAGAAAAGTCAAGAAAACTCTCTTATGTGCAGGTCCTCTACCATGTTTTACAATATTATCTCTTTGTGGTAATTTCTGTTTAATTTTTTTATGCCACCTCTTCTTTGAGATTATCTTCCTTCCCCTATATATTTCCGCGGTGCTTCTTTCTCTACCCTTACTAAATAGAACAGAAGTGTTTATTTTCTACCAAGAGTAGGATATTTTCTTAATTTGCATTTGTCTGCAGTATTCAATTGCTGAAACATGATTGTCAAAATACTATGAGCATGTATAGATCCTAGATAAGATTTAGCATTATGGTTTCAACACCCCTATTAGTATAAAAATAAACCTATCCACCTTGATAATCTAAGAGTAAGTTAATGATGTAACCTTAGCAATTATGAAACAAAACACTACATGAGTAAATTACAAAATGAATTTTTAGAACTAAGATCTAAAAGTTGAAATAGATTGTGCTATGCAATGATATAACTTAGGTGTTTTAGAAGGAGATCAGCAATCAATCAGTTAGCATGAGTCACTCTTACAGAGATACACCACATTTCATAGCATTGTAATCAAGTGGTTTTCAACTTATTTTTCAAAACCATGTTTCATGAATCCAACAACAGGCTCAGCATTCTTATCACTGGGAATCCAAAAAAATATTTAGAGCTATAGAAGGAAAGTGACACAAATTTCAACAACCCAAGAGAAAGCAACTCTCCACTATTTTGAGCATGGGCAAAAGAAGAATACCTTCCAAAAAAATAGTAACCGAAGGAGCTCTCACAAATAGAATTACGAAGAAAAGCTACCTGGATAAACAAGACAGGCCCGTTCTCAGCAAAAAAATGCTGGCAAGCTACTCTGGCCTACCCCGGCTGTAGGCATTTCTGTCTGCCCACGGGTGAGATTAGATTGACTGGTGTTCTTCGCACCTGGATAGTACCAGGACCCTTGCACCCCGACCTTTGATCAGATAAAGCTACCCGCCTGAAGCCTGCTCTATGACCCACAATTAAAAATGAGCCTTGTGATGAGACACGGACATTCCAAGATCAACCAAGAAACACTAAAGGGGAAATGGGTTTCTACATATTGCACTGCAAGCATGAGGCACAGTAAGAAATGGAAATAAAGACGAGCTTAAGAAATCGAAACATATACTTCGAAAGTGGATTTTGCTTATATGCATTATCATTGGAAATGAATTTATTGAATATCCTTATCCTTAGATATTGAATCTTTATAGTAACAGAAGGTCTGAATTGGTAATACTAATGAACACTCGTCATCTCAGCAACTTCACCATCGCTCCACTCAATTGGTAACAAGCTCAATTTCACTACACAAGCTCACGTTTCCAGAAACTCACCATCAGATTCTATCAAATATATCACTACACATAAAAATTCATTATTGCATTCAAACTGTAACAAAATATAATCAAATTTATGATCCGAATATCATCCTGTCCAGACCATACACGAAAATTACATCTCCCCGTTCAAACAAATCAAAAATCATAGTACTAAAAAATTGGAGATCAAAAATCTCAAAACTGAGAAATTCATAAAACAGAAGAAAACAAGAGTCATAGGACAAACCCTTAAAAATCAGTCATTGTAGCACTACTCTTCTTGGACTTTACTGGATTTTCTTGATCATTTCTAAACTTTGACCGAATTTGCGACCAAATTATTAAACACATTAAAACAACATTTTTTTTTCTTTTTTCTTTTTTATCCTAATTACACCAAATATCATGAATTTTCGGCCCAAACTTTTGTAGTTGACGCTCTAATTAATTCAAATGACATGTCCCAATCCAAATTTATGGAAAATCTAGAACCATGTTTATGAGCAACTACCCCAGCAACATTTGTAAACCTGTAAAAAGATTCATGCCATTTATGCTTAGCTCATGTTCTGCTTGTTAAAAACTCACTTGAGATCAACTCATTATCGAAACAAGTTTTTACTTAATTCATTTTGAAACTCAATAATTTTTGTTTAACTTATTCAAACTCGGACCAAACTTGGCTCAATAAGGTTACACCTACTACAAAACCATATGGAAAAACCAAGCTAGTGGATTGGCTCAAAAGATAAGAAAACTAATAAGCCTAGTCTTGAACATATTTTTTAAACTTGTAAGTATTTAAATCAAATTTAAATAACTCACTACTCAACTTGACTCAACTCATTTACATTCCAAAACATATGTGTAGCACGTCCGCGAGGGACCTCGGCTACAGTTCGGACTCAATTTGTGTCGCGGTTCTAAATCTGAACCAAAGAGTCCAAATGCGGCAAATCGTTTTGAGAAAACAGATTTTTGAAAAGTAGTGCCAAACATGGACTGCTTTGCCGGACATGAGTCGCCACCTAAATATTTTAAAATGGGAAATTTAGGAAACCTCGACTGCGTCAAGGCCACATGTCCGCTATCACCAAAGTGGTCTTGGCTCGAGCTTGGGTACGACGGGAAGGTCACTATGAGCACTTTCGCCTTTCAAGACCGCCTCTACTAACCGTGATATCCGCTTTTGAAAACTTTATGCGTTCTTATTCATTATTAGCCTAGAATTTACTATGTGATGCGCACAACACAAAAGTATAGACTAGATTGCCTAATTTGGAAATAAACATTGTATATCCGCTTTGTCTCAAAACGTGTTAGTTTTGCTACTCGCAAGTAGGCTAAAATTGATTTCAACGAGTTGTTCCAACTCGTGCAATCCAACCTCCACCCACAGCATTCAAACAGCTTTATCATGTAAGCACTTAGTCGCATGGCAAGCATACGTCATGGTAAACATTCACACGTATGCGATATGCTAAAGCCATAAGAACTTACATCGACTGCGTACAAAACAGTAAACTAGTTAGCAAACATGCATGACCTAGTTCATGTTAAGTGGCTAATGCGACACATACAAGAGTGTAATCTAAACAGGCTCGGCTAACCCTAAACATGGCACATGAGATGCAACATCTATCACGTATTCAATTTGGAATTGAAAGTACGATGCGGTTTGCATGATGTGCCGAGCCCAATGTATGTAAACAAATGCATGAATGCACGCATGCATTGCATAAGGTATGCTAAAATAAAGTGTGCCCTAATCTAATACCGTAAGCGGGTAAATAAAAAGGGAAGAAAGAAATGGGGGTTTGGAAGACATACACCCACTCACACACACTTATTACATTTTTGCCCTCACTCGGAGAGATCAAAATAATAATACAGACCGAATAAATAATTAACTACCCTAGCTAATTAAATATTACAAATCAACTAAATTAATTAAATAAATTAACTAATCTAATTAAACAGTAAATCGCCTCGGGATTGGCTCGAATCAAGACCGCCATGCAAGTGTGCCTTTGTTTCTCTCGCTCTCCTCTTGAAAATTACCAAAATCCCAGAGTGCCTCTCGAGACCTTGGGAGTACCACCGGCTGGGACAGAGAACCACCGGCTGAAGGAGGAGGCCAACGGCACTGGATTCACTCATCGGTGCCGATCGATCACGGCAAGACTAAATAGTGCCGGTCGGCACAAAATTCTCAGAACCTGCAACTCACAGCAGCAGAGGGAAACAACATGCAAGGCAATGCAATTCAAGCCATTTATGCACCAAACACACCCCCTATCATGTTATTGACTCAAGGGGGCATGTGCCTCGGTTCCCGGACCACCAATCGCGCATTTTCATGTATGATGGCCCTAAGAACCAAGAATGCAACTTCACTTTCAAATGCATGCAAAACACATAGGCACAAAAGGGTGCCAAACCTCTATCAAACTCACTTCAAGAGGCTTGGCATGCATGTCAATGTGGTGCAATCCTAAGCATGTTATCTAGGATGCAAGATGGACAATGTGATACACTTATGCAAGCATACAAGTAAGCATTCAAGACAAGCATGCAAACCAATGAAATGGTGGATTTAGACATGAATTAGGCATCTCAAATGGGCCCAAAATCAAGGCCAAAGTGCCTAGAAATGGAGACTAAACAAACTCACACACATGCAAGTGTTAAGGTCCAAACCCAAGGCATACAAAAGCAACTCTCATGCACACTTAAGAGGCACAAACATGGGCTAATAGCATGCATGAAAAGCTCTGAAATCCATGTCAAACATGATGCCAAATCATGGGATGAAGCATGCCAAACAAAGCATGCAAATGGCCTAGGCTTAAAACAAGTCAATAGGGCATTAAACCACACTTAGCACAAACACATATGGCATGCATCAAACAACCAAAAACAGGTTCTTAGCATGTTAAAGCAAGGCCCAAAGGACCACTTAGATAGCATCTAAGAAGCTTGGAATCAAAGGCATGCAACATGACCAAAACATGGAGTATTTAACACAAGCTTAAGAAGTCACAAAGAAGCATGCAATGTAAACATACAAGCACACCAAATGGACTGAAATAGCATGCTTGGTGATTCCAAACCACCAAAAATGATGCAAACAAAGGCATGCTACACGTACATGCTCTTAAGGCCAACAAGCCAAATGCAAAGGGGCTATATTAAACATGCTAAGATTGACCAAAACACTTATGGACAGAGCTAAAACATGGTAATATGAGCACATGAACTTCACAAGAGCAAGCCTAAATCATGCTAGAAACCAAGGCTAACAAGCTAGTCATGTTAAGGCATCAAAAGGCATTACAAAGCAACTATGCAAAACATGCAAGGAGTGCTAAAACCAACTTAGAAACATGTTATATCATGACAATATAAGCATGAAAAACAAGCCAAACATGCTCAACACACACTTAAGCATAGACTCACTTAAGAGACCAAAACATGCCCTTTTCAAGGACATCAAGGAGAGGGGGTGACCCTCCCCTTCTTGAGGCTTCAAGGCATGCTCTTCACCACTGAAATCCCTCAAGATTTCAGTGGTGAAGAGATCCTATCACCAAAATCTCGGATCTCTCACAAAATAGCACAAAAAGTGCCCTTTTCAAGGCCTAAGGGTGGTCAAACCTCCCCAAACCACAAAACACTCTTAATATACAATAAAGAGGGTTAAAAATCAAAACTTTTTTGTGCCAAACACTAAGCTCAAAAACTGTTTTAAAGCAAGCAAAAATAGATTGCAAGAATGGGGTAAAAAGAGGGTATAGTGTCTTACCCTTGAAGCCTCTTCAACAAAGATGATGTGTTGGCTTCCTTGAGCTCCAAACCAGCTCCAAAGCTTCAAAACAAACCTCTGGACCCTCAAGAACCAAAGGAAGGTGAAACACTAGGTGCTTGTGTGCAAAAGAGTGAACTAAAGCACCTAGTGTACTAAATAAGCAAGAAAAGAGAGAGATAAGATAGATATATGATCTAACCTAAAACCAGAGCTTGGTTTCTCTCTAAAATGGCTGAAACCTCTCTAGAATTTCTCACCCCCAAGCCAAGAGAAGAGAGTTCTCTTGTATAGGCAACCAAACTTACAAGTTACCAAACAAGCTCATCCCTCCATACACGTGTATGGAGGGGAAACAAATTGCACACAACCGTCTAAAATATCTCGTAGCAAGTGCACAAAGCTGCTGCCGGCAGAAAATGTCATTTTGACAAAATTGAGTGCCGACCGGCACAAAATAGTGCCGATCGGCACAATATAGTGCCGGTGGCAACTACAGCCAGCCGGTGGTGTGTGGGAATGCCTCACAAGGCATTCCCTGCCCTTCCAAGGCAAAACACAAGTGTTTGGTATAGAACCAAACACAAACGGTCGAGTTCGGAGGTTCTGAGGCAAGGCTCGCACAGCCGAGAACTCCGGGAACTCCAAACGAACACAAACATGGATAATCACCGAGTGTTCAAACAGTGACGTCCGAGTCTTGAGGACGGTCAAAAATGGGGTGTCTACAGTTGCCCCTCTTTGACAGAACTCGAAAGTCATAATAATGACGGGAGTAAATGTCAAAGCCTAGAGACGACCCATTTTTGACAAGGCCGAAGACTTGGACAAACATACAAAGTGCAAATGGTTGAACTCGCAAGCTGCCTACGTATCCCTTTAGGAATCAAACCAGCGTAGTTCAGGCGCAGGCATACAAGCCGCAGGTAAGGTATGCGCCCGAAGGCAGGGGAAAAATGCAAGACAATGCAATAAGCCGGGCATAACTTATGATCATGCAAAGGAAGCTGTAATGAAGCACACATGCAACAGTTACAGGCTAGCATACACCAAACTACACTACCATGCAGAAAGGATGTAAGAGAATTATGCAATCCTCAATACGTCTCACACGGAGGATACAATACCTGTGCGACTCGTCCGGTTGCCCCGGCCTCAAATGAGCCGTACATACAATATCGTGCCTGCAAAGAAAGTAAACTTAACAGGTACAATATTGTTAGTGTACATGCATGACATATGCAATGCGAATGCTAAATGATATGCAAAATGATATGCAATATATACAACAATAATGCAACTAATAATGCAATGCAATTGACACTATATGCCATGCGGACTATATGCAGGGCAATTGAATCATGATTCAAACCGGAACGGTTCGAAACCGCACAAATGTCAAATAGATTGATGGAGGTGACAAGTCCGTCTCCCATGGAACGATGTCTGATCTATGAGTACTTCGCACGGACACAAGAACAAGTATTGGGTGGAATGACATAAGTGGGGAAACGACCCGCTGGGGAGAGAATAATGATCCTAATGCCGGACGCAATAACTACACTACAATGTGATGGAAATGGGTACAATGGATATGGATACAATGGATACGGCACGCGGGCCAAACCGAATCTTGCTTAGGAAAGGCATGCACACATACAAACCATGTCTAACACAGAAAAGGTGCCGCAACCTCAAACCAAGTTCATCAAGGAGTAGGCGCGATACACATGCAGAACTGTGCTTCAACGTGAAAAGTAAAGGTACATACCGGACCAAGCTCAACAAGGAAAGGCGCAAGCCATAAATGGAGGATGATGCAATGGATGCATGCAGGCTACAATGCAATGGGCACTAGATGTTTTACAGAAAATGTATGATATATACACTATATTACAATGAAATGCAGGACGTATGCATGTTTTTTTTTTTTTTTTGAAATGCATGACATATGCAGTATTTACATGATGCATGACAATGCACTATGATGCAATGGCCACGATTGCAGCTTTCCCTATCTTACCAACAAGGCGATATACTAGGTTGGTTCAGTATCCAGAGTTGAGGCGTAAACACGCCGCCTCAACCTATGGGGCTTCCATACAGATTTCAAGCCGAGGGTACACCCCCTGGGTATTTAAACCAGACTTTAGTCTCGGAAATTCCGAACCTTTGCGTTCTAGGCATAAGCCGTTTAAACTCTAGTTTTCACCGTCCCAGTTGGTCTTCTAGGAACTCACCGCAAACCCAGACAGGTGGCTTCACCAGACCACCGAAAGTCGTTCGGGCACGACAAACACCGAAGGAATTGCACCTTCAGAGGATTTAAGGTCTCCTAGACCGTGCGTGTTTAAGGTCTCGCCAGACCAGGTGGCAACAATTACACAATACTCTAAGTGTATGCGATGCAAATGAGACACGCACGCGGATGCAAATGGGGCAAACGAGACGTGCGTGCAACGAGGTACGCGTGTCTCAAAGGATGGAAAATGGAGTGCAATGAGGGTGTGCCAAACGGTGCGATGCGCAAAATAGCGCGATGCGTTTAGACAACGCGAGTGGACAAGACAGTGCGATACGAATGCATGCCAAATGCAATGAAGTGCATATCTTAATGCACCGAAGGTTTTGCACCTCCCGAGGATTTAAGGTCTCCTAGACCGCGCGTGTTTAAGGTCTCGCCAGACCAGGGGGGCAACGATTACACAACACTTTAAGTGAGTGTGATGCGAATGAGACACTCATACGGATGCAAATGGGGCAAATGAGACGTGCGTGCAATGAGGTGCGCGTGCCTCAAAGGATGGAAAATGAAGTGCAAAACGAGGCACACGTACCTCGAGATGCAATGAAATGCAAAATGAGGCACACATACCTCATTTGATGGAAAATGAAATGCAAAACGAGGCACACGTACCTCGAGATGCAATGAAATGCAAAATGAGGCACACATACCTCATTTGATGGAAAATGAAAGGCAAAACGAGGCACACGTACCTCGAGATGCAATGAAATGCAAAATGAGGCACACATACCTCATTTGATGGAAAATGAAATGCAAAACGAGGCACACGTACCTCGAGATGCAATGAAATGCAAAATGAGGCACACATACCTCATTTGATGGAAAATGAAATGCAAAACGAGGCACACGTACCTCGAGATGCAATGAAATGCAAAATGAGGCACACATACCTCATTTGATGGAAAATAGAATGCAAAACGAGGCACAAGTACCTCGAGATGCAATAAAATGCAAAATGAGGCACACATACCTCATTTGATGGAAAATGGAATGCAAAACGAGGCACACGTACCTCGAGATGCAATGAAATGCAAAATGAGGCACACATACCTCATTTGATGGAAAATGAAATGCAAAACGAGGCACACGTACCTCGAGATGCAATGAAATGCAAAATGAGGCACACATACCTCATTTGATGGAAAATGAAATGCAAAACGAGGCACACTGTAACAACCCTCGTACTGATTACCGGATAACCACTGAATTATATACTGATTAATGCTAAACCGAACTGATAATGACTGATAAGTGAACTGGATGAACTCTTGAGCATCAATGGAATGGCCCGAAATTGAATAAGTTTGTCTATTATATTGCATATTGTATCTGTTTGCTTGAATGATTATCTGTTTGAGTTATGTGTTTGAACTGTTAATTGAAGGCCTTATCGGCGGCCGATTTAGGAACCATTTAGTGTTTTATAATCAGTAGAATATTTGTGATTTAATGGTATATTTATCTGAAAATTGATTAGGAATGATTAAATTAGATTGAATTGAGCTAATTGAGAACTTAGGCTTATTTACTATATTGCCCTTGAGTAGAGCCTTTGTTTACTATTTGTTTACTAATTATAGTGAGCCTCATACACTTGATCTAAGACTCTTTGCTCAGCCATTTCTTTTCTTCCTAACCGACCAAACAAGAAGAATAGAGTGAGGGAGAGAGTTTAGAGAGAGACTTGAGCTCACCTTGCCATTGTTGTGGAATTGCTTGAAGACTTGAAGGTTGATTGTCAAATTTAGCTTGCTAGACTTGAAATTAACACTCTAGGTAAGGAATTCATTGTCATCTTGTCATCTTTAAGCTCCATCTTGCATGATTCATGCATCATTGCCATGTTTGAAGTTCAAGAATGTTGAATTGGAGCTCCATTGTTGCATGTATGTAGAGATTAGTGAATTTGGAGTTGACTTCATGGTTGATTGTACATGCATGTTCAGGTCTAAGCTTTAGTCCATGTTTTCACTTTGTTTTCCAACTAATGAGCTCTTGAGAGCAAGATTTGAAGATTGAAATTGGTTTGAAACTCATGCATGTCTTGATTGAGCATGATTCTTGGAATTGGTTTGAAATTGGGTTTGAATTAAACACCCTTGGGCCTTGATTTCTTAAATTGAGGTTTGAAACATGTTATATTATGTGTTTTTATGAGTTTTCCAGAAAATGGGCCCAAGAGGATCGATTTTGGAGGTTGAAACCTTGGTTTTGAATTGAAACCTGATCGATTTTCAGATTTACATTGTCCGCCGGCGGAGGTATCGCGCCTTCGAGAAATCGCACTCCCAGTAATTGTTGCATACTTTATGCAGTCGCCGGCGGATAAATTCACGCTCGAGCGGGTTTTTCGACCATCCAGTATATTTTGCAGAACGCTCGGCCGAGCGAGGAAATTACGCCGAAAGGGTAACTTTTTCAGACGCTCGGCGAAAGGAATTGTGCGCCGGCGGGACTCTGTTTTCTGAAAAATTCTGAAAATGTTTTCTGTATGCATTTTTGCATCCTCATTCCATCCTAGGCATTCTTAGGCCTAGTTTAAAGCATCTTAATGAGGATTTAGACATAGAACCACACCGAGGGAATTTAGGGATTTAATTATCATCATTTCCAACTGTAAACTTAGTGTGTGTTCTATTGATTGACTGTTTAGGGTTGACTCTCGGGGACGCGCTCTAGCTACTGATAGCCCAATCACTGTGAGTAACAGATTGTGTAAAGATATGTTCAAATGGTTTCATTTTGAATATTGAATCGAACTGTTTATTGAACTGATATTGTTTATTGAATGAATGTATGTCCTGTATTTCGAACTGTATTGTGGCATCCTTAGCACCCACTGTTATTGACTGTTACAGAGCTCTGTCGGTTTCCTTGTGGAACCATACTGATTGATGGCTATCATTATTGTTGGGTCTGCAAAGGCCCGGTCCTTTTGGACCTACTGTTTATAGGCTAATGGATGTACCACATATGACTGATTGATTGAAATATTGATTGACTGAAATACTGAAAGATTGAAATACTGTATAATGAATTGATTTCATTACTGTAAGGACATTCATTCATAACCTCTTTACACGTTATGTTATTCACTGGGCTTTAGCTCACTGTTTATATATATATGTAGGTGCTCAGCCACCAGACCGAAGCTAGGAGCGTGGGATTGGTCCCCAGTTTTGTCAGCCAGCCTATGTGCCTCACCGCGAGGTTCCGAGACGCCATGCCATGGCTTGGGGTGTTTTTGTTTCCCCCACCTGTCTCCCTACTGTATTGTACCTTTTGTATAGACTGTTTGACTGTACTGTTATCGAGGGATTGAGTCCCCGTACTGTATGTCTGTAAATGATTGTATAGAGTGTACTGTTTTGGACTGTATGAATGCATAAATGTTTTTGACATACAGATTTTCACAGCTCAGTGGACACTAGTTACTTACTGTTTTGGCTTCCGCCAGGCCCTCAGACTGATTGATCAGATCGTTACGCTCAGAGGCCTTGGTAATCTCGGATTCTTGGCGATTCTGATGCTAAACCCATAGGGCCGGGTTTGGGTCGTGACACACACGTGCCTCGAGATGCAATGAAATGCAAAATGAGGCACACATACCTCATTTGATGGAAAATGAAATGCAAAACGAGGCACATGTACCTCGAGATGCAATGAAAGTGCAAGTCCCAAAGGACGTGCAAGATGGCGCGATACAATGCGCCGGACAATGTGATGGATGCATGCAACGCACACGGGGTAACTTTTGAATCTTATAAAAGACAAAAGGATACAAAAGGATACAATCTTCGCTTGAATTTGAGCGTCACGCACAGTAGAGACGGTCCGAAGTCAAAACGGAGGCCGGTTGAGCATCGGGGATGCATTTTCTTGTACTTTATTGATCTATGGAGACCCAAGACCCCTCATCTTGCCTAAAAACATCCTTGGGAACACCACCGGCTGGGTGGGGTGGTCACCGGCTGCCGCCGGCTGCCTAAATTCATCCATCGGCACAAAAAAGTGCCGACCGGCACAAAATAGTGCTGACCGGCACAAAATGCCTGATCGGGGGCAGAACTGCCATTTCACTCCGGGCTTTATAAAATAGGGTTTTAAACCCTATTTTACACACTTCCAAACTGCCGAAAATCCCTACTCTCTCTCTCTCAAGTTTGTTTTCTTGATTTCTCATCGATTTCTTCGCGTTTTACACCCATTTTCTCGTCGGATTCGCGATATTCTTCGCGTTTCGAACATTTTCGACCGAACAAAACTTCGTTTCGGTGCACTTTGCGCCGTTTCCGCCTTTTCGGGACTTGTTCCCCTTGATATTCTCTACATTTCCGTGCATTTTCCTCTTCCGGCCTTCCCGGCCATTTCCGACCCTCTCGGGGTTGACTTCCCAGTTGACTTTTCGCATTCCGGCCCATTTTTCTTCTTCCGGCTATTTTTCCCATCTCCATTGCTATGGCCGATGATGTTCCACATGTCGGGACTCCCTCGGACCACGAGATGGATCCCGGGGTCGAGCTCCTACCACTGAGCGAGCGTCCCTTTGACCCGGCGACCTACCGCCCGGCGATTCACGTGCTACCACCCGATGGACTCCGCCACTCATGACTCGACAGGCTTTGGACCCGAGCTTCTGCGAGCCGGCCTCCCACTTGTCTTTTGGCGCCGCCGAGGTAACACTCTCGTCTTTTATTTTCTGAAATGTAGGATTTCCTGCCAACTGCCGTAGCTAACTGAACCCATTAACTGCTTAGCTCTGATGTACTGTACTGTAGTTGATTGTAGACAAACTCATAACTGACATCTGTTTAGGACCGACGCACATGCACACACACTGCACTGGCCTCAAGCACTCAAACACATGGCACACATTGCACTGCCAATTCGCCGACACCCGGTGCTTATTTGAATCTGAAAACTCGCACGCATGCTAGATTTGTACAAAACTACACCAACACGCGGACACATCACACGTTGTAGTTCACTGAAACATACCGAGACCTGGCTTCTATTTGAACTTTGAAAAACACGCACACATGCTATTTACACTGATCCTCATAGGAGCACTGACATATCACAGGCCGTAGCCCACCCACCGCACGCCAAACCCGATATCTGCTTGAATCAAAAATGTGCACACATGCACCAAGTTTACACCGAGCATCCAAACACACCGACGCATCACGCGCTTGTAGTTCTTCAGTAAGCACCGCATTGCCGGTTTACTTGAATTTTAAAAAATCTGCACGCATACCAGATTTGTACCGACTGCGTATCTTCATATGGCTTCGCAATTCCTTGACTACAGGGAGACTCCCATACTCTCCATGGTATAGGGCGTCGTCGCTTCATGGCCCCAGTACACTGACACCGTTAGCCGCATTGTAGATCGGGCTGGCTTCGGCACCTTCTGCAGGGGACTCTCCAGGCTCTCTGCTTGCAGACCTCTTCTTGCCGCCCTGGCAGAGAGGTGGTGGGACACCACCGATTCATTTCACTTATCAGCGACTGGGGACATGACGATGACCCCTTACGACTTCTCGATGCTCACCGGCATCGGGGTGAAGTGATCCGATCCTTCGATCTGAACATGGATGAGTGGATTGCCGCCAGATTCACTTGCTTTCGGCGCCGCCACTTGCTCGTCCAGGGTCCGTCCGCTACTCTGGTTCGAGGTGCGATTCAGTCTGATCGCGTCTTTGGTGGACGCAGCTCGATGACCCAGAGGCCGAGAGATACGCCGCGGCTTCCTCATGTTCTTCGGGGACCACCTGTTTGCCGACCGAGCGAACACAGTGCCCTCTGCACCTTTCGCGCTTTGGTGGACGTCGAGAGGATTGTGCAAGATATTTGGGGCGCTTTGGCCACCCTTTACGGTTATATGAGCTCAGTCTCTCGTGGCAGTGGATAGCTGCTAGGAGGCTACTGGCGAGCCTGGGAGGTATGTCTTCTTCTCTACTTTACATTTCTGTTCTATACTTTCTGTATTTTGTACACTGCACACACTGTAGTCTGTATACTGTACACACGGCACACATATACTCCGCTTTACACTGACTGCACACTGTTCACGCTGTACGCTCTGCACAACACAATACACAACACACGGCTCCGTTATTTTTGCTTTATTCTGCATCCTGCTCGATCTGATAGTCATACTGACGTCTGTTTTGCAGCTGTGGGTGTACGCCTACTTCCCCAGACTAGAGCTAGTGCCAGAGGCGGAGACCCCTCTGGTCGTCCGCTTCTCTCGCCGTTACGACGGGCGTCGTCCGAGGCCCGGGACACTTTTAGCTTCTTCCTCGCTTTCTTCGACACCATCACCCCACCGGTATGTTTTACTTACAATCCGTTTAAGCTTCGCTTTCAAGCGTATATTTCTATATCGAGATAATCAATCGTATTTCATTTCAGTCACTGGCGGTAGTGGGCTCCACTACCACGGTGATACGAGATCGGTATGCGGCGTCGCATCGAGACCTCGCGCTCGGATTCTCTGGAGGGCGATGCATCGGGAACTGTACTGGTGGCGTTTCATACGCCGAACCCTAGGGTTGCGGAGCAGATAGTTCGATCCTTCCTCCCGAGCGCATGAGGGAGATCGAGGGTACAAGCCAGATGGAGGACTACACCCTTGGTGGCCGTGGGCGTAGATGCTTGCAGGCGAGGCGACTACTCGAGTATGTCCGACCTTCTTGATGCGGCCTTTGGAGGAGGCTCCAGGCGATCAGCCGAGACTGCGGCGCCAGCTCGGGCGGAGTAGGAGCGAGGCGGGGTAGTCCTGAAGGGCTCGAGCTCATGGCGGGAGAGTGTAGAGGGGCGAGGGCTGGCCTCGCCTACCATGTTGACATACTGAGGCGAGTGGGGAGACCTACAGATCCCTTTGCTCCTCCCATTGGTCATGAGTTGGCTGGTATTCCCGACTTGCCTCCGGTATGTATTACTTTATTTCTGCATCTTGCATTGTTATTTCATTTCAGTTCATTCAAGTATCCCACAGAATACTGATGTATTTAATATATTTTTTTTGCAGGCTTCCTCCGAGTATACCCGTCGATCAGGAGGCTGAATGCCTCCTGATGGGGATCTTTGCAGCGGACTCTCGACGCTTTGGCGTTCTGACTGCCGGTATGTTCTTCGACCACGCCTCAAACCATACTACGCCGCATGTCTGCTATCTTGCACAAAAATCGATAAACCGCTCACGGCTTTCGCCTTTACATACTCGCCTGCGCATTACATCTTGATAAAGCGCTCACGCGGCATTCACAGATTGTACTCATACACCGTGCATTCTCAGATCGATAAAGCGCTCACGGCATTCACACACTGTACTCGCCTGCTTGCGTGCATCGATAAACCGCTCACGGCATTCACACCTTGATAAAGCGCTCCTGACGATGTGTTTGTTCTTTGTATTTTCGGCCTCCTTTCCCGATCCCTCCGGTGAGTGGCGCTACTCGGTGGCCTCCCTCTACTCGGGATGGCGGGATATTCCTCGCACTAGAGGGGCGTGGTCACGTGGGGAGCGGCTCACGAGCTCTGTTCCAGAGATGGTGAGTCGGGCGAGACGGAGTCATTTATGAGGAGGCGGGGGCGGCTTCGGGCTCGGGCTCCGGCAAGGATGGCAGCTCGACGACGCCTCCCTGCTTTTGCCCGGGAAGAGGCGAGGCCGATCCTCGTGCATGAGGCCTGCTGCTGATGATGATGATTTTGCTGCTTCTTTTCTTTATTTCTTTTCTTGTACTTTTCTCTTTTTGGTAGATTGAGTACTATGTACTGCCGCAGGCAGATTTTTTTGCTTTCTTCAAAAGTTTGTACTTTGAAAGAGATTATATAAAACAAACTTTTTATCTGAAAAGTGTTATGTTTACATATCTCGTACTTTGCACTGCATTGCATCATATTACATCTCGATGCAACTGAAATTGTTTTACTGCTTGGAAATTGGGCACTTGCACTGTAATAATCGGATAACCAACCAACTAACAGCAAACAACTCCTACAAACCATTGCTCAAACTAAACACAGCCCACATCCCGATGGGGATTAATCTGCATACAGCCCAAAACCCAACATTTGGTTCATTCCGCACACGGCAAACTTTGAACAAACAGCCCAATCTGACAAGCCGGATCACGGCAGGCGAAACTAACTGAAATTGAAACACGCTCGGATGTCCCAAAATTTCCAATTCTTCTCTCACCTCGCATGGATGTAGAGAATGGCACGGCATTCTGAGCACAGACGATTTTGAGGTAAAGAGAGGTTTTTAACCTGGGTATCGAGCCTACAACTGGACACCGCCGGAGAACTCAAGTACAGAAAGTAAAAGGCACACGACCTAAACACAACGAGACACACTCGGAAAAGACTCAAAACTAAGTTGAGACTAACAAACCAAAAGACACGACACGGACGTGTTTGAAAACAAAAGATCTTGAGGAGCCAATTCTTCCGGGCAGGTTTCCCACCCTCTCTGATTTGTGATTCTCGCATCACTCGGCCCTCGAGCTCGGTTTTTCTCACAAGACCTTCTTCTCACTTTTCTCTCGGCTTACACCTCTCTATTCTTTATTCTCTCATTTTCCATCCCTCCCCTGAGTGGTTGATAGATGAATAGGAAGCGGCGGATTCATGCCCGTCTGACTAACTTCATGGCTATTTCTTCTGGTAGATAGAGCGCCTTTCTGGCAAATGTGTGCTGACGGTCGGGGGAAGACAGGATACCTGGCTCAACTGTGTCCCTAGTTCATTACTCTGACCATTCTTTATTTTCTTTCTAAAACAGTTTTGATCAAAATGAACGCCAGATTAGCGTGCTTGGGCAATTTTTGATTTGAAAATCATGCAAGTCAGGTTGCAAGCACTGAAAGTTTTCCTTTTGGGTCCAAACATGGTCCAATTTTGGAAAATGGAATTGTTTTCGAGAAAATAGTCAACCTCAGTAAAAATTTTCAAAAACTATTTTTGCAAACGGTCAATGCTCAACGAGCACGGAACTCACCATCGAGATGCGCAACCTCGGATCGGAGGCAATTTGGAAAATTGCCTGCTTAAAAGGGGAGAGGAAGAGACAGCGGAAAGTTGCCCCTAGTTTGGATGACGACTGAGGGCAACTTTGGCAATAGATGGCAACGGAAAGTTGCCCCTTGTTTGGATGATGCCGCGGCATGCCTATTGATGATTGAGCTCGACCGGGCTCTCAGGCACGGAGAGGATGAAGACAGCCACAAACAATATATGGACACAGTCGCCTTGAAAGCGTTGGTGACTGGGTTCCAGAAGGAAGTTGATCACGTAGCTCCAATTGTTGCAACCGAGACATCGGATTCGGAGGAAGCATGGGTAATCAAAACCATTACATGGACTGAGACGCTATGGAAGCGTTGGGGGCTGGACTTCAGGATGAAGTTGCCTACGTATCCCAAACATAGGAATCAAGCCTTACGTAGTTCGGGTTTAAGGTACTCTCGGGTATTTTAACCTTCACTATTTTTAGGCTCTTACTTTTGCCAAGGCGCCCGATGCGGGTTTTCGACCTTGCGAGCTATATTCTTCTTTCTTTTCTTCTTTTTCTTTTGTATTTTCATTTTTTATTTCTTTTGCTATATATTTTTTCTTTCTTTCTCTTTTTTTGCATTTTTGCATTTTTCTTTGCTCTAACTTTTGCCTGGACCGCCCTTCCGGGTTTTCGGCCCAGCGAGCCTCTCAAAGGGTAAAAGTGTAACAAATCCATGCCAAATGGTTTTGAGATTGACGCCTCCCCTTTTCCGGGAGAATGACGGTTCTTGATGCTTTGGAGATTCCATCATGGTTGCTTTGCAAACTTCTTTTGGTGAAATCTAATCTTTTGCTCCGATTTCGGTGCCTCTTGATCGAGGGCTGCTTCGAGTCTGACCTCACAGGCCTTGACTAAATTCTGGATGCCGGTCCAAGGTTTGGAAAATGAAGGGTCGAGTTACGAGGCTGAGAGCGATCCTAAGCTGCGCAATCTCAAGAGCGATTCCACACAGGTCTTCGCAGGACTGCGCAAAACATTTTGTTTTTGAAAGTTTTTAAGGAGGCGACGAATCGCTCGTGCCGAAGACAGTGTGGAACCAGTCTGGATTAAGCCAGGGTCCCTCTCAGTACTCACGCTGACAAGCATGATTTGAATCATTAAGGGCTTAGCATGTCTCTCTTTCTTTCAATTTGATCAAGGTTTTGCAAATCCCGAGGAATTCCTTCCCCTTCGTTTTTTATCACGACAGTGTTCGAAAAGGGTTTTGAAAAACTTAGGTCAAAACAATGATCCTTAAGGCACACAAGAGCAAGTGGAGTGCGCTGTCACCCCATTCGAATTCTCTGGCACAACTAGCCCAACACAAATAGTACGGGAACACGATAGCCATGGCTGTTTCATTCAGGTTCCCCGGATGTAACTGGCTCCCACAATGCGGACCCAAAAAGAAAGTAAAAGATAATTACAAACCAAGGCGGTGTTCGAGGCAACAACCCTAGAAGCACCTAGTATTCTATACAAAAGAGGGACTGACTCATTACAATTAGACAGACCCTTAAGCAAAAGGACTGACTCAAAACAATGAGACAGGCTCAAAACAAAATAAAAGACTGACTCGACACCCAAGTCAGAATGTGCAAAATCAAGATTCACGGATGCCCAAAATGCGTGCCAAACGCCACCAAAAAAAGTACCAAACACTGCCCGCAGGCGGTTCACCTTCTGCTTACATACTCGCGGTATCTGTATCTTCAAAATCCAACAACTGAGCGGTGATGGACTTTCTTTGAAGTGGGAGGAGGATAACCGTTATCAATCAAATCTTGCACCTCGTCAAGACGGAAACAATTATCGTGGCATGGCGATCTGTTGATGGTACGCCTGACTGAGGAAGCATCATGGGTATCGAGGAGATTCTTGGGGCGGCGCGGCTCCAGGGGCTTAAGGTGTCCCCTTTCGGCAAGGATCTGCAATGCCTTGGACAATGGCATATAGAGAGCATGAAAGACCCTGCGCCCTCGAGGCTGGTACTTTGGAGCACTCTTGCTAGATGCACTAGCAAACGGATCGGCGAGTGCGGCCTTGGATTTTTGATCCCTTCCGGATGTAAGGCTGGAAGGGGGAAGAACTGTTTTGGCATGACGGGGCCTATCTCGATTCTCTGATTGACTGGAATTGCCCTCAGGCGGAGTGGGGAAAACGTCCTCCACAGCTTTTGACATAACTGCGGATATCTGTTGTTTGTTCATTCCTCCGGCTTTCAAAGCCTCTACTGCCCACAGCAGTTGTTCAATAGGGTCGGCCTCGGCCTTCATCTTGCCTCTATCCCTGGCCTCAGCCTGATCTAGAGCTTGGTTTAATGCATCGTTGCCATAGTTGGAGGCCATCTCCGGTTGGCTGAGTTCGATGACAATCCGACCCAACAGCGGAGGCTCTTGGGTCTGAAAGCTTCCAAGCATAGGGTGCACTGGTGGTGAAACCGACATTCCATAGGCGAGATCATCCAGACCTTTGGAGATCACCTATCATCCCCATTAGTTCGAAAGTAGTAGGCTCACGAGCACAGTGCGATTGAGAGCCAAATTGGATGTGCGGCGAGCAACCTAGGCGGATCTTGTATCGACAACGATTTCATCTGTGGGGTGACTTCGACTCAATCGGCCGTCATGACCACAACCTCTTCGAGTTGCGTCATGTTGATCTGCCTCGGCAAAGGGAATCTTGACTATTCTGTTTCAATTTTTACAATCCTCTGAACCTTTGAAAGGAAAAGCAGACAGCGTTTACCCAAAAGCAGATCAAACATAGGTGTAGTCAATCAAGCGATCCCTACTCGATAAGCGTTCCCCGAATCACTGGTCCCAAAAGCGAGCGATACCATGAGATAGATATAGCTAATTCTCAACAACACTGATACCGGTGCCCTCGGGCCGGATACCCAAATCTTGCAAACTGATATGTTTGTTCCCTGTAGAGATACACTCCAAAAGCACATAGCAGGTAAAAAGAGAGTCAATGCACCCCTATGTTGGGGTAGGGTTTCCCTGTCCTATTTTGTCAGGAGCTAGGGTTTCACTACGCACACAGCGGTTTCAAACAACCTAATATCGGGTAAGTAACCTGTCTTAGTTTGGAATGGTCACTATGGATCCGAATATGCACTAGGTCGAATGGTCAAAAAGGGTGCCCCGGTAAAACCGGGGTTTGTGTTCCCATACTGGCAGAGCCCGCAACCGGTCAGCCTTACGGTATGCTTTGACAAAGTCATGCATCCAGCAAACCGCTCAGGAATAGCAGATGGCCAACACAGTGTTCCTAGGCGCACCAATGCACATGCAATGCAAAGAAACACATAAGTGTAGTCAAAACAGGATATCACGAGTTCGAGTCAAGCTCTCTAAAAATCCCCAGCAGAGTCGCCAGAAACTATAGCACGTCCGCGAGGGACCTCGGCTACAGTTTGGACTCAATTTGTGTCGCGGTTCTAAATCTAAACCAAAGAGTCCAAATCCGGCAAATCGTTTTGAGAAAACAGATTTTTGAAAAGTAGTGCCAAACATGGACTGCTTTGCCAGATTACAGAGTCGCCACCTAAATATTTTAAAATGGGAAATTTAGGAAACCCTGACTCGGTGCCGAAGGCCACATGTCCGTCATCACCAAAGTGGTCTTGGCTCGGGTAGAACCAAACACAAACGGTCGAGTTCAGAGGTTCTGAGGCAAGGCTCGCACAGCCGAGAACTCCGGGAACTCCAAACGAACACAAACATAGATAATCACCGAGTGTTCAAATGGTGACGTCCGAGTCTTGAGGACGGTCAAAAATGGGGTGTCTACAATATGCAAGTGTTCATATCGAGATAACGCGTAATATAAAACCATATGCAAGTATAATGGAGTGAGTATATATTCTGCCAAGAGATGATTGTCAAAGGAAATCAATCACATGTTGGGAACATCATGGTGGGCTAAGTAGCACGGACACGGATACGGGACACGATACGGACACGACACGGACACGCAATTTTTCAAAAAATAGGGGACACGACACGTTGGGGACACGCTTAATATATATAATTTTATTTATTTATTATATGTTTAAAATAAAAATAAAATCATTAATTCTTATACAATCAAAATAATAATAAAATTAATAAATATATTTTTTTAAAAAAAAATTAATAAAAAATGAGTTTTTTTAAATAAAAATAATTTATTTTATGAATTTTAAATTTAACATAAAAATAAGAAAAAAGAAAAAGAAAATAGAAAAAAAAAGAAGGGGAGAGTCTCTGTTATATATATTGAGCAGTGTGCACATTATATAAAAAGAAAAAAATAACTCATTAACTCATTATATAAAATAAAAAAATAAAAGAAAAGAAATCAGACGGAGAGGGCGAGAAAGGGTGCGAGAGAGAGAGAGAGAGAGCAACTGAGAAGATCGAAGAACATCGAAGAACAGGAAGAAGATCGAAGAACATCGAAGAACAGGAAGAACGAAGAAGAAGAAGAAGAAGATCGACGAAGAAGAATGAAGAAGAATAGTGTGCACATTAACAACGAGTGACGACGAGACATGAGTGACGATCGACGACGAGACACAAGTAACGACCGACGATGAGCAACGATCGACGAGGAGCAGAGACGACCGACGAGCAACTAGGTCCCCCATTTCTCTCCATTTCTCTTCTGTTCTCCCTTAGATTCTGTGCTAATCGAATTATGGCAGATATTTCTGTTTTACTTATTTACAAATCGCCCCAAAAAAGTTTTGTAAATTGTGAAATTACCCCCCGAACGTGTCTTGAAAGTGTCTATAGCGTGTCTGGAACGTGTCCTGATGTAAAAAAATTAAAAAAAAAAGGGGACACTCTCTGCTGCGTGTCAGACACGTGTCAACCGCGTGTCCGACACGTGTCCGTGTCCGTGTCCGACGCGTGTCTGACACTGGTATGGAGCCCTCGGAGAGGTGTCCGTGCTTCATAGATGGTGGGGGTACCATTGGTTTATGTAGCAGAAAATAACAGAGCTCAAACATAGCCATAGCCACCATTTTGTGTTGAGTTTGACACACCGGTAGACTCAGAAATACAACCTTTATTGATAACACTCTAGTACACAAAACACTTGTACATAATCACACACTAATACACTTCACTTATCCACTCACACATACATTCAAGCACTCACACTTTGTGTCTTCCACACACAAGACCTTGAAACACCTTACACTAGATAGTGCTTGATTACTTACTTTGGACTCATTTTAGACTCACTTTTCTTTCACTCAATTGTCCAATTATCCAAATTACTTAGTACATGCACTCATCTCATATTTATACTAGTTAAAGAACTTTCTAGAACACACTCATATTTTCCCTACACTCTAGAACAATCTAGATTACCTTAGTACATATTAGAGCTTTCTATTCTTCTCTAAAATATTCTAGAACCTTCTGGAACTTTCTAGACTTCTCTAGTTTTCTCTAAACTTCTTAATGTTCTAGAACCTTCTAAGATATTCTAGAATCTTCCGGATTTCTCTAGATCTTTCCGGAGTATTCTAGATTTCTGTGGAAACTTCTAGAATATTCTAGAGAGAAGATTCTAGAGAGTGAAGAGAGTTAGTGATAACTCTCAACACTCCCCCTCAGCACTAACTCTCTTTTTGGGATTATGTAACCATGCCACATTGTTTTAGAAACTCTTCGTGAGTATATCTGCACTTTATCCTTCCATGGAACACCAAGTCCTTGGCTGAATATACAATCTCGATCCTTAGGCTTAAGTATCGAATGCCAAGTCCGACTCTGCCTTAATACAATACCTTCCTCTTTTATCATCTTCCTCCAATTGTTAAATTATGTTGTTTCCTGAAATGTTATTGGCTCCTTTATATTATTCATCTTAGCAAAGGTTACATCAACATACCTTAGATTGTGTTGACATTGCCTTCCAGATATTGATTGCTGTAGCTTTATCACTTCTTCAACTTCTTCTTCTTTTGTTTGCTCCCCCAACTTCTTTAGTAGGTGAGCTTCTGGGTCTTTAAATGTTGAAGACTGAGACTCAATTGCAAGAATCAACTTATCTATGATAGAGTGTGCATTCAATTCCTTGGTAACTACATTGCATTGCTCATTTACGCCTTCATCGAAGTCTATCTCCTCTTTTGAATTTGCTTCAGTAACCATGAACATTGTAGGAGATGTTTCAAAATCTCATTCTTTTTCAAATTATGGCTCTTTTTCTAAGTAACCTGGTTCCACAGTCTCGAACATTGCACATGAAGCTTGGAAATTCCATTCTTCTTCACTCTCATCTTGGTAACCATTAGATGTTACCATATTACCTTCAATTGGTCTTTTTCTTAACCGACAATCTTTTGCGTAGTGGCTAATCTTGCCACATTTAAAGCATTCTATGTTGCGTTGTCCAAATCTAGTAGCTTTTCGATCATTTTCATCATGTCAAACTCCCCCTCGTTGATAACTTTGATCATCTTGTGATTGTTCATCTTCTTCTTTCTTTGATTTTCTATATTCTTGACATTTCAATCCATTTCAATCCATTTCTTCTCTTGCTACGGAATAATGCCTTTCATTCTTCAATGTGACTTTTTGAACAGTTGTCCTTAACACGAACATTGTTTTTCCAGCCTTAATCTGCCATTTTCACAAGGCCTTTGCATTTTCTTCTCCAGGTGATACAGTTTCCTTGCCGTCAACAATCTTCCATAGATCTTGTCCTTAAAGATATGCCTCGATGCATATTTGTCAATAATCATAATTATAATAATTTAATTTCTCCATACCACCGATGAAGTTTTCGAAATTCGCTTGTAGACACCCTATGTTTGACTGCCCCTAAGACTTGGGTGCTATCGATTGATCACCCAATGATGAATGTGCACGCTTGTCCAAATGCTCGAATTCTTTAGCAGGAAACCTCAGTTTTGAGCCTAAAAAAACCTACAAGCAAGGTTCTGAAAAGCGGTTGCGGTCGCCGTAATGGTGGCAGTGGCGCTGATTCTTGAGGTGTAAAGGTCGCAACAGCGTAATTCTTGATACTTGAATCGTGAATTTTTTTATTTTTCACACAATTTGAAAAAACTTATCGATATGCATATTTTTTTTTCCATAATCATATTTATTAGGTTTTAAAATAAATATTGATCAATTTTTGTAAATTCTTAGTATGATCCAATATATTTCATATTTTTAAATCATTATAAATTAAGTTTTTTACATTTTATTTTAATAATTAATGACTTTATATGTCATAAATCCATATTATGCTTGTGGCAATTTTTTTTTATTGGAGTTAGATGTATAAAATTATTTTTTTAATTAATATACTTGTGGAAGCATATGCAAATTTTAATTTGAATAGTTTTAAAAAATAAATTATACATTTCAACAAATCAATAACATGTTTTTCGTTTTCCCTTTTCCCTCTCTATCTCTTACACCTCCATCTCCCTCTTCATCTTCCCTCATCTCTCTATCCCTCTTCCTTCATTTTCAGCTTTTTTATTTTTATTTTTAAAAAGAACAGTTTGGAACCGTTACGTAACGGTGCGTAACAGGCCGTTACGACACCGTTACGACCGCTACGACAACCGCTATGACCGACACACCTGTGAATCTCAATCACACCGCAAAAGCAGCCGCAACGGGTGGCGGTAACTACCACAACCATTACGTAACGGCGTTATGTAACGGTTGCGGCCGCTTTTTAAAACCTTGCCTACAAGCCTTGTGCTTTGTTTTTGGACCAAAACAGTAGTTTTTCAAGCCGACCATCCTAGTGGCCTGCCGGCCACCAGTGGCCGATCGCCCACTATTAGTGGCCGGTCGCCTACTTGTGTAAAATTTTAGATCTTTTTGCCAGTTGTGCCAGCAATCTATATAGATGTATGCACTGCACCAGCTATGTCTATATGGATATTTCTGAGATAGTCTCATATATTTTTATATATAGATGACTCCCTCTCATAATTTAGGGTTGGAAAAATTTGTGTAGTAAAAAATCTTGGAAAATATTTCTCTCTCTACATTTCTCTCTCTCTCTCTTGCAACTTCTATACCTTTTGCCTAGACATTCCAAACCAAACCTTGAGGGTTATTTGCTAAGGTGTTTGAGCTTGCATTTTAAGCTCTTGAGGGTGTGAGATTAGTGGTTTGTGATTCAAAGGATCATTCCTTTTCAAGAGATATAACTCCAAGCTTCTTTCCCTTATTCATTTACCATCATTTATTGCTATTTTTGTACTATTTTTCACCTATATTTATGGGCTGAAGAGTGGATCACCCCTCTTTGACCCTTGCTTTCTAGGCCTCTACGCTTGTGTTTCCCACATTGTCATCAACTTTTTTCGAGCTTTTTACCATTAATTTTCAGATATTTTCAGAGGCTAAAAAAGTGTTTTTGAAGTCCCAAAAATAGAGGGGTTAGCTACCTCTCCCTTGGCTTGTTTACTAGCTTGATTGCTCCATTATTCTAGCTTACTCTTTTAACTATTTTTACTTTAATTCCAGCACTATTTTGAGCTAATATAGAACTATTTTTATGTGTTAGTTTTACTTGTGCTTTGTATAGCATACTTGTAGTGTAATAGTCCTCATAGGTTTGGTGTTTTAGGCATTAGACACCAACCTATTTGAGTTGATAGCATTTATTTCATACTTTTCATACTTGTGTTCATCTCTAATCATCTCTGTACTTCTCTCATTTCTTGGCTTCTTCCTTGCTTTGAGAGTTGTTTCAAATCGATTGTTTGTTTAAGCTTGAGATATAGATTGTTGTGCTTAATGGTTTAATCTCTTCGGAGGTTCATTACCAACGGCATGACATCTCTCTCATGCCCAAAACGATCCTTTGTTTGATACGTCTTTCCATTAGTGGACTTAATGCTCATTTTGGGACTAAAATGACTAATGAATGGAAAGGTAATTAAAAGAGATGTTAAAATTGGAATAAAATGGAGTAAGATAATAAAATAGTTTGGGGTTCAATCAGACGTTAATTGAACCCGTTGGGTCTTGAAGCATTTCATACTAACTAGTCATGAAAATGGTTCAAGTTTTAACGTCAACAGCTTCCCTTGATCAATATCATGATAGTGAGGGGGTTCATGAGTCTTTAATTATGCATTTACTAAAATTGTATCCCTTGGTTCATAAGTCACCATGCAATGAATTTGCGCCGATTGATGGCTTGGAAATCAAGCCTACCACCCATTTGAGCTGTTTGATGATAAGGAGGGGTATGGTGGATAAACATCCCCTGAGGATACTCTATTTGTGCTCTGTTTGTTTTCTGTTGTAGGAGAAGAAACCCAACATTAGTGGGCGGCCTACAACTTCTGGCCTGCTGGCCACTCTTTTTTATTCTATTTTATTTTATTTTATTTTATTTTATTTTTCTAGCTAGGCAGTTTCCTTTTTCCTGCAGAACAGAGCAAAGGCAGAGGTGGAAAAAAATAGTGCAATTCTCTGACTGCAAAACAGAAGCATTTTGGTAGCCAAACAGAGGCATTTTTGGGTGAAAATCCGCGTTCATGCATGAGCCATCCCTAGCATTTCGGCTCGGGACCCATTATATTTATTTTTAGTAGTATGTTGTACTTAAAGTAGTGAACTTGTAATTAATTACTTAGTTAATTAATTCCGTAATAGTCTAATTAGTTAGTTTAATTAGTTAGAGTGTGTTGTAATTATGTAATTTGCTAGAATAGTTAGTTAAATTTGTTGTTGTAATAATTAGTTAAGTAACTTAGCTAATTCATGTATTTAGACCCTCTTATGCGAGGGCCAATTTGTAATAATTAGCTAGTGTAGTTAATTTATTTCATTTGGTTTGTAATAGATAGTTAATTCATAGTAATTATCTAGGACATTCATTCGGACCCTCTTGTGTGATGGAAAAATATGTAATAAGTGTGTATGCCTTCCAACCCTACGTCTTTCTTCCTTTTATTTACTCGCTTATGATGAGATAGTTTAGAGCATCCCATTTTGTTTACTATTTTCCATGATTTGTATCCATTGTCTTGCATGCGTAAGGTTCGGCGCATCATTTTAACAAGCATCGTTGTTTAGACACTTGGATCATATACCAATTTCAATTTCATTTTCATTGTTTGAATACATGATTTATCATATATCTTGGAATTGGATCATATACTATGCTCATAGCCGAGCCTATAAAAATTGCATAAATGTGTGTGTTGCATTAGTCACATTGCATTGTTTAGGAACATGCATATTTTCTAATTATTTTGCTTTGTTTAGCTTGCCTTAGAGTACTGAATGAGTGTGTGAGGGCAACATGCACAGATCACAAACAAGCGTGGTTAACAGTCAAGAGACACAGTGACAAACTTCAAAATATAGAGCAAATTCAAGAAATCGATTCATGATACAACTATGAATGCGAGATTCAACAAACAACAAATGCAGTAAAAAGAGCATATGGTGAGTTCAAGAAAGAAACATATTCAGAACAGTGGAAGACTGAAATTTGAAAAGATAGAAATTGAGAACTTACCGAATAGGGCCGAGGAAACGAGGTTAAAGTAATACTCGCCGGAGTTAGACGGTGGTAAACGCTAGAGTGAAACAATGAAAAATGCGCCGGAGGAGCGAAACAGAGCATGGTTGCAGAGCTTCAAAGGTATGGAAATGATGAATGTTGTAGAGAGAGAAAATCTGGACAGAGAGAGAACGAATGAATGAAAAGTGAAGAGACAAAAAGAGAGAAGGAGAGAGTTTTGTTAAAAAATAGAAAAGGCGGCAAACCATAATAAAATGCCTTGGATGATGTGCTTGTTAGGTGGCGTGCGCAGAAGCAACGCGACCTGATAGCGCGTGTTAGGTACGAACCAATGAGGAAAGGATGCGTGAAGGAAATGATTAAAGGAACTGTGCATGACAGCTTATGCACAGTCAAAACTCTTGGAGTTCTGGATTGATGAAGCAAAAACCTCAGTTATAGTTGCGATCTCGGTTAAGAAATTAAAAGAACTTGATTCTTGGTTCTTGGTTCTTGATCCTGGGAAAAGTGAATGGCTGAGTCCTGGAGTAAAGAGTCCAACAAGTCATGATCTCAGTCGGAAAGATAAATGGGGTTTCTAGCCGATGTGCTATATGGTCTAACGATGTAGGTTCCATCATCTCAGGATGCCGAGGTAATAGAACCTAGGGGGCAGTTGTGGGGGCATATTTTGTGAATGATAGCACGTAGCCAAGGTAACGGTGAAGTGTCAGCCGAGGTACCACGTGGCTTGGTCCTGACGCCGAGGTGATCTCGGCTAGGCAGAGGTTATCTGCGGATATATTGGAATTTAAGATAAGCGAATAAGGGACAAGAGTTCTAGAACAGGGGAGGATCTCAGTCTGGATAAAGATAAAGCTCTTAAGGAGTTTATCCTTATCTAGCTGAAAGCCTAGGATGAGTATTGAACCTAAGTCCATCGAAGTTAGGCTTCTACAGGGATCAGGTCAGTGCTGGCTATAAAAGCAGGGCACTCCCATGGGTTTCAGGGATGGGTGATATACCGTGAGCAATAAGTTTTTTTCTTGTGAATTAAGCACAATTAGCTATCTTTGAGAGATATTTGATTACTAACTTGAGTGTCGGAGTGCCCTTGGATGGACGAACCACCGCCGGATTGTTCAAAGTTTAATATATTATGCTGGTGCTCTGCAGCTGAGTTCTCCCTTTGGTTGTGTGGTTAGAAATCAATACCCACAATTTGGCGCTATCTGTGGGAACGTAAGGAGAATAGATGGCCAACGACGGGTAGAAAGAAAAGATCGGGAACGACATCCCATGTGGGAGTGGTAAACATGCTGATCCTAACACTGAGGAAAAAAACCATAATGAAGGAGCCTGGGATCAGAATCTCGGGGATAAGGACATCAGCAAGGAGATAGATCCCCCGAAGAAATCAAGCCGAGATGAGTATTATAACGAAAGCAACCTCTAGGTATGGAAAGATAGATGCCTAAGGAGGGACGACAAGATGAAGGGAATGGCCAACAAGTTGGCAGATCTACAGTCCGTTATCAACTTCATGATGCAGAACAACGTCATGCAACCACCATTTCCATTGTAGGACACGCCGATACCAGGGGCCAAGACTGACGCCTAGAAAGGAAGACAGAAAACAATCCCAACAGTTCTATAGCATGGAAGGGAAAATGATCCCTCACATTGGCCTTCATGGGATGTCGGGTGAGGAGAGTCGATCAGGGGTGACTCGCAGAGGACACCTCGGACCAGGGGGATGTATGTCAAAGAGCCCGGGAATATCCAAAGGAAGGGCTTGTGTTTTGATAAGACGAATGAAAATAAGTCTAAGAGGACACATAACGACACTAGGAGCAACGCACCAGAAAGACTGAAGTCCGTTGACAGCCGAGCTCCTGGTCGGACTAAGGAGGATTTGAGGGACTACCTCCAGAGGAAGCGGCAAAATACCAAGGTCACATTTCTTGTCAAGCTGAAAACGCCATTCTCAGTTGAGTTGGATAGGTTTAAGGCCCCAAAAAGGTTTTATCTGCCGAGGTTCTAAATTTATGACGGTAAGTCCGATCCGAACTTTCACGTTGGCTTATATCTGAATTCGATGGCTTTGTATATCGGGAACGAACCATTGCTGTGCAAGGTGTTCCCCTAATCTTTTGGGGAGATTGCATCGGATTGGTTTCATAAATTGCCGAAAGGAACTGTAAAGAGTTGGAAAGGCCTGGCCGAGATGTTTATAGCCAAGTTCGTTACAAACAAGTTGCAGCCACTAAGGGTAGACTCCCTGATGGCTTTGAAAATTAGCGAGGGTGAACGCCTCAGGGCTTATGCCAAGAGGTATTATGAGATGTTCAACCGAATACCGGGATGCAACCAGGAATTGGCAGTCATATCTTTTAAGAACGGCCTGGAAGATGAATGCCCACTTCGAAAATCGCTGGCAAAAACTCTACCAAAGAATATGAAGGAGCTCATGGCATGGATCGAGAAATATGCCAAAGCAAAAGAGAACACGCTTGGAACAAAGGTACTGAAACAGGAGAAGAGGAATGGCTCGCCGAAGCGAAGCCGAGGTAATATTGGTTTTAACAGACAGGAGATCGGATTAAGAGTTGTACATGCAGTTACTACTATATTCAGGATCCCAATCCATAAGGTTATGAAGAGGATCAGAAACCAACCATATTACAAAGCGCCAGAGAAAGATTACGGCGAGTTTATGGGGAGGAGTGTTAAGAAGTACTGCGCTTACCACAATGAGGATGGACATTTTACACAGGGATGCAAGGCCCTAAAAACACACTTAGAGGACTTGGTCAGACAAGGTCATTTGAGAGACCTGGTGGACGAGGCCAGAATGAGGGAAGAGCATGCAAGGTTTCCCCTAGCGCCGACAGCACCGCCTCTACCACCGTCATCGCAACAAGCAGATGGACCCCGGGTAATTAATGGGACATACTTGAGAGTGAATGAAAACGAAGTTAGGGAGGAAACATAGAAAGTAAAACACTTACAGCACGTATACCAGGTTCAACAAAAGAAGCCTAGAATGCATGAATATCAAGGATCGATGGTCTCTTTTACTGAGGCCGATTTAGACATGGTACAGTATCCATACAATGATGCTCTGGTGGTGACTCTAAAGATTGGCGACTACCAGGTAAGGCGTATATTGATTGACCAAGGCAGTTCTTGAGACATTATGTATGTTAGATGTTACAAGGAACTAGGCCTTCATCTAGATGATTTAGAACATTCCAACAGCCTGATGGTTGGATTCAATGGGACGTCAACATGGCCTCTCAAAGTAATGAATTTGGAGGTGCAGGCAGACACTAAGAAGGTAAACACAAAATTCACAGTGATTAACACCCCTTCCCTTTATAATGCTATTTTGGAAGGACCATGGCTACATACAATGAGGGCTGTATCATTAACACTGCATCAGCTATTTCGGTTTCCAACAGAACAGGGGATTAAAGAAGTCAGAGGAGATCAGTGCAGGCAAAAAATTGCTCCATGGCAGCAATGAAGGCCATCTGCACTGTGCGAGAAGCAGAGACAGTGGAAATAGAAGACGAGAATGGGGAGGTCCTAGAAGATGTCGACAAAGAACCAGCCGACAAAAGTGAGGAGGCTTGAAGGAGATCTTGATCCAAGAAGGAGATGAGAAACGCTTCTTTCTTCTCGGCTCTGGCTTAGCTGAGGAGGAGGAAAAGGAGTTGGAGGCATTCCTTCGAGCAAACACAGAAATGTTTGCCTGGACGCCCTATGAGATGTCTGGCATCGACCACAAGGTCATATGTCATAGACTCATTGTGGACAGGTCGGCTAAACCTGTCATCCAGCGGGCGAGGAGGCTGACATTAATGCATGTTGAGGTAGTCGAGGAGGAAGTGGACAAACTGCTAGAAGCTAAAGCCATTCGCGAAATGAACTACCCTACTTGGCTATCCAACACTATGGTAGTGAAAAAAAAGAATGGTAAGTGGAGGGTCTACGTGGACTTCGCCAACCTTGCTTGCCCCCAAGACAGTTTCCCTTTACCTAAAATTGATCAGCTGGTGGATGCCACTTCAGGGCATAGAATGATGAGTTTCCTAGATGCTTACAGGGGATACCACCAAATAGTAATGTATCCCCCTGACGAGGAAAAGACTGCATTTATCACCTCAAAAGAGTTGTACTACTATAGAGTGATGCCTTTCTCATTGAAAAATACAGGAGCAACCTATTAGAGGTTAGTGACCAAGATGTTCAGACATTTGATTAGCAAAACAGTAGAAGTGTACATTGATGACATGGCCGTGAAGACCAAAGAACCTGTGAATCACCTCGCCGATTTGAAGGTAGATTTTGATATCCTGAGAATATATCGGCTTCGACTCAATGCTTCAAAATGAGCATTTGGAGTTTGGTCTGGTAAGTTTTTGGGATACTTGGTCACCAGAAGGGGCATTGAAGCAAGCCCAGATCAAATCAAGGCCATCTTTGACTTGAAAAGCCTGACATCCGCAAAACAAGTGCAGATGTTGACTGGAAGGGCCGCAGCCCTGAACAAGTTTATCAACTGAAGTTCTGATTAGTGTAAACCATTTTTTAGTTTTTTAAAGAAGGCCACAGATTTTTTGTGGACAGAGGAATACGAAGTCGCCTTGGTCGACTTAAAAAAGTACCTGAAAACAGCTCCAGTTTTGTCAAATTCAATACTTGGAGAAGAATTGTTCTTATACTTGGCAGTTTCAGAACACCCAGTGAGTGCAATGATAATCAGAGAAGAGAAGGGAGAACAGAGGGTAGTATACTATGTGAGTAAATCCCTAGCAAGTGCGGAGACCAGGTATTTACCCCTGGAGAAATTCATATTGGCCTTAGTGATGGCTTCCAAAAAGTTGAATCATTATTTCCAAGCCCACAAGATTGTAGTGTTGACTAAGTATCCCTTGAAGTCCCTATTGCAGCAAAGAGATCTGACAGGCAGGGTAGCTGGTTGGGCAGTAGTGTTGGGCCAATATAACTTGGAATTAAGGCCTAGAATAATAATTAAGGGCCAGGTTCTGGCCGACTTTGTGGTCGAGTTCACCTCTGGTGCTATCTCGCGTTAGACTCCGATTAGCCGCGGCTTGGGATGCCAGGGGAACAGGAAGAAACCTAATTGGGGCTGAAGAACCCCACTCTAGCAAAACAAAAAAAAGAAGATAAACCAATGCCTTGCGACATTTACATCGCCGATTCATTTCACCTGTTTGTTGATGAAAGCTCAAACTGTCAAGGAGCGAGGGCATGAGTAGTGTTGGTATCACCAGATGGATGAATGATAGAATAGTCTATTTGTCTGGGGTTCAAGGCCTTAAACAATGAAGCAGAGTATGAGGTACTAATCGTGGGGTTGAAGTTGGCGACAACAATGGAGGCCGATGAGGTGGTAGTCTTCTATGACTCCTAACTTATTGTGAATCAAGCAACAGACGAGTATGCAGGCCGAGATGAACGAATGATAGCTTATGTTAAAGAGGTTGTCAGATTGCTTTCCTTGTTCCAAGATTGAAGGCTACAGGAAGTTAACCGAGATGACAATAGTCATGCTGACGCCTTGGTCAACCTGGCTAGTGCAATAAAGTTGAGGAAGCCGAGGACAATCATGATTGATTACTTGACAGGACCAAGTGTGGAACCTCTAATAATAGAATATGAGGCAATGTGTGTGGAGATGGGTCCAAGTTAGATAGATGTAATCGTAATGTTCTTCAAGGATGGCAAGCCGTCAGACGATCGAAAAGAGGCACATAAGACCAGATTGAAGTCGGTCAAGTTCAACCTACAAGAGACCCTTCACTGGACCCTTTTTGAGATGTGTACATCTGTGACAACCCCAACTCATGGTTAATGCTAATTCATGATTAAACATACTAAGTAAATGATTAAGATGAAATCCTCAATTAATTATGTGAGTGTGTTGCTTTAGATGCATTCTTATCTGTTTGTTATAGAAAGATCAGTTCACGTTTTAATCTCGATTTACGAATTGAAAGCCTTATTGGCAACCAATTCAGAAATTGACTTGTTTTGTATGCTAATTAGGAATTATAGATTTTTATGGTAGGTTTAATTGAAATTCAATTTGGAACGATTAAATTAGAATAAATAATGCTAATTAATTTAACTTAAGTTATTTACATGTTTGCCATTAAGTGGGTTTTTACAAGACCATTTCTTTTTACACCTTATACATGTTTGACACCACCCATTTTCCACCTTCTTGCACAAAAACGCGAGAGAAGGAGAGAGTAGGCAGGAAATTGAACTCAACTAGACAATTGCTTGAAATTTAGAGGAACTTGAAGAGGACTTGGAAGATTAGGCTACCACACTTGGGAATTCAAGACTTACGGTAGGAATCTGCCCTTTTAATTGTGAATTAAAGTTGTTTAATGCATGGGTTCGTGGAAATTAGAGACTAAAGTCAAGAAATAGCCTAAAAAAGTAGATTTGAGAATTAATTCATGCATGCATGTCCATATCATGAAGTTTTGAAGTTGTTTTCATGAAATTCTCACATGCATGTTCATATTATAGTGGTAATCTAAGAATTCATCATGTTTTGGAAAGGAATGTCTCATATGATCATGTGTTGGAGGTCATGGATTCAAATGAATACATGCATGGCATAATTACATCTTGTTCTTTCATTTCAAGATGAATTTTTGAACAATTGACATACTTTTGGGCTTTGATTTTATGAAATGATCCTTAAAACATGATGTGTTATGAGTTTCTAAGTGTTTTCTAGAATTTTGGCCCAAAAGGATGAGTTTTGGAATTTGAATCCATGGTTTGGACTTTGGGAGCAAATCTGGAAAACCCAGAATTTTGCTTCCACGCTCGAGTGACCACCGTCATTTTCACGATTTCGCTCGAGTGACAAAAGGCTGGCTTGAGCGTAAATTGCAAGCTCTCAGAAATTTACATGTGTAGAAGCACACTCAAGCGACAAGACTTGCGCTCGAGCGAGGAACTGTGTCTCACGCTCGAGCAAGCATCGAGTGGAGATTTCATGAAACCAGAACTTTTCACATTTTTGTAGAATGCTCGAGTGAAGGAGTCTACGCTCGAGCGACCAATCACATTTGGCATGTCCGCTCGAGCGAGACCCCTGTTTTCAGCAAGTTTTGAAAAACATTTTCAATTACACTTTTGCATCATCTTTCCATCCTAGGCATTCCTAGGCCATGATTAAGACATCATAATGAGGAAATAATGAAATAGAACCACACACCAAAACAAAAAAAAGGGGACTAAGTTATTAATTCCGGGTGTGTAATTTAGTGTGCATTCGTTCTTTGATTGTGTAGGTTTTGCACCCAAGAAAGCTGATTAGCCTGCTTATAGCCCTGTGATCTGTGAGTAACAATGTTGTAAAGCTATGTTCAATTACAATTATTTTCTGAATGATTAACTGTACTGCTTTCTGAAATGATATTGTTTACTGAATGAATGTTTGTCCTATTTTATGAATTATACTCGTGGCATCCATAGCAATTGACTGTTATTGTTACTGGTACTGTTACTGTTACTATTATTGCTATTGTTACAGAGATCTCTGTCAGTTCTAATGTTTGGAACTACTACTATTTACTGTTTTGATGGCTATCAACTGACTGTTCGGTCTATTACGACCTACTGTATTGTTCTGCTATTGGATGTACCATGTATGACTGCTATGATTCCTAACTGAATGATATGACTTGAGTTATGAGACATTGAATGAATAACTATTCTATAGATATAAATGACTGTTTTAATTACCGAAAGGACATTCATTCTTAACCCCTTTACACATTTTTTATTCACGGGGCTTTAGCTCACGGTTCATATATATATGTAGGTGGCCAAGAACCAGACCAAAGCTAGAGGCGTCGACTTAAGCTCATGTTTTGTCAAGCCAGCCATTGTGCCTCACTTCGAGGTTCCAAACCTGCATGAGTTAAGGCTTTTTGGGTGTTTCTATCTATCCCTTTTACTAAGTGTAATGAATGCCTCAGACGTTTGATTATACAGTTTTTGTGATGGGATTATGTCCCTATCTTGTATTTGTATTTTGTTATAAGTGATATATGAATATGGCCTTGTACATGAGAGTTTCTTTCATTCAGGTCTTCATAGCTCATTAGACATCATCTTATTATTGAATGGCTTCTGCCAGCCTCTATTATACTGCATTATCGTCATTACTGCTAAGCAGGCCTTTGGTAATCACGGATTACTGGCCGGTTACAATGCTAAACCCTTAAGGGCGGGTTTGGGTCGTGATAACATCCTTTCCAAGTTGAAGACTTTCTGTATGAGATTCATGAGGGAGTCTGTGGAAGCCATGTTGGGGGCAGATCACTTGCTTATAGGGCCATCACTTAGGTGTACTGGTGGCCCTACATGCAAAAGGATGTTGAAGCCTACATCAGAAAGTATGAGAAGTGTCAAAGGTTTGCACATTTGATACATCAACCAACAGCTGATTTGAACTCAGTATCCAGTCCTTGGCCATTTGCCCAGTGGGGCATGGATCTTGTTGGACAACTGCCCCAAGCAACTGGGCAAAGGAAGTTTCTACTGGTAACAACTGACTACTTCATGAAGTGGGTAGAGGCTGAACCCTTTGCAAAGATTCGAGATATTGATGTGAAGAATTTCATATGGAAGAACATCATCACCAGGTTTGGGATCCCAAGGGCAATAATAGCAGATAATGGTACACAATTTGACAGCAAGCTAATCAAAAGCTTCTGTGCAAAGTACAAAATCAAGAACTACTACTCCACTCCAACTTCCCCTCAAAGCAATGGTCAGGCAAAAGCATCAAATAAGTCTATCTTGGATGGGATCAAGAAGAGACTGAAAGCAGCAAAAGGGAAGTGGGTGGAAGAGTTGCCCAATGTGCTTTAGGCATATCGGACTACGCTGAGAAGATCAACAGGGAAATCTCCTTTTGTCATGGCATATGGCATTGAAGCGGTTATCCCACTGGAGGCCAACATCCCTGGAATCAGAACCCAGGAAGTGAAAAATGGGAACAATGAGACGTACTTGGCCCGAGATCTAGACCTAGTAGAAGAGAGAAGGGAGAGAACAACAATTCGGCTAGGGGCATACCAGCAGCAGTTTGCTAGGACTTACAACAAAAAAGTCAATCCAAGAGAGTTCAAGGTTGGGGACTTTGTCCTAAGAAAAGTTGTCAGCAACAAAAAGGATCCTAGGGAGGGCAAACTTGGCCCGAATTGGGAAGGACCTTACAGAATCATCTCGATTGTCGACCATGGAGCATATTGGCTTGAAGACATTGATGGCAAAGAGTTGCCAAGACCATGGAACACTTGTAATTTGAAGTTTTTTTTATCTTTAGCTCTTTGAGAATTATGTAATGATTAGCTGAAGCTTTAATAAAACATTAGCTTGATTTTTGCTTTCATATATTACTGCTAACACTTGTTTGATAGGACTGAAATAGTCTTATAATGATGTTTCCGATTGAAGCATGATGAGTAACTTAGACTTATCATATGACAAAGTTAAATTATACTTGCATATGATAGAGTTGAACTAAGTTAATGATATTTCTGATTGAAATATAATGAGTAACTTAGACTTATTATATGGCAGAGTTGAATTATACTTACATATGATAGAGTTAAACTAAGTTGAATTAACTTAAACTTGCCATGTCGGCAGAGTTGAACTAAGTTCACTAAAGATAGACTTACCAGGCCGGAAAAATTGAACAAAAGTTGACTTTAGTTAGATTAAACAGAGAAACCAAGGTAGAACCCTCAGCTAGTCTTTGTTTGAGTCTGACTTCGGCAATAGACCATAGACGCATGCTTAATGTGACCTTAAGTGGAACTTAGGTTCACATTAGGGAGCAGGGAGCATGAATGATAATTAAGCTTATGAGCTTGACACTTGTTGGAATTTTCAGAAAATTTACAAGTTAGAATGAGCCTGACACTTGTTGAAATTTCAGAACAATTTACAAGTTCAAGTTAGTCGAGGAAATAAGGAAAGAAGTATCCAAGGTACTTATTACCCGAGATAACCAAGCAGGATGTCAAGCTTGGAAAGGTTGGAAGGATGAAGTCTTGATAAAAGATAGTAAGTACAATCAAAGTCTAAAACCGAGGCAATATTGGTTCGAGGCGACTAGCTAAGGATAACTCCAAGGTAATTCTTGCCCAATATATTCTACCTCGAAGCGATTCATAGAATATACTTGGAAGAAGTAGAAAATATTCTAAGTATGGAGAAACATACAAGCATGCTAGGCATAAAGAGAAAAGCAGTAAACATGTATGAAAAAAACATTCAACACTTAGCCAAAAGAAAGCATGCATTCATAGAAAAAACTATTTCAAAGACAAAAAGGCACTTCGGCCTAGCCAAGGAAACTACTTGTTTAGATTACAAATAGGCACATCGGCTTAAAGAAAAGTAAAATAGCTCAAATGGCAAAATGTTACAACTGCTCAAAAGTAAGAAGAAAAAGTACAAAAAGGAGAAAATCCTAAGTACATGCATCTTCAACATTTTCCACAGTCTGCCTTGCCTCGACAATTGGCGTTGTGTCAGCCTTGGAAGGCAGCTAGGCAGACCTCTCAACTTGGACGTTGGCATCGATCTCACGAAGAGTGTCATCCAGACTCTTATTGGCAGTCTTGATCTCGACTTCAAAAGTAGTTTTGGAAACCTCATCCTCGTCATCTTGAGTCAAGTCTAGGACTTGCTCATTTAGAGTTGAGGACTTGGCCCCAGCAGTTGTAATTTCTTCAGCATCAACCTCAGCCTCGTTCTCAGAATGGCTTGGAATAGGAGGAAAGGGCTTGATAAGTCGGCTTGTATCTCGAAGAAGCGAATCATCGGGGATGGCCAACATGTTCAAAGCAGCCATCCAACCTAGGGTGTACCCCTTGTTGCACGCCTGGTTGACTTGCTTTTTGTAGGCATCTCGAACATCAACTGCCCCTTCGGCATAGGCTTTCTCGTCGGCCGCCTTAATTTCAGCCATTTTGGTAGCCAATGCCGCTTGGAGCTCAGTCTAGGCTTGAGACTCCTTCTTCTTGGCTTTTTTGGCCTTGGCCTTAGCAACCTCGGCCACATTCTCAATAGCTTCAGCACAATTCTCGGCTTTGCTCTGGGCCAGTTGAGCAGTTTTTGCCTGGTCCTGCAAACTTCGGATGCAGGCCTCGGCCTTATTTAGAGAAGACAGGAGCTTGGCTGCCTCCTTTGTCTTGTTTATCAGTTCCTTTTTAAATTCCTCGATTTTAACTGCGAAGCAGTGACCCTACTGAATAGCTGGCAAAAAAAAGGAAGAAAATTTGTTAAGTATAAAAACCAGAGTTAAAATTAAACAAAAAGTTACGAGTGTTGAAACTATACCAGGACACAGTGTTGCATCATTAAGGTGTAGTTTTCATACTTCGAGAGCTCGACTATCCAATTGATATTGACTGGAAGAAGAATGACGGTAGAGGCTGCAGTGTCGACTTCTACACTATCGAGTGCGCTATCTTCTGGCTAGAAGAGATCGGTCTCTAACCTTGACTTTCAGAGTCTAGACCTCGTCGGCATGGAAAACACCGGGTTAAGGATCTTTATCGGACCTCGGCCTTTTGGATTGCAGTTGATCAGACGCCTCAGCCTTGGTAGGCTTCTTCTCGGCAGAGGTAGACTTCTCTATTTCAGCCAATTTGGAAATTGGCACTATGTCCTCTAATTCTACCTCAGTGGCGCTGGGTTTGGCCTTAGCCCTTTTAACCCTTTTGATCTTGGGTTTTGGCTAAGATTGAGAAGAGGAAGAGGAATGGATCGATATCACACCAGGAATATCGGCAAGAAGGTCGTCCGAAATGATTATAGCACAGCCCATTTCTTCGGCGGTAGTGGCAACAGTGACCTTGGTGCCAAAACAAATTGTTAGAAGGGCTATGGGCGGGTTAGTAGCGTAGTAAGCCGATGCCTCAGATTCTCAGCATTGGCAACTGCGAGTTCTGCCGGCAGGAGCAGAAACTAGAGCTCGGCGTCGGCGTTGGTGCTGGGATAGTGGAATTAGCTGTGGGGCAAAAGTTGATGGTTGGTCTAAAAGATCAGAGGTAGAGGCCTGATCTGGCCTTGGAGATGAAGTAGCTGGAGGAGTGGTGGTAGATGAAGGACATTGTTCTTTCTAGGGACATCGGGCAGAGGACTCCTGTACATAGAGATGAAGTTGAGAAGGACTGAAGCCTTGCGCACTTCAATGGGCAAGTCGAGAAGATGCACCATATCCTTGCTTGGCACATAGTATTGGTAAAAATCCTTTTTGGGCTGAGGAAGGGTTGCAAAGACACAAAGAGAGCATAAGAAACAGAAAGATAGTTAAGGCATCAGAGAAAGGGACTTTGGGAGGGGACTAGGTCCTTACATTTGTCATCCCTAAAAACTTCGCGGCACAAGGGGAAAATGTGAAGTTCATTATCTGGTGCGAACTTCCAATTGCTCGAGACAATTAGGTAGTCCTCTGCCGCACCTTTATTAGAATCTGGGATATTGGCTATCCGCTTGTATTAAGTAGGTCTCGGCTTGAGGTAGTTGGTGTAGCCTTTGGGGGTTTTTAAGCTACACATGATGTAGCAATACTGGATGTCAAAGAGGGTGATTCTGGCATTCTGCCGATGTGCCAGTTCGGTAATGCCATTGATGATCCTAAAAGAGTTAACCGCCAGCTATATGGGATTGAGTTTATAATAGTGGAAGACTTCCCTAAAGAGGATATCTAAGGGAAACCTAACTCCTCATTCAACAATGGAGATGATTGGGAATGGCATGTAATCCTGGCCAGGCATAATTGAGTCGTCCTTCCCAGTTAACCTCAGATGGACATCAGCCGGGATGGAAAACTCTTGCTTGAAGTACTCTAGTTTGGTTGGGTTGTCTACTCTCCACCTGAACATGCCCATAATCTTGGGTAGAGTGGGTTCGGTAAACAGGATTTTGATAAAATAGCTTAACAAGGGGTCAAAAACCTCGACTAGATTCTAAAAAAGGCACTGGGGCGAGGATTTTGAAGATCTAAAGGAAAATTTGTTTCAGTTTTTCTTAGGTATATGAGTTCTATGGCAAATCCCAAACCTAGAACTACAAAAACAAAAACAGGAGCAAGAATCTGAAAAATAGACAAAGCATACAGAAACGGAACAAAGTTCAGGGCCAAGAAGGATTCAAAGGCAAAATTCAAGTATCACAGGAAGAAGAAAGAAACGTGAATATAGAATCCCAAATCCACAAAACAATAAGTGAGCGTGTGAGGGCAATGTGCACAGATCACAAACAAGCGTGATTGACAGTCAAGAGACATAGTGACAAACTTCAAAATATAGAGCAGATTCAAGAAATTGATTCATGATATAATTATGAATGTGAGATTCAACAAACAATGAATGCAGTAAAAAGAGCATATGGCGAGTTTAGGAAAGAAACGTATTCTGAACAGTGGAAGACTGAAATTTGAAAAGACAGAAGTTGAGAACTTACCGAATAAGGCTGAGGAAACAAGGTCGGAGTAATACTCGCCGGAGTTAGACGGTGGTAAACGCTGGAGTGGAACAATGAAAAATGCATCATAGGAGCGAAACAGAGCACGGTTGGAGAGCTTCCAAGGTATGAAAATGGTGAATGTTTTAGAGAGAGAAAATCTGGACAGAGAGAGAATGAAAGAATGAAAAGTGAAGAGACGAAGAGAGAGAATGAGAGAGTTTTGTTAAAAAATTGAAAAGGTGGAAAACCATAATGAAATACCTTGGATGATGTGCTTGTCAGGCGGCGTGCGCAGAAGCGACGTGACCTGATAGCGTGTGTCAGGTACGAACCAATGAAGAAATGACGCGTGAAGGTAATGGTTAATGGGACTGTGCGTGACAGCTCATGCACAGTCAAAACTCTTGGAGTTATGGATTGATGAAGCAAAAACCTCGGTTATAGGTGTGATCTCGGTTAAGAAATTGAAAGAACTTGATTCTTGGTTCTTGATCCTAGGAAAAGTGAATGGCTGAGTCCTGGAGTAAAGAGGCTGATGAGTCATTATCTCGGTCGAAAAGATAAATAGGGTTTCTAGCCGATGTGCTATATGGTCCAACGATGTAGGTTCCATCACCTCAGGATGCCGAGGTAATAGAACCTATGGAGCAGTTGTGGGGGCATATTTTGTAAATGATAGCATGTGGCTAAGGTGACGCCGAAGTGTCAGCCGAGGTGCCACGCGGCCTGGTCCTGACACCGCGGTGATCTCGGCTAGGCCGAGGTTATCTGTGGATATATCGAAATCCGAGATAAGCGAATAAGGGACAAGAGTCTTAGAACAGAGGAGGATCTCAGTCTGGATAAAGATAAAGCTCTTAGGGAGTTTATCTTTATGAGAGTCCAGGATGAGCATTGAGCCTGAGTCCATCGAAGTTAGGCTTCTACAGGGATCAGGTCAGTACTGGCTATAAAAGCAGGGCATCCCTTTGGGTTTCAGGTATGGGTGATATACTGTGAGCAATAAGTTCTTTCTTGTGAATTAAGCACAATAGATATCTTTGAGAGATATTTGATTACTGACTTGAGCATCGGAGTGCCCCTAGGTGGATGAACCACCGCCGGATTCTTATCTTTCTGTGACAGGTTGTTCGGGCTTAATCTATTATGCCGGTACTCTCCAGCTGAGTTCCCCCTTTGGTTGTGTGCTTAGAAATCAACACCCACACTTTCCATGAGGCTAAATGCTTAAATGATATACTTGTTTGAATGCCTGTGGATGAAAGCTAATTGCTTAAATTGGGATATTTGATGAATATACATACAAGCTCGCCTTTTTCAAGTGGTACACAATCAAAAACAATTTTCAGACAAACACAAATCAAATGTTCCAATTTTTGTAAATTAGTCTATACTTGTGTGCGTCACATAGTAAAATAGCCTAATAAATCGGAACTAGACCATATAATGTAAATAAAAATCACATCATGATTAGTAGAGGCCGATCTTTGATCGGGCGAGTGGGATGCTCAATTCATCCTTCTCCTCTCGTACTTAAGTTCCCGAGCAGAGACACTTTGGTAATGATGGATAAGTGGCTTTTGGCACGAGTCACAGGTTTCCTAAATTTTCTAAAAATATTTAGGTGATGACTTTGAAATCTGGCAATGCAGTCCATTTTTGACATTTTTTATTCAAATCAATTTTCCAAAAGAATTGCCGGATTTAGACTATTTTTGTGTTTTCACTATTTTACGTTGCACTTGTGGAATCAGATTCAGAACCACGGGAGTCCGAACTGTAGGGCTAGTCATATCTAGAAGGAGCACGAAAAGCAAGCTATAGTTTCTGGTGACTATGCTGGGGATTTAGAGAACTTGACTTGAAATTCTTGATGTGAAATTTTATTTACACTTATATGCTCTTTGCATTGTATTTGCATGGTTACTTTAAGTCACTGTGTTTTCCATATGTTATTCCTGGACTATTTGCCAGAGGCTTCCCCAAAAGGCTTGCCAAAAGGCTGACCTGCCAGGGGCTTTGACACGTTGGAAACACAACCCTTGGATCTGGATTACCGTTGTGCCTCTTGATCCTCCTTTCACTTCTCAGTGTTAGGTATGAGAGGTATATTAGGTAATCTTACCAAGGTGATATAGAAAACGAGTGTAGTGTGTCAGTGCAGTGTTTGCAGATTGGAGTATGCAACATGAGTATGATACAGAAAATGGGTGCAATGTGTGTGAGAACCCGAATATACAAATCAAGTAAATAATTAAATAATAATAATTTTACAATCTCAAATATTTTGATGGTGAATCCTAGAGTGCAAATTAAATATTTGGAGGGTCTTTTAATTAATTTTAAAACCTAAAATAAATTTATGGTGGAAGTCTTTAATTTAGAGGAAAGATTTATTTTTAAAAAAAAATAAAATAGAGAAGAGGGTGTGACTTGAACTCTAGACCACAAAATTAATAATTAAGGCCGTTACCATTTGAGTTGCATATAACTTATATATATTTTTTGTATATTTATCTATTTATTTGAAACACAAACCCTACAATCTTATTTGTTCACCACAAGTTAGCAGCAACCGTGTAGTCAAAAGGGAGGGGAAGAGAGTGGTGAGCAGGCACACCATTAGATTTTCGAGTGAATTCATTGTCTTGGGTATGCATTTTTCACCATTTTCCTTTCCTGTTTTCTTGGTTTATTATTATCTATGATCATATTTTCATTGATTGAGCATTGTCGTGAGGAAGCAGTGCCATGGTATGGTGTTTGATTGGGATTTTATTAATATTTTTTTTGGTGCTCATACAAGTAGTGTTGATGGAATTTTAGAACTAGCAACACATGGGGTATAGGTGTTCCTTTTGTGAATTCTAGTGATGGGTTCTCCACTGTAGAAGGCGTAATAGTGGATGTTAAGTAGTTGTGCATAGTTAAGTGTTGTGTTTGAAGGTTGTACTAGTTGAGTGTTGGAAAATAGGAATTAAATTGGTTACTTAATAATGGAGTATTTCTTAATTCAAAAAAAAAAAAATTCTGTTCAGAACCATAAACTTTAAAAATCAAGAAACCATATCAAATGGATGAATTTTGAATTGAAATTTTTATAGTAGATTAATTACATATGGAATTGCATGCCAGAATTTTCTTATAATTTTCGGGAGTCAAAATCTATATTAACTGGTGCGTTCAATTCTGTCCAGAAAATTGATGTAAAACATTAACTTCTAAAGTCGTGTTCTCTTTGGGTATAAATCCGAAAATTATCAAATCAATGTCATTAGGACCAATTACGAGTCTAGTTTCTTAAATTTTTGGCCTTGCATTGATTGCTCGTGTATAATAAGAGAACCATTAATTTCTTTAAAGTGCTGCAGAAAACAAACTGCTTGGATATAATTAATCATAAATAATTATTTTGATAAGCAAATCAAGTGAAACCATTTGGGTTTGAAACTTAGGATATATTAGTTGATATCTGGAGGGTTTTGGAATTTTTCGAATAGCGTGGAGTGGGTTTTGTAATTTTCAAAGTTAGCGAATAGATTGGAAAAACTTGTTTAAAATTCTGTTTTATCTTAAAGTTACTTTTAATTAAGTTTCGATTTGAACCCATTTCTTCGGTGATTTTAGAACTTGAAGAACATGAGCTTAGGTAATATTTAAGAGTAACAGTGAGTTGAGTTGAGCCGTGTTAGTGCGCTTTAGTTTGGGGTTACTTAGTTCTTATTCTTTAGTATTTTTAAATTAGTAATGACATGTAGTTTTCATACTTGGTTCAGGGCATTAGTTGGACTTTTATACTCTATTCGAAGATTACATTGTTCTGTTTTCAGGTGAGTAGTTGCATGCTATATTTTTTTATTTATTTATAAATGTTCCCCTACCTTGAACTATTGAATAATTATATTGTTGTTTCAGGACTAAACTATTTTGATAAATTATTATGTTATCAATGGAATTAAATTATTTCTAAACATGTGTAAACTTGGCATACTGTAAACTATTTGTTATGGTCTCATGTTTATAATGGTGAACTACCATGTTTTGCGAAACTGAATTGTATTGATTATCAGGACCATCTGTATATTTTAGTCCAAGGAAATTATTCCACTGTGTATGGTGACTCTGGCCACTAGGGAACAGATCCGGGTTAGGCCGTGATGACTCTAGTGCTCAACGATTGTAAGAAAAAGACCTAGGCTAGGCTATGTGACCTTCAATTAGATCGTCTTAGAGAAAAGGCTCAGGTTGTCACCCTGAGGATGACTCTTAGTTCGGTATTGGATCCAACGGGCTTATTGCCTTGAGAACTGTGTGGCATGTTACTTGCTATTCTTGGTACCTAGAACATTATTGGTGTTCATGCTATAATATATTTTAAGTGGAAAATATCATTTATCATGTTCTTGAGAGACATGAGGATATCAACTGTTGAACTGTGGAACCTTCTTTTTGAAACAAATTATCTTTATTAAAACTGTATGCCAATCTAGTTTCTGTAATATATATCTTATTTTGGAATTGATCCCTGTTTTCAAAACTGTATATACTCTATATGTTGCTACTCACTGAGCTATCAGTTGACTTAGTTGTTTATCATTTCCAGGTATTAGAAGGACTTAGAGTGGACTCATGGCGTAGCGGGGACTCAATTGCATAGACCTCTAGGACATTCATTTATTTTGTTTTACATTGTTATGTCAAGTTTGTGCATATTTCTTTTTATTCTTATTGAGGTTCATTTAGGATTATTTTGATATGTGAATTGTTTATATCCCATAAGTTTAGATGGTATTGATTACGGTTGGCTTGCCGTTTATACTTGTGGCATGTCATTGGATTGAGTTTGGTTATTTATTAGTAGACTTTTGTTTAGTTATTTAATGTGATTATGGATTCGTGTTTAGGCTTACGTGTGCCTTGGGCTAAGGCCTTGTGGGCCACGGCCGGTCATACCCAGGTTTGGGGTGTGACATTGTGTCAGTACAGTGTGAAGCAGTATGCAGTGTGTCACGATAAGTGTCGTATGGTATGAGTATCGTGTATCCGTAAGAACACGGCATGTCAATACAATGTGGGAAGCGATACAATGCATGAGGGGAAGGGAAATATACCTGGATACCGTTCAGAGCAAGCAGTATCTCCCTCCTTTGCACCATGTGAACTAAGGAGGCAACCAGCTGAATGAGGCCCTCTGTGTACTTTGTGGGTGCCTGCAAGTGAAGTTGGATAATCAGTATCTAGAAATGGAGAATGCAGGATGCAATGTGTCAAGTATGGTCCATACCTAAGGTGCACTCGGGGCTTTGACATACCCGTGCCCCGCCTTCAGTGGCTCTATCGAGAGGTGATAGACTATTCCGCTTGGCTACCTGCAAGGAATTGTAGTGGGAACCAGCAGTCAATCAACAGCCTGTGCATCAGAAAAAGCCTTTCTAGTACCCGCCTCGATCTCTTGAGGAGCACCCACTGCATTGCCAGCGCAAACTCCAGTCAGGGGTGGAATATGATAAGTCTGGATGAAGGTCATATAGTCGCCCTCTGTAATGACCTAGAATTTTTATAAAAAAAAAATAGCTAGTACATAATTTAATTGAGCAAAATTTTGAATTTGATTACTGTGTAAAGTCTGTGCGAAAACAGTTCGGTTTTGTATTTTTTTTAAAAATAGTATTGTCAGATGGGGTATTTTTGAGGGGTAGAAAAAGAAAAGATGTAGAGAATATTATTATGGTTTTTGGTGGGTGGTGGAAGAGAGTCAAGAAGATGATTATGTTTTTAGTGGAGAATATTTGTTAGAGACAAAGAGAAAGGGATAGGGCAGCTTGTTTTTGATAAAAGAATATTTTTTTTTGGTGGGGGTAGAGAGCATCTTCGAGGTGGAGGAGAAATGATAAGAAAAACAAAAAAAGAAAGGTGAATGTGCTGGGTTTGTGTGTGGTGGGGTGGTGTATGAGCTGGGCAAGCATTGTCTAGGTAAAAAGAATAAAAATACAAAAAATAAAAGTCTCTTTTTGACTTCAGTTTTCACACACATACACACACACACACACACAAAGGAGGAAGGGCGCACTGCTCCCTCTCTTTGGCCTCTCTTTCAGCTGGTTTGTGGGAGTATAGTTGATCATGATCTGTAAAAAAAAATAAATTCTGGCTGCATGTTTTTCTCTCGGCATGCACACAGCAGCAGCTAGAGGAGGGAGAGGGACATAGACACAATGCACATGAGAAGAGAGATCATCTGAATTTGGTTATCAACTCAAAACCATGAATAATCAGCCACTATCTCTCTCTCTGTGCAACTTTCTCTGTTGGGTCTCTATCTGTGCAATACACTCACCAAGCTCTCTTTCTCTCAGTGTGCATGGACGGAAGAGGACATGACTTGAGCTAATAGTGCATGGACGGAGGAGAACATTATCTAGCTAAAAAACACACCTGGTTTATCACTCTTTCTCTCTCTTTTTTTTTTTTTTTTACTTTATTTGCATTTCCAATGGCCACTGTTGAGGTTATAGTAAAGAAGGAAAGTTTGAGGTTGAAGAAGTTTACAACTTCTCTCAAGATGATCTGTTGACCAAGGATATTTTGGTACTGAACACACACTGCCAACTCTCTCTCTCTCTCTCTCTCTCTCTTTATCTCTCCATTGATGCTCAATATTTAAGCTTGAAATGGGAGTCTTTAGAGTGAGATTTTGTCGAAGTGTTGTACATGAAAGTCGGAGAGCTTGTCGTGATCTTCGCAATGGTGGTCTTGGATCTATGATCGGGCAATGTTTGCATTTTCGGATTAGCTTTTCTTGATATTTGAGGTAGGGATTTTTCCTACACTTCTTTATGCACTTTTACTTGATTATAAGGAGCTTATAGTTGTATATAATTTAATTAGAATTTTTGAAAAATTTGTGATTATTTGTTTAAAAGAGAAATTTTGAGAAAAAAATAAAAAATTGATGCCCAAATTGCGAAAGTGTAAACTTGGAATATGTTTGTAAGGTTATGAAAGAGTTATGTCTTAAATTTGAACAAAAAGGGACTTCGATTCGATCGGTTTTGAAATTTTTACTGATTTGCGACCAAAAGAGCATTTTTAAAGAAAACAAAGGAATTATGTTTAACTTTTGGGACTTTTGATCAAAATAGGATGTTATAATTGAATAATGCTTGAAAAATGAGTTTGGAAAGAAAATGATGTTTTCTTGGGCATTAACGGTATTATTTTGTTTAATATATCTATTGGAATAAAACTGACACGCTTAGAAATGGATCTTGAGAGGTTACCGGACGTGATTGTGATATGAAAACTAGTGTCGTTGTTCATATTGGATGAGATGTGGAATAAATTGTATTTATCGAAAAAGAATTTGGAATTTAATTGCTTAAATATCTGTTTAGAAATATCTGTTTTGGGCTATCGGTGGATGATAGCCATGATTGTTGTAGAAATGCATGAGACTTAGGTAAATTGAACCACATTTCCTCATTTGTTGCATTGGACATTGCATTACATTCATTTCATTGAAAATGTATCTGTTTTTGAGAAATGTTTAGAAATGTATTTGTTTGCGAAAAGATGAATACTTGGTGAATCTGGGTAGGGGGTGTAGAATCGCGTGGTTAGGTGTTGAGCTTTCCAGTTTACTGGTAAAAATGACAGTGGTAGTACATTAGGGCCTACTTGCAGACACTCACCTAGAGATTCACAAAGCCTGTATTCATGTAATATATATGGTTTAAAATGGAAATGATTTTATATTTGTTGTTGCATCTCAGCATTACATGCTTTATAAAAAGAGAGATAAATTGTTTTATTATGAACATGGCATGAGCATACTCCTCTTTAGTCTTGTCATGGTTCATATGTTGTGTAGCATATCTCTACTGGGCTGTGGCTCACCCTATAAGGGAAACTATTTCAGGTACAGATGCTATGCCTCCGCCAAGGCACTGACTTGGGTGGACTCGGAGCTGAGGCTTCATTTTTGTTTTATGATTATTTGTTGAATGTAAGCCCAGGGCTATATTGCGTTGAGTTAAAACTCCATTTTGTGTAACAAAGAATGTTCTTGGATAAATTTTTAAGCCTATAGGGCACTTATTATCTGTTTGGCTTCCATTTCATACTTGTTGTAAAATGCATGCTTGGGATTGGAACTGGGGCATTGAGATGTGAACAACATGTATTTGATAATTGGGATTAAATGGAAATGGATATATGGAATAGTTAGCTGGATGTCTGTTTATCAGGTGGGTTTGTTGTATAAATAGATATATCTTGCCCAATTGTTTTTGGGGGGTTACACCCTCCCTTTTGAAGTAGTCAACATCCAACCCCACCACATACTGGATAATGGCCTCAGTTGAGAGTCTATCAACTTTCCTCATGAATGTTAGGGGTAGCATAGGAACAATTGGAGTGGGCAAGCCCAGTGTTTGGCATACAAACCTTTCACCCAAGAACCAAGCTCAGCAGAATGGGCCCTCCAGTAGGATCCGGTATCGGGAAGTAGCCTAGGCTTCGGTGTACTGGTCCTTAACTTCGGCTGGCATCATCGCCCATGGCTGCCAGGTGATCTGCAAGTAGAGAATGTACAGGTTATTAGTTACTGTCAGCTACAAAATATGGATGAACAATAGCAATAGGAATAAAGTAGAAATGACTGTGAGTTTCGAAGTACCTCACAGGCAACCATAGTGTCGAAGTAATGATGATAGAAAGCAAAGGTCATGTCCTCGCGGCTCTGACGATGACATCTACCATCATATCGCCATAAGTAGGGGATAGCCGGAGTGATCTCATCTATCAGCTTTGGAGTAAGGGCCAGGAAATAGGCGCAAACCCACAGCTGTAAGAGAAGGTCGGCAATGTAAATCAAACAATGCATGAACAGATATCAAATAGAAAATACAAAGCAGAAGACCCAATGCATGAACAGATATCAAACAGAAAGTGCAAAGCAGAAGGCACAATGCATGAACAGATATAAAAGCAAAAAATACAAAATAAAAAGCATAAGAAGAAACAAAATTGAAAGTGCTGTGCATACCTCCTAGGCTCTCTAGTAGTCTCTAACACTATCTCATGTTATACGGGAACTGGAGCTTATGTAGCTGTAGAGTGTCACAAGGCCAGCTCCACCCCAGTTGTAAAATCGGACCTGGGGCAGGATTACAAGGGCGCTTAACAAGTACAAACCCACGGTGTTCCACCTGTTTGCGAGTAAGGTGGTACCGAGAAGGTACATTAGGAAGCCCCGAGTGTACTGCTCCACTTCCTTCTGAGTCTCATGCTGACTCTCATGGAAGCGCTCGAAGAACCAATTATACTGCACTATAGCTAGCTTGTGTAGAAGCGGGCTTGCTCTAAACATGTAGATTCAGGCAGCATCCCACTTACCCATGTCCATGTCAAAAGGAATCGGATCACCCCCCACTCTTAAGCTTGTGATCATCAAAAAGTCATAGAGGGTCATCGTCATCTCCCCAACAAAAGATAAGTGGAAGGAGTTGGTGGTATCCCACCACTTCTCCACTAATGCTCCGAGTAAGGCCTGGCTAGCCATGTGACACGAGAGCCCGGTGTAGAGTAAGCCAAAGCCTATCTCATCGACAAGGTTGAGGACCTGAGGGGGAAGCTTGTGATACCAGTCCTTGGCTATCACTGCCGCGTAATCCCTACAGGTGCAAGAGTCCCCCTGTGGCAATGAAAGAGCAAATTAGATGAAAGACAGTGATAAAAAGGCAATGACAGTCAGATGAAAGGCAGTAAAGCATAAATATAAAGGTTGTACCTTAGTCACGCCGTGGAAAAGTAATAGTCTGGCTCCCTCAACAAAAGATCCTCTAGCACGCCATCAATGAAGTCATCAAAGCGTATCATGCCTCCAGGCGGCATCATGTGCGTGTGCGGGTGGTATGTGGTCAGATTAAAGGGCCTCACCCTCAATGGTAGTAACTCAGGCTCGGGCCCTGGGGCTAAGATCTCGGCCTCTGCCTCGAAATCGGCGACAATGTCCTCTGCTGCCTCGTTAACCCCAGCAACTATAGGCTCTACGACCCCGATAGCAGGTGGAAACATAGGGACCTCAGGAAGGGCACCATCATGAGGAATATCGTCTGCCATTTGAAAAGTGGGTGAAAAGTGAAAGAAAAATGGAGAAAAGAGGGAAAACTTAGAAAAAAGTCAACCCTATGAGAGAGAAAATGGGAGAAAAAGTCAAAGCGCGAAAAAATTTGCAAAACCCAAGAAAAACTAGAAGGAAACAAGCCCAAACTGTTGAAAACCTGAAAAAATCAATGAAAACATAATCTGATCGGTTCAAAGTGGAGAGGGTCAAAAGGGTTTTACAAATAAATTTTGCGTGGGGTGTTGGAAAATGCGTACAAAGCACAAATCTAGAGAGAGAAAGTACCAAGAGAGAAAGGGAAGGATTTCGGATATGGGGGTGTGAGGAAATGAAGTTTGGTTATGTGTTTACGTAGACCCATGCCAATTTGTCAAAATTGCCACCGAATTTGCATTAGTGGCCAACAGGCCACTAAGAGTGGATGGCCACCCACTGTTAGTGGCCAGCAGGCCCCTTTTGTTGTCCAGTGTTGGTTTTGTTCCCCTTTTTCCCTAGTAGTGTATGGGAAGCCCTATGTTGGGTCTGGAAAGAAAGATTGAGGTATTTGAGTTGGGTTTGATTTTTGAGGAGCCCGGATCTGTGTTCTAGTTGCGCTGTTCTAATGCCCGCTGTACTCCGGCGTGCGAACGTGGCCTAATTTCAAATATGAACAGGGTGTATCCTTTTTGCACATTTTTCAAGGCCACCGGGGGGGCGGGTAAGTCGGAGTTTGTTATCGGACATCGCTTTTGTCCTTTTGTTGATTTATACCTCTAATATCTTCTTTTGCACAAAACGCACACTCTCACATACCTCTTATGTTGTATGTGTGCATTGCATTGTCCGTCGCTCATATGTTTCTCTGGTTTGTATATAGCATAGAACATGCTTTCAATTCTTTCGTATAAAATATGCTTTTCAATTCTTGCATAAAACATGCATTATATCTTATGTTGGTTGTCTCTTATGTTGCATGGAACATGCGTTGTCATCATACTGATTTTCAATATGTCGCATTGTGTCGTATTCACATACGTCATTGTGTCCCCCATTGTCTTGTGATTTGGGTTCTCTCCCTTTAATCTTGTCAAGCGGTAGGGTGGCTTGATTTGTTTTGTTATCCTCTCTACGCGGAAGTGTAGCTTGGTTGTTCTTATTCCTCGCCACACTGTAGTGTGGCTTGGTTTGCTTTTATCCTCTCTACGCGGAGTGTAAATAGGATCACCTCGCTACACTGTAGCATAGCTTGATTATTCTTGTTCCTCGTTACGCGGTAGTGTGGCTTGGTTTGCTTTTATCCTCTCTACGTGAGAGTGTAGATAGGATCACCTCGCTACGCAATAGTGTAGCTTGGTTGTTCTTGTTCCTCGCCACGCGGTAGTGTGGCTTGGTTTGCTTTTATCTTCTCTACGCGAGAGTATAGATAGGATCACCTCGATACACGGTAGTGTAGCTTGGTTGTTCCTGTTCCTTGCCACGCGGTAGTGTGGTTTGGTTTTTTTTTATCCTCTCTATGCGGGAGTGTAGATAGGATCACCTCGCTACGCGGTAGTGTAGCTTGGTTGTTCTTGTTCCTTGCCACGCGGTAGTGTAGCTTGGTTTACTTTTATCCTCTCTATGCGAGAGTGTAGATAGGATCACCTTGTTACGTGGTAGTGTAACTTGTTTGTTCTTGTTCCTCGCCACACGGTAGTGTGGCTTGGTTTGCCCTTCTTCTCTTTACGCAGAAGTGTAGTTAGGATTGCTGCCCTGCACGGTAGTGTAGTTTGGGTTGTTGTTGTTTTCCTCTTTACACGGAAGTGTACTTAGGCTTGTCTCACCTCGCAGTAGTGCGGTTTAGTCGCTTTTGTTCTTCGCTACACGGAAGTGTAGCTTAGTTTGTTCTTGTACTCCTCTACGTGGTGTTGTATTGGGGTTGTTTTGTCCTTTTCTACGCGGAAGAGTTGTTAAGGTTGTTTCTTGTTGACCAAACCACTTGTTCCAGCAGTTTAGTTTGGTTAGTTGTTTCTCACCTCTTTACGGGGAAGCGTAGTTTGGCTCGTTTCTTGTTAACTTTTCCTGCACGGAAGTGTAGTTTTGGATTGTTTCTTATATGCAAAAGCGTAGTTAAAGTTGTTTATTGTTATTGTTGCATTGCCTTGCATCTCATTTTTTCGAGCAGTACACTCTTTTGTATTTTCAATTGTCGCATTGAATCATATGTATTGTTTTGCATCTTGCTCCTGAACTACGTTGGTTTGATTCCTTGCAAAGGGATACGTAGGCAGCTTTCAAGCTGAACCAATTTAATTTATATCTTGATTGTTTGCCCAAGTCTTACAACCTTGTCAAAATGGGTCGTCTCTAGGCTTTGACATTCACTCATGTCATTTCATGACTTTGAACTCTGTCAAAAAGGGACAACTGTAGACACCTCATTTTTGACCGCCCCTAAGACTTGGGTGCCACCGATTGATCACCCAATGATGAATCTGCACGCTTGTCCAAATGCTCGAATTCCCCAATAGGAAACCTTAGTTTTGAGCCTCAAAAAACCTACAAGCCTTATGTCTTGTTTTGGACCAAAACAATAGTTTTCAAACCTGACCATCCTAGTGGCATGCCGCCCACTTTTGGTGGCCGGGCCGCCCACTTGTGTAAAATTTTCAAATATTTTTGCTAGCCGTGCCAGCTATCTATACAGATGCATGCATTGCACTAGTTGTGTTTGTATGGATATTTCCGAGATAGTCTCATATATTTCTATATATGGATGACTCCCTCTCATAATTTAGGATTGGAAAAATTTGTGAAGTAAAAAATCTTGGAAAATATTTCTCTCTCTACATTTCTCTCTCTCTCTCTCTCTCTCTCTCTCTCTTGCAACTTTTATACCCTTTGCCTAAACATTCCAAACCAAACCTTGAGGGTTATTTGCTGAGGTGTTTGAGCTTGCATTTTAAGATCTTGAAGGTGTGAGATTAGTGGTTTGTGATTCAAAGAATCATTCCTCTCCAAGAGATATAACTCCATGCTTCTTTCCTATATTCATTTACCATCATTTATTGCTGTTTTTGTACTGTTTTTCATCTACTTTTATAGGCTGAAACTTGTGGTTTAAGGCCATTAAGGGTAGAGTTGTGGACCGCCCCTCTTTGACCCTTGCTTTCTAGCCCTCTACCCTTGCGTTTCCCACTTTGTCATCAACTTTTTTTGAGCTTTTTACCACTGATTTTTAGAAATTTTCAGAGGCTAAAAAAGTAGTTTTGAAGTCCCAAAAATTGAGAGGTTAGCCATCCCTCCCTTGGCTTATTTACTAGCTTGATTTCTCCATTATTCTAGCTTACTCTTCTAGCTATTTTTACTTTAATTCCAGCACTATTTTGAGCTAATATAGAACTATTTTTATGTGTTAGTTTCACCTGTGCTTTGTATAGCATGCTTATAATATAATAGTCCTCATAGGTCTAGTGTTTTAGGCATTAGACACCAACCTATTTGAGTTGATAGTATTTATTTCATGCTTTTCATACTTGTGTTCATCTCTAATCATCTCTGTGCTTCTCTCATTTCTTGGCTTCTTCCTTGTTTTGAGAGTCGTTTCAAATCAATTGTTTGTTTAAGCTTGAGATAGAGATTGTTGTGCTTAATGGTTTAATCTCTTCAGAGATTCATCACCAACGGCATGACATCTCTCTTATGTCCAAAACAATCCTTTGTTTGATACGCCTTTCTATTAGTGGACTTAATGCTCATTTTGGGACTAAAATAACTAATGAATGGAAAGGTAATTAAAAGGGGTATTAAAATTGAAATAAAATAGAGTAAGATAATATAATAGTTTGGGGTTCAATCGGACGTTAATTGAACACATTAAGTCTTGAAGCATTTCATACTAACTAGTGATGAAAATGGTTCAAGTTTCAACGTCAACCGCTTTCCTTGATCAATATCATGAGAGGGAGGGGGTTCATGAGTCTTTAATTGTGCATTTATTGAAATTGAATCCCTTGGTTCATAAGTCATCACGCAATGAATTTGCGCCGATTGATGGCTTGCGAATCGAGCCTATCACTTCTTTGAGTTGTTCAATGATAGTAAGGGGTAGGGTGGATAAACATCCCTTAAGGATGCTCTGTTTATGCTTTCTTTGTTTTCTGTTGCAATAGGAGGAACCCAGCATTAGTGGCCGGTAGGCCACCTTTACTGGGCAGTAGACCACTATTAATGAGCGGCCGTCCACAACTTTTGGCCTGCCCGCCATTTCTTTTTTTTCAGCCAGGCAGTTTCCTTTTTCCTACAGAACAGAGCAAAGGCAAAGGTGGAAAAAAACAGTGCAATTCTCTGACTACAAAATAGAAGCATTTTGGTAGCCAAACAGAGGCATTTTCGGGTGGAAATCTATGTTCATGCATGAGTCATCCCTAACATCTCGGCTCGGTACCCATTACATTTGTTTTTAGTAGTATGTTGTACTTAAAGTAGTGAACTTGTAATTAATTACTTAGTTAATTAATTCCGTAATAGTCTAATTAGTTAGTTTAATTAGTTTGAGTGTGTTGTAATTATTTAATTAGCTAGAATAGTTAATTAAATTCGTTGTTGTAATAATTAGTTAAGTAACTTAGCTAATTCATGTATTTAGACCCTCTTGTGCGAGGGCCAATTTGTAATAATTAGCTCGTGTAGTTAATTTATTTATTTGGTTTTTAATAGATAGTTAATTCGTAGTAATTAGTTAGGACATTCATTCGGACCCTCTTGTGTGAGGGCGAAATATGTAATAAGTGTATATGTCTTCTAACTCCACATCTTTCTCCATTTTATTTACCCGCTTACGATGAGATAGTTTAGAGCATCCCATTTCGTTTAGTATTTTCCATGATTTGCATCCATTGTCTTGCATGCATAAGGTTCAGCGCATCATTCTAACAAGTATCGTTGTTTAGACACTTCTTTGAATATGTGCTTAAAACTGCATACTGTCAAATTGATTTACATGTCATGCTAATAGCCGGACCTCTAATTTCATATTACATGTGTTGCATTAGTCATTATAGTTAGAGCATGCATTTTTCTAACTCTTTTCTTTTGGCTTGCCTTGGAGTACTAGGTGAGCATTTTTTGCTTTAACATATCGCATGTATGTGATTGTTACCATGTCAAAGCATAAATACCATGAGGCTAAGTGTTTACTTGATCTATCTCTTGAATGCCTGTGGATGGAGGCTAATTGCTTAAATTGGAATAATTTGATGAATGTACATATGAGTTCACTTTTTTTCAAGTGGCACATATTCAAAACAATTTTCAAAAACAAACATAAAATCAAAATGTTCCAACTTTTACAAGTTAGTTTATACTTGTGTGCAACACATAGTAAGGTTAGCCTAATAATCGAAACAAAAGCATATAATGTAAATAAGAATCACATCATGCTTAGTAGAGGTCGATCTTTAATCGGGCGAGTGGGATGCTCAATTCATGACCTTTCCCTCTATTATCTAAGTTCCCGAGCCGAAACACTTTGGTGATGACGGATAAATGGCCTTTAGCACGAGTCCCGAGTTTCCTAAATTTTTCAAAAATATTTAGGTGGTGACTTTGTAATCTGGCAAAGCAGTCCATTTTTGGCATTTTGATTCAAAATCGATTTTCCAAAAGATTTTTCAGATTTGGACTCTTTTATGTTTATCTATTTCACATTGCAGTTATGAGATCAGATTCAGAATCACGGGAGTCCAACTATAGGGCTGAGCACGAAAAGCAAGCTACACCACCATAACAACTGTGCTTGTTGACTTTAACAATCTCTTGTATCAATCTCAATTGTTCTTCGTGTCGGTCCCCGAACGACCAAGCTCTGATACCGAATTATTGAGTTTGACACACTGGTGGACCTAGAAATACAACCTTTATTGATAAAACTCTAGTACACAAAACATTTGTATACAATCACACACTATTACACTTCACTTATCCACTCACACATACATTCAAGCACTCATACTTTGTGTCTTCCACACACAAGACCTTAAGACACCTCACACTAGATAGTGCTTGACCACTTACTTTGGACTCATTTTGGACTCACTCTTCTTTCACTCAATTGTCTAATTGTCCAAATTACTTAGTACATGCACTCATCTCATATTTATACTAGTTTAAAAACTTTCTAGAATACAGTCATACTTTCCCTACACTCTAGAACAATCTAGATTACTTTGGTATATATTAGAGCTTTCTATTCTTCTTTAAAATATTCTAGAACCTTTTAGATCTTTCTAGATTTCTCTAGTTTTCTCCAAACTTCTAAATGTTCCGAAACCTTCTAGGATATTCTAGAATCTTCCAAATTCCTCTAAGTCTTTCCAGAATCTTCTAGATCTTTCCAGAGTATTCTAGATTCATGTGGAAACTTCAAGAATATTCTAGAGAGAAGATTCTACAGAGTGAGGAGAGTTAGTGATGACTCTCAACATTTTGTACAAATTATGATGTTATTACAAACACTACAGAAATTGTATGAATTCTAAATTTTGGAACAAAAGATGCCCAATACTTGACCATGTCATGAAGATGAAAGCCAAACAAATTCAACATTAGGTTGCAACAAGTGAAACATTAATAAAAATAAGGCCTAGTGTCACGGGCTAGGCGCTTGTCATCCTCCTGAGAAGCCGGCTCTACGAGTGGTACTGCATACTCCGTGAATTATGCTCACGGACCAACCCAAGAGATACGATAGGAATCTACCATGCCTGCCTTGCTACTCACAAACTAATGCGCTTGCAAGGTGCTTAGTGTAGAACTCGCATCCCTAACGAGTCGGTACGTGACATGCTACCAGCACCAATCCCTGATGCCTTCGTCAATGGGACATTACCCTACCTGCCTCTATGCTTGTCCGTTCCCCTATCCACTGGAAACCCGCCCTGGCGCAAACACCACCCTTGGTGTGGACCCCATAATGAAGGTGCTTGGTGTAAGTCCCACATACCGTCCCCGTCATAGTGCCCCTAGGCTGGCTCTGATACCAACTGTCACGGCCTTGGATTTTCCAAGCCAACCGTGCGGCCTTAGATGCTTATAGCACACCTTGCTTGCACCTAAGTAAGCCTTCTTGGAAGAGAGCTAAGAGAAGATTGCACACACAAGAGAAAACTTAGAGAAAGTTAGAGAGAGCTCTCGGAGAATGCTTGCTTTGTATTGCTTTGAATGACTTTAGATTACTTGTGGATAGTTTAGGCAAATAAGGCCCTCCCCCTTTTATAGGCTACAAAGAGTGCTCTAGAACTACAAAGATGATGAGTGTTCTAGACACTTCCTCCAACTACATCTTATGGATTATTCTAGAATGTACATATCTAGAAGGATCTATAAATATCTACAATTATGTACAATTCTCTACAAAACTCTAGGGAGTTCAAGAAGCTTCCAACAATCTCTAGAACCTCCCAGAGCTTTCTAGTAAGGGATAGCATCAAAATTTGTCAGTCTGTGACATTCTTCCCTACCTAATGCGGCAACGCCCTCGTCGCATCTTCTTCACAGAACCGTTTTATCTTTTTCTTGAATTGCCACAAAGCTTCCTCCGGTTCCCAACTAGCCTCACAATTAGGCAATCCCTTTCATTTTACCAAGTATTCATGACGTGGGACATAGTTTTGTTGCCAGACCACTCAGTCTGCTAAGATGGACTATACCTCTTTGTCATAAGTTGCCGTGATGCTCAATAGTGCCCTTTTCAATTTGCCTCTGTCTGGGCCTTTTTCATTTCCGTAGTAGGGCTTTAAGCAGCTTACATGGAAGACTGGGTGAAGTTTGAAATGTGGGGGTAATTCAAGCTCATAGGCAACCTTACCCACCTTCTTAATTATTGGAAATGACCCATCATATCGGCGTATAAGCCCCTTGTGTAGGCTTTGAATGAACTTGTTTTGGCTAGGTGAGATTTTTACCATAACCAACTCTCCAACATTAAACTCTCGATGGCGCCTCTTTTCGTCTGCCCACTTTTTCATTTTCTTGGTTGCCTTGTCGATGTAAGACCATGCCACATCAACCTGTTCATTCCATGTCTTAGCAACTTTATAGGCCGATGGACTCCTCGTGGAGTTGGTCACCAAAGAGTGTAGAGTGAGTGGTTTGGCGCTTGGTTCTTACTCGATTTTATGGTCCACCTCCCTCCTAGGTGGAAGTCTTTTAGGCAATTCGGGTGGCATAATATCTTTGTACTCCTTTAGTACATCGTTGATCTCCTTTGGTGGTTCTCTTGGAGTGTTTTTAACTGCCTCTTTATCTCTTCGAAAGGTAGCTAGATAGGTGATCTCCTCTTTCTTGAATCCTTTCTTGACTTGCATAGTGGAGAGAACCTTGGGGGTAGAACTTGACTTAGCCACCGTAGAGATCATACATGGTCTCCCTTCTAGAATGCACATAGAGTTATAGCACAGTAGTAGCACTACATTGAATTGTCGCAGAAAGTCAATGTTGAAGTCATCAAGCGGTGCTACGGAGAAGTCCACCTTCCCTTGCCAAGTCCCCAAGTGTCTCTCTACCCCTCGAACCATTGAACCACACCATCAAGAGGTTTGGCTTCCGCATTCATTGTCTTGAGCCAGCCTTGACCCTTGTCAACCTTCAACCCCAACCGCTTGGCTTCGGTATTCTTGATGAAGTTATGTGATGATCCCGTATCCACCATCACTTGAGTATCTTTTCCATTGATGTTAGCATTCACATACATCAAGGACTGATCTTTGTTGTTTGTTGGGACTAGATTTGCCTTGAGTGCATTGAGTAGTTGTAAACATCCCATGTGTGCTTACTCTTCCATTTCTTATTTTTCAAGCATTGCACTAAGGCTCTTCCTCTTAGGACAATCCCGCGCCTAATGTGGCCCATCGCAAATAAAGTAGTTGTCCCTGGGCTTGATGTCTTTCTTGGCATCTTTCTTCCAATCCTTGCCCAATGGTGGCTTGCCTCCAACTTCTCTGTTTCTTAGAGCCTTAGAATCTTTAGACTCTTTGGCCCACTTTGCTTCCCCACCTTTGCCTTGACCATCCTTGGCAGACTTCGAGTTAGAAGATTCTAGCTTTGTATATTCCACCAATGTCTCGGCCACGGTGATTGCAGTGGAAATGTCTTTGACACCTCTTCATTGTAGCTCCAATTATGCCCACGTCTTAAGACCAGCTGTGAAGTTGAAAAGCAAGTCGTCATCACTCATATTAGGAATTTGAAGCATTAACCCGGAGAATTCTTAGGCATAGTCTCGGATAGAGCGGGTGTGGTTCAACTCCCTTATTTTTAATTGAGTTTTATGTGCCACATTTTCAGGGTAGACTTGCCTCATTAGTTCATTCTTAAATTCCTCCCATGAAGATATAGTGCAAGTGCCTTTTTTAATTTCAGTATGCTTACGACGCCACCATATCCCAGCAAGCTTAGTGAGGTAAAGGGAAGTAGTGCGTACCTTAGCCATTTCATCGTTTAAGTTTAAGGCTTCAAAATCCCTCTCTAAGTGCCAAATGTAGTCGTCCAGCTCTTTGGCATCCCTCTTGCCATCAAACTCTTTAGGCTTTGGTGCTTCAAGCCTTGGAGTGAATCCCGCATTAGTGGCATCACCACCACTAGCCACAGCTCGTTTACACATAGCCCAGTCTGCCCGTGTCTCCTCTAAGCCATCCTTAACTCTTGGACTTGGTCTTGGAGTTGAGAGATAGCCTTCAAGATCCGTTCCTCGAAGTCATAGCTTTCTTGCTTTAGGGTCTCCGAGTTGATCCGAATGGTGTCCCGCATGGACTCAAGTAATTCCTCAACTTGGCTTTCCACATTGCCGTCAAGTTGCTCCATCCCTTGTTCTAACTGATCTAGCCGCTCCTTGACATCTGCCACTGCCACTTCCACCTTGATCACTCAGGTCTCCATGGCACTCATAATGTCGCACGACTTGTCTTTGGCTTTCTTGCCCAAATTAGCAGCAGTCTCCCTTTCGTGGTTCTCCTCGATGTGGACTACTTCCGACATGGTACTCTTCCTTCCTTAGTCATGACGCCTTCGCAACCTTGGCTCTAATACCAACTATCATAGACTGGGTGCTTGTCATCCTCCCAAGAAGCCGACTTCACGAGTGGTACTGCATACCTCGTGAATTATGCCCACGAACCAACCCAGGAGATACGATAGGGATCTACCCTGCTTGCCTTGCTGCTCACAAACTAATGCGCTTGCAATATGCTTGGTGTAAAACTCCCATCCCTAACGAGTCGGTACATGACACTAGGAATATGCCAATAATAAAAACCCACACATAATCAACAAACACTTTCCCTGTAGGTTAAAAGAGTGTGGCGATGATCTGGTAAATATTATTATGTTCAAAATTGAATGATTCATATAAGCCTTATTTGTTGTTGTCCTACAATACAATTGTAAACCATGTCACGAGCAACAGTAATCCCACCAAGGCGACTTTTTTTTTTTTTTTTTTTTTTTTTTTTTTTGTTATAGGGAAATCCTCTCACTCTCCCGCAGGTCCAAGGCAGCGCCCCGAGGAGATCACCAGGGTGTCCTGTTGTTCGTTCCGAGCCAGAGACTATAACCTGGAAGCTTGTCCCGACCTCACAAGGCAAGCTTCGGTAAGTCAGGACTTGCACAGCGGGGGAGAATTAAACCCACACCAAGTAGCTGATAAGGCATCCTTGAGGTCAACCTCCTAACCAACTGTGCTACGCCCAGGAGATTAGCCCAGAGGGGATTCGAACTCAAGACCTAGAGGCTTAAACCCCAGGCCCTTACCAAGTTGCCACCCACCCCTGGGTTTCACCAAGGCGACTTGAACATTGAGCAATCTACCACTACTAATCTAATAAAATGTAATCACTAACACAGTAGCTAGCTATTCCCATCAATGCCACATTGTACAGATCCCAAAGTTCATTGAGACAAACAATTTGAAAAGATCTTAACTGCACCATGAGAATGTTCTCTATTGAAACTTGACCAAGCAAAGCAAGTTACCAATATCCTATTGACTGTTTTGGAAATTTGGATTTACTAGCTTCACTTGCTCGGTTTTGATAGTTTTATTCGCTTGCTACATTGTACACTATTGCCACTATTGTCAGTTGTCTGGTTACATTTTGGACAAGAGTTGCAAGAAATGCTTTTTATTTATGTATTTTATCAACAACAAAGGATATTTATTGATAAATAAAAAAGATGCAAAAAGAGGACAAAAAGTCATCTACAAGGAAAGTAAACAAATGGAAGCAGAAACCCAAAAGATGCCAAGCGACAAACTTTTCCCCACAACGAATCCTCATCTAAAACATCTCTTGAAAGATCCTTGCGTTCCTTTCCAACCAAGTGGCCCAAAAAATTGCAAAAACAACACATTTCCAAGGACACACGACATGAATTATACATCTAAAGTAATAGTCTTAGGAGTCAACTGAAAATGGTTTAGGATAAAAGCAACTGATATTACACCTAAAAATTGGAAGGAGAAATACACACAAAAGGACCCTACTGATGGAGTGCACACAAGATATTTAAATCGCCTCAATATTGCAGCTCCTCAAAAACAGGATCCACAGATCCTCTCCACTTCCCATGGTACGACTCCAAAAGCTTCTCAGCTGGTGTTATACCTGGAAAAAAAAAGGACATATCAGACCGAGTAACATTAATTATTCAGTTATGGTGGAAGATCTGTGATTTGATTAAGGATGCCAATGGTTCTACCAAGCTCTTTGATGTGGTGGAGAGAGGGAGGTGAGGTTCTAGGAGGAGGAGTTTTGATGGCTTTGTCAGGCAATGGTTAAGGCTTTAAATAGTCTTATGAGAGGCCTTATTGAACAGGGCAGGAAGGGAGTGCTAAGAACTCCTGAAGCAAAGGATGGGAGGCTAGTTGTTAGTGGCAAAGGTATTGGGGACTTTGTTCAATGAAGGGTGGACAGACATGTGGAGCCTCCGAGATCTCTTTCCTTGAGGCAGCAAACATCCAATCTTTGCCTAGTAAGGTCGTGAAGGTGAAAAGCAGAACAGTGGGAAGGATGTGGGTTATTTGTACAAAATGTATAAGATTTTGTAATGCACTGGTGATCATTGTTATTTTTTAGAGGTTCCTCCAAAAATAAAAATAAAAAAATAAGCCAGACAGATAGATAAAGAAATCTGAAGACAGACAAGCAATGCTAATGTATGGTTCATCATTATTTACATAAGACTCAGATGAGCTACCTGTTCTAACCACCTCAGCCACTTCATTCAAGAATCCTATTTCCTTGAAGCCTCTCCTTTCCAAGCCATCCTGCAAGAACAGATTAATTATGAATTGTAAAATCAACAACATTATCATGATTGGAAACATTGACAACAGTAACAACAATAACCTTTTAACTTACCTTCGCAAACCTTACAACATCTTCGGCTACATGCTTCAGCAATCCATCACGAAATGGTGTCTTTAGACCACTTTTTGGTACCTATCAAATACTTTTTAGAATTAGATTTCCATCTTGATTGCAAAAAAGAAACTGTCCGTATTTTAATATGATAGAACATAAATTCAAGGATGCAAACCATCTTGTAATTCAATACACAGATATCGAATAAAGAGATGCAGATCATGGCTGTGCCGCCCTTTGCTTGTTCTAAATCTGTATATTACCTTATTTCTCAACATCTGTCTTTCTTCTGCGGTCCAGTCAGCTATTAAATCTAGCACATTTTGAAGAGAAATATCATCATATAATAGACCCACCTGAAATTTAAATAGCCACATAATAAGTAACTATAGCTGAACGAAGAAGTTAATTATGCTATAAATGCAAACTAGACAGGTGTCAATTGTCAGATGGGGTTATGCTCTAGAGCAGTGAGATGACAATAAAGAAACCCTTAAAATGTGAAATAAAAAATGTATGTCATATTTTTCATTTTGTACGTAATCGATAAAAAATTGTTTAAAAAATGAATACAGACACACAACTATTGTGCACAGCTAAAAGGTATTGAAATATGTCTTAATATAAATTAGATAGTTGTTTCAGCATTGACAAACTAATGTAGAATACCCATCCAATGAATTTATGATACATTTCAAACTACATGAAATCCAGATTCATTTATGCACATTGGTTGACTACACATACAGATCAAAGAGGAGTAATACCCAAAATGCAGGCAATGCACGTAGACTCCACCTAGGCCCCACATCAGCTCCCCTCATCTCCAAGTATCTCTTCAACCTGACCTGAACGAAATAAATAACATCTGGCTTTTAGCGAGCAATTATAACAAATATGGAACATTCTTTTGAAGTTAATCTCTATTGCATTAAAAAATAATAATAATTAAAAAAAAAAAAAAAAAAAACCTCGGGTTGTATTGTAGTAAGATGATTCTCCCAATCATTGAGGGTGGGTAATTCACCTGGAATAGGAGCAAGTTTTCCTGCCATGAAGTCCTGCAGAAATATTACTTCAGAAGCATTACATATAAAAATAAATATATTAGAAGTATAAGACAAAAATTCATGGTTGAAGAAAACAAAGCAAGAGTTTCACAGGATTATAAAAGAAAGCCTAAAAAAAGTGAAGCAACTAATAGGGATAGATGGAAACCCGGAATGACAATCCAGAGCAATCAATATACTTCTTTTTCCTATAGACGAACCACATTGGGACATCAAGTGCATAATCTACATATTGTTCAAACCTGTACCCAGAAAATATTAGGGAAGGTCATTTATATCCTTCATTAAATCACATGAAGACACAAGATCAATCTTTAAAATTTATTAATGCAAGATTGGAAAGAAAATCCATCTAACAGCCTCCAAATTATACTGCTTAAGGTTTCAAAAGAAGTAAATCAAATAGATGTTAGAACATTATTCACAATAACAAACAATATTTCCTAGTTAACACGCTCTTAAACTATGGAGAGAGAGAGACACAGAGAGAGAGAGAGAGAGAGTTAATTATTTGTCATCTCAATTTTAGAAACATTTTCCCAGACAGCTCAAAAGATATTAACATATGCTATTCTTTGTTTTTTGTTCTTGTCTAACAAAAATACATTACTTACCCAAAGGAGTAATCAAAAACAAAGGGAATCATGCCAGTACGATCGTTATCCACATCTGTCCAAACTTGGCTGGTGAAACATGAGAATTAATACATTAATCCTGCTGAAATAGTTTAGAATTATGAAAGGTGACAAGTAGATGGTAAGTTATAGAAACCTTCTCATACTAAGATAACCATTCGGCTTTCCTTCAGTGAAAGGTGAATTGGCAAACAAGGCTGTGGCGATCTGTTTCAATTGCTATTCTAGTTAGATTACATAGAACCAAAGAAACTCTAGTAAGAACAACAAAGAGCAAGTTTTCTTACAGGCTGCAAAGCAAGACTAGCACGAAATTTCCTAATCATGTCCACTTCAGAACTGAAGTCCAAATTGACCTATGAAAGCCAGAAATGATATCCAACATTTCCCATTCAGAATACAAATTATAGATTTGGAAGGAGAAAACAAATGCTTAGTGACTTCAGGAGTCTTGATTTGAGATGGCCGAAACACCAAAAATGTTAAATTTCTCAAACCTGAACAGTGCATGTCCGAAACATCATATCAAGTCCAAGAGAGCCAACTTTGGGTAAATAATTCCTCAAAATCTCATATCTTCCCTGAGCCAAAAATAACCGTGTCAGTACACATGTAGTTGATCTCATATTCACATATCAATGTAACATAATGTTAGTTTCTCTTCTTTTTATTTTTCTCTTTCTTTTTCTTTTTCTTCTTTTGGACGATTCTCATACAACCACATAAATCATATATGATATATTATTTTTATCATTTTTTTTCTTTTTCTACCGGTCTTTATCATGTATCACAATCAATGTAAAAACATTCTAGTTTGTTATAGAACAATTGATGCTGGGTTGGGACTGGTGATCTTATGCTTGCATCATGACACAAATACAACATAAACTGCAAAAATCTCTTCTTTTTACTCTTTTTTTGTTTCTTTCTTTACCTTTTTTTTTTTTTTGTTTTGCTATAGCTCAATCAACTTACTACCATAAGGATGGGTCAGTACCATCAAATCAATTATCAATCGAAACCGGTATGGGGCCTTGAAAGAAATATAGGTATTCACAATGGGGCCAAACATTTGACAATGATTGGGACCAAAAAAAACAAGTAAAGAAATAAAGTTTTGAGTGATATATATCTTATTTATAAGCACACTTCAATAAGATTATAGTAGAATAACTAATACCTTGGGCATTATAGGTGTGTCTTTGAGGCCCCATTTGGGCTGCAAACCAATTCCTAAGAATCCAATTCCCATTTCCTCTGCGACAGCTTTGACCTGCTCACCAGGATCATGCAAAGATAAGAACAACTTTAGCAGTTACATATTTCCAACTGATTGAAAACAAGTGAAAGTGAGCAGGAAAAGAACCATGTGAAAAAAGCCTTATTCACATTTTGAACAAGAACAATAAAACTCCAAGGTCAGATTGAAAATTATATTAGACAACACAAGTAGAAAAACAACTAACAAGCACCACAAAAACGTAGAAAATGAATCAAATGACACATGAATCATGCATCTTTGAAAAGAAGGTAGGGCTGCAAACGAATCAAGTTGTTCATGAACAACTTGTATCTTGGTTGTTTAATTAAAGCTCTTTTAAGCTCGGCTGATTTGCTAATGAATGAGGTTCAGGCTCATTTAGCAATCGAGCCGAGCTTGAGGAGAACCAAGCTCGGCTCAAATAGGCTCATGAATACCAAAATCTATAAATTAAATTTTTTTATATTATTTATGTATCTATTATCATTGTTTCAGACACACCTGATAAAGGTGTGAATTAACCTCAGCACAAGTTTGATGTAAAGTTTCAAGAGGTGCACCACTAAGCTCAAATTGGCCTCCTGGTTCCAGTGATATGTTTTGCATTCCCTACACAATAGTAAACCAAAAGCAAATACCAAACTTGCTGCATGTTACTTTACGAAAAAACAATCATAAAGAACAAGAATAAAAAAATGTTTATGGCTTTTTAACCAAAAAAAATCTAGCATCATGATTTATAAAGAAGGAATGCATGAACCAGAAAACGGCTCAAAACTTCCCTTGTATTTAAAGAAGAAATTTTTATTTTTTATTGGAAAAACAAGATAGAAGAGTGTTTACTTGTTTAAGTCCAATAATGTTGTCACCCTCCATTATTCTATCCCAGTCAAATCTCTCAGCAATACCATTGAGCAACTCTGTTATCTGTTCATACGTCATGGGCCTTAAAGTTTCAAACTCAAAGCCAATCTTTTCATGTTCTGTACCTATTCTGCAGAGACCACATGATTAATTCAGAACAAGATAGAGAAAATCTTTCGTAATTATGTTTCAATCAATCAATTCACTAAAACACAGATTGAAAGGAGTAATGAAGTGTTGGAAAAATTGTTTTTGTTTATTCTTTTTTCGGAAACTTTCTGCTAATAATTAGGTGGGATTCACACATCCGTTTGGATGGGTCCAACCGGTAATGTAATTGTTGCCTTGTGGAGAACAAGAATATCATTTAGTTGGTGGAAATCAATTTTCATGTGAATGGAAATTGATGCCGAAGTGTGCCTCATGAAACATGCTACATGTTTGAATAAGGTGCAATTTTCTTGTCCCACATTGGAAACAATAGAAGGTTGATGTGTTTATAAGTCTCTAGTTAGACTTTCGGGGTTTGGCCCTTAGGACACTATAGCTTTTGTAAGAAGGGGAGGTATGTTGGACTCCAAAACCACACACGTTGCTGCCCCGCAAATTGGGCCAAGTGTGAACTATAACTCTTTGTTGTCAAATTCCATGGATCAATCCCAAGTTGTAATTTTTTAAATTCACTTGTTGGGTCAAACTAGGATTACTTTGGATTTCTTACTTTGGATTTAATCCTTTAAGAAGTTGGTTTTCTTCCAAAAACAGGATTACTTTTGAATTTTCTATAAATAGTTGGTTTTTTCCCAAAACTATTTAATTCCTCTAGATCTTCTTTTTGGTACTTAAGGGTTATATTTGAAGATATTTTGTTAAGTTTTCTTTGATGTTTTTATTGAGTATTCAACTCATGGTTTAAAAGAGAGTACATCAAAGGTTTTGTTTTTTATACAAAAGAGAGAGTTGTTCTTCGGTAGATTCTGAAGAATTCGAGCCTAAAGCTTCGGTGGATTTTGGAGTGACTCATCAAAAAGACAATTCCGTGGTGAAAATGGGGTTGGAAGAGGCACATAGAGGTTGGTTCAATTAGGCGTTGTGGATTCGTTAGATAATTGAGAGTATACCTGTGTAATTCCTTTAAATCTTCTTAGTAGATTGTTCTTGTGGCTGTTGCCCGTGGTTTTTTGATTACAATTGGAGGTGTCCAATTGTGGTTTTTCCACTTAAAATCGTTGTGTCTCTTTGTCTTGATTGTTTGATTGGGATTGTTATATTCTGCTTAAAATTGATACATAATCACAAATCAACATCTAGGAGGTTTCTAGATTTTTCAAACTTCAACTTCAATTTTTTTTTTGGCACCAAAATTTCGAAATTCAAATTTTGAATTTCAGAACTTGTCTTTTGTGCAATTTTGGCAAACAGTCACTGGACCTGATTCCCTCCAGTCGCATCCACTCTTCACACCTTTTCTATGTGTCTGAATAGGCACCGACAAGCCTACATAAAAGCTGTCTCCATTCCGGTTTTATTCATTCCGAAAATTCCTTCAAGATTTCATACATTCATCTTCATTCGTGAGTCTGTGTTAATGTGAGTGCAAGGCATAATTATGGTTCATTGTACAATCAAAGAGAGTACTATCTTTGCTTGTAGTGATTGTTGTGTCCTAGAGACGGGAAGTTCATTGTTCTCAAGCACCATTGTAGATGACGAAATTATGTCTTAAAAACACAGTGTTCAAATATTGGCCTCAATCACTAACGTGTTCATTATCAATCTGCATAAACTATGTAAGGTTTGATCCCAAAAAAGAAAACTATGTAAGGTCTATTTTGTTCTTTATTTTATTTGCTTAAATTAATTATTTTCTGAAATTTATCTACAACACGAAGAGCCAACCATGAGCTTTGGTGGATTACAATACAAGTTAATCATTAAAAAGAAAAAAAAAAAAAATCAAAGCATCTTGCAGTAAAATATACAACAAGAGAGCTAGAAATTGGACCTCCAATTCTCCTTAGTCTTGCACCCAGAAGCATGGTGCCGTACAAGATCCTCTTTCGTCAATGGCTCTGTAGCAATCACAGCATCCTCTGTAGGGGGAGCTGCATTGACAATTGCCCGGTGTCTTCGTTTGTACCACACTCCTGAACTGTCTAAATGCAAACTCTGCATTGTCTTTGTGGAATTTGATGGTAAGGACAGAAAACTTGTGCAAGTTTCCTTCATTTTGCTGGAAACAAGACTGTAGCCCGGTTTACATCTTACATTCTCGCAAGGAATGCAGCGTGATGGGCCGCCCAGGTACAAAAACGCCATGGTTTGCCCCTGCACAAGCCATACATGCAACCTCTCGGTTAACAACTCATTAAGCCAGAACTACCCACAATCAGTTCAACAAACAAGCACATTCAAATTCCTTTTCAGCAAAACATGACAAACAACTAAGAGAACTAGTCAGTGAAATCATTCAATTGAATTTGGTTTAGCATTTATTCACATCACATGGTTAGCAGTGCAAAGATAGACTAAAATCCATTAGCCCAATTTACACCACAGCAACACCAAATAAAATCATGAACCATCAAAACTTACAATGTGAAGCTCACAAGAGCTGGTCAAAGACTACAAATTCTAACCTCCCTTGTTTGTCCTTCTTACAATGGGAAAGGCTACTATATGTGCACCCTTATTCACTCCATATAAAAAAGCACATCGTTTCTTCACACATTGTATAACATTTATCAAAAAAATGTATACTTTTTTCTCCTCACAAAAAATATAACTTTTTATTTCTCAAAAAAATATTAATTTTTACCACAAAAGGTACCAACCATAATTTTACTATTCGTACAAAATCGTAACTTTTCTTACAATGTGCAAGGGCACGTTGTAGTATTTTTATAAAGTTATGTTTGGTTCATAGAATTGAGTAAAAATTTAAAAAGAAAAAATGAATAAATAAGTGAATGAGTGCATGAAAAGTTATGATTTGTGTGAAAAGTTACATTTCACACATGTCCTATCTAAATTTATGATTCAAATATAGTTCAAACGACGAATTAAAACACAAAAAAATACTCAACAATGACAAAAATTATGGAGTGAAAACAATATCAGTATCAATATGCAGATATGAATAGATATCAAGATGAGCTCCGGATTTACGAGCAATTGGAATTGAATATGTCAAATGAACTTGAACTGTTGGGTGTGCGTGCCCGATTCTATACATACACACACATACAGATGTCTCCTTATATACTAGATTTGGTTTGTGTTAGGAGGCTTGCTTTTTCGCCGTACCGAAATTACCCCTTCGGCTATGAATATTTTCTTTGTTGCAATTGGTTTGATCTTTGACTTTTGTTCACTTGGCTTCTTCTTCTTTATTGATTCAGTAAATCATCTTTCATATGATTTATATTTATTTATAGTGAAAAGTTAACTGTAACAATTTTATATTTTTAAATTCAGATATAGTAATAGAATTATGGTCTATATCATTAGGTTTATAGTAAATTAAAAATTGACATATATTATATCATATAATTGTGAATCAAATTCTTTGAACTTTTGGAGATCTCAAACATTTTCCAGCAACATGATGAGAGAGTTAGGTCTTATATCATTGAGTGTGTAACAAATTATCACACTTAACAGAAAAAATAGACCCTTTAACTATTTTTCTGTACAATAATAAAATTACCAGAACTGTTAATTAAAATATATTTATGATATTATTAAAAATTATTAATTGACTTATTAGTTAATTAATAAAAACAAGTCATTTGTTATGCGATTAAAAAAAATGAGAGGATGAGATATAATTTTGAAAATCATAAATCGCGATTAGTTTTAAGGGAAATGCTTCGGTATGTAATGTACACTATATGTAATCCTATACAAAATTACTTAAATTTTCATGAATTTACATAATTAATCACACAAAAATATATAAGTTGAACACAAAATTTGTCTAAGTTCATGAAAACTTATGTGATTATGCGAATTTGTGTTTAATTTACGCATTTTTGTGAGACCACTTATATAAGTTCGTGACATAAGCTCCAAACTAAAGAGACCGTTAGTGTAATTCTCCCTTCTATTATTTATAATACAATCTATATAATTCTATCATATATTTAATGATTTATTCTATTTAATTTCATAAAACAATAGTCTTATTTTTAAAAATATTTGTGTTTCAATAATGCAAGCATGATTGAAATCAAAAAATAAATAAATATAAATAAATAAATAAATAATGGTACCCTTGTGCCACATTTTTTTATGATTTGGTTGGAATCCAATATGCTTCTCAGTATTCAGATCAAAAAATAAACGAGTAAATAATGTACCCTTGTGTCCCATTTTTTATACAAAAAAAAATCAAAACTAGTTTACAGTAACAAAAAAATAAAATAAAAATAAATAAATAATAGTACCCTTGTACCACATTTTTTTATGGTTTTGTTGGAATCGAATATACTTCTCAATATTTGGATAAAAAAATAAATAAGTAAATAATGTACCCTTGTGTCCCGTTTTTTATATGTTTAGATCAAAAAAATCGAAACTAGCTAGTTTACAAAATATTGTTTATGAAAAATAGTGATAGCGTTGATTATTATTGATCTTGTTTTATCTTCTTTGAAAAATAATGGTAGTGACTGTGTCACATGTTTAGGGGTCGTTTGGCAATGTTGGCTTTTTGGCCTTTTCAACTTTTTTAGCTTCGAACTTATTTGTTTGTTTGATTTTTTTGACTTTTTTGCATTAGAATGACAAAATTGCCCGCAACTTGAAAATGATTTTTTTTGACTTTTTGTTTGTATATGGATTACTTTGGTAATTTTGCATCCTAAATCAAGTGTTTTGTGATTTTGTGGATTTTTTTCGTCCTTATGTGTTTATTTAGTCCCAACATGAAAACCAAACCAAGATTTAATATGTTTGCATTCAAAGTATCGAAATAAGGTATACAAATTTAGTTTTAAAAAACAATAATAATAAATCAAAGTTTGACCATTGTAAATAAAATTAATTTTTAATTTTTAATTTTCATTTATCAATTTAAATTTTAAACTTTTGAAATATAATCAAAGGAAATGGTAAGATGGTCGATCATATTTTTTTACCATTTTCAAAATTGTTTTATGTGGTACAATCATGACAATTGAATATAAATAAGAATAATGTTTCAGAGCTCGAATTTGGCCCCTCCTAATCCCCCCAAATGCCCAAAACAACGTCGTTTTGGGCATTCTTTTTTTTTTTTCTTTTTTCTTCTTCTTCTTCACGCAGGTCGTCTCTGAGACAGAGGGAGAGGGAGAGGGAGAGAAAGAGAAAGAGGAAGAGGGAGAGGGAGAGAAGAGAGCTTGCAGATCGTCGGGGATCGTGAGCTCGTCGCAGCTCCGATCGCAGCTCGTCAGCTCGTCGCCCAGCCCATCGCTCGCCTTCAACGCCTCCTCCGTCGCCTCCTTCCCTGTGGTTATGGTCCTCTCCAGTTCTCCTCCTTCCTCCTCCTCCTTCCTCCTTCCTCCTCCTCCTCCTCCTCCTTCTCTGCTTCTGAAAAAAAAAAAACAAAATTAAGGGGATTCGGGGAGCTCATTTTCGAGCTCCCTAGCATTGCTCTACAAATAAAGCTCAAGTAAGACCCATTGTATGGGCCAATTTGGGAACATAATAAAAATTCAAAAGTCAGCTATTAATATATCTTGAGTTATATTATCTCTCACATTTTTTATATTTTTAAAAAAAAAATTAAAAAAATCAAAAAATTAACTTTTAACAATCTTTTCAAAACACTCATATATATAATTGTTATATAAATGAAGTCATATGGGACCTATTACATTTATGATTATGATTGTGCAACATAAAATGATATTTTAATTGTAATAAAAAAACTTTCATCATTATAACATTATTCTTTCTGTACGGGAAAGAAATACACCTTCTTGTATAATCCTGTTGATCAAGTTTGCGTTCCTCCGTACGACGTCGCTTTATCACCTGAAAACACAAACGTGAGCTAGCCGGCGGGTGTGTGCCTGAAACCTCTCTGATGCCTAAGTCAGAAAGCTTGACAAATAGACAAAAGCTCTGTGTATTCAGAAAATAAAATTGTGTTACCACTCCAAAGGTGATATTGGTGAGCTTTTATAGATTCCATGTGGCACAATCCTAGTAGGACTCTTATTCCTCCATGTAGAGTCCTCCTAGGATTCATACTCTTGAAAGATTATGCTTCTTTCAACACCCCTCTCACTGCTTGAACCAAGTGAGATGGTTTTACTATGGCCAGATTCCAATATGATCGAAGTAACCGTTAGTTCGGCCCTTACTTTCCTTTCTCTTACCTCAGCTTTCCCATGCTAAGACCTAGCTAACCATAAGAGAGTTGAGCCGAACTATCTTCAGAACCAAGTCCTCTTAAAGACTTAGCACACCTCGGTTCTCATATGCCATGACCGAACTAATTACTGAAGACCGAACTACCCACAATACATTTCTCAACCGAAGTAAAAATAAGGCCTTATGCGACCGTGCTAACCATCACGGTTGTGTGACCGGTCCAACTCCAAGGCCATTTCTTGGCCACCGAGTAACTCAGACGGCCTTTTGCTCACTCTTCAGAAGCGGTCCAAACTGGCCCATCACTTTAGCTCGGCCCAATTTACCCAGCTTGGCCCAATTTACCCAGTTTGGCCCAATTTTCATATAAATTACCCTCTCAATTGCCCCTTAATTCCATCTGCAAAGCATGATAGGGATTACCTGTCTATCAACCGAGCTAAAGTTTTAACCTCTCCAACCGTGCTAAAAACACCCATTAGCCTTTCCAATCAAGCTAAAACCCTTTTCAGCCGAGCTATACACGTCTGGTCAAAACGTCTCTTCAATTGCAGCAACTGAAACGCTTCCCTTTCCAGTGACACGTGGCATGCTACCATTGGCTGAAGGTAGCTGTCAATGCCGCCCTCGTACTCCACACTCTTTGAACAGTTCCCGCTTTTTTTGCCCTTTACACAAAACAGATCGTTTCACTTTGAATCACTCTATCCTATTCATCTTCTTTCTGTGCTCTGCTATTCCTTCCACTGAGCTTCCTGATTTCGTTTCATTATTCTTTGTTCTGTTGCTCCCATCTCCACCTTCCTTTTCATCTGGTAAGTTTTATGACTCTGTACTTGTTTTTCTTTTTTCTGCTTTCGTTTAATCCATTGTAGTTTGTTTGGTGTTTTTGCAAAACACTTTTCATGCTTAACTTTGTTTCTAGAAAGAATCTTGTAAGAATCTCTTGAATATCAAGTAATGGCTAGTAGAACACTCATTTGATTCATAAAACACATCTAACCGAACTAGGAAACTGTTTTTACTTATATAAGGATTTAGGTAGATTGGAACCGAACTAGAACTTGTACATATCACAGTAGTTTTAATAGGTCACCATCTGATTCACACTAGCCGAAATAAAAACGCACCAAACTAGAAATCTAGGCCCTCAACTGGGCTAAGGTTTTGGGGTTGTCACGACCCAAACCCAGCCCTATGGGTTTAGCATCAGAATCGCCAAGAATCCGAGATTACCAAGACACGCTAACAAGAGTACAATAAAAAGCGAGTTCAGGGCCTGGCAGAAGCCAATACAGTAAATAAATAATGTCCATTGAGCTGTGAGAGTCTGTATGCCAAAAAGATTTCTCATGCATTCACCCATTTAGAACAGTACAGTCTATACAAAATTTATAGTCATACAGTACAAGGACCTAATCCCTGATAACAAGATGAGTAGTGACGATCTATCTGATCCAAGCGAAGACGGAGATGACGGGAAAACAAAACACCCCAAAGCCATAACATGGCAACTGGGAACCTCGCAGTGAGGCACATAGGCTGGCTTGACAAAACTTGAGTCTAATCCACGCTCCTAGCTCGGATCTGGTGGCTGAGCACCTACATATATATATATATAAACAGTGAGCTAAAGCCCAGTGAATAACATAATGCGTAAAGAGGTTAAAAATGAAATGTCCTTACAGTAATGAAAACAGTTCATTAAATAGTATTTCAGTATTTCAGTCAGAACAGTTATTCAGTCATATGTGGTACATCCATTAGCATAGCAGTAAACAGTAGGTCTTAAAGACCGAACAGTAATGATGGCCATCAATCAGTAAACAGTAGTGGTTCCACGAGGGAACCGACAGAGATCTCTGTAACAGTAGCAGTAACAGTATACAATAATTGCTAAGGATGCCACAGTACATTTCAGAATATAGGACATACATTCAATCAAACAACAATAATCACTCCAGAAAACAGTTCCGTTAAGTAGTCAGAAAACATTCTCGGTTGAACATATCTTTACACAATTGTTACTCACAGAGTTTGGGCTACAGTTGCTAGAGCGTGTCTCCCCAGTTTCCAACCCTACACAGTTCACTGGTTGAACACACACTAAGCTACACAGTTGGGAAATAGCATAACTTAATCCATAATTTGCCTTGGTGTGTTTTACATCTATATCCTCATTAAGATGCCTTAAACTAGGCCTAAGAATGCCTAGAATGGGATGAGGATGCGAAAATACACTTAGAAAATATTTTGCAAAGTTTGCTGAAAATAGGATCCTCGCTCGAGCGAGCCTTCCTTCGCTCGAGCGAGCTTCCAAAATCAAAGGCTTCGCTCGAGCGGGAAATCCTTCGCTCGAGCGGTCTGTCGAAACAGTAAAAATATTGGATGCTGTGATTTTACGCGCGATGGTCGCTCGATGCTTGCTCGAGCGGAGCCCTGGACAAAGGTTTTCGCTCGAGCGAGGAAGCCAAATCTGGAATTCCCAGATTTACCTCCCAAGCTCAAACCAAGAATTCTACCACTCTAAACTCGACCTCTTGGGCCCAAATTCTGGAAAACACATCTCAATTCAATATATAACAAGTTTCAAAGCTCAATTTGTGAATTCAAAGCCCGAGAGTGAGTCAATTAAAACCATTTTTCAAACCCATTTTTCATAACCATGGAGAAATGCAAACATGCATGAAATCCAACCATTTTAAAGCTTCAAAGCTTGCTCAAATGTACTCATTTCTTCAAGAACATGGTGAAATCATGGACTCAAGCCTAATTAATAACATGCATGTACAATTTACCATGAGCTCAACTCAAAATGCAACATTTCACCCATGCATGCATGAACTAAGCTACAATTCAACTTATTTGCACTAAAACATGACTTAATTCCACAATGAAGCATGAACCATGCAAGTCTTAGCTTAAACTCACAATTAAAGGGATGAATTCTCTTACCTAAGTCTTGTATTCAAGATTTAGGAGTCCAATTTGACAATTTACACTTCAATTCCAAGCAATTCAAGCTAATTCAACAAAATGAACTTAAGTCTCCCTCTCTTCCTCTCTAAGGTCGGCTAAGACAAGAACAAGGGGCTGATGAAAATGTTTTGATCAAATGTGTACAAGCCTCTAAGTGTGTAAGGTAGTGGCCACTAGGTGGCATTTTGGTAAATAAATCAAAGTTTGCAATATAACAATATTTAATCTAATTTAGTCATACCTAATCACATTTTAGATAAATATACCATTAAATCACATAATTTCCAATGATTCCAAAACATCAATCTATTTTCGATTCGGCCGCCGATAAGGCCTTCAATTTGCAGTTTAAACATAAAAACACGAACAGATAATCAATTAATCGAAAAGATAAAAATGCAATACAATAGATATGCTTAGTCAATTCAGTTCCAGTTTTCAATCAGTCCGTTCAGTACTTCAGTTAGTTCAATTATCTGTCATAAGCAGTCCAGTTTAGCAATAATCAGTAGGTAATTCAGTAATTTATCGGTAAACGGTATGGGGGGTTGTTACATGGGCTAACCCAGCTTTCTTAGTTTCTAAACCGGACTCAGAAAGCTGCCCCTTGAAGCCCAACCGGAGTAGCAAAACCCATAAGTGGAACCGAGATAACCAATCATACTGCCGAGGCGAGATAACAAGTAACTTGTTAAAACCGAGGTAGATCCTGTAACACCCTATTTAGCCGAAATAAGGATTGATTTTCTTGCTTTGTTTTTGTAGCACGGTCAATGATCTGTGCTTAACACCTTGTTTTTCCACTTTGCAGACTTAGGTTGCCCAGGCACTCCCTCTGCGCACTCAACCGAGCTTCTGAGCACAACTTCTCAAACCGAAGTAACTTATTTATAACTTATACAATAAATGGGGAAATATAGGTTCCTAGTAGAAACCCCAGGAGGCCTAGTCGAATTCCGAAAGGATTACAACATTCCAGCCGATGTAAACCTTACCTTAGCCGAACAAGACGTTGACCCATGGGACAACGAAGGCTTTGTCCCCTTTACCATACAATCAATAATAGAAACCGGACTTAGATTCCCAGTCCAACCTTTAATATGCGAATTCCTTAGACAAACCAGACTATGCCCAACCCAACTATCAACCAACACATATCGTATAATAATGGGCATAGATGCGCTAAACCGCCAAGTCGGTCTCAACCTCGGTTTAGCCGAAATATTCCATCAATACTCCTTGGGATCCAAAGACGAAGGCTGGTGTTATTATTTAAGAATATGCCGTGGCCGAGAAAAAATAATAAAACACACACCGGACAAAGACCTAAATGATGATGACTTCTTCTGGGTGTCTGGCAATTTTGAAGACCATTGAGCCCAGATTCCTGGCCGAAGAATAAATTGGAAAAAAGAAGAACCCGGTATACATACTTCGGTTGTATTTCACACTTTTCTCTATTTCGGCTTTCTCCTCTGAACCAAACTAACAGTTTATCTTCATTTGCAGATAAAGCTCATCTACTATCGAATTATGGCTACTCCAACCTAGGTATTCTACGCACCGCACTACGGGTTAAGGAGAGAAGTTGGGCTAAATTGCTAAACTTCGAACCGACATACCGATACAGCGGTCGCCGAAAAGCGAAGGTGACTGACTTTCTTCTCAAAGAGGCATCAGAACCGGACCCATCCTTGCCTCAGATCAACCTTATGCCTCTTACTGCCGAACAAGAGATGGCAAAGAAGAACAGGCTAAAGGCCCTTCTAACCGCAATAACTCCAGCCGACGTGCGACCAACCGGCCAAACCACTGAAACCGTGGTGGCCCTTCCATCCCAGCAGCTATCTTCTTCTCGCCGAAACAAGCGTGCCCGGACTAGCCAAACCGAGCCACGACTTGCTGACGAGGATGAGACCGTTCTGCCACAAAGCTCTCCTCCAAGCCCTTAGCAAAGCCTCCAATCGGAGCAGCCCGACCGAACTGCCTCCTCCTCCAAATGGGCTCATAATCTCACTTTCGACAACCGAAATATCACTGCTTCAGATTCGGTGGTTGCTGAAAAGGACCACTTGTTGGCTTTCAACCTGGCCAAAAGTGTGTGCCTTCCCAAGGACATGGAGCATCATTACAAACAGCTCAACATCGAACTGAAGTCCATCCAGTCTTCAACCAAGTCCATGATCCTGGTAAACAGCTTTCTTCTTTCTATGTAATTTTGTCCAACTTTCAGTCTGGCTAACATTACTTCTCTTTTGCAGGCCATCCAGAAAAACCAAGTTACACACAAAAGGGTCATGGAACTTAGGCGCAATACAAGGGAGGCAATGGCGGAGGCCAAAGCAAAGTCGGCCGAGCTAGAGGAAGCCAAAAAACAGCTGGTCGAGCTTCGTGTTAAGAACGGTCGGCTGACCGAAGTGGTTAATTCGATCGAAGCCAAGAAGCAAAAGATCGCCATTGAGACAAAGGACAAGTACCTGCGTCACTTGGCAAACATTGAGAAGAAAAAAGACACCGAAATAAACGAACTGAAGGCCGGAATAAAGAAAGCCGAAAAACGAGGCTTTAAGAAGGCCGAAGAAGCATACACCCTACAATGTGACGCAGCCAAAGATCTATTTTTCAAATGTGGCTGGAGGACTGCGGTGGAGCAGCTCGGTTGTACGCCCGACACCGAGGTCTACAATGCTCCACCGTACTCCATTCCGGCTTCACTGTCGCAGTATGCTGCCGATCTCCAGAGACAATTCCTTGAAGGATCTGATGATGAAGAAGATGATGATGATGATGATGATGATGATGATGATGATGAGGATGAGGAGCCGACTCTTACCCGGTAGTCAATGAACAACCCAAAGAATCGAACGGCTCGGTTAGAGCCGATGGTTGAAGACTTGACTAATGAACTCTCAGGCGATACTGCGTCTTGCCGATTGACACCACGGTCCAAACCGAGCTCCCTCCTCAAACCGGACTTCCAGCCGACACCGGACTCCAGACAAATACCGTTGATGATTTCGATGCCGAAATGGATGAACTCTTCCGTTGATTTAGTTTCCTTTCTTTTCTTTTGTATTTGAACTTTGTAGCCGGGTTGTGGCCCCTCAATTGTACTTGCTTTGCACTTTTAATGAAAAAATCTTCTTCAACTCTTATTCCGGTTTTGTGTATGTATGTTTGCACTTGTAATGATTTTTCCATGTACTCATTTGCTCAACTGTGATCTCGGTTTTAGCTAACTTACTAGCCAACCACTCTTTAGCTGATATAGCTACTTTGGCTGAAGAGTATCCAGTGTTGGTTTAATCCAGCCAACCACTCTTCAGCCGACATAACTTACTTCGGCTGAAGAGTATAAAGAGTTGATTTAATCCAGCCAACCACTCTTCAACCATACACTTACTTCGGCTGAAGAGTATAAACAGTTGGTTTAATCCAGCCAACCACTCATCAGCCATACACTTACCTCGGCTGAAGAGTACAAAGAGTTGGTTTAATCCAGCCAACCACTCTTCAGCCATACACTTACTTCGGCTGAAGAGTACAAAGAGTTGGTTTAATCCAGCCAACCACTCTTCAGCCATACACTTACTTCGGCTGAAGAGTACAAAGAGTTGGTTTAATCCAGCCAACCTCTAAGTTGGTTTTTCCAGCCAACTTAGAATAAAGTGTTTTGGGTATACCGACCAAACGTCCTGCAGCCTGGATTCTGATCCTGGGCTTAGGAGGGGTGTTGGTTTAATCCAGCCAACCTCTAAGTTGATTTTTCCAGCCAACTTAGAATAAAGTGTTTGGTTATACCGACCAAACGTCCTGCAGCCTGGATCCTGATCCTGGGCTTAGGAAGGGTCATAGTTGGTTATTCCGGCCAACTATGTTTACAATGCTGCTAACTTACTAAAGTTACTTTCTACTGAAAACAATTATGCTAAAAAATAATCGATTTGTTTTATTAAGAAAGTAAAAAATTACACATACTTAAAAAGAAAAAAAAGCTAGAAATAAAACAACTTGAGATTTGCAGTGTTCCATGGCCTGGGAATTGCTTTGCCGTCCTTATCTTCCAAGTGGTATACCCCTTTGCCTGCTAATCCGACCACTTTGTAAGGTCCTTCCCAATTAGGTCCCAACTTGCCATCTCCTGGAACTAAGGTGTTTCCCATTACTTTGCGCAGTACCCAATCTCCGGTCTTGAATTGTCTTGGATGCACTGTTTTGTTATACTTTCTAGACAACTCTTGTTGGTAAGAAGCGATGTGAACCAATGCTCTGTCTCTTCTTTCTTCAGCAAGGTCAAGCTCAAATGTTATGGCTTTACCATTTAAGTCTAGATCAAAGTTTTCACTTCGGATTGTGGGGAGGCCAACTTCCAATGGGATGACTGTTTCCATGCCATAAGCTAAGGAGAATGGTGTTTCTCCTGTTGATCGTCGAGGCGTAGTGCGGTAAGCTCATAAAACATGGGGGAGCTCTTCTGCCCACTTGCCTTTTGCTTGCTCTAACCTCTTCTTTAGTCCATCCAAGACTACCTTGTTTGATGCCTCTGCCTGACCATTTGCTTGGGGATATGCTGGCGTAGAGTTGTAGAACTCTATCTTGTATTCTTCACAAAAGCCTCTGAAAATTTTGCCGTCGAACTGAGTGTCATTGTCTGAGATTAATGCCTTTGGTATGCCGAATCGAGTGATGATATTCTACCAGACGAACTTCTTTACATCTTTCTCCTTGATTGACGCCAAGGCTTCTGCTTCCACCCACTTTGTGAAGTAGTCGGTTGCGGCAAGAAAGAACTTCCTGTTGCCTGGTGCTGTTGGAAGTGGGCCTACTATGTCCAATCCCCACATTGCGAAGGGCCATGGGCTAGTTAGAGGTAGAAGTTCTTTGGTAGGTTGGTGTATTTGGTGTGCGAACTTTTGACACTTTTTGCACTTTTTAACATACTTCTCCGAATCCGCTTGCATGTATGGCCACCAATATCCTTGCGAGATTGCTCTGTATGCCAATGATCTTCCTCCTTGATGGTTGCCACAAACACCCTCATGTATTTCGAATAGGAATGCTTCCACTTTGCTGGGGTGAACACACTTCAAGTAAAGTCCTGAAAACGACTTCTTGTACAATGCCAAGGATGGGGAAAGCCAAAATCGCTGTGACTTTGCTCTTATTCTGTTAGCTTCTTTCTTCTCTTTTGGTAAGGTGCCGTCTTTCAGGAACAGTATGATGGGATCCATCCAAGAAGGGCCTAACTCTGCACAACATACCTCTTCTGCTTCTGGGTCTTCAATGCTTGGTCTAGGCAGGTAGTCGATTAATAGTGGGTGAGGTATAGAGGTATCTACCATTGAGGCGAAGCCTGCGAGTTCATCTGCTCTGCTGTTTTCCTCCCTGCCGATCTGTTCTATTCTCACCACTTCAAACTTCTTTATCTCCGTTCTGACCAGTTCTTGGTACTTGGCCATTCTATCATTCTTTGCCTCGTAATAGCCAGATATTTGGTTTACCACCAGCTGTGAGTCGCTGTAGACCATTAGCTCGGTGGCCTTCATGTAGAGTGCTGACTTAAGACCTGCTAGAAGCGCTTCATACTCCGCTTCGTTGTTTGACGCTGGGAAGCCAAGGTTGATTGCCTGCTCCACTACTAGGCCGTCTGGAGAGATAAAAACTATGCCAAGTCCTGCTCCATGCCGGTTGGATACTCCATCCACGAAGAGCTTCCACATCTCTCCAATGAACAACTTCTAGCAGGTGGAGGGATCAGATGATGCCTTGGGATCTTCCATGTTGCTGGTGGCTTTTTCAGAGTCCATGCTCGCTGTCTGCCCCTTGCTTTCTGTTTGCACCAAGTCTTTATTTGTCGGTGAGTCTTGACTTGTTGTAGCATGGTTTGTTTCTTCCTTCCTTTCTTTACTCTGGTCTGCCTTGGGGCCTGACTGAGTAACCAATACTAGGGGTTGCGTTATTCCGACGTCAACTTCCATCTCTAGTTCGGTTGTCTCAGTTAGGTCGACTGGGCAGATGTGATGACTTCCTGGTGTGAATTCTGCGACAAAATCTGCCAATGCTTGTGCCTTTATTACGGTCCTAGGTTGGAACTTGATGTCGTGTTGTCCCAACTCCACTGCCCACTTTAGAATTCGCCCAGAGAAGTTCACTCTTTCAAATAAAGCCTTTAATAGGAAGGCTGTGAGAACAACTATGGTGTGGCATGAAAGTAATGCAATAACTTCCTTGAGGCCATCATCAAGGCCAATGCCAGTTTCTCCAGTGGCAAGTACCTTGTTTCGGCGCCCAGTAATGTCTTGCTAACATAGTAGATAGGAAGATGTTGGATTCCTTCTGCGCGGACCAATACTGCGCTAATTGCATCTTCATGAGACCGCCCAGTATAAGAAGAGTTCTTCTCCAGGGATTGGGGTTACAAGTAGTGGTGGAGAAGACATGTATTCTTTAGGCTTTCCAGGCGTGGTCGCATTCTTCGTCCCACTCAAACTTAGTCTTCAGTGCATGGAAGAATGGTCGTGCTTTGTCGATGACCCTTATGAACGGTTGAGTCGCCGCCATGCGTGAAATCTTTGCACTTCCTTCACTGAGTTTGGCCTCTCCAGATCCTATATTGCTTTGATCTGAGAAGGGTTTGCTTCTATACCTTGGTTGGTCACCAAGAAGCCTAGGAATTTGCCAGATCCAACTCTGAATGCACACTTCGACGCGTTGAGGCGTAACTTATGCTTCTTCAGGATCTCGAACATCTCACCTAGGTCCTTGAGATGGTCATTCTCATCTTTGCTCTTGACCACCATATCGTCGATGTAAGCCTCCATTGTTCTGCCTAACAATGGCTCAAACATCTTGGTGACCATTCTTTGAAATGTCGCCCCTGCGTTCTTCAGGCCGAAGGGCATGACCTTGTAGCAGTACAATCCTCTTGGAGTTGTGAAGGATGTGACCTCCTGGTCTGGTTCATGCATGGCGATTTGGTGGTAGCCTCTGTATGCATCCAGAAAGCTAAGTCGGTTGTGCCCTGCCGTTAAGTCTACCAGTTGATCTATCCTTGGTAGAGGAAAGCTATCTTTTGGGCACGCCTTATTGACCGTTTTGTAGTCGATGCAGACACGCCACTTGCCATTCTTCTTTGGCACTATGACAGTGTTGGAGATCCATCTTAGGTAGTGCACTTCTCTGATTGCCCCTACTTCTAGCAGGTTTCCTACTTCTTCCGCCACTATTTCGGCGTGGTGGAGTGCCGATCTGCGGGTGCGCTGAATGATTGGTCTGGCAGAAGGGTGGAAATTGAGTTGGTGACAGATGAAGTTGGGATCAATGCCTGGCATGTCGTATGGGGTCCAAGCGAATACTTCGATGTTGGAGGTCAGAAATTCCAAGACCTCCAATCTCTCAGTGCTGGACAATGACAAACCAAGCAGAAAGAACTTATCCGGGTTCTTTTCATCTATTCTGACCTCCACCAAGTCCTCTACCGCTTTCTGACTAGCCACTTTGCCGACATCCACGAATAGTTCATTACTCTCAGGTTCTTCAACCGAATGAACGTATCCTTTGGCAGCGCGGCTGCCGTTCACTATGACAAAGCACTGCTTTGACATGATCTGATCTCCATAAACTTCTTCTATTACTCTGGTGTCGTTTGGAAACCGCATCACTTGGTGGTAGGAAGATGCCACCGAGCGCATGGCATGCAGCCATGTTCTGCCCAAGATAATGTTGTAAGTGGAGGGGACCTTCAATATCTAAAACTCCACTTGTTTTGTCACACTCCCTGCTCTGACTGGGAGGATAATTTTGCCGACGGGCCATTCTAGCATAGAGTTGAACCCGATAAGGAGAGATACTGCAGGCGCCAAGTCTTTATCTTGCAACTTTAGTTGTTTAAAGGTTTCATAGTACATGATTTCACACGAACTACCCTGGTCGATCAGAATCCACTTAACGTCAAAATCTTTGACTCGGAGAGTGACGACCAAGGCATCGTTGTGAGGGCAATAGATCCTTGCCAAGTCTTTATCCGAAAAAGACATGACATTTGTGGCCTCTGACTTCCCCTTCTTGACGACTGGTTGGGCACTTAGCACCTCTCTTAAGTGCTCAGCCTTTTTGATTGAACCTCTGAGCTCGCATACACGCTCAGGTTCAAAGACTCCATGTATTACGTTGATGATGCCTTGAGGCGGAGCGTCGATTGGCATCCCGTTGGGGTTGTTATGGTCCTGGGGGGCTGGCTGTGCCCCTCCCTCTATGTATTTGTCCAGGTGACCTGCTGCCACCAACTCTTCCAGATGCTGCCTTAACGGCGTGCAATTCTCAGTGTGGTGCCCCTTCTCTTTATGGAGTCTTTCTGGGCCTCGCCTAGCTTGGCTGGCCACTTGACGAAAGGCTCGTCTCGAATCTCACTAAGTATACGGTAGATCGGTTTCTTAAATACCGTGGTTATGGCAGTGCGGACTCTCAACCATCTCTTGTCTTGGTCCTCGCCGTTGTCTCGTCTGTCTCGTCCGTTTCATTTTTGGCGATCTACCGTATTGACCTTTGCTGAGGTCTTCTTCTCTGGTGCTGTGGTCGTGCTAGATTTTGCTTTGGCACGAGCACCATCCTCTTCCACCCTGATATGCTGATGCACTATTTCCATCAGGGCCTCCATGGTGAGGGGCGGTGTCATGGTAATAGAGTCCCTCAGTCTGTTCCCGACTGGAAGGCCTCTTTTATATTGCGCAATGGCGAGATTGGTCGGGCAATCCCCAATCTGGTTGAATGTCTCCCAGTAGCGACTGTTGTATGACCTCAAGGTCTCCTTATCGCCCATGTCGATGGAGAGTAACTGGTCAATCTCGACCGGGGTTTTCGTGTTTGTTCTGAATCGCGTTACAAACGCCTCCGCCAGTTGCGCCCAGGAGGGTATGCTGCCCTCTGGAAGCTTTTCAAACCAAGTCAAGCCTAGGTCGCCAAGGCTTGAAGGGAATAGGATGCACATCAAGGCCTCGTTCCGCCGGTATACAACCATGACCTGGCAAAAGTGGCGAAAGTGCGAGTAGGGGTCCGTCTTCCCCTCATACGTTGTGAATTTGGGCTGTAGGAAGCCTGACAGAAGAGGCGCGTTTTCTATTGCTGGGACGAATGGTGAGGTCTGCAGCCTCGCCAATGCCTTGTTCGTTGGTTCGTATGCCGGGCGCGGTATTGGCATTCCAACCTCGACGCTTCTATGCGTCCGAGGAGCCAACCGCTGTAAGGTAGAAACCCTGTGTGGATCGCGCGCCCTGGTGTCCTCTTTCCATCGTGCCTTCTCTTCTAGCACGGATCGTAGGTCGGATGATCTGGGTAATTCCGTCTATCTAGACCTTGTCTGGTGCGTATGTGAGGGCCAATATGTGCTTCCCTCAGTGTATGACCTCTCAGACCTGGAGTGACAAGTCTTGGAAGATCTGGATTGCGTGTCGCCTGTCTTGAGGCTTCTGTTCTCTGCTTGAGAGGGTATAGAATTCCTACTACGACCCTCTAAGTGGCGAGAGGGCGTCTTGTTATTACGCTCCTCTCCTGTCGCCACTTCTTTTCCTTTCACCTGGCACTTTAAAGACTCCATGTCTGCCGCCATCTTACGAATCAATTCGTCTTGTTGTCTGACGCGATCCTCCAGAGTTTGAGGATTAATCCTGCGTCTTTGTCTTTCTGGGCTTTGCGAACGAGAGGGATGAGGGCTGTTATTCCGCCTTCGTCCCCTCGCATCCCTCATGGAATTCTGTCTCTGTGGCTCCAGGTCCACCATGGGAGTGACCAAGGGTAGGCCTTCGCGCCTTGCACCCCCATCTGGAGTTGTCCGTCGATGGCGGATTGAGATAACTCTTCGTTGTTCGCCATTGATGTTTGAGAGAAAAAGCTTGATCAAGCGGTTGTTCTTGTCTGTATTCTCACAGACGGCGCCAATTGTACGGGAAAGAAATACACCTTCTCGTATAATCCTGTTGATCAAGTTTGCGTTCCTCCGTACGATGTCGCTTTATCACCTGAAAACACAAACGTGAGCTAGCCGGCGGGTGTGTGCCGGAAACCTCTCTGATGCCTAAGTCAGAAAGCTTGACAAATAGACAAAAGCTCTGTGTATTCAGAAAACAAAATTGTGTTACCACTCCAAAGGTGATATTGGTGAGCTTTTATAGATTCCATGTGGCACAATCCTAGTAGGACTCTTATTCCTCCATGTAGAGTCCTCCTAGGATTCATACTCCTGAAAGATTATGCTTCTTTCAACACCCCCCTCATTGCTTGAACCAAGTGAGATGGTTTTACCATGGCCGGATTTCAATATGACCGAAGTAACCGTTAGTTCGGCCCTTACTTTCCTTTCTCTTACCTCGGCTTTCTCATGCTAAGACCGAGCTAACCATAAGAGAGTTGAGCCGAACTATCTTCAGAACCAAGTCCTCTTAAAGACTTAGCACACCTCGGTTCTCATACGCCACGACCGAACTAATTACTGAAGACCGAACTACCCACAATACATTTCTCAACCGAAGTAAAAATAAGGCCTTATGCGACCGTGCTAACCATCACGGTTGTGTGACCGGTCCAACTCCAAGGCTATTTCTTCAGACCGGAGTAACTCAGACGGCCTTTTTGCTCAAATTCCAGTCTTGTCCCATCACTTTAGCTTGGCCCAATTTATCCAGCTCGGCCCAATTTACCCAGCTCGGCCCAATTTTCATATAAATTATCCTCTCACTTTCTTTGATTGACGAACCGTCGTATTATGACACTATCTACAATATGACATGTCAGTACATATAAAATAATCTAATTAAATTTACACAAACAATCCTGCCTATTATGAAAATTACTTGAAAAAGTAACTTAGAATGTTTTGGAAAGGTAGTTAAAAATTCACTTTTAAAGTTTTAAAATTTTTTTAATTTTTTTATATAAAAAAATATGAAAAGTGATGTAATTTAAAATGAATTAAAAGGTAACTTTTGACTTTTTTGATTGTTCCCAAATGATCCCTTAAATGGATTACATTTATATGACCTATATCAATTAATTTTTTAATTTTGTATATCACTTTCGGAATAAATTTAAGCATAATTTTTCATGGCTCTTAACATTTTTGAATTTGCATTGGTAGATAGTTCCCCCACCTCTGGTTATTTATCTTCCTACCCAACATCTTACTCTATTTGTTTAGCAGGAACTCTAATAAATATAAAAGTAGTTGCCCCAAAGATATACATGGTTCGCCTTTTTGGGGGCAAATTTGCAAGAAACATAAGTTGCCCCAACATCTTGAATGATGAGGTGTATTTGATGATGCACTACCCATCTAGTCCATTATTTTAAGGGCAAATTACATTGTATCTTCTCTCAATCATCATCGTTTTTTATTTTATTTCCTCAAATTAAAAATTAATACAATGTTTCACTTCATCTTTTAATGCAAGCATGATTGAAATTAAAAAAAAAAAATTAAATATAAATAAATAATGGTACCCTTGTGCCACATTTTTTTATGGTTTGGTTGGAATTATGCTTCTCAATATTCGGATCCATTAAATATATAATAAGAATTATAGTAAGGACCCCAAATAATTTAATAACTTTTCTACCAAAACTCTCATATGTAGTCATTATAAGGGTTTTTTAAACTAGTATATTTGTGTTTCAATAAAGCATGATTGAAATCAAAAAAATTAAATATAAATAAATAATGGTACCCTTGCGCCACATTTTTTTTATAGTTTGGTTAGAATTAAATATGTTTCTCAATATTCGGATCCATTAAATATATCATAATAATAGTCATTACAGGGGCTTTTTTAACGAGTTATATTAGGAATCCTAAATATTCTACCAAATATTCTACCAAACCCCTTACATGAGTGTAAAACCTACATATATTTGGATTTGCGTGAATCCCACCCCATGTGTGAAGTTTGATAGAATATTTGATAGACTATTTGAGATGGAGTTTTCTTAAGTGTGTAAGTGCACACCATGTGCCACTTACACAAAAAGTATAAGTGTAAGGTGTAAGTATAAGTATAAGGTGTAAGTGTAAGGTATAAGTGTACGGTGTAAGGTGTAAGTGGGTTGCATATGATGTGCAACCTCAAAAAAAGTGTAAGTGTAATGTTTAATTTTTCACAAAAGGTGTAAGTGTAAGGTGTAAGTGTAAAGTATAAGGTGTAAGGTGTAAGTTGCACACCATAACTAAACCCATTTGAGATACATAACATTTCTCTTTTTTAACTAGTAGATTTGTGTTTCAACAAAGCATGATTGAAATCAAAAAAATTAAATATAAATAAATAATGGTACCTTTGTGCCACATTTTTTTATGGTTTGGTTGGAATTAAATACGTTTCTCAATGTTGGGATCCCTTAAATATCGGTTGTGGTTAGTGGCACTAAATTGGAGGTACTAATGCCCCTAATTTTCATATAAGGCAAAAAAAAAAAAAAAGACAAAATAGTTACCCAAAATAGAAATTAGGAGCATTAGTGCCCCCAATTTAGTGCCACAAAACATTTTTCCTTAAATATATCATAATAATAGTCATTATAGGAGCTTTTTTAACTAGTATACTTGTGTTTCAATAAAGCATGATTGGAATCAAAAAAATTAAATATAAACAAATAATGGTACCCCTGTGCCAATTTTTTTTTTTTGGTTTGATTGGAATCGAATATACTTCTCAATATTCGAATCAAAAAATAAATAAGTAAATAATGGTACCCTTGTGTCACATTTTTATATGTTTAGATGCAAGAGAGTATCAAATATAGAAATGCGGATTAAAAAAATCCAAAAAATCGAAACTTGTTTATGAAAAATAGTGAAAGCATTGATTATTATTGATCTTGCTTTATCTTCTTTGAAAAATAATGGTAGTGACTGTGTCACATGTTTAATATGTTTAGATCCAAAATATCGAAACAAGTTATAGTTTAAAAAAATAAAAATAAAAAAAAATCAAAGTTTGAACATTGTAATAAAAAAATATAATTTAATTTTAGGGGTTTTTTTTTTAAGATCCCTGGTATGAAGATTTTATAGCATAAAGGACATCTAATATTTTCATAATGTCTAAAGTCCCTCAATTTGATCTAGAAAAATTTCATCCAAAGAAATTTTGTCAAGAGAAATTCTGGACTTTCAAAGAATTTCTCTGGGTTCAGTTTGACCAATTTTCAAACCAGAGAAAATTGATAAATTCTGGACTTCCCAAACCTAGAGAAAATTGACTTCACCAATTTTACTCAGTTAAAGGCAAAGAAAATTAAACAAATTTCTCTGAGTTTGTTTTATTGAAATTTCACTGAGTTGTCTTAGTAAATTTCACTGAGTGTACCAAACAAACAAACAGTATCAATACATACATATGACTTCATCAATTTTACTCACTTAAAGGCAAAAAAAATTAAACAAATTTTTCTGAGTTTTTTTTATTGAAATTTCACTAAGTTGTCTCAATAAATTTCACTAAGTGTACCAAACAAACAAACAAACAGTATCAATACACATATATATATATATATATACATATGACTTCACCAATTTTACTTAATTAAAGACAGAGAAAATTAAACAAATTTCTCTGAGTTTGTTTTTTTGAAATTTCACTGAGTTGTCTCAGTAAATTTCACCGAGTGTATCAAACAAACAAAAACACAAACAAACAGTATAATATATATATATATACATATATGACTTCATCAATTTTACTCAGTTACACTTCACTGAGTTTTAAATCAGTGGAGAGAGAGAGAGAGAGAAAGAGATAAATTCCACAATGTTCCTTGTATGTCTCACTGTCTCCTCCGATCCGAGACTTGCATGCATAAGTCGAAGGATTTCGCAATAACAGTGCCGACAAGAAAGCTCTGGTCTTCATTTGATCTAGCACCACCGTCGATCTCTCTCTCTCTCTTTGTTGGCTACCTGCAAATCTGTGTTTCTCTCTCTAGAAAAAACAAAGAAGACCAGTAGGGAATGGATGGCAACGCCAGAGAGTCGTTGAAGCAAGGGAAAGCTTGGATCTAAGCGAATGGCGACGATCTCTTCAACAGCGGACTTCGCAATGAAGTGGCTACAGTCCGGGGCGTTGATGTTACGGTGGCCTTCGAGGATGGCACAGGAGGAGCGGAGGAAGCTGAACTTGGACTAGAGCTGAATGAACTTCCATGATGCACAAGATCTGTAGCCATGTTCTGGTAGTCTTGTCCAAACGATGCTTGCCCTTGACTTTGCCCATCTCTTCTGTTTAAGGTTTTAGAGAGAGAAAGATAGAGAGAAATATAGATTGGAAGTACCTCTCTGTAGTAGAGGAGGGGAGACAGAGAGTCAAATTTCTCTGATATAATATATGGTGTGGACTTAGGGATCTTAGACATCAAAAAATAATATTGTGGATCTCTTCCATTACTAAAAATGGAATAGGGACCTTAGACTAATTTTTCCTTAATTTTATCAATTTAAATTTTAAATTTTTGATTTTTTTTTCAATTTAAACTATTAATCTGTTTTTGTTAATTAAAATCTGAGGAAAAAAATTATACTTTACTCATTAAATTCAATATAAATGTAAATTAAAGTCAAAAAGTTACTAAATTAGTCAAAAAGCCAACAACTTATACCAAAAAGTCAAAAATTCTCTTTTCTCTCTACTTTTTGCACATCTTTTCGTAAAAAGCCAAAAAGTCATCCCAAACATACTAATTTTTTTTAGCTCATATTTTAGCCAAATAGTCAAAAAGTTACTAAATTAGTCTGTTCTGCTCGTTTGACTAACATTTTGGGACCAAAAAAAAAAAAAAGACAAAAAGACAAAATAAGTTATATAATTCAATAAGACAAAATACCATTTTTTACTCATAATCATTACATTTTTTCTCTCACAAACAAAAACCAAACGAGATTAAAAAAGCTAGGTTAAAAAAGTCTCAGACTAAAAAAATTGACTATATTAACCAATGCTAAATAACCCCTAAATGTATAACATAACAGCCTAGTCAACTATACACATCAAAACATCAGGCAGGGACAACTTCAACACAACAGTAGCACAAACGCCTTGATACACCTGACCCAGCCTCCAATTCAAACCTGAAAAATGGTAGAGGCTTTCAAAGTTTTATTACTAAATTTTTTATCAAATATTTCACATAGGTATGACAACCTGTGAGGCATTTGATAGAAAATTTAATAAATTTTTGGAGTCTCTAATATTACTCTGCAAACCTCTCATATGCACTTACACCTATATATATATGCGAAAAATGCCTAAGACCCCCAGTGGGGGTCATTGGGGATCGTGCGTGTAGACTCGTGATTGGGCCAAAAAAAAAACTTTTTTTTTTTTTTTTTCAGCGAATGGCAGCGCACCACGTCACTGGGGGTCGGAAGCAGCGCTCATATATATGCTCTGTCTGACCTGCTCCAATCAATCAATAAAATCATTAACAGCAAGCCAATTTGAAAACTTTGCTAAAAGTCAATTTTTAGCTTTTAACCTATTTTGAATCATATTACCTTTTTATTTTTTTTACACATTTTTTTAAAGTAAGCAAAAAAAAAAAACAAAAAAATCCAGCTTGATTCCTCAACCAAATTGCCACTCTAGCTTTAATAAGCTCCCACCGATCATTTGATTTTGGTTGAACACTAATAACCTTTTTTTTTATTCTTGAATGAAAGCCACATCCTCTTTGCTGGAGCAAATTAACTTTTTTTGTTAACATAATAAGCTCCCACAGCTCATTTGATTTTGGTTGAACACTAATAAAAATACACCTTTTTTATTCTTGAATGAAAGCCACATCCTCTTTGCTGGAGCAAATTAAAATTTTTTTTTATTAATAGTGTCACGCCCCAAGTTCCGTGACAATGCCGCACACTCATAAAAGTGAGCATGCAAGGCTAAGAATCCAATCACATAACCCACAATGTAAAATACTCAAAATAAATCCTTAAATTGTCATAATGCTAAAATCCACAAAAATTGATTATTCTTAACATATGAAATTATCCACCAAGTCCACTAACAAAATCCATTAACAAAACAATAATCCAAGTACTTAAATCATAGTTCTACTCTTGGCACATTATGATAATTTTCCACCAAGTCCACTATTAAAATCCATTAACAAAATAAATATCCAAGTACTTAATCCATAGCCCTACTAAAAAATAAGTAAATAACCAACCATCGATCAAGTATACTAAAAAGCAGTAAATAAATAGTAGATAACCAATAAATATAATTTTTGATACAAATCAATAAATGACACGATTATTTGTAAGATGGTTTCATAGCTGAAAATAAACAGTGTAGCAATACATTTTAATTAAAAGTCAATGGGGTAACTAAATGAAATTTCATTATCCAAAATTTATAGATCGATATTCAGATGGTTCAATGATCGATTCTCAAAACCCAAGTGATGTTCAAAATTCAAACAATACACAACTTTTAAATAAAACATTATAATTTCACAAATATTCAAATAACTTTCATAATAATATTCGATATTGTTTTTATACTTGACCCATATTTTATTTTGAGAAAGCTATGAATAAATATTTATGATTTTAAACAATTCGATAGGATTAAAATAAACCAACAAAATAATATTTCCCAAGCTAATCTCAATTTACCAAGATCCACCTCAATCTCTCAAACCTAATAAAATATTACAAAACAATTATTATGTGCACCCATCCATCTCTTCTTGTAACAACAATAGAATAAATTAACCCAATAGTCTATTAGGAACTTTTAGCATCAAAACAAAGCCATCAAAGCTTGAAATTCTCAACCCATATTATTCTATTGTTGTTTATATACATGAAAAAATTTGTAATTACTTGTAGTAAATCTTGTATCCCATTAAACCTAACCTATCACATATTAATCTCAAAATATGAACCACCCAAACATAATGCAAAATACACTCTAAAATTGAGCCAAAAAAAATCAAGAACCTCAACATAGACTACATCAATATAATTATTTAAACAAAATCATCTATTGATATATTAACACTAAAATCATAGATAGGAATACAACAAAATAAATCTTACCTAAGTGATGAAATAAAGAAAAATCACCACTCTATGAATCCTCCTTCTTCACTTTGGTTTGTTTTGATTTCTTTAATTTTTTTTTTCTTTATCAAACCCTTTTCTTTTCTTTTTTCTTTTCTTTTGTTTTTCTTTTCTAACTTTTTTTTTTTTTTAAAGGGTTGAAAACCTAATTCTTAAGATTACTAAATTATCCATACAATTAATTGAAATAATAATGCCATCTCATAATTAAATCCTTGATATCACTAAATAACCCACATAAATTAATTTAATTACTAATCTATCCAAAAAAAATTATATACAAAACTTGGGTTTTACAAATAGAGACATAAGGATTAAATTTAAAATTTTTAAAAGATGAAGGGTATTAAATTTTTAGTTTGAGGGGTTGAGAGGGGTAAAGTGTAATGTGTCCATGTTTTAATATTGTAAATGGAATCTATTAATCAATATAAATAGAATTGAAAAACATCTATCCTTGTATCTATTGTCTTACCTATCTCTATATTATAAGCAAATAACTTATCGTGAATTAGCCTCATAGGAGCATCAAATTTTAAAATTAAATTACTTGAATTTCTAAAAAGAAAAAAAAAATTGTATCATCTTAGATAAACTACGAAATATACAAATATATAGTACTCGAGTTCTTCACTCTGATTGGGATCACTTTCTTATAAAAATTTGTTGGTGATAATTACAAATAAAACATCAAAAAATACAAATAATAAAAATTACAATAACTATTATAAGGGCTGAGGCGCGGAAAATTCGCTCTCTTTAACGAGATTCAAGCCCTCTGCGGTTAGGCAAAGCCTCACTCTAGTACAGCCAAAAAAAGCTTAACTTGTCCCCCCAGGATACAACAGCCCGACTAAATCGTATGGTTAACCAATACTGCACAATTGGTTGAACTCAAAACTTTACACATACACCCTTTTTTATTTGCTTGTGTTGGCTTTTTGGCTTTTCGAAGGATATATTTGTAAATGCGAGCGTGCCAGCAAGGATCAATCAGTCCTTACAGAAATTATAATTGCCAATCAATTATCAGGCGACTATGTTTTGGTTCTTTCAGCCTCAATGAAGAGGACTTTTATTGGTGGCTTGACTTTTAGGAGAATTTGAAAGAAATAACAATTAATATGAAGAGTAATTGAAGTATTTCATTAACATAAACACTTACAATTATCCAAACTCAGTCTTGAGGAAGTTTACAGCAACGGTTTACTTGAATCTACTTGAAAACTACTCCTATGAATTGAAGTACAGTGCAGGTATTTAAAGAACAAGTATTTAAAGTACAGGAAAGGTAAAACTGGAAGGATAATACGAAGTAAAGACTGGTTTATATGATCTGAGTCTGGGGGCTTTTTTCTGGGAGCTTCCTTGCTATTTATACTTGTTAGAGATGACCTTCGAACTGCATTTCAACTGCCGAATCGCTTCCTCCATGATCGCCGATCATGTTACCTTAGAAATAGTTCCACTATGCCATCACTTGCGCTTGACTTCCTCCTGCTTTTTGAATTTGAATATAGGTAACCTGAAGCCACGCCACCTTGTATCTCATTCCCGATCTAGTGCAACTCGCACCACTTGAGAACCAATATTTATTGCCACGTATGGTTGAGATTTAAGATTAAAATCATCTTCCAATAATACCCTCATTCTCGCTATTGTCGAATTGTAATTGGCTTTTACAAAATATGTAGCCAACATTACCCCCCGCACTAATATACCCAATTACTTGGAAATATTAGTGAATCAAAAACTTTTCCCTCGCTTTTTTGGAACGTGCATAGAATCTATTTTCAGGAAACACAACCGTCATCTATTTTGGTGATCATTTGCATTAACTCTTAACTTTGTTGGACGTTCCAATACCTTCAGCATTCGAACGGATTATGACTCAATCACCTTCTCACTCTAACGATCGAGCATACGAAGAGCCATTGAGTAATGCTCGAAGAATCTCCACGCATTTATTAGCCACCTTTACCCGCCTTTCTATATTCAGTCATGGAGGCTTTCGCAGATTATCAACCTTTGGACTACGAACACATTGCCCTCAATCCTTCGGGTTTAACTCGTTGATACAAGAAGTCCTTCCTCTAAATTCCTCACACTTTGAACAAACAACTTTCAAGCCTTTGCTTCAACAAATTGCAAATATGGAATTAGGAAATTCTTCTTCACAACCTTCTCGCTGGGATGAAGCTACAACTTCTTCATCTTCTGGGTGACGAATCGGTCGCACTGAAGTCCGGGACTTGAGGGAACGGATCAATCATCATTTTATTGAGTTCACCGACCCCTTGGATTTTCCTTCCTACGCTCGAAGCTCGGTGGTTTATCCTTATGTGCTCATCGACTTTCGACGCAGTTTAGAGGAGAATTTGCTTGTAGCTTGGTATACATCCTCTATGCCCACAGGAGTAATGCACCCTGCCCGGTGCTTGAAAGAAGCACAAGGATATACCCCTTCATTTTTAGCCAAGAAAGCACAGATTTGTTCTTCTGACTGGCTTGACTATATTAATGCCTTTGTTCCTCCCATCCCTGTGTCATCTCCCCCAACCGAAGCGACCACTTCTTCTTCTCCATCTTCTGAAATGGAAGCATCCACACCTTCTTCATCCTTCGAAATAGAAGCATCCACACCTTCTCCATCCTCTAGACTAGAGGCATCCACACCTTCTTCTGAAGCAGAACCATCTACTCCTTCTCTTCCTCCCACTCTGTCTTGGATAGAGAAATTAAAGCTTGCTCTTCCAATGGACAAAACCTTCCCTCCTTACAAACCTCCATCATCTCCAACTCCATTTGAGCGGAAAGAAGCCCAACTTCGCCGCAGCCTTTTTTCTCACCTACCCTTTAATGTTCTTGAGGATGACATTCCTCTTAAGAACTTCCGATGGGCTTGTGATATTCGACTAGGCCATATCCTTAATCCTATCGCCCAAGCGTAACTTCACCGTTCTCGATCAACTTCCAAGATTCTCCATTGGCATCGAATTCCAAAGTCACCACTCGCCTTTTGGATCAACTTTCATCTCTTCAATTCATGCTCAATACGAAGAAAACTTCATTGAAGACTTTGATGACTTCAAAAATAAGGATTCTGCAGATTGGGATGATTTAGTTATAGATGAGTTGGAACAAAAATTGAGGAGGAGGCTTTCAAGCAAAGGTCAAGAGCTATATTATGAAATAAGAGCACATCAACTCATGCACCAACTTTGAAGAGATGGAAGACATAATAAAGAAAGAACAAATTTTCATTGATCATTGTTGGACTAAATTCCATGATCTTGTAATTTATTCTATTCCTTATTTTTATGAGCTTGAATTTGTACCAAAATAAGATTACTTAATGTAATTGTCTCTCTAATGAAAGCAAAGTCTTCAGACTTGACATTGTTTGACTCGCTTTCCTTTTACTTTTAAAAGCCAACTTATAGCCTTAAATTAAATAATCTTACCCTTTGAATTTGGACTCACTTGTCTTTAATGAAATACTAAAAGAAACCAATATGTCTTTTTCCAACTTATGGAGTAAAAATTGACAATTTTGGTCAATATCATCTAAAATTAGTGCTTCGAATTTAACAACTTTACTTTTCAAAGCTAATTATAACCAATGCATGGTCATGGCTATTATAATCAACCAATTTTAAGTTGACCACTTCTTGCTTCGAAAAGCAGCTTATGCCATCCTACTTTTAATGGATTTTCTTGCAAAAACCAATGATTGGTTTTGATGTTCTTTAAAGAATCCTAAATTTTGCTTTAAAGGTCATTACTTTCAATGATGTTCATTAAATAGGTCTTTAAACCTTTTGAAGTAGACCAATACTCAAGCATCTTAGCGTCTCCAAACATGTAGTATACTTCGAAGCCGGATTCTGTATTTCGAAGCCATTTTACTTGATTTCTTGGAGCCAAAATTGGCTTCGAAGCCAAATATTGTTCTTCGAAGCTGACGTCAACATTTAGAATGTGTTCTTCCCTCCAAAACTATCAATATTGGAAGAGTCTCCTCATATTCACACTTTCAGTACATAACGCAATATATTTTTCAGACATAAAAATCTTTCAAAAGCCCCTTTGCTTTGTATTCTGAAATCACTTGCTCTTTTGACGCACAAACCCTACCGATCTCCTGTTAAACCCCTCTTCCTTACTACTCGCCATCAATGGATCCTTCCTCACTAAAAATGCTTTCTGGCGATCGTGTCAGTCCTACCATGGCTTTGAAGCGATGTATTGATGAAGAAATCACCAAACTTTCATCCGTGAGTCAAGCCACATAGATGGACGCCTTTTCGCACTCGTCATAGCAACAAGGTGAATACGCCCTGGCCCTATTTTTCGCGAAGCTCCTGCTCAACTCGTAGCCCTACCTCCTCGCTTCGAGGACCATTTTCTTCTCTACGAAGAAGTGCTTGATTGGGGCAATCGGAGAGTGAATCGCCCTCACCGCTGTCGGCCGACAATAAGAACCGAATGGGAAGAATGGTACGACAGAGTTGTTCTCGAGAGAAGATGACCCACAGAGCTCAGATTCTCGATGCCCTTCGCTCTTTCCAGTTCATTATTCCTCAAGACCCTTTCTTGATACCCTCGCCTTATGTTTCGAATATGTCTTTTAATTTCTTCCAATTTCTGCATGATGGCCCCCACCGCTCTTGATATTTGCCATCTCTTAGGGCTTTCCATGGTTCTCCATTTACTCCCAACTACCTGCATCTTCCTATTAAGTTTTCTTCCATCCTTAAACTCCTCTTATAGTGACTTTGTAAAGTCTCGAGAATAAAAGGGAAGGTCCTGTGAGGGACAGAGAGCTATTTTCTTTCATTTTGTATTGGTTATGCAAATTCCTCTTTTGCACCTCATCTCAGAGGATTATGCCTGAGTTTGTTCCACTCGCGAAGGCACTTGTCTTGAAAAAACACATAGCTCTTGCTCCTTATCTTTTAGGTCATGTTTACAGAGTGTGTTCCCAATTTTGTGAGAAACCTCTTGATGCTAACCAAGGAGGTCCCTTCTGGGTGCTTCAACTTTGGCTCTTCGCTTATTTCACTGACTTACACCCCAAATGTCTGAAATTCCTTGTTCAGGATCCTATTACTTATGGGGAAAAGTATGCTAGGATTGCCCTTTACCCTGCTTCCTTCGCTTACTATTTTACCTTCTTTATCAACTCCCCATTTCTCCATCTCTTTTTCTTCCTTTTGAAGCCAATAAAGGACCAACTCGTCAAGCTTTTCCGGCCGATAAAGAATGCTCCACTTCTCCTCACAAAGACATGTGGGCCTCTATATTACTACCAAGGAATTGTTCATTGGTAGTTTACACCCTCGAGCCTACAAATGCATATCCGAGGTGTAACGCCTTCTCAATTTGCTGCATAATTTGGACTCACTCAAGGAATACCAGCCTCTTTGCGCCTCGAATGTCCATCTTATCGCCAGAGATTTGAGAATATCCAAATCCGCACTAGAGACAGCAATTCTCAAACCATCGAAGAGTCGAATGAGTTCCAATTTGTCCCTTTCTTCCGTATGGCTCAGCCTTGAAAAGATTCCAAATTGGTGGATAGTCAATATGGAAGTGCGCCTATCTCGAACATCCCCATGACTTCGGGTAGGATTGGGAGTGCCTTCAAGACTAAGTCACGACATCTAGGACATTCTCTTCATGAGGTCGCCACGACTAATCCTACAACTTCATCTCCTCCGCCAATTACTAGAGTCGCTCAAGAAGGGTAAATATTTTTTGACTTCTCCTTCTTTTGAATCTTTTGTTCATTCCCTTTACACTTTTGTTCTTTGGTGCAGGCCCCAACTCAAGAATCTCCCAAAAGAATCAAACTTTAGTCGTTCTCAAAAAGAAACAACAACAACAAAAACAAAAAAGGAAACTAATCCTCCCTCCTGAGGAATCCGAATCCTTGAGAGAAGAAGAGGTTGAGCAAGAACCAGAAGTGTCTTTGCAGAGAGCAAAGAAACAAAAAGTAATTACTTCCCTTCCTGATGCCTCCCTTCCTGATGCCTCCCTTTCTGATACAATTAAGCATCCTTCTTTCGAGGCACCCACTATAGTAATGGAGAAAGCACTTACCTCTGAAAAACCTAAAACCCGAATTGAAGAGAGGGAGATTGAAAAAGAACCAGTAGTATCACTGCTAAGGAGGAAGAGAAAGAAGATGACTGTTTCTGCTGCTGACTTGGTGGAAGATCCGATTCATGAAGCCGCTGCCAAGGCAGTAGAACAGGAACATTCCAAAGCAATAATCGTTTTTGAGAGGGCTGAGAAGAGACGGCAACAACAAATTTTAAGAGAAGAAGGAGTTGTTGTTGATGCTTTGCAAAGGGAAACAATGAGAAAGCAACAAACCGCCGCACATTATTCCTCCGCCGCTTCTCATCAAGCTGCTGCTTCAAACAAGTAATTTCTTTCACACTTCCAATCGCTTTTTCCTTTTATCAACTTTTATACTGAATTCTAACAGTCTTTTGTATTCCTTCCTCTTACAGCAACAGCTACTGCATTCATCTTTCCGGCTAGGCCTCCTTTGTCTTCAGTTGAAGTTGACCAGACGCAACATGGGAAAACCATCCAAACCATGCTCTCACTCTTCAAGCCTATATTCGGCACATTTTCTTTGAGTCCAAACATCCCTGCATCTCTTTTCCTTGGCTTAGAGCCATTTCTTCCTTTTTTGGCCTTCAATCCACCTCAGTCCATTCCTTCTTCGAGCCTTACCCTTCCTTCTTCCAAGGATATTCCAGCTGTTACTCCAATCCTAATGGCAGTTGATTCTTCCACAGAGGGTGCTGGTAGTTCCCCAATTCATGGTTCACTACCTATGCCTATTTCCAAATCTCTTCACTTGATTCATTGGTGGCTAAGACTATAGAAGCCGCCAAAGACGCCTCCATCCATTTCTCCCATCCCCATGCACCTCTGTGTCTTTCACCACAAGATTTCTATGCCCTTCATGTCTAGGGATGAAGTAGACATCTTCAAGGAAGACTTGCTAGTCTTTTTGATGTACCTTCTACATCTCCAACATTCAAGGTCAAGTCGAGCCATTAGTCTTGGTCAATTCTTATTGGAGATTTTTGAGAATTCTTCCTCCAGCAACAAACCTTCTGTGCCTTCAATAGACATGGACACATGTCTAGAACTGCTAAATTCCTTTTCGAGGATTCCCTTTGAGGCTCTACAAAGGCCTATTATCAAAAATGGGTTCCTTCAGCGTTGTAACATTGCCGCCTAGCCCTAATGTTTCAAGTCATCTATCTCAAGCAGCAGCCACCATCGATTTTTACCTCAACATTTGTCAAGCTGCTAAGGTTGCGGATGAGAAACTAACTAGGGACCAGAGCTTTGTTTCTCAAGTACATACCAAGTATCGTAACTCAAGGAACAACATTCTCTCGCTTCCAAGTTTCAATCCAACTGCTAGAGAAAAAGGCCCAACCGAGGAGGAATTAGTGCAATAAACCGCCCTGGATCGATTCGACACCAAATTGCAGACATTAACCAAGAATTGGCGATCGTAAAAAGGACATGGCTACAGCCATTAAACTGTTCCCATCATTTAACAATAGGAAATCCGTTGTACAAAAACAATTAAGACATTGTAATGATTTCTGGGCCAATCTATGGCATAATGTATTTAATTCTTTATAAAAGAACAAATTTTGTCCATCCTTTGCGTAGTCTTATGTTTTTGTATTTGATGTTTATTCTATTCCTTGTGTTTCCCAAATGGTTGGAAAATAAGGCTTCAAATATCTCCCATTAATCTTTTTGGGATGTACATAGCCATTCAAATTTCTTAAATGGTATGCCCCAAAAGGCAAAACTCTGTGAACTTGATATGGTCCTTCCCAGTTAGGTGACCATTTGCCAAACTTATGGCTTTTAATCCCTATTGGGAGTATTGTTTTCCATACCAAATCACTTTCATCAAAGCCAATATGCTTGACTTTCTTGTTATAATTCTTGGTCGCTTTCTTTTGAAAAAGAATGCTATTTAACGCCAAAATTCTTGCTTCATCTATGTCTTCCAATTCCAAGCACATGCTTTGATGATATTGTTCGATTCCAATTGATCTTGACATCTTACCTCGTGATTTGACATTAATTTCCACAGTAACACGCATCATGCCCGTATACTAAGGCATAAGGGTGACTCGTGTTCGACCTTGGGGAAGTTCTCAGAAGCCCATAAAACATCCAACAACAAAGTTATGCCAATCCCTAGGATTATCTTCCACCATCTTTTGTATTCCTTTTTTCAAGGATTTATTGATGATTCACTTGACCATTGGCCTGTGCATAATAGGGAGTGGAATTAATAAGGCTAATCCCAAACTCTGCTACAAAGGATTTCACCATTTTCCCATCAAACACAGTTCCATTATCAACTGTTATGGTTTGTGGAATGCCAAACCTATGGATTAAATCCTTAATGAACCCCATGACCTCGTCTGCCCATACCTTATATGGCTTGGCTTCACCCATTTAGTGAAGTAGTCAAGAGTCACTAGAATGAAACAATGATGTTTCAAGAAGGTGGGTGAATTTTACCTATCATGTCCATGGCCCATCCTCCTAATGGCCAAGGCTTCACTATCGCATGTAGGTCGCTTATGGGCACATGTCTTATTGCGCCATGTTTTTGGCATGCTCGCAACCTTTTGCATATTCTATGCAATCTTTAAGAATAGTTGGCCAATAATAGGAATGCCTTCAAGCAACCATCTCATCTTTACACCAGTCGATGAGCACCACAAATGCCTTCGTGAACCTCACCATAGTCATAATGCTTCTTTTGGACCTAAACACTCCAATAATAAGCCATCTCTCCCTTTTGTATAGAGCATTATCATATACTATGTATTGCATAGACTGCAATTTGATTTTTCATTGCTTTTGAAGATGGACCACCAACATCGCATAATTGATGCCTCCAACTCGTTCTTGTGAGTCATTATGATTGACTTCCAAGATCACATTCCTTTTATTCAAAGGTTGTATTAGTCTCTGATATGTTGTTTGGCTTATATCCCTTTGGGTATTATCCTTCTCTTGAAATTCGAAGCTTTTTGAGCCACATCATTAGCTCTACTGTTCAAGAATCTTGGAACATAGGTTACATTTGCTATTTGAAACTGAGAAAGCAGATGTAATGCAACAACATAATATGGTAGGATACTTATGCTTTGACACTTGAAAATCCCTTTTACTTGGTTAACAACCAATTGAGAGTCTCCAAATATGTCAACTGCATGTACTTGTAACCCAATAAGGATTTCTAGTCCTACTATTAAGGCTTCATATTCAGCCTGATTATTGGAACAAATTAGCTTCATCCACTCAAACCATGTGTGGTTTCTACCCTTGTGGAGACTTAATCACAATACCAATTCCAATTAATCCATTGGCTTTCGATCCATCGAACCACATTTGCCATGGTTCAACACTAGCCATACCAAGTTCCATTACCTCTTGGTTCTCTGCTTGAGATGGATGATCTCGCCATAAAATTGGCTAATACTTGCCCTTTTATCGCCTTTGAGGGACATATTCTAAATGAAATTCGATAAGGCTAATATCCATTTGCCAATTCTTCCCTCAACATAGGTCTAGATAACATGTATTTAACCAAATCAGGTTGCAATTACCAAGACAGCTTGTAGGTAAAAGATAATATCTTAATTTCATTGCAAAGAAAATACAAAGCAAGACACACTTTTCAACAAATTAATATTTACATTCACAAGAATTTAAAACCTACTAAGGTAATAAACAATTTTGTTCCTTGCCTTCTTCATTGTCTTGGGCCAAGAAAGCTCCCAATGAATCTTCTGCCGCTATGTATAATTTCAAGGGCTTATTTCGCTTTTGGTGGCATCAAGATCGAGGATTGGCCAAGTAGGCTTTGATACCTTCGAAAGCAGCTTTGATGCTCACGTCTACACAAATTCCTCTTCATCTTTCAACCTTAACAAGGAAGAGAATACTTTAGTTTTCCTCAAGTTGTTAGAAATAAACCTTCAAGAAAGTTAACTCGCCAAGGAACCTTTGTAATTTTTTCTTACTTGATGGAGGCCTAGCTTCAATGATGGCTTTGGCTTTATTCTCGATCAATCAGATTCCTTTCTTATGCACCACATAACCCAAGAAATTTCCAGATGACACACCAAAAGCACATTTAAGAGGGTTGAGTTTCAACTTGAACTTCCTCATTCTTTCAAAAGTCGCTTCTAAATGAAGCAAGTGCTTCTCCATGGATCGATTTTACCACGATGTCATCAATATAACATTCTAGATACCCTCCAATAAGGTCATGAAAGATGGTGTTCATAGCCCTCGATAGGTAGCTCCAAAGATTCTTCGCACTAAATGGCATCTTAACCCATTCAAGGTGCCAATATTCCTGTGGCATCTGAATGTCGCCTTGTGGATGTCTTCCTCTCGCAATACATATTTGATTATAACCAGAGTGGCCATCCATCATTGACAAAACTTGATGCCCTCACGAACTGCCCACCAACAGATCCACTATAGGCATAGGATATTCATCTTTAGGAGTTGCTAGATTTAAGTTCCTAAATCGATACATACCCTCATTTTGCCATTTTTCTTAACTACGTGCACAATATTAGATAGCCATTCAACATACCGGGTCATTCTAATAAAGTCTTAAGTAGTCTAAGAATTTCTTCCTTGACCTTTTGAATTACATCTGACTCATCCTTCTAGGTTTCGCTTGTATGGCTTGAAATTAGGCTTCAAAGGGAGCCTATGTTCCACCAATGATCTATCCAATCTCGTAGTTCATTATAAGACCATGCAAAACAATCTTTATATTTCTTTAAAACAACCAACAACCGGTCTCTAGCATTCAAACAGTACTTATATAAGTGGGTCACGCACGTAACCTTCCCTAAATTCACTTCTTCCAAGGGGTCCTCGAGAATTCATTGAAGCTTTTTCTTTGTTTTCTTCAACCTTTGAAGCAATCTTTTCACCTTGTTCTGCCTCTAGGTTCTCTATTTCGACATCTCTACCTTCTTCCTCATAGACAAAATCATCCATAAGGCGCCTTCTTCTTGTATTTCCGGACTCTTATTTCAATGTCCAATGCACAATATTTCCCAAAGGTCAATCTCCGACCGTTGTTGTTCTTGTTTACGTACCAATTGTCATGGCTTCTCTTGTTTCGCATCTTCCGGACTATTGCTTTTACATCCAATGATGAGAATTTAATCAAAGCCAATGAATTGGCTTCGCTCTTCACTTCTTTGCCTACAACCAGCATCGTTGTCATCTTTCACTAAGAACCTCTTCATCAAGACTTTCCTCGACTAAGTGCTTCAGATGTAACTTCCTCATCACCGCCACTTGCCGAGCCATCACTTTTCTCAATATATCGAGTGGAGTTACCCTTCGATATATAGTTTGGCCTCTGCAAAATCCGCAAAGCTATGAAAGGTTGAGGATCTGATCAATCTCCTCTCGCTCTCCATTACCCAGAGCCATCATGATCTTCTCGATGCAAAGAGGAAGGTACACACTTGTTGGTGTGAATCCAATCCTTCCAAGTAAGGCATTATATTTAGCATTGCCGATCACGAAGAATGTCAATACAATCCCTAGTTCCCACACTCAAATTAATAGGCGTAATACCTTGGGCCATCTCGCTTATCTCCAAAGAAAGCCAAAGAATGGTTGTACTTGTTGGGATCAACCTTGGATTCTTCTTCCTAATTTCTTCAAAGAAGATTTCGCAATAAATTAACCGCCCCCATTGTCTACTAGGACTCGGTTTAATCAGATACCATCAAAGAAAGCCTTAATGTACAAAGGCTTGACATGTTGGGTCATGGAATTCGAGGGGTATTCAAAAGGATATGAGAGGTTGATGCTCACCTCCTCCTCGCCAGACTCAACTTCCATAGGAGTAGCCATTTCCTGAGCATCCCGAACCATGCTCACTTGTGATTCCTCACTAGAAACAGAATTGATCCATGTCTTGGTCCTCCCGATCCTCACCAAATTCATGAGGTAGTATATGTACCATGTTGATCGACATGTGGGAATGAGCCAAACCGATGGTCGGTTGTACCTTCTTCCCTCTTGGCTACCTTGCTCAAGGTCTTCGTCCTCCATGTCGATTCTCGTATTTCATTAATGATCGATCCTTCAAGGATCCTTCTCAATCTAAGCAATGAATGTTTGTTCAGCCATGAAGGCTTCAAACATTTCTTCTTCTGCCATTTCCTTCTTTTGGCTCATGCCAATCTCTTCTTCTATTTCACTATCACTTTCCATCAGAGCCTTCTCCAATCCTCGCTAAATCGACTTTTCCTCGCTTTTAGTTCAGAATGAACTTGGGCCAATTGTTCCCTGCTACAAACCACTTTACTTTGCAGCGTCGGTTTTGGAACATGGTCTGACTTCGAAGCTTTCTTTTCTTCTATCTTGACATGTGAAGAACTCTCTTCACTCTCTTTCAGATTTTGCTGGTACTGGGTGTACCTGCGCTGAATTTTCCTCCTTTGTGATCTGGAAATCACCGGAACCATATTTGGCTCCTTTGTCTTTGGGTGCTTCAGCAATACCCAGTTGTTTGGGGCCACCAAAGGAGGTTTGACCATTCTGCCTGTGATTCCAACATCTTTCCTGTCAGGCAATTCCCTAGGTTTGTTTTGCATTACAAACCAATCTGACTCTGTGCACCCAAGAGCTATCGATTCAGACGTTGAATCACCCTTTTCCACCTTCGAAGCCATCTTCGAAACTGGCCGTGAAGGTAAGTGCTTGGTTCTGGTCTCATGTTTCGAGCTTGATTCTGGCCTTTGTTTGAGATGGCCATTTTCTGTTTTGTGTGAAGTTGATCCGGGGCCAATCTCGCTTTAGTCCCATAACTCAACTCCTCTCTAACCTTCTTTCGTAATGTCTCGCTTCCATTTTATAGTAGTTATGGCCTAGACTCATACACGGGCCTTTTGCCTTTAGCATTCATCATTAACCGCAGCTCAACCACCACCGTCGCCGCTTATCGCTAGCCGCACGGCCTTTTGTTGTAAGCATTGGTTGTTCTAGGACGCCTCTCAACATCCTTATAGTATTGCTTCCCATCAATTGGAAGCCCTTCAACCATTTGTAGCTTAGTCTACACCTTGGACACATCCTTTGCATTACAAATGCTTCCAAGGAATCGCCGTCTATTATTTCTTCATCGTAATGTTCTTCCGATGTGAGAGACTCGCCCAACAACCGTGAGCTTCGGTCTCTTTCTTGGCAAATTGTCTGTTGGCAATATGCATTTGCACATTGACTTCTTCCAATTCCTCGCAGAGATAGATTCTCAAAATTTGGAACAACCACATTAGCCGCGCTTTCTCCAACTTCGAAACGGTTATCACAATTCCCATGGCTTTCTCTGTTTTGGTTGGAAACTTCAGGCTTCCTTTCCGGATTTGTTCTTGGATCCTGTCTCGAAAAACAATGCAGTTTTTAGTTAAGTGAGACCAAGAATTATGCCATTTACAGTACACTTTTCCTTTAAGTTCATCAAGAGAAGGCAGTTTTACTCCTTTTGGTAACTTAACGAAATTAGCTGCAAGCAAATGATCGAAAATGTCATCTGCTTTTGTTAAATCGAAAGAATACTTTCTGTGAAAGTCTTTCTTTTTAAACTGCTGGTCGATAGTCGTATCCTTATGAATTAGTGCTTCACAGATTACAGGTTCTTTGCCCACAATCTCTGCTGCATCAATCTCATAATTGGGATCTCTATAGTATGTCTTATATGAAGCATTGTTTCGATCTTGTTCTTCCTCTAGTAATGCTTCATATCGAGACACCTTGTAGGTTAATTCGACCAAATTCCTGAATTCAGTTGAATCAAACTTCTTTCGAAGCCTGAACTCTAAACCGTTTTGAGCCAATCGTACAAATTCTGGCTCTGGAAGAATGGCTCTACATTTATTTCGAGCCCTTTTAAATCTTGCAATGAATTGAGTAGCCTTTTCTTTAGGCCTTTGACTCAATCTTGCCAAATCTGCCATGGATACTTCTGGCTCCGATTGGAAAAATTGGGCATGAAATGCCTCTTCCATCTGTTGCCAAGTTTGAATGGAGCCAGGTGTAAGGTTGATATACCATACAAACGCTCCCCCAGTTAGAGAGTTTGGAAATAATCTCAATTTTATGTAGTCATGATTAGCGAATTCACCACACTGAGCCGCGAATCTAGCAATATGCTCTATCGTTGATTGATTTCAGCCCATAGAATAGGTGAAATCGGTATTCTAAACCCTCTTGGGTATTCATGTACCCTATCAACCCACTGGTATGGTTTTCAGATACAGAGTCTGGACCCCGAGCCATTGGTCCATATATCTCCCTAACAATATCAAGAATTTGGTCCCTAGGGACCATATTTTGGGCTTGTCAACCACTCATCGAGGAGCAAACACAGGTTTGGTGGACAAACTTGTGCTCGTGGTCCTCTTGGTCCATACAATGGTATATTTGGGGGTTGCCCTGGTAGTTGTTGTTGGGGAATGGATAACCTTTGAGCCCGCTCCCGTGAAAGGACTCGTGAAAGGTGTTGGAATAGGTATTGTGTCCTTCCATTTGCAGTAAACCTTCCAACCCCCGTATAAATTAATAAGGGATTATTATAACCCCGGTGCCGTGTATGGCTTTGACATGGATTTGCCACCATTCTTATGCCGCTTTGTACTTGGCCAGTCTGCCAACCGTGTGGCTTCACCGTTGAATATCGAGGCATTTTGGCCTACTACAGCCTTGAAATGGGTTCATACTAAGATCGAGGCGATGGTCTTTCATAGTTCTGAGTACTAGTCCGACCATTAGTTTGTCCATTAACTTGCATAGGTCGCTTTTTCTCTAGCCAATCTTTGTTGATGAACATTTAAAATTTCCTCTGTATGTCTTATGTTTGTTGGTTGGTGGTTGTTCATTCGATCCAAAAAGGATGTTGCCCACCTTTCCATTGTGTTCATTAGCTGTTGTCCCATAGCATCTACCAAGCCATCCCATGGATTTGTTGGTCGAAGATGGAATGGTGGATGGTCCAATTCCTTGGTTTCGTCCAATATTATGAGCATATGGTTCTTGCCCAGAAGTACTGGTCTGTTCGACCAAAGGTTCTGATAACATAGGAGTTTCCACAGGGTGTGTTACCACATTCTCCTCTGGATTAGGTATTTCTACCTCTCCTTCTACGCCTTCTTCCAAGCGTTCATTTTCTCCTTGTCGTCTTCGTCTAGCCATTTTTAATTAGTCCCACTGGGCGTGCCAAAAATATATGTTGGCTTTTTGGCTTTTCGAAGGGTATATTTGTAAATGCGAGCGTGCCAGCAAGGATCAATCAGTCCTTACAGAAATTATAATTGCCAATCAATTATCAAAGTACTATGTTTTGGTTCTTTCAAATTTCAATGAAGAGGACTTTTACTGGTGGCTTGACTTTTAGGAGAATTTGAAAGAAATAACAATTAATATGAAGAGTAATTGAAGTATTTCATTAACATAAACACTTACAATTGTCCAAACTCAGTCTTGAGGAAGTTTACAGCAACGGTTTACTTGAATCTACTTGAAAACTACTCCTATGAATTGAAGTACAGTGCAGGTATTTAAAGAACAAGTATTTAAAGTACAGGAAAGGTAAAACTGGAAGGATAATACGAAGTAAAGACTGGTTTATATGATCTGAGTCTGGGGGCTTTTTTCTGGGGGCTTCCTTGCTATTTATACTTGTTAGAGATGACCTTCGAACTGCCGAATCGCTTCCTCCATGATCGCCGATCATGTTACCTTAGAAATAGTTCCACTATGCCATCACTTGCGCTTGACTTCCTCCTGCTTTTTGAATTTGAATATAGGTAACCGTTGAAGCCACGTCACCTTGTATCTCATTCCTGATCTAGTGCAACTCAGACCACTTGAGAACCAATATTTATTGCCACGTGTATGGTTGAGATTTAAGATTAAAATCATCTTCCAATAATACCCTCATTCTGCTACGTGTCGAATTGTAATTGGCTTTTACAAAATATGTAGCCAACAGCTTGATAATCTCACAAATAATAAACTTGAGCTACAATAAGAGAGATGAAAGACTTAATTTATAGGAGAGGAAACTTGGTGGGCAAGTGTCTTGGAGAAGAGGAAACTTAGTGGACAAGATTCTTGGAGGAGAAGAAGACTTGACTTGTGGGCAAGACTTGGAAGACTTGGAGAAGAAGATTTGACTTGAAGGATTCTTAGAGGAAAAGTAAAGGAAGTTGCTTGGAGCATTCTTGGTCACCAAGCCAAGAATAGAATTAACTTGGAAGAAAAGAAAAAAAAATCAAACCAATAACACATTATAATATTAAAATAGCTGCTAACAAAGTTCTTATTGGATGTTCGAAACAATCTTCTTAGCATTCTCAATATTTAAGTATACTATTTAATATATTTAATACATTTTTTCATTGCATGCACAACATTTACCATATGTATATATGTTTGAGAATAAGTTATTTTAACTGGTTTATTAACTCTTTTAACTTGATTAAAAAAGTTGTATTGGGAATGATTGTTGATTTTTTTTATAATTGATCTGATGGTTGTAAAAGAAAAAGTGATACGATTATGATTTGAATGTGACATTTTATTTAATTGACTATTTTAGCCTATTTTATTTTTACTAAATATTTTAGCCCAAGTCACACTTCCCAAACAGGGATACAAAAACAAAAACTACATTTGAAATAGATTCCTTGAGGCTGTATTTGAATCATGGATTTCTTAACAAAAATATAATTTTTTTAATCATTTTTATTTAACGGAAATAGAATAATGATTTAGATTGAAAATAAATCAAAATATTAAGGTTTAAATTAATAAAATTAAAATTTTAAAGTTTATTTTTTTATAAGAATCAAATTCTTGAGGTGATTTTTTTTTGTTTTGTTGATAATTTCCTCTATATTTTAAAGGGAAAATTGTAAATAAGTGGTATAATGGAAAAATAATTGCACTGCATATGAATTTTTTTTGATGCTATTTTGACATGTAAAGACTTGCATCAAGCACAAGAAATGCTTGCACCATGCACAAAAAATTTACACAACCATAAAAATATAAATATTTTTTTGGATAAATTACACTTACACCCCCTGACATTTGAAAAATTACATTAACCTCCTTATTGTTGTAATTATTTAAACAGAATGAAGACATTAAACTCATGCACTCTCTTTTCTTGCTTTGCTTTACTTTCTCTATTTTTTTAAAAAAAATTTCCTTTCCTTTTCTTTACTTTATTTTTTTTTTTTCAATGTAATTTTTTTTTCCGTTTTTCTTTTTGGAGTTATTGCCTTTTATATAAATAGGGATTTATAAAATTAGACTATTAACCATAGGAGTGGGAATGTAATTTTCAAAATATCAAAGGGTGATATATAATTGGACCAAACCTCAGGAGTATCAATGTAATTCACACTTTTTTTTTTTTTTTTAAATTTATTATCCACTACTTTACAATTTTCTCTATTTTAAAATGGTTGTCACTAAGTTTAATTTAGAGTGGTTTTAGTTGTTTCCCGTGTTCTACTTTTTCTATTTATTTCAAGAAGATTCATTTGTTTGATAATTTTATAAGAAGGATTGTGACAAATTACTGATAAGAATTTTTTTTTTTTTTTTTTTTTTTTTTAAAAAAAAATGAGAAAGCTTCGTGGAGCATTATAGCTTTCACATGTCTTGATCCGGATCAATCAGTTAACACTCAAATATTTAACCTAATTGAAAGGAAGGGACCTCCATCGGGATAACAGTAAACTCCACATCTACTCCACAGCAAAGGTCGTAAAGGTTTGCGATTACAATGAATTAATGTTCAAAGACTTTACATACCCGGACAGTTTGCACCAAAGTGTGGAACTCAGACAGCTTGTGTGGAGGGGGTGAATAAGATTGTTTGAAAGAAACTATTTATTTCATTTCCACGTGATCATGATGATAAACCACCTTACATAATTTGTAATAATATAATTACTTAATATTTTTACTGAATAATTAAGTCAACATGATTAAAAAATATAAATAGAAGGGAGGGAATCATTTGGGAAAAAAAGAAAATAGTCAAAAAAAGAAATAAATAAATAAAATTATTACAAAAATTAATTCATTTTCTCTACTATTTTACACATTCCAACAAATAGTATGTCATTCACAATAACATCATAAAATTTTGTAACATTAATCATTAAACAACATATTTTTCATCACCACAAAAATTTTATTTTCACTTTAAAATGCACCCCATAAATTTTTCATTCATAATTTTTATCACAAATATTCGTAATTTTTATTGTAAAAAATTATAACTTTTTTATGAAACGTCCTTTTTTTAGCGAGACATTTTTAATTTTCTTTAGAAATTATATATTGCATCATATAAGGACCGTGCATATACATTTTTAGATATTATGCCTTTATGTGAAGTAAATTGTAATGTTTGTTCAGCTAGGAATACTAACACATTTACTAATAATCTTATTAATACACTCACAAGTTTTAATAGGATTAATCATCACTTGGTATGGGACCTACATCAATTTGTGAGTGTGTTAGTTAGATTGTTAGAACTATCCTGACATTTTTCTTGTTCGTGTTCGGTGATGCTACATGCACAAACTAGTTACACTTTTCCAAAAACACTTTTCAAAAAATTATACTTTCTTATTTTTCGTATTTTTTTGTTTTTACTGAATTTTTTAAATATTTCAAGCAATTTTTTTAATTTTTAGACATACCTAACATAATATACCTAAAAAAGAAAAAATTTGTAAAAAAAAACTTTTTAAAAATTCACTAAATACCAAAAATACAAAAAAAAAAAAAAAAAGAAAGAAAATTTAGTACATTTTTTTGTATTTTTATGTATTTATTAATTTTTTAAATATTTTTTCACAAATTTTTTTACTTTTTAGATACATCTAAGTAAGGTGTATCTAAAAAAGTAAAAAAAAATGTTTAAAATTTTAAAAATATTCACTAAAAACAAAAAAAAAACGAAAACCAAAAAATTCAATTTAAAAAAAATTTAATCCAAAAAACTCAAACTAAACACACTGAATAGTGTCCCTAAACCTCTAAAATTGTACGGTATCATCTATTAATATACTAATGGGTACATGTAGTTCGCGCTTAAAAGGTACAATAAATACTATTACTATAACATCCAAGTATATACTATTAATACTATTAATATAACATTTAAGCATTTTTATTGTTATTTGTTTTATTTTAATATAATTACTTTTCATGCTCCCAAAAAAAAAAAAAAAAAGTATATACTTCTTCCTATTATAAATTTTTTCTTGATATTAATTACAATCAGATATTATGTTTGTAGCGATGCCGACATAAGATAAATGATTTGCCGACATAATAAAACACGTACACATAATTGGATATTACGTTTGTAGGAATGCAGACGTAACATAAATGATCAGTCGATAGATACATGTTTTATTTATTTTAAAATTTAAAGAGAGATTATTAGTTTTGAATTGATATTTTACATAGAACTTTTTGTGAATGAGTCTTGTAAAATTTCTAAACCTTGAAACTAAATTACTTGAATTTCTAACCCCCCCTAAAAAAAAAGAAAAAAGTACCACAGAAAAAAATATATATTTTATCATCTTATAAAATAAAATAAAACAAGCCCCCCCCCCCCCCGCCCAAAAAAAAAAAAGTACCATAGAAAAAAAAAAAACTTATTTTATCATCTTATAAAATAAAATAAAAAAACATGTCATAAAAAAATATAATTAAAAAAAACACTCACCTTATAATAAATAATATAAACAAAAAAAAAAATCGCATATCTCATCATCAAATCAAAAAGATCCAAAAAAAGAACCTTATCTAATCATCTTAGATAAACTACCAACATTAGAATATATCCCATTTGCATAATGTAGGCCACCTAAAGACCTTCTAGAGCTCAAATGTGATACACAAGGCTTCTCTCATAATGCCCATAATATATTACTTTTATGTCATACCATATCTCACCATATCTTATTTTACATCACACCCACAATTTAAATAAAAAATCTTATATTTTAAGTAAACATGACACATTATTCTCATGTGCTACATAAGGCTTCTCATATTAGAGTATATTTAATCATTTACATTTTTTTTCATCAAATTTAAATTTAATAAAAAAAAATTACATAAAATAAAATCATATAAAAACTAAACTACTTAAACTTCACTAAGAAGACAAGCAAACTAGTCTTGAATATATTTTTTAAACTCGTCAAACTTAAATAACACACTGCTCAACTTCACTAAACTCGTCTATATTGTAAAACATATGCAGAATATATGCCATTTGCGTGGGTATATTATGCTAAGAGATGATTGACAAAAGGAACTAAATCACATGCTAGTTGGCTAGCCGTTTGGCTACCAAATCTTTCTTGAAAGAGAGGTCTTTCACTCCTAAGAATAGAATGGGAGGACAAATTTTTCTTACAAGGTGTATGAGTATAAATTTTAACCCCTCAAGATGTTAATTTAATAATTAACGATTGACTTTTGAAGATTAAAAAAAAGGGTTAATTACAAAAAAAAATCTCAAGATTTCGTGTGTTTTTTAATTTAAATCCCAAAGTTTCAATTTCGACAAATTAAACCCTAAAGTTTTATCCATATTTTAATGTGAACCCTTCGTCCATCTCCGTCTCACTTCATCTTCTTCCTTTTTTCAGATTCAAACTCACCTGTTCAAATGCTTGTATTTCCTCATCGTAACTCCGTTTCGTCTCATTTTCACGGCGTTGTATTCATCTCATGGCCTAGTTTTCATTTTATCCCTCCTACTTCTTGTTTCACCTCTTTTTACATGTCGTCGGAGCTCCAAAAATTGGCTAAAAATAATATTTTTCTCTCTCTTTATTTTTTTTTTTATTTTCCTTGCTTCTATTATGACAATATTCTTGGTTTCCAATCAACCATCATCCATTGCTTCTCTGAAAACAAATTGAGATGTTCCTACATGATTATCTGTGTGTATATATGTAGATATATGTATTTGTTTAGTAATATATGTATGTATTTGATTAAACTGGGTTTGGTATTCTCTGCTAGAGAAAAAAATAAAAAATAAAAATAAAAAAATAAATAAATTAAACAGAAACAGATTTGAAAATTAGTTGAATTGGATATTTTTTCTTAGTTGAAAATCAAATAAGTAGTTCCATATGTGTGTATATATATATATGTAACTGTCTGCACATATGAGATAACAATGAACATGATTTTGTATTCTTTGCTAAAAATAAAAAACAGAAAAAAAGAAGAGAAGAAGAGAAGTTTCAATGTGTGTATATATTTGTATCAGTTTAGCAGATTCAGAAATTAATTGAAATAGATTTTGTTTTCTTTGCTGTAAATAAGAAGTTTCATTTGTGCCTGTGTATATATATATTTGCATCTCTTTGTTCATATGAGTTTTTTTTATTCAGTTAATATGAGGTTTGGAAAATTAAATGAATTGATTTTGTTTTATTTGTTGAAGATCAAAACGACAAAGAGGGAGGAAGAGGAAGAAAATGGTGCTGTGCTGACTTGATGTTTGGTAGGGGTCTTAAAAATAAGATTTTTATGCCGTGATAGCATCGTCTTTTGCTTATCCACGGCCAAGAATATTGTCAAGATAGCAGCAAGGACAAAAAAAAAAAGAGAGAGAGAAATTTTATTTTTGGCCAACTTTCAAAGCTCCAACAGCATGCAAAAAAAGGTGAAACAAGACATATGAAGGGTGGAATGAAAATTAGGTCTTGATGTGAATCCAACGACACAAAAATGAGGCGAAATGGAGTTACGACGAAGGAGATGCAAGGATTTGAACATGTAGGTTTGAATATGAAAGAAGGAAGAAGATGAAGTGGGACGGAAATGGACGGAGGATTCATATTGAAACACAAATGAAACTCCAAGGTTTAATTTGTCAAAATTGAAATTCTGGGGTTTAAATTGAAAGACACACGAAACTGTAGGGGTTTTTTTGTAATTAACTCAAAAAAAAAAAAAATACATGGCACATAATGGCAGCCACATGCCTTAAAATTATGTAGCAGAAGATAACTGGGCTCAAACACAGCCATAGCACATACACCATTTTTGTACATATCATGATGTTATGATGAATACCACACAGATTGTATGAACACTGAATTTTGGAACAAGATGAAAACCAAACAATTTCAACATGAGATTGTAAAAAGTGAAACATGGATCGAAAATCAAACGTTTTTAAAGACAAATGACCTAGTTATATACCAATAAAATCTCACTATACAAAGAAAACTCTTTATAATCAACGAACAATTTCCCTGTAGGTTAAATAAGTGTGGTGATAATCTGGTAATATGATTATGCTCAAAATCAAATGATTCAAATAAGCTTAGTTTGTTGCTGTCCTACAATAAAATTGTGAACCTAGTCACAAGCAACAGCAATTCCACCAAGGCAACTTGAACATTGAGCAATCAACCATTACAACTAATAAAATGTAATCACTAACACAGTAGCTAGCTATTCCCATCAATATCAAAGGCCGTAGACCATACTACTAACTTGATCTAAAAAAATGAAGATAGTTTTTAAGACAGCACAGCTATGAATTTCATACGCATAATAATTTTAAAGATCCTACTGCACACTGAGAATATCCTCTATTGATTCTTGACCAAGCAACACAATTTATCTATATCCTGTAACTGTTTTGAAAATTTGGATTAACTTCCTTCACTTGCAAGGTTTTAAATAGTTTTATTCACTTGCTATATTGTACAATACTATTGTCAGTTGACAATAACTGATCTTGTTACATTCTGGACAATAGTCGCAAGAAAAGCCTCATCCAAGCATACACCACGTGAATTATTCATCTAAAATAATAGTCTTAGGTGTCAACTGAAATTACTCCCAAAAATTGGAAAGAGAATTACACACAAAAAGACATTTCTCATAGAGTGTGCACGAGTTATTTAAATCACCTCAATCTAGCAGCTCCTCAAAAACAAGATCCACTAATCTTCCCCACTTCCCATGGTACAACTCCAAAAGCTTCTCAGCTGGTGTTACACCTGAAAAAACGAGGGGAAAAAAAAAAAGAAAATAAAAAGACATATCAGATTAAATGGGTAACATTATCACTTACTATCCAATCCAAGCAATTGGGATTGCTATGAGTTGAGGACTTCGTTGGAGATTCTGGAAGGTCTCTTGTTGGAAAATTATTCAAGTCTGGTGGAAGACCTTTGATTGGATTGAGGATGATGGTTCTTGCAAGTGCTTTAATCTGCTGGAGAGAGGGAGGGGAGTTTGGAGGTGGGTGAGGCTCTCAGAGGCAGAGTTTTGATGGTTTTGTCAGGCAATGGTTGAGGCTTTAAATAGTCTGATAGGAGGACTTATTGAACAGGGAGGGGAGGGAGTGTAAGAACTCCTAAAGAAAAGGATGGGAGGGGTGGTCATTAGTAACAAAGGCATTGGAGACTTTGGTCAGTGAGGGGCAGAGAGACATGCAAAGCCTCTGAGGTCTTTCCGTGATGCAGCAAAGACCCAACCATTGCCCTCTAAGATCGTGAAGGTGAAAAGCAGAACAGTGGGGAAGGATGTGGGTTGTTCATACAAATTGGTGGCAAAAGTTCTTGCAAACAGATGAGGTTGGTGGTTGGAAAAAGTTACTTCAGAGCCACAAAATGCCTTTGTGGTTGATAGGCAAATCTTGGATGCAGTTTTCATAGTAAATAAGGCGATTGACTCTCATATTTGCAATAAGGTTCTAGGGGTTATTTGTAAGCTCCACATAGAAAAGGTGTATGACCAATTGGGATTTCTTACGAGTTGAAGAGGATGAGTTTTGGTAAAAAGTAGAGATCTTGGGTTTGGTAAGTCTGATTCTCAGAAATGGTAAATGGTTCTCCTCAAAAGTTCTTTTGTAACTCAAAAGGCTTGGGATGATTTTGTGGGTCATATCATCTTGAGGGTTGGAAATGGGTAAGGGTAGAAGTTTAGAAACATAGATGGTGCGGGGGAGCAGACCCTTAAGAGATAATTCCTGACTATTTTTTGTTTGGTTAGGAATAAGAACACTATTGTCGTGGAGAACGCATACAGGGGTCACAATCATACGTTATGGAACTGTCCTTTTGTGGAGAAGTGCAAAATTGGGAGGTGGATGAGCTTTTGGCCTTATTTCCGATTCTATACAAGTTACCAGGTCTTGACGGGAACCAAGTTGCTTTCTGTTAGGCTCCCTCATCTAGAGGTGTGGTTGAGGTGAAGTCCTTCTACGAAGTTTTGTTAGGAGACAATGGAGCCTCAATGGAAGCCCCCTTCAAACGTGGCCCTTTTTGTTTGGAATGCAGCTCACAAGAAAATCTTTACCATAGACAACCTTAAAAGGATACGGCATATTAATGTAAACTAGTGTTGCATGTGCAAGTGTGATGATGAAAATGACCAACATCGTCTTCTACATTGTAGCGATGGGAAGAAGTTGTGGGGCTTAGGGCTTTTTTTGTTTGAAATGTCATGGGCTTTCCCAGTAGGAGTAGCGGACATTTGCACGCTTGGATAGGTTTAAAATTTGTTTTGTTTAGTTGGATATCACCTAACCTATTCTAACCACCTCAGCCACTTCATTCAAGAGTCCAGTTTCCTTTTAGCCTCTCCTTTCCAAGCCATCCTGCAAGAATATATTAATTATCAATTGTAAAATCAACATTATAATGATTGGAAACATTGACAACAATAACAATAATAACTTTTTAACTTGCCTTCGCTAACTTTACAACATCTTTGGCTACATGCTTCAGCAATCCATCACGAAATGGTGTCTTTTGACCACTTACAGGTACCTATCAAATACTTTTCAGAATTAGATTTCCATCTTGATTGCTAAAAAGAAACTCTGTATTTTAATATGATAGAACATAAGTTCAAGGATGCAAGTCATCTTATAATTCAGTAGGCAGATATCATTTAACATACTGTACTTATTGAACCAACGTATATGGTAACCAAAAAGGCTGATGTGTCACCTATAAATACAATGTCATTGACAATAGTTTCAAATTAAAAATCCATTAACAAAACATTTAGCAATAAAAATGTCAAATATCTTAATGTTGAACACTAATTGTAAGGGACGTTCTTCCTTAAGTTTGATAACACCATAAAGCACTTAAAATTGAAAACATTCAATGGTTTCACGTTTAATTGCATTTGATAACACAATCACCTACCACTTAAATATGAAAGTTGGCTCAAAATGGGTCTGTCTTTAAGTCAGAGAAACTTCACTTATCAACAAATGCTTGTGAAAGTTAGTTTTCATTTTCATTCTCAACTAAAATGTTGATCTAAAATTTTTCAAATTTAATAATTCAGTACTGAAATGTTTTAGAGCTAGAATTTTAGTGCCAGAAATTTCCATTACTTAATTTTCGGTTGTCAAATAGGCATATTGAGAGTACGTAAAGCAAGAACCATAGGCATAATGTGTTTTTCTCCCAATCATTCTGACCACAAGACCATTTTCTGTTTTACCATAGTTTAGAATGCAATTTACGAATAAAAAGATGCAGATCATGGCTGCATCTCCCTTTGCTTGTTTTGAATGTGTAAATTACCTTTTTCTCAACATCTGTCTTTCTTCAGCGGTCCAATCAACTACTATATCTAGCACATTTTGTAGAGAAATGTCATCATATAATATACCCACCTGAAATTTAAATAGCCACATTATGTGTAACTATAGCTGAAAGAGGAAGTTAATTATTTTATCAACACAAAGCAAACAACAAAATTGTCAATTGTCAGATGGGGTCATACTCCACAGAAGTAAGATGACAACAAAAGGAACCCTAAAAAAGGTAAAGTCCTCAAAAATGTGTTTCATATTTTTCCTTCTTTTACATAATCAATAAAAAATTCTCTCAAAAATTAATAGGCACACACAGCAAAATGAATATATATATATATATATATTTAATAAAAACTAAATAGTTATATCAGCATTGACAAACTAATGTAGAATACATATCCAATGAGTGTATGATATATTTTAAACTACATAATATCCAGATTCATTTATGCATTTGAAAATTATATGGTATTATAACAATCCTCAAGAAAGCATGCTTATTCTCCCTGGATGAGTACAAAAAAGTTCTGCACAAATTGGTCAACTACACATACAGATCTGAGAGGTGAAATACTCAAAATGCAGGCAATGCACATAACCTCCTCCAAGGCCCCCCATCAGCTCCCCTCATCTCCAAGTATCTCTTCAACCTGATCTGAACGAAATAAATGGCATCTGGCATTTGGTATTAACGCGATCTTAAAATTAATTAAGCATTTGGGGTGTCACATATTGAATCTTTAGTAACAAAAGGTCTGAATTGGTAATACTAATGAACACTCATCATCTCAACAACTTCACCATCGCTCCACTCAATTGGTACTACTCAAACTCACGTTTCCATAAACTCACCATCAGATTCTATCAAATATATCACTACACATAAAAAATCATTATTGCATTCAAGCTGTAGCAAGATATGATCAAATTTATGATCCCAATATCATCTTGTCCAGACCATACACATAAAAATCTCCTCGTTCAAACAAATCAACAATCATTTACAGCTTAAGTACTCAAAAATCAGAGATCAAAAATTGGAGTTTAAAAATCTCAAAACTGAGAAATTCATAAAATAGAAGAAAACAAGAGTCATAGGACAAACCCTTAAAAAGACTCGTATCGGTCATTGTAGCATTACTCTAATAGGACTTTATTGGATTTTCTTGATCTTTTCTAAACTTTGACCGAATTTGCAGTCGAATTATTAAACACATCAAAACAACATTTTTTTCTTTTTTCTTTTTTATCCTAATTACACCAAATATCATGAATTTTCGGCCCAACCTTTTGTAGTTGACGCTCTAATTAATGCGAATGACATGTCCCAATCAAATATGCAAAATTTAGAACCCTGTTTATGAGCAACTACCCCAGCAACATTTGTAAACCTGTAAAAAGATTCATGCCATTTAAGCTCAGCTCATGTTCTGCTCGTTAAAAACTCACTTGAGATCAACTCATTATCGAAATAAGTTTCAACTTAATACATTTTGAAACTCAATAATTTTTGTTTAACTTGTTCAAACTCGGACCAAACTTGGCTCAATAAGGTACACCTACTACAAAACCATATGGAACAACCAAGCTAGTGGATTGGCTCAAAAGATAAGAAAACTAATAAGCTTAGTCTTGAACATATTTTTTAAACTTGTAAGTATTTAAATCAAACATAAACAACTCACTACTCAACTTGACTCAGCTCATTTGCATTCCAAAACATATGCAAGTGTTCGTATCGAGATTACATGTACTATAAAACCATATACAAGCATCATGGGGTGAGTATGTATTCTGCCAAGAGATGATTGTCAAAGGAAATCAATCACATGTTGGGAACAACATGGTGGGGTACTATTGGTTTGTGTAACAGAAAATAACAGAGCTCAAACATAGCCATAGCCATCTACACCATTTTGTACATATTATGATGTTATTACAAACACTACAGAGATTGTAAGAATTCTGAATTTTGGAACAAGAGATGCCCAATTCTTGACCATATCATGAAGATGAAAGCCAAACAAATTCAACATTAGGTTGCAACAAGTGAAACATTGATAAAAAGAAGGCCTAGGAATATCCCAATAATAAAAACCCACACATAATCAACAAACACTTTCCCTGTAGGTTAAAAGAGTAGTGATAATCCAGTAAATATGATTATGTTCAAAATCGAATGATTCATATAAGCCTTGTTTGTTGTTGTCCTACAATACAATTATAAACCATGTCACGAGCAACAGCAGTCCCACCAAGGCAACTTGAACTGTGATAACCCAACCTATACTCTGCTTAATTATACATGTGATTATGCATTTGATATAAATTTGCAAGTCTGAATATGTGAATTAGGTGAATTTGGAATAATATCTGTTGTAATTTCAACTTTGAACTGAAATTGAAAGCCTTAGAGGCGTGATAAACAAAAATCGGCATGATTTATAGAGCTTAAGGTGAAATTTTGAAAAATTACGATTCATAATGATTAAATTAGAAATTTAAGGATTCAGATATATGTGTTGGCCCACTTGTGTTCTTCATTTTTGTTGAGAACTCTAGAGAGTGAGTTAGAGAGAGGAGAAGAGGAAGAGCTAGGGATTGCAAAAAAATCAAAGGGCAAACCTTAGATTTGAGTTAAGGTATGTTAATTTACTTACAATCTTTGTCTCTAACTCATCTTTGTCATGAAATCAAGAAGAAATTAGGAATTTGAGCTAGGGTTTTGAGTTGTATGGTGGCTTGAGCTAAAGGCATGAAATTGAATCCTAATCTCTCCATCTTTGTTTGATTTAAGTTCATTCTTATGATTGACCCATGAAACAAATCTTAGATGATTCATAAAAACAAAATTTGTTGGAAGATTATTCGTGGATATATGTATTTTGAACTTGTATGTTATGAAATCTTGAATTTATGAAAAGATGAGACTTTGATTTTGAATTCTAAGCAAGATTGATGTGTTTGAGTTGTAATTACACTTGTATAAGGTTAGTATTTCGTTTTAAAGGAAGATTACATGAGATCTTGGCTTGAAATTGTGTTTGAAAACTCAATCTTTAATGAATTTTCAGACTGTCTGATTTTGCCCAGACCGTACGAGTGGCCACGGGCTCCGCACGAGCGGAATATGAACAAAAACAAGAAATTGCATTCTGCTTAAACCACCGCTCGAGCGGCCCGGTCACTGCAAGAGCGGTCAAAGTGGGCTCCCATACGGCCAACCCCGTTTCAACTTGTACCTCATAACTTTAAATAAGTATATCTCCCTCATCCGAACTCCGTTTTAAGTGATTCTTGAGCCTAAATTCAAGCCCTAGAAGTCTAGTTTCTAATGGTGATGGTTTCACATCCAAATTCTAACCACACAAATAGATATGCTCAAATTAGTGTATGATGTTTATTTTCTTTTAATCATTTCATGCCATTCCCTATCCTAACTTTGTAACGACCCAATTTTTTCAAGGCAAAAACCCGCCAAGAAGATGCACTTCAAACGCTATAGCACCTGTACACAACAATCACCTTTATAATTCTTATATCACATCACCACATCACCAATAGTGCATAAGACCTTTCAATTGGCCAACATATATGAGATGATCCATTCAAAGACAAAAATATCATCATGCTACAAGAAAGTTCCCAAGCATCACTTCCCCAAAAATAGAACATACTATTCATGAATGCATCAATACATTCAACTTCATAAAGAAAATATTTAGAATCAACCTTCTTCATAAAAAAATAAAGGATAAAACTGTGTCCTAGAATGACCCTAAGCAAAACCTCAACTACACGATGCCCACATTTGATCCTTCAAAAATTCTAATCTTCCATGATGAGGCAAGCCACACAAAAGTCTAGGAATCTGGAAAATAAAATTATTTAAAAAGAATCAGCTAAAGCCCAATGAGTATACCAATACCATGGAGTTATAAAACTTGCTCCTTCCAATTGGGTTCAAAATAAAGATAATAAACATAAGAGCTTAATTGGACTGAAATTTATACAAAAAATAAAAATTGCATAAACCATTTTCAAGATTTTTCCAAGGAATCTCATAAGGCAGAAAAAAATACATTTGAATAATGAAAGTAAACAAAAATACAACTTTTCAATACATTAAGATTTCATGTCCATCATACGAACCACTACATAGCCTTAGGGTCGAGTTACCTCGCGACTTAGGTGGTGACGGTACCGTTACCCAAAACATAACCATAGGAACATAACTCATGTCATCATAGCATTTCAATTCTCATTTCAATGTTTCGATCCCCAGGACCCCTTATGTACAACGACCCTTATGGTCCTTAAAACAATTCGGTCCCCAGGACCCCAAAGCAATTTGGCCCTTGTGGCCCCAAAGGCTATATTTGGTTATATGATCAATAAAATAAATACTCTCACATAACGTTTCATTGTCATTCAATTATCATCATCATAAAATTTGAAGGACTCAACTTAAATAAATTCTCATAAAAATTTAATGCTTCATTATACAAATGAAATCATATATTTATTTAAACTCAACCCTTGGCCTCAATAGATTTATAGATTTTCCTTTTATTCATATATCATAATGAAATGTATCATTCACTTCCTTTAATTCAAAAATATTTTCAAACGTTGTAATAAAGATAGAGGTAAGGTAATTTCCATGTTAAGTATACTCACCTCCAAAATAGCAAAAGCGTAGATTTGAAAATCTTATAATTAATTTCCAAGAGGTGTAGAGACGCCTTTCTCCAATCCTAACAATTAGTAAATAGGATCTAAAATTAGGGAAAAGCTTTTAATGAAAATTACAACATCTACAAAATTGATCTTAAATAAGACATGTTATGAAATGACAAGCTAAAGAACTCCTCCAACTTCAAGTCACCCAAATAAACAACTTATCCAATCTCCACAACACCCATCCTTTGTACATTTTTTGAGTTATTAACTTTTTAAATATCCAACCAATTTATATGCACAATACCACCATCAATTAGCTACAAAAGTCAAAAATCAACATTTTCATAAACTCAACAACTTAGGTAAAACCACTTCAATCATTCATAAAATTCTTCTATAGAATATAGAGATACCCAATCCACCATTTATCAAATCAATTTCAACATATAAATTTCCTAACACCAAAATCTCCAATTTTTACATCACATTCGAACACTAGATTAACCCAAATCTCAATCTCCAAAACAACCATCAAATTGATCATTTTTCTACAAGTAAAACATTCATGGAAACTAATTGAGAGTATAAAACTCAACAATCAAACCCCAAATCAAAATAGGTCTAAAATAAAATAAAATAAAAAATTATCATCTCTAACTAAAATATGTAAAACCTTAAACTAAACTTTTTAGGGAAAAATTCTTACCAATTAAAAGCCTCTAATCCATCAAGAAAATAAACCCTAAGCTTTGATTCTTCAGAAGATTAAGAAAAATCTAGAGTTGGTACTTCTATTGTGCTATTTTCGGATGGAGTGAAGGAGTGGCAGACCGGACCCTTTTTCGGGCGAGATAAGATGGCCGGTGGTGATGGAGATGGTGGGTTAAGGTAGTGGTGTAAGGGTGGAGCAAAAGTGTGGTGTTTGGCCACCAAGAAGGTAAAGGAAAATGAGAGAGAATGTAGAGAGAAGTTTAGAGAAAAAGGAATGAAGACAATGAAGTTAAAAAAAAAATCTGCATTTTGTTTTAGTTGGAAGAGGTGCTTGGTCACACCTATTATCAAGTTTGGAGTTAGGTTTTAATATCCTGAGTGGAGTTTAACTTAGGAGTATGTTTGGCTCAAGGTGAATGTTGGGAATATTATAATTTTATCCCCTAAAAGAAATTTCATCCTCAAAATTTATTTATTTAGTCTAGTTCATACCTTGAAAAAGATGTGGATATCGAATTTTCGTATCATCCTTCTGCCCCCAAGTAGCTTCCTCCAAAGCATGATTTTTCCATAATACTTTTACTAGTGGTATAGTCTTGGAACGTAGTACTTGATCCTTCCTGTCTACAATCTCTATGGCTTCCTCTTCATAAGACAAATCATCCTTGAGTTGGATTGGTTGGAAATCTAACACGTGTGATGGGTCAGGCATGTACTTCTTCAACGTGGATACATGAAACACATTGTGAATGCGAGATAGACTAGGTGGTAAGGCCAAACGATAAGCAGTCTTGCCAATGCGCTCTAGTATCTCAAATGGCCCAATATACCTTGGACTTAGTTTGCATTTCTTACCAAATCGCATCACTCCTTTCCATGGCGAAATTTGTAAAAATACATGATCTCCAACTTGAAATTCCAAATCCCTCATTCGATTATCTGCACAACTCTTTTGTCTACTTTGAGCCGTCTTCAACCTTTCTTGAATAATATGCACTTTTTATCGGTAGTAATTTGAACAATCTCTGGCCCTAACAATTTTCTCTCTCCAATCTCATCCCAACACACTGGAGTTCTACATCTTTGCCCATATAAAGCTTCATAGGGAGCCATTCCAATACTTGATTGATAACTATTATTATATGCAAATTCTATCAAGGTCAAGTGTTCATCCCAACTACCTTGAAAATCTAAGACACAAGCTCTCAACATGTCTTCTAAAGTTTGGATTGTCCTCTCGGATTGCCCGTCAGTTTGGGGGTGAAAAGCTGTAGTGAATCTCAATTTAGTACCCAAGGCATTTTGAAGACTAGGCCAAAAATGAGATGTGAAATGCGAGTCTCTGTTTGAAACAATAGTTACTGGCACACCATGCAATCTCACAAATTCATCCACATAAATTTTTGCTAATTGATCAAGTGAAAAGTTTTTCTTAGTAGCCAAAAAGTGTGCATATTTGGTTAACCTATCTATAACAACCCAAATAGAGTCATGCCCCTTTTGTGTGCGATGCAGGCCCGAGACAAAATCCATGACGATATGCTCCGATTTCCATTTAGGTATAGGAAGAGGTTGAAGTAAACTGACTGGGCATTGATGCTCTGTTTTAATCTGCTAACATACTAAACACCTTGACACAAATTCTGTTATCTCTCTCTTCATATTTGGCCACCAATAACTTTCTCTTAAATTTCGATACATCTTTGTACTTCCCGGATGCATTGCATAAAGTGAATTATGGGCCTCATCTAATATCTCCCCTTTTATCTCGAGCTTATTTGGAACACATAACCGATTTTTAAACATCAACACACCATCTTCTTTAATAATAAAGTCTGACAAAGTACCATCTGTCACTTGAGCTCGGGTCTTCTCCAAAACTAAGTCTTTCCCTTGGGCTTCTCGAATGTGATCCACCAAAAAAGGTCTCACTTTAATTGTAGCTAACAAGGATCCTGACTTCCCAACTGCTAGATCAACTCTAATAGATTTTATTTCATGTAAGAGACTAAATTGAATGCCATGAATGTGAGTTAATCTCCCTATAGATTTCTAACTAAGAGCATCAGCCACCTAATTAGCTTTTCCTAGATGATAATTAATGGTGTAGACATAGTCTTTAATCAGTTCAACACATCTCCTTTGTCTCAAATTTAAATCCCTCAGTGTGAATAAATATTTCAAACTCTTATGATCGGTATATATCTCACATTTTTTCCCATATAAATAATGTCTCCACAACTTTAAAGCAAAAACAACCGATGCGAGCTCTAAATCATGGGTGGGATAATTGCGTTCATGGTTCTTCAATTGTCTAGATGCATAGGCCACCACCTTTCCATGTTGCATCAACACACAACCGAGCCCTTGATGAGAGGCATCACTGTAAACAACAAATCCTTCACCACTTAACGGAATAGTAAACACTGGGGCAGAAGTTAATCGCTTCTTTAATTCTTGAAAATTCTTTTCACAATTCTCTGTCCCCTCAAATTTGGTATTCTTACGGATCAAATGTGTTAATGGTGTTGCAATCAATGAAAACCCCTCTACAAATCTACGATAGTAGTCTGCCAACCCTAAAAAGCTCCTCACCTCGATCACGTTAGTAGGATGATCCCAATTCATCACAGCCTCTATTTTCTTCAGATCCACAAAAATGCCTTCACCCGAAATCACATGCCCCAAAAATACAACACGATCTAACCAAAACTCACATTTGCTAAACTTTGCATACAACTTCTTTTCTCGTAAAGTCTGCAATACCACCTGCAAGTGTTGTTGATGATCCTCTTGACTCCTGTAATAAATAAGTATGTCATCAATAAATACAATCACAAATTGGTCAAAGTATGGTTGAAACACTCTATTCATAAGGTTTATAAATGCGGCAGGGGCATTAGTTAGACCAAAGGCATAACAAGAAATTCATAATGTCCATAATGAGTTCGAAAAGCAATTTTTGGTATGTCTTCTTCCTTAATCTTAAGTTGGTGATACCCTGATCTAAGATCGATTTTGGAGAACACACATGCTCCTTGAAGTTGATCAAACAAATCATCTATACGAGGCAAATGATACTTATTATGCACCGTGACCTTATTCAATTGCCAATAGTCAATGCACAATCTCATGGTGCAATCTTTTTTCTTCACAAATAACACAGGTGATCCCCAAGGTGAGACACTTGGCCTAATGAAGCCTTTATCTAATAACTCTTGCAATTGCATCTTAAGCTCCTTAAGTTCCGCTGGGGCCATATGGTAAGGTGCACTAGAAATTAGGGCAGTTCTAGGAATTAAGTCAATTGCAAACTCAATTTCTCGATCTAGGGGTAGTCCAACTAATTCATCGAGAAAAACATCTATGAAGTCACACATAATTGGTATATCCTCCAACCTTGGACCACTCAATTCGAATTCAACTACATACGCTAAGTATCCTTGACACCCCTTCTTAAGCATTTTTTTAGCGATAATAGCAGAAATAACATAAAATAGGGACGCCCATCGATCTCTACAAAATCTAAATTCAGGTTCCCCAAGATTGGAAAATACTACCTCTTTCCTATAACAATCCACCGAAGCATGGTAAGAAGCCAACCAATCTATTCCCAAAATCAAATCAAAATCAAGCATCTCTAAAGGTAATAAATCTGCTACCATCTCCCTATCTCCCAACTGTAATACACAACCTCGATATACCTCCTCAATTATAACACAATCCCCAATAGGAGTAATAATGGATAAACAATAGCCTAGAGGCTCAATAGGTTTATCAACATGCAAAGAAAATGATAGAGATACAAAAGAATGTGTAGAACCCGGATTAATAAGTACATATGCCTCCCTACTGAACACATAAATACCTGTCACCACCTCCGGATTAGCCTGAGCATCCCGCTGAGTCAAAGCAAAAACTCTCCCCTGCGAGGTTTGTCTATCGAATTGAACACCTCCTTTATTCTGCTTGCTAAACCTAGTCCCAACCTAACCTCTTCCTCGGCCTCCACCTGAAATTCTATTACTACTAACTCCAATACTAGTAGATAAAGCAGTTCGAGTGCAATCTCTAGCCAAATGTCCGGGTTGTCCGCAATTGAAGCAAGCTCGTGTATCTCCCAAATTAGTCATGTTAGGAACTGTGCAATCTTTCACCAAATGACCCTTTTGGCCACAACGAAAACATAAGTTGATACCAGCATGACATACGCTTGTATGTGCTCGCCCACGTTGCCTGCAAACACTTTGAGTAAATTGAGATAATGTCCCACTAGACTGTCCATGACACTGATTAGAAATGCTTTGGGTTAGGGTGGGATGCTCTCTATTTTTTTGATATGCACTTGAGTTCTTGATTGAACCATAACCATGACCACCTCTCTTGGACGGTCTATTAGATGTGTTCCCATGATAGGATGAACTAAGGTGGCGCTTCTTCTGTTGTTCTACTAACTTCATTTCTATGACATCTTTTTCAGTTGTTAAGGCTTTATCAACCAAGGTTGAATAGTTAGTTATTCCCAATACTCGGATACGAGATTTGATGTCCAAATCCAATCCATCTGTAAAACGACGACATTTGACCTCCTCATCATCCACAAACGAAGGGGCAAAACGAGATAAGGAAATAAACTTAGCTTCATACTAAGCTACAGTCAAATCCCCTTGCTCTAGCCGAAGGAACTCTCTCTCTTTTTCATACTGATAGGTAGCTGGGAAGTACTTGTCATTGAAAACCTTAGTGAATTGGTTCCAGGTCAATCCTTCGGTGCCACCTGCCGTAAGTAGGCGTTGCGTGGCCTCCCACCAATATTCGGCCTCCTCCACCAACATAAAACTAGCAAGTGCAACTCGCTACTCGTCTGATACTTCCATCACAGAAAATATTTGCTCTACCCTCCGTAACCAGGCCTCTGCTCCATAGGATTGGGCGATCCAGAAAATGATGGAGCCCCCAACTTCTTGAACCTGTCATTTGCGGAGAGACAGTTCTCTGTAGGTTGCACCACTGGCCTGGCCTGTGCTGCATTATGTTGTTCAAGGATGCAAGTTTGCCTCTCTGCTAGGCTAGCCATTGACTCTAAAAGGCCCTGCACACTAGGGTCTAAAAACGCTGGAGCTACGATAGCCCTTGGTGGTACAACTCTATCTGAATGCCCCACTACTGGGTTGGCACTTGACTCTTGAGTTTGCTCATTATGCGATTCATGTTCAATCTCTACTTCTTGAACCCAAAGTGGAACTTCATTTCCAGCACTAATATGTGGCTCTCACTCAGCCTCAAGTACTTCTATAAGGGGGCAATTCTTATAAACTTTTTGCCTTGCCATACGTGCCTATATAACAAGACAATTAAATCTTAGAGTACTAGATCACTATTAAACATCATCAATAATCGAATTACTAACTACAATATCCTGTCAATTTTAATTCTAAAGTAACTAGTCCATAGATTCATAACCTAATACTCTGATACCAAAAATGTAACGACCCAATCTTGGCAAGGCAAAACCCCACCAAGAGGGTGCACTTCAAACGCTATAGCACCTGTACACAACAATCACCTATATAATTCTTAGGTCACATCACCACATCACCAATAGTGCATAAGACCTTTCGATTGGCCAACATATATGAGATGATCCATTCAAAGACAAAAATATCATCGTGCTATAAGGTAGTTCCCAAGCATCACTTCCCCAAAAATAAAACATATTATTCACGAATCCATCAATACATTCAACTTCATAAAGCAAATATTTACAGTCAACCTCCTCCATAAAAAAAATAAAGGATAAAACTACATCCTAGAATGACCCTAAGCAAAACCTCAACTACAAGATGCCCGCATTTGATCCTTCAAAAATTATAATCTTCCATGATGAGGCGAACCACACAAAAGCCTAGGAATCTGAAAAAAAAATAATAATAATAATAATTATTATTATTATTATTATTATTATTTAAAAAGAATGAGCTAAAGCCCAATGAGTATACCAATACCATGGAGTTATAAAACTTGCCTTATTTTGTTCAAACTTATAATTAGTTTTACATATGAGCTCTAATCGGATTAGACAAAAAACATGTGTTTAAACGATTGCATACACGTGTGTCCTCAAGTTTCCAAAGAGTGTCCAAGTCTTTAAAAATAGGACACATTTGAATAGTGTCGAATGAAAGTAAACAAAGAGTGTCTTTTCAATACATTAAGATTTCATGTCCATCATACGAACCACTACATAGCCTTAGGGTCGCGTTACCTCGCGACTTAGGTGGTGATGGTACCGTTACCCAAAACATAACCATAGGAACATAACTCATGTCATCGTAGCATTTCAATTCTCATTTCAATGTTTCGGTCCCCAAGACCCCTTATGTACAACGACCCTTATGGTCCTTAAAACATTTCGGTCCCCAAGACCCCAACGCATTTTGGCCCTTGTGACCCCAAAGGCTATATTTGGTTATATGATCAATAAAATAAATACCCTCGCATAACGTTTCATTGTCATTCAATCATCATCATCATAAAATTTGAAGGACTCAACTTAAATAAATTCTCATAAAAATTTAATGCTTCATTATACAAATGAAATCATATACTTATTTAAGCTCAACCCTTGGCCTCAATAGATTTATAGATTTTCTTTTTATGCATATATCATGATGAAATGTATCATTCACTTCCTTTAATTCAAAAATATTTTCAAACTTTGTAATAAAGATAGAGGTAAGGTAATTTCCATGGTAAGTATACTCACCTCCAAAATAGCAAAAGCGTAGATTTGAAACTCTACAAATTAATTCCCAAGAGGTGTAGTCTACCTTCCTCTAATCCTAACAATTAGTAAATAGGATCTAAAATTAGGGAAAAGCTTTCAATGAAAATTACAACATCTACAAAATTGATCCTAAATAAGACATGCTATGGAATGACAAGCTAAAGAACTCCTCCAACTTCAAGTCACCCAAATAAACAACTTATCCAATCTCCACAACACCCATCCTTTGTACATTTTTTGAGTTATTAGCTTTTTAAATATCCAACCAATTTATATGCATAATACCACCATCAATTAGCTACAAAAGTCAAAAATCAACATTTTCATAAACTCAACAACTTAGGTAAAACCACTTCAATCATTCATAAAATTCCTCCATAGAATATAGAGATACCCAATCCACCATTTATCAAATCAATTTCAACATATAAATTTCCTAACACCAAAATCTCCAATTTTTACATCACATTCGAACACTAGATTAACCCAAATCTCAATCTCTAAAACAACCATCCAATTGATCATTTTTCTACATGTAAAACATTCATAGAAACTAATTGAGAGTATAAAACTCAACATTCAAACCCCAAATCAAAATAGGTCTAAAATAAAAATTAAAAAAATTATCATCTCTAACTCAAAATATGTAAAACCTTAAACTAAACTTTTTAGGGAAAGATTCTTCCCAATTAAAGCCTATAATCCATCAAGAAAATAAACCCCAAGCTTTGATTCTTCAAAAGATTAAGAAAAATTTAGAGTTGGTACTTCTATTGTGCTATTTTCAAATGGAGTGAAGGAGTGGCCGATTGGACCCTTTTTTCGGTGAGATAAGATGGCTGGCGGTGGTGGAGATGGTGGGTTAAGGTGGTGGTGTAAGGGTGGAGCAAAGGTGTGGTGTTTGGCCACCAAGAAGGTAAAGGAAAATGAGAGAGAATGTAGAGAGAAGTTAGAGAGAAAGGAATGAAGACAATGAAGAAAATATATATATATATATGCATTTTGTTTCAGTTGGAAAAGGGTGTTTGGTCACACCTACTATCAAGTTTGGACTTGGATTTTAATATCCTAAGCGGAGTTTAACTTAGGAGTGTGTTTGGCTCAAGGTGAATGTTGGGAATATTATAGTTTCCTCTCACTTCTTGCTTTTCCTTAAACCTTAAATATGTAAACATGATATTTTCAATGAAAAACATTGGAATTGTTGTAGGAATTATGTAAACACTTGAGAGAAATTAAAGAATGGGGAACGATTGAACGCATATGTAACGAATAAATCGATTGAGTGAATTGAAGGCAATATGTTTTGAAATGTTATGCTTGGTTATGTTTCTGCAAGCTGAGTCGTTAAGGAGTATCATCCGACCAAGCATTGTGAGTAATAATATCATACATATATATTCTTTATTGTGTACCTCGAACCATGAATAGTGATTGGTGCCGACATTGCGATTTGATTAAAATGAGAAACTTCATTAATATTATATGACATGTGCTATATGATTGGGCCCAAGACCACTTGCTATATGATTGGGACCGAAACCGCTTGTTATATGATTGGGCCTAAGGTCGCTAGTTATATGATTGGGCCCGAGGCCGCTGGTTATATGATTGGGCCCGAGGCCGCTGGTTATATGATTGGGCCCGAGGCCGCTTGATATATAATTGGGCGTGAGGCAGCTTGTTATATGCTTGGGCCTAAGGCCTCTTGGTTTATATGATTATGGATATTGTGAGAACCTTATGATCATCTACTTACACTGCTTTACTATATTATTACCCATTGAGCTTCGCTCACCTAACTTTATGTATGCACATGTAGGTGATCAGCAGCATGGAGTACACCCCTAAAGTCAGCTTCAGGAGCCTTTTTGTGACCCAATCGAGTCATGCCTCCGAGACGGAGTTTTTTCTTGACTCACACCACACTCTGACCTTATTATGTTTTTGTTTTCATGGTCTTGGGTTGTAAACACTATGTACAATTTTCCTATGGCTCTTATATTTTTGATGGGCATGTATATATATTATTGTGTTACGTGGTTAACTCTATGATTTTGCTCATGATTGGTATAGCTCAATGGACTTCTCATTATTATATGCTTCTATTTTTGGCCCCATTAACATAAATATTCTATATGATCATTTGAGACCTTCGGCAATCTACAAATTACTGGCCGGTTATGACCCAAACTTTTAGGGGCAGGTTTGGATCATGACATGAACATTAAGCAATCTACCACTACTAATCTAATAAAATGTAATCACTAACATAGTAGCTAGCTATTCCCATCAATGCCACTGACTTGATCTCCAAAAATAAAGATACTATTAAGATAGCACAATTATGAATTTCATACACATTGCACAGATCCCAAAGTTCATTGAGACAAACAATTTAAAAAGATCTTAACTGCACCATGAGAATGTCCTCTATTGATACTTGACCTATTGATACTTGACCAAGTAATACAAGTTACCAATATCCTATTGACTATTCTGGAAATTTGGATTTACTAGCTTCACTTGCACGGCTTTGATAGTTTTATTTGCTTGCCACATTGTACACTATTGTCACTATTGTCATTTGTCTGGTTACATTTTGGGCGAGAGTTGCATGAAATGCTTTTTATTTATTTATTTTATCAGCAACAAAGGATATTTATTGATAAATAAAAAAGATACAAGAAACCCAAAAGATGTCAAGTGACAAACTTTTTTCCACAACAAATCCTCATCTAAAACATATCCTGAAAGATCCTCGCGTTCCTTTCCAACCAAGTGGCCCAAAAAACTGCAAAAACAACACATTTCCAAGGACGCACGACATGAATTATACATCTAAAGTAATAGTCTTAGGTGTCACCTGAAAGTAGTTTAGGACAAAAGCAATGGACATTACACCTAAAAATTAGAAAGAGAAATACACACAAAAGGACCCTATTGATGGAGTGCACACAAGATATTTAAATCGCCTCAATATTGCAGCTCCTCAAAAACAGGATCCACAGACCCTCCCCACTTCCCATGGTACGACTCCAAAAGCTTCTCAGCTGGTGTTACACCTGGAAAAAGAAAAAAAAAAAAAAAAAAAAAAAGACATATTAGACCGAGTAACATTAATTATTCAATTCTGGTGGAAGATCTGTGATTTGATTAAAGATGCCAATGGTTCTAGCAAGCTCTTTGATGTGGTGGAGAGAGGGAGGTGAGGTTCTAGGAGGAGGAGTTTTGATGGCTTCGTCAGGCAATGGTTGAGGCTTTAAATAGTCTTATGAGAGGCCTTATTGTACAGGGCAGGAAGGGAGTGCCAAGACTCCTGAAGCAAAGGATGGGAGGGCTGGTCGTTAGCGGCAAAGGTATTGGGGACTTTGGTCAGTGAAGGGTGGAGAGACATGTGGAGCCTCTAAGATCTCTTTCCTTAAGGCAGCAAACATCCAACCATTGCCTAGTAAGGTCGTGAAGGTGAAAAGCAGAACAATGGGAAGGATGTGGGTTAGTCATACAAAATGTATAAGATTTTGTAACGCATTGGTGATCATTGTTATTTTTTAGAGGTTCCTCCAAAAATAAAAATAAAAAAATAAGCCAGACGGATAGATAAAGAAATTTGAATGTAGATAAGCAATGTTAATGTATGGTTCATCATTATTTACATAAGACTCAGATGAGCTACCTGTTCTAACCACCTCAGCCACTTCATTCAAGAATCCTGTTTCCTTAAAGCCTCTCCTTTCCAAGCCATCCTACAAGAACAGATTAAGCCTTCGTTTGAGAAGAGCTAAAATAGCCAGACTTTTTGGCTTTTTGGCTATTTTAACTTGACTTTTTTAGTCTCTTTTGGTTTGTGTTTTTGGCTTTTTTGACTTTTGTGAGAGAAAAAGTGTGATGATTATGATTTGGATGTTTTGTCTTTTGTGCTTTTTTAGCTAAAAAGCCAAAACCAAACATTATGAATTGTAAAATCAACATTATCATGATTGGAAACATTGACAACAGTAACAACAATAACTTTTTAACTTACCTTCGCAAACCTTACAACATCTTCAGCTACATGCTTCAGCAATCCATCACGAAATGGGGTCTTTAGACCACTTTTGGGTACCTATCAAATACTTTTCAGAATTAGATTTCCATGTTGATTGCAAAAAAGAAACTGTCCGTATTTTAATATGATAGAACATAAATTCAAGGATGCAAACCATCTTGTAATTCAATACACAGCTATTGAATAAAGAGATGCAGATCATGGTTGTGCCGCCCTTTGCTTGTTCTAAATCTGTATATTACCTTATTTCTCAACATCTGTCTTTCTTCTGTGGTCCAATCGGCTATTAAATCTAGCACATTTTGAAGAGAAATATCGTCATATAATAGCCCCACCTGAAATTTAAATAATCCCATAAGTTAATTATGCTATGAATGCAAACCGGACAGATGTCAATCGCCAGATGAGTTTATGCTCTATAGAAGTGAGATGACAATAAAGAAACCCCTAAAATGTGAAATAAAAAATGTATGTCATATTTTTCATTTTTTACATAATCAATAAAAAATTGTCTGAAAAATGAGTACAGACACACAACTATTGTGCACAGCTAAAAGGTATTAGAATGTCTTAACTTAATATAAATTCAGTGGTGGTTTCAGCATTGACAAACTAATGTAGAATACCTATCCAATGAATTTATGATACATTTCAAACTACATAAAATCCAGATTCATTTATGCACATTAGTTGACTACACATACAGATCAAAGAGGAGAAATACCCAAAATGCAGGCAATGCACGTAAACTCCACCTAGGCCCCACATCAGCTCCCCTCATCTCCAAGTATCTCTTCAACCTGACCTGAACGAAATAAATAGCATCTGGCTTTTAGCTAGCAATTATAACAAATATGGAAACTTCTTTGGAAGTTAATCTCTATTGCATTAAAAATAATAATAATAATAATAAAAATAAAATAAAAAACCTCGGGTTGTATTGTAGTCAGATGATTCTCCCAATCATTGAGGGTGGGTAATTCACCTGGAATAGGAGCAAGTTTTCCTGCCATGAAGTCCTGCAAAAATATTATTTCAGAAGCATTACACAAAAATAAATAAATTAGAAGTACAAGACAAAAATTCATGGTTGAAGAAAATGAAGCAAGAGTTTCACAGGGTTATAAAAGAAAGCCTAAAAAAAGTGAAGCAACTAATAGGGATAGATAGAAACCCGGAATGAAAATCCAGAGCAATCAATATACTTCTTTTTCCGATAGACGAACCACATTGGGACATCAAGTGCATAATCTACATATTGTTCGAACCTGTACACAGAAAACATAAGGAAAGGTCATCTATATCCTTCATTAAATTACATGAAGACACAAGATCAATCTTTAAAATTTATGAATGCAAGATTGGAAAGAAAATCCATCTAACAGCCTCCAAACTATGCTGCTTAAGGTTTCAAAAGAAGTAAATCAAATAGATGTTAGAACATTCTTATTATAGAGTCATGCAGTAGATATATATACACACACATTATTCACAATGACAAACAATATTTTCTAGTTAACATGCTCTTAAACTATGACGAGAGAGAGAGAGTTAATTATTTGTCATCTCAATTTTAGATACATTTTCCCAGACAGCTCAAAAGATATTAGCATATGCTATTCTTTGTTTTTTGTTCTTGTCTAACAAAAATACATTACTTACCCAAAGGAGTCATCAAAAACAAAGGGAATCATGCCAGTACGATCGTTATCCACATCTGTCCAAACTTGGCTGGTGAATCATATGAGAATTAATACATTAATTCTACTGAAATAGTATAGAATTATGAAAGGTGACAAGTAGATGGTAAGTTACAGAAACCTTCTCATACTAAGATAACCATTCGGCTTTCCTTCAGTGAAAGGTGAATTGGCAAACAAGGCTGTGGCGATCTGTTTCAATTGCTATGCTAGTTAGATTACATAGACCAAAGAAACTCTAGTAAGAACAACAAAGAGCGAGTTTTTACAGGCTGCAAAGCAAGACTAGCACGAAACTTCCTGATCATGTCCACTTCAGAACTGAAGTCCAAATTGACCTATCAAAGCCAGAAATGATATCCAACATTCCATTCAGAACACAAATTATAGATTTGGAAGGGAAAACAAATGCTTAGTGACTTCAGGAGTCTCGATTTGAGATGGCCGAAACACCAAAAATGTTAAATTTCTCACACCTGAACACTGCATGTCCGAAACATCATATCAAGTCCAAGAGAGCCAACTTTGGGTAAATAATTCCTCAAAATCTCATATCTTCCCTGAGCCAAAAATAACTGTGTCAGCACACAGGTAGTTGATCTCGTATTCACATATCAATGTAACATAATGTTGGTTTCTCTTCTTTATATTTTTCTGTTTCTGTTTCTTTTTCTTTTTCTTTTTCTGTTTCTTTTTCTTTTTCTTCTTTTGAACGATTCTCATACAACACTACAAGAAAATACACTTTTGGTGACCATTTTTGCTGACTAAAAATATTTTGGTCACTAAAAGTTGTGGAATTGGCGACCAAAATTTATGTTAGTTGGCAAAAGTACAATATTTAGCTACTAAATTTTTTTAGTTGGGGTATATTGATTATTGGCGACTAAAAAAACATTTAGTTGCTAAAAATGCCTCAATTGGCAACTAAAAAAATATTTTTGTCGTTGTATAGTTAGTTTTGGCTACTAAAATTATTTAGTCGTCGAATGAAAAAACAAAATTTACTAGAATAGTGTTCTTTTTTTTTCTTTTTTTTTTCACCTGTTATTTTTATATTTTAAATAAAAAAATATTTTCAGAATTTGTTTTAAATTTTTTATGAGTTTTGAATAGGATTTTGGATTGTGCGTTTAATTATGAGTTGTAAGTTTTTGAATTAAATATTATATGTCACATCATTGGAGCATTCTATTTGAACCCAAAAAATATATATCTTAGTACGCCCAATTTAAATTTATAAATTTAATTTTTATTATATCTTAATATGAATTTACTAATAAGGACAATCCATATTAAACTCTAAAATATTTATTTTTTCTCATGGTACACCCTAATCCATTATTCCTATTCAAATCTCTACATCTTCTTTCCCAAGAGATCAAAGTTAGTTTGTCTTCTTCTTCTTTTTCTTCTTCTTCTCCTTCTTCTTTCTCACTCCAAAACTCTAATCCACCTTGCCAAAACTCACTATTATCATTAACATCATTGTTTTTTATTATTTTGAAATCCTAAATCCTAGAACAAAGTTTGAACAATCAAATAGTGGTAGTTAGGATTTCAAAACATGGGGTTTCAAAACTTGTTTTCCTCCATTGTTTGATTGTTCAAACTTTCTTCTAGAGTTTAGGGTTTCAAAATAATAAAAAACAATAATGTTAATGTTAATGGTAAGTTTTGGTAAGGTGGATTGGTGTTTTCGAGTGAGAAAGAAGAAGACGAAGAAGAAGACAAACTAACTTTGATCTCTTGGGAGAGAAGATGTAGAGATTTGAATATGAATAATTGATTAGGGTGTACCATGAGAAGAAAAAAAAATTTATTTAAGGGTTTAATATGGATTGCATTTATTAGTAAATTCACATTAAGATATAATAGGAATTAAAATTTATAAATTTAAATTAGGCGTACTAAGATATTTTTTGGGTTCAAATAGAATGCCCCCACATCATTCATTTCAAACTCAATTCAAAACTCAGGACCGGCCCTAGGCATAGGCCCACCAGGCCATGGCATAGGCCCCTCAAAATAGACCCAAAAAAGGGCCCCCTTCTATTATAGTTTAGTATAATATATTAAGTATGTTTTAAATTCAAAAAAAAAATTAAAGAATGTCCAAACTAACTTAAAATAAATTGACTCATTGAAAAATTAAAAAGCTCATTCAAAATTAAAAGGGTCCATTCTCTCTCGCTATCTAATTTCTAACCTTAACTCTTTTGACACAAATCTTTATCCTTTACCTTCAAAAAAAAAAAAAAAAAATTTCGTTGAATAAAAAAAATATATGTGAAGAGCTCCAAATGATCTAGTGATATTTATTAGTTCATTATCGGCTTTGAACCCTAAAAATCTTAGGGTTTGGCCTATCAAAACTCATAACCAAACAAATTTTTCACACTCATATCATAATTCCAAAACTCACAAACTCAAAATACAACTCTATTCTCAAATCATATTTAGAAAACTCTACCAAACGCTACCATAGATATTTACAATGGGGCCAAACGTTTGACAATCATTGGGACCAAAAAAAATAAATAAAGAAATAAAGTTTTGAGTGATATGTCTTATTTATAAGCACACTCCTATAAGATGATAGTAACGCCTAAAGGAATTCTATCTTCTCCATCACTCCATCTAAATTCCTCAACTTTTTTGGTCCATGAGATATATGAGAGCATATGCCACCTGCACCATTAATTTCATCACCTAATCTACTATTTATGTAAATTTAATATATCCAAACCCAATGGATGGATAGTAGAATAAATAATACCTTGGGCATTATAGGTGTGTCTTTGAGGCCCCATTTGGGCTGCAAACCAATTCCTAAGAATCCAATTCCCATTTCCTCTGCGACAGCTTTGACCTGCTCACCAGTATCATGCAAAGATAAGAACAACTTCAGCAGTCATATATTTCCAACTGATTGGAAACAAGTGAAAGTGAGCAGGAGAAGAACCATGAGAAAAAAGCCTTAATCGCATTTTGAACAAGAACAATTAAACTCAAAGGTCAGATTGAAAAATTATATTAGACAACACAAGTGGAAAAACAACTAACAAGTACCACAAAAACGTAGAAAATGAATCAAATGACACATGAATCATGCATCTTTGAAAAGAAGGTAGGGCTGCAAACGAATCAAATCGTTCATGAACAACTTGTATCTTGGTTGTTTAATTAAAGCTCTGTTAAGCTCGGCTGATTTGCTAATGAATGAGGTACAGGCTCATTTAGCAATTGAGCCGAGCTTGAGGAGAACCAAGCTCGGCTCAAATAGGCTCATGAATATAGCAAAATCTATAAATTAATTTTTTTTTTTTTATTATTTATGTATCTATTATTATAGTTTTAGACAAACCTGATAAAGGTGTGAATTAACCTCAGCACAAGTTTGATGTAAAGTTTCAAGAGGTGCACCACTAAGCTCAAATTGGCCTCCTGGTTCCAGTGATATGTTTTGCATTCCCTGCACAATAGCAAACCAAAAGCAAAGACCAAACTTGCTGCATGTTACTTTACGAAAAAACAATCATAAAGAACAAGAATAAAAAAATGTTTATTGCTTTTTAACCAAAAAAAATCTAGCATCATCATTTATAAAGAAGGAATGCATAAACCAGAAAACGGTTCAAAACTTCCCGTGTATTTAGAGAAGAAATGTTTATTTTTTATTGGAAAAACAAGATAGAAGAGTGTCTACCTGTTTAAGTCCAATGATGTTGTCACCCTCCATGATTCTATCCCAGTCAAATCTCTCAGCAATACCATTGAGCAACACTGTTATTTGTTCATACGTCATGGGCCTCAAAGTTTCAAACTCAAAGCCAATCTTTTCATGTTCTGTACCTATTCTGCAGAGACCACGTGATTAATTCAGAACAAGATAGAGAAAATCTTTCATAACTATGTTTCAATCAATCAATTCACTAAATATAAAAGTAACACGGATTGAAAGGAGTAATGAAGTGCTGGAAAAATTGTTTTCGATTATTCTTTTTACAGAAACTTTGTGCTGATAATTAGGTGGGATCCACACATCTGTTTGGATGGGTCCGACCGGTAACATAATTGTTGCCATGTAGAAAACAAGAATACGTATTTAGTTGGCAGAAATAAATTTTCGTGTGAAATGGAAATTGATGCCGACATGTGCCTCATGAAACATGCTACATGTTTGAATAAGGTGCAATTTTCTTGTCCCACATTGGAGACAATAGAAGAAGGTTGATGTGTTTATAAGTCTCTAGTTGGACTTTTGGGTTTTGGTCCTTAGGACACTATAGATTTTGTAAAGAGGAGAGTTATAAATTAAGGGGTGTTTTGGAAAGATGGTTAAAAATTGTTTTTTTTTTTTTTTGACTTTTTTGTGAGAGAAGGAAGTGAGTTAAAAGTTAGAAAGTAGCTTTTAACCCACTTTTCAAAATAGTCCTAAGTTTGGTTGGACTCCAAAACCACACGCGCTGCCACCCCCACACCAAACTGGGCGAGATGTGAACTAATGAATTTCAACTTCAATTTTTTTTTTTTTTGGCACCAAAATTTCGAAATTCAAATTTTGAATTTCAGAACTTGTCTTCTGTGCAGTTCTGGCAAACAGTCACTGGACCTGATTCCCTCTGGTCGCATCCATTCTTCACACCTTTTCTATGTTTCTGAACACCAACAAGCCTATATGAAAGCTGCCTCCATTCTGGTTTTATTCATTCCGAAAATTCCTTCAAGCTTTCATACATTCATCTTCATGTGTGAGTTTGTGTTAGTGTAAGTGCAATGCACAATTCTGGTTCATTGGTGATCGTCCTGTCCTGGAGACAGGATGTTTATTGTTCTCAAGCAGGCCGGCCCTGGCTTAAGGCCAATAAGGCCTGTGCCTTAGGCAACAAAAATAGGACCCAAATTTAGTAAAATGTTATAGACCCAAAAAAAAAAAATTTTGTTTTTTTTAGGATTAATTTAAAGGGCCCCAAAATATTTTATTCGGTCCATATATGGTTTAGCACATATTTATTTATAAGTATAGTTTGGCCCATATTTATTAAAATGAAAATATATATTAAAAAAAAGTGTTTGGGCCCAAAAAGAACAATACATACAATATATGGGCCCTAATTTTTTTTTTTACCATCTTTATCTATTAGATTTTAGTGAAATAAATAATTTTGTCCCAATTTTTTTACCTAAGTCTTTTTCAGTTTTAATTGAATAATTTTTTCATAATTTTTTTGCCCTAATTTTGTTTCATTAAATTGTTTTGTTTATAATTTTAATGATTATATGTGCAAGTAAATATTTTTGTGGTTACAAAAAAATAAAAAAAATTGTAACTTATTGTTTTATTCATGAACTTCTTTCTTTTTCAATATAAAAGGGCTTTATTTTCGAAATTCACCTTAGGTCCCCTAAATCTCAGGGCCAGCCCTGTTCTCAAGTACCATCAGAAAGGACGAAATTCTATTTTCCGAAAACATTGGCCTCAATCACAAACGTATTCATTATCAATATGCATAAACCATGTAAGGTTTGATCCAAAAAAAAAGGTTTGATCCAAAAAACAAAAAAAATTATGTAAGGTTTATTTTGTTCTTTATTTTATTTGCTTAAATTAATTATTTGCCGAAATTTATCTCCAGCATGAAGAGCCAACCGTGAGCATTGGTAGATTACAATAAAAGTTAATCATTAAAAAAAAAAAAAATCAAAGCATCTTGAAGTAAAATATACAACAAGAGAGCTAGAAGTTGGACCTCCAATTCTCCTTAGGCTTGCACCCAGAAGCATGGTGTCGTACAAGATCCACTTTCGTCAATGGCTCTGTAGCAATAACAGCATCCTCTGTAGGGGGAGCTGCATTGACAATTGCCCGGTGTCCTCGTTTGTACCATACTCCTGAACTGTCTAAATGCAAACTCTGCATTGTCTTTGTGGAATTTGATGGTAAGGACAGAAAACTTGTGCAAGTTTCCTTCATTTTGTTGGAAACAAGACTGTAGCCCGGTTTACATCTTACATTCTCGGAAGGAATGCAGTGTGATGGGCCACCGAGGGACAAAAACGCCATGGTTTGCCCCTGCAAAAGCCATACACGCAACCTCTCGGTTAACAACTCAGTAAGCCAAAACTACACACAATCAGTTCAACAAACAAGCACATTCATATTCCTTTCCAGCAAAACATGACAAACAACTAAGAGAACTAGTCAGTGAAATCATTCAATTGAATTTGGTTTATTCACATCACATGGTTAGCAGTGCAAAGATAGACTAAAACCCATTAGCCCAATCTACACTTAGCAACACCCAATAAAATGGTAATGTGAAGTCATGAACCATTAAAACTTACAATGTGTAGCTCACAAGAGTTAGTCATAGACTACAAATTCTAACCTCCCTTGTTACAATGGGAAGGCTACCGTGTGCACCTTTATCCACTTCACATAAAAAAGTACATCTTTTTTTCACAAATTCTATAACATTTATCAAAAAATATTTTTTTTTTTTCTCTTCGCAAAAAATTTGACTTTCTGTTTCTCAAAAAAATACTAATTTTTACCACAAAAGGTACCAACCATAATTTGTAACTTTCATCACAAAATCGTAACTTTTCTTACAATGTGCAAGTGCACGTTGTAGTATTTTTATAAAGTTATGTTTGTTTCATAAATTTGAGTAGAAATTTAAAAAGAAAAAAAAGAATGAGTAGGTGAATGGGTGTATGAAAACTTACATTTCACACATATCCTATCTAAATTTATGATTCAAATATAGCTTAAACGACAAATTAAAATAAAAAAAAATACTCAACAATGACAAAAATTATAGAGTGAAAACAATATCAGTATCAATGTGCACATATATATAGATATCAAGATTAAAATAAAACAAAATAAAATAAACAAAAAAAGATGAGCTCCGGATTTACGAGCAATTGGAATTGAATATGTCAAATGAACTTGAACTGCTGGGTGTGCGTGCCCGAGTCTATACATACACACACATACAGATCTCCCCTTATATACAAGATTTGGTTTGTGTTAGGAGGCTTGCTTTTTCGCCGTACCGAAATTACCCCTTTCGCTATAAATATTTTCTTTGTTGCAATTGGTTTGGTCTTTTGACCTTTGTTCACGTGGCTTCTTCTTCTTTATTGGTTATCTTTCATATGATTTATATTTATTTATGGAGAAAAGTTACCTGCAACAATTTTATATTTATAAATTCACTCACAATAATAGAATTGTGGTCTATATCATTCAGGCCTCGTTTAAGAACATGCTATTTTAGTAATTTTTTAATTTTTTGGGTATAATATGAGGTAAGAAAAACTAATATGTTTGAGATGATTTTTTGGCTTTTTACGAAAAGATGTGCAAAAAATAGAGAGAAAATTGAATCTTTGACTTTTTAGTATTAATTATTGACTTTTTGATTCTTTTAGTAACTTTTTAACTTTTAGACTAAAACAGCCACTTGTCAAACGAGACCTAGGTATATAGTATAGTAAATTAAAAATTAACATATATTATACTATATAATTGTGAATCGAATTGTATGAACTTTTGAAACTCTCAAATATTTTCTAACTATGTGATGAGAGAGTTATTAGGTTTGATATCATTGAGTGTGTAACAAATTACCACACTTAATATAAAAAATAAAACCTTCAACTATTCTTCTGTACAACAATAAAATTACCAGAACTGTTAATTAAAATATATTTATGATATTATTAAAAATTATCAATTGACTTATTAGTTAATTAATAAAATAAGTCATTTGTTATGCGATTAAAAAAATGAAAGGATGGAATATAATTTTGAAAATCATAAATCGCAATCAGTTTTAAGGGAAATGCTCTGGTGTGTAATGCACACCGTATGTAATCCTATACAAAATTACATAAATTTTCATGAATTTACATAATTAATCACACAAAATGTATAAGTTGAACACAAATTTGCCTAAGTTCATGAAAATTTATGTGATTACGTGAATTTGTATTGAACTTAAGCATTTTTGTGAGACCACTTATATAAATTCGTGACATAAGCCCTAAACTAAATAAATTGTTAGTGTAATTCTCCCTTCTATTAATTTATAATACAATCTATATAATTCTATCATATATTTAATAATTTATTCTATTTAATTTCATAAAACAATAGCCTTATTTTTAAAAATATTATCAAAATATAAAATTTAAGGCCTCATTTGGGAACAGGCTAATTTAGTAATTTTTTGGCTATTTGGCTAAAATATGAGTTAAAAAAAAAAGCTAGTATGATTGGAATGATTTTTTAGCTTTTTACGAAAAGATGTATAAAAAGTAGAGAGAAAATGGAATCTTTGATTTTTTGGTATAAGTTGTTGGTTTTTTGATTTTTTTAGTAACTTTTTGACTTTTTGACTAAAAAAGTCACTTGCCAAACGAAGCCTAAATATATCATAATAATAGCCCATGCGTTGCACGGGACTTTTGTGTTTCAATAATGCAAGGATGATTGAAATCAAAAAAAATAAATAAAAATAAATAGATAAATAATGGCACCCTTGTGCCACATTTTTTTTATGGTTTGGTTCAATATTCAGATCAAAAAAAAAAGAGAGTAAATAATGTACCCTTGTGTCCTAATTTTTATACCAAAAAAAAAATCGAAACTAGTTTACAGTATCCAAAAAATTAAATAAAAATAAATAAATAAATAATAGTACCCTTGTGCCACATTTTTATATGATTTGGTTGGAATCGAATATGCTTCTCCATATTTGGATCAAAAAATAAATAAGTAAATAATGTACCAGTGTGTCCCATTTTTTATATGTTTAGATCCAAAAAACATCGAAACTAGTTTACAAAATACTGTTTATGAAAAATAGTGATAGCATTGATTATTATTGATCTTGCTTTGAACCGCGATTGGGACCTCGAATTTGAGGTCCCCCGAATGCCCCGAACTTCAGCAGAAGACGAAGAAGAAGAAGGGGGAGGAGAAAGGAGGAGGGGGAGGAAGAAGGACTGGAGGGGGCCTAAAAAATGGAGGAAGAAGACGGAGGAAGAAGAGGCAGTGATCGGCGACAGAGGCGGAGGCGCGGCGACGCGATCGGCGACAGGCGACCTGTCTTCCCTCTCTCTCTCTTTCTCTCTTCTCTTTCTCTCCCTCTCCCTCTCTGTCTCTGCTTCAGACCGAAGAAGAAGAAGAAAATGGAGGAAGAAGAAGAAAATGGCGGAAGAAAAGAAAAAAGAAAAATAAATAAAAATTGAATGGCTGAAACGATGTCGTTTCAGCCATTCGGGGGATTTGGGGGAAAAGGATTCGAGGTCCAAATCTTTTTCCATCTTGCTTTATCTTCTTTGAAAAATGAATAATGTTTTGGACCATTAAAGCAGTTGCTCTAAACCTGCACTAATGAGGTAGTAATGTTGTGAGTCTCACCTTGATGTAATATTTTGGCTTAACTTTTGATTTTTTTATTTTTATTTTATTTTATTTTTTGGAAGTGTCAGCTTTTTTAAAGCTCTATTTTAGAGCTACTAATCATCACTGTTAAAAAATTATGGTAGTGACTGTGTCACATGTTTAATATGTTTAGATTCAAAGTATCGAAATAAGATATACAAATTTAGTTTTAAAAAACAATAATAATAAATCAAAGTTTAACTATTGTAAATAAAATAAAATTTAAATTTTGTCAATTTAAACTTTAAATTTTTGATTTTTTAATTTTTAATTTTGATTTATCAATTTTTAATTTAAACTTTTGAAATGTAATCAAAGGAAATGGTGAGATGGTCGACCATATTTTTTTACCATTTCAAAATTGTTTTATGGGGCACAATCATGACATTTTGAATAAAAAATAAAGCTCATGTAAGACCCATTGTATGGGTCAATTTGGGAATACAATAAAAAATCAAAGTCAGCTTTCAATTTCTTTTAAATTATATTACTTCTTACATTTTTTATACATTTTTTTAAAAAAATCAAAAAAATTAAAAAATTAATTTTTAATTATCTTCCCAAAACATCCCTCTATATGATTGTCATATAAATGAAGTCATATGGGACCCTTGTACCACATTTTTTTATGGTTTGGTTGAAATCGGATATCCTTCTCAATATTCGGATCAAAAAATAAATAAGTAAATAATGCTACCATTGTGTCACATTTTTTATGTGTTTAGATACGAAAAATGGAAACTAGTTCACAAAATATTGTTTATGAAAAATAGTGATAGCATTGAAATATTGGAGGAGGATCCCTCCAATCCAGATTTTGTATCGGAGAATGTTATTTGGATCTGTGGAATTTACTATGGGTCTCGTTTTAATGATCTGCCCATTCATTTTATCGGATACTTTTATTTTATTCACAAAAAAAAATTAAGTTGATCCAATAATTTTGACTTGTTTAATTTTTTACTAAAAAATAGACAGCAATTATATTTTTAAAATAAATCATACATTTTTTTAATGACAAACGTAATAAATTGAACAAGTTACACTTATTGGATCGATCTAATTTTTTTTTATGGATGAAATACAAAAAGTACCTGACAAAATGAATAGTTTAGATTATCGAAATGGAACTCGTGTTAAATTTCACAGACCCAACAACAACTTCCAATCCATTTTTTGGATTGGAAGGAACCCTCCTCCTTGATCATTATTGATCTTGCCTTATCTTCTTTGAAAAATAATTGTCGTGACTGTCACATGTTTAATATGTTTAGATCCAAAATATTGAAACAAGGTATACAAATTTAGTTTAGAAAAATAATAATAATAAGTCAAAATTTGACCATTGTAAATAAAATAAAATTATAAATTTTATCAATTTAAATTCTAAATTTTTAATTTGTTTTCAATTTACACTATTAGTTTTTTTTCGTTAATTAAAATTTGAGGAAAAAATTATATTTTAATCTTTAAATTCAATGTAAATATACAAAAAATATATAAAATTAATTTTTTCTCCGTAATTTTACTTAACAGAAATTGATAAATAATTTAGATTGAAAATAAATTAAAAAATTATAATTTAAATTGATAAAATTAAATTATCAATTTTTTTTTTGTTTGTTACCAGGATTAAATCCTTAATTTATTTTTTTTTTTAAATTTCTCCTTACTAATAAGTTGAAGATGACGACGTTCTGCATTGCCTTGGAATTATTTGCTATTCATATGAAGATCAGGTGCCTGCTTCTTGGGTTTGTAGCTTTCCTTGTGGGCCCGTGAGGAATGGTCTCATCGAGGGTCAATTTGACGATACAGTTAGAAGTTAAATATTTCAGTCGTGCTGGGGGGCTCGAATTTGGAGCTTCCGAATCCCCCGAATCAACCAAGAAGAGAAGAAGAAGAAAGAAGGAAGAAGAAGAAGGACTGGAGGGGGCCAATCGGGCTGGAGGTAGAGGCGGCCATTTGAGGCGGCAGCTGATCGAGTGAAGCAGAGGCACAGGAGGGGCCTTCTCGTCTCTCCTCCTCTCTCTTTCTCCCTCTCCTCCTCTTCTCCTCTCTTCTCTTTCTCTCTTCTCTCTCTCCCTCTCCCTCTTCTTCTCTGCGTTTCAGATTGAAAAATGAAGGAAAAAAAAAAAAATGCCCAAAACGACGTCGTTTTGAGCATTAGGAAGATTCGGGGGAGAAAAGTTTCGAGCTACGAAACATTTTTCTAAATATTTATTTCAAGAAGGATTCAATTAGAAGGATTCTACTTACACCACAAAATTATCTCCTTACACTCATCAAATTTTTATTTTATTTTTTACAATTTTTATAATATCAATTTTATCCTTATCCCTACTATTAACTATTCTCTTTACCTCCAAACCTTTCAAACCTTAGTTTCCGAAGATAAAAGAAAAGCATAACAAGTTGTCTCAATGAACACTGGATGGCATAAACTACATGCATCACTAAAAGAGCAATAAACTGCATTATGTGCGTTATACGACTAGGAATGAACCATCATCACTATTTTTTTTTTTTTTGAACTTACTGCAAATTCAAATGCTTTCCACCATAGAAGGAAAACTGTTAACAATGTGAGGGTATTACAGGCAGCAGAAACATGTGAAGTTCAAGCATCAAAGCGGATTGATACTAGGCATCATGGAATTAAAGGTGGGGATGAGGGTAAAATTAGTATTATGAAAATTGTAAAAAAATAAAATAAAATTTTAATATTTTAAGGGTGTGGTGTAAAAGAATCACCCGTTCAATTGTTTGATAATTTTATAAGATGACTTGTGACAAATTACTGATAAGATTTTTTTTTTTAAGTGAAAAAAAAAAAGAAAAAGAAAGTTTTGTGGGATATCATAACTTCCACAGGTCTTAAACCGAATTAATCAGTTGACAGTCAGATTTAACCTAATTCAAAAGAAGAAACTCCTCACTGTGATAAAGGTGGTAGAGTTTTGCAACAATAATATAATAAATAAAGATTGAAAGTTAATTTTAAAACTTTAAAGAGAACTCTAATAATGTGACAAAAAATGAGACTCATATATAATGTGATGTGTGTGTATTTATATATATTTTTTTCTCTTATCACATTATTAAAACTCTTTTTAAAATTTCAAAATTAAAGTTATCAATCATCTAATACAATATACAGCGCCGGACAGACCCCCCCCCCCCCACACCACCCCCCCCCCACACACACACGGGGGTAAAAAAAAAGAAAAAAAAAAAAAAAAAAAAAAAAAAAAAAAAAAAAAAAAAAAAGGGGGGTGTGTGTTTTCAAGTGGGGGTCTACAATATATGTCCAAAGACTTTACACACCTGAATGTCCAAATCCAGACAGTTTGCACCCGCGTGTCGAACTCAGAACGGGTGAAGAACCACTGATAAGATTGTTTGAAAGAAACTATTTATTTCATTTCCACATAATTTGTAATAATATAATATCTTAATATATTTATTGAATAATAAAGTTAACATAATAAAAAATTAGAAATAGAAGGGAATCATTTGGGAAGAAAAGAAAATACTGAAAAAATAAAAAAATATTACAAAAATAAATTTATTCTCTATTATTTTACACGTCCTTTTATTAAAAAAATTTAAAAATCATTAGAAAAAGTCTATTCCCAACAAATAATATGTAATTCATAATAATATCATAAAATTCTATAACATTAATTATTAAACAGCATCTTTTTTATCACCACAAAAATATAATTTTCACTTTAAAATGCACTCCATAAATTTTCCATTCATAATTTTTATTTTCAAAAATCATAACTTTTTTATGATATGTCCTTTTTAGCTGGACATTGTAATTTTAGAAATTATATATTGCAACATATAAGCATCGTGTATATACATTTATAGATATTATGCTTTTATGTCAAGTAAATTGTAATGTTTGTTCAGCTAGAAATACTAACACATTTATTAACAATCTTACTAATATATTTATAAGTTTTGGTACGATCAACTATCACTTGATATGAAACTCACATTAATTTATGAGTGTGTTAATAAGATTGTTAGTAAATGTATTAGTATTTTGGCATTTTTCTTGTCCGTGTTTAAAGGGTACAATAAATACTATTAATACAACATTTAAGCATTTTTCTTGTTTTTTGTCTTATTTTAATATAAGGTAAATTACACTGACACCCCTTAAAATTTTTGTTTAATATAGATTCCTCTCTCATGATTGCTGATCTCATTATAAATTGTCATCTGCATTGCTGATGTTATACCTTAAAATTTTCTAAATAACCATTTTGTCCCTTTTCCTACCATTTCTTCTTCACATCATCATGACTACATTTACAATTTTCTATCGTTAAATTTTAGCTGAACATAATTTTATTGAGTGATGATAGACAAACATAAATTTTATATAAAATTTTCAAACACAATGATATAACTTAATGGTAACCTTTCAGTTTAAAACAAAACACACAATAAACATGATTTATATTTACAATAACATCACTATCACAACATTTTTATGATATTTTTTGTACAAATTTTTATATATAAATAGAATTTTTCATTTTTTTTTCTCGTCTATTCACCTATATTTATTATAGTATTACTAAACACCGTCATTCACATTTATTACAGTATTATTGAATTTTTATATTTTTATATTTTTTTGTATTTGGTGAATTTAAAAAAAAAAATCACAAATATTGCACTTTTAAGTATATCTAGATTAGATGTATCTAAAAAATAAAAATAAAAATAAAAATTTCTTAAAATATTAAAAAAAATCTTTAAAATAAAAAAAATAAAAAAAACACGAAAAATAAAAATAAAAAACTCAATTTTTTGTGAGTTAAATCAAAGAAGATGATTGTTATTTTCTTTGAAATGACATGAACAAAATATCAATATTATTTTATTATTTTATATGTCTAAAGGTTAAGGGACAAATATGTCATTTTAATCTGACAGAAGAATAAGTATAATTTTTTAAACATGGTGAAAAATTTATATTAAATAAAAACCTCAAGGGACGTCAGTGTAATTTACCCTTTAATATAATTGTTTTTCATGTTTTCAAAAAACAAAAAATTACGTACTTCTTACTATTGTAAATTTTTTCTTGATATTTATTTTTGTAGCGATGCCAAACATATGATAAATGATCTGTGGACATAATAAAACACACGTACATAATTGGATTTTATGTTTGTAGGAATAGGAACGCAAACATGAAGAGAAATTATTAGTTTTGAGTTGATATTTTACCTAGAACTTTTTGTGAATGAGGGGTGATTTGAGAAGTTGGTTAAAATTTGATTTTTTTTCTTTTTTTTGTTTTTTTGTCTTTTTTTATGTAAAAAATGTGAGAAATGATATAACTCAAATGGGTTAAAAGATAAAAAATTAGCTTTTTACTAGCTTTCTAAATTGCCCCTAAATCTTGTAAGAGCTCCAAACCTTCAAACTAAATTATTTGAATTTCTAACCCCCCCCCCCCCCCAAAAAAAAAAAATAGAATAGAAAAAAAAACATATCATAAAAACATATAATAAATAAAACCCTCATCTTATGATAAATAATATAAACAAAAAAAATGGCATATCTCAGCATCAAATCAAAAAAGATCCAAAAAATGAACCTTATCCAATCTTGTTAGATAAACTACCAACATTTGGATAATGTAGGCCACCTAAAGACCTTCTAGAGCTCAAATGTGATACAAGAGGCTTCTCCCATAATGCCCATAATATATTACTTTTATGTCATACCATTTCTGACCATATCTTATTTTACATCACACCGACACTTCTAGTAAAAAATCTTACTTCTATAATCTATAACATATATAACAGAATGAAAACTGTTTGAATCTAACACAAAACGCCAAAACGTTTTTTTGCATCTAATGTCCCATTGCACAAAATTGCCCTCCATTTGTCTTTGCATTATCCAAACAAACAATGAAGAGAGCTGACAGAAGCTCACCACTAGAGGTGAGGATGATCCGATTTGGATTTATTTTTAATAAAATAAAAAACAATTCATTGTCTACGGTTTAAAAAAAATTGTAATCAAATTAAATCATTAAGATTATTCAACCAATCTAACCCAAATCATTTAAACACAATTCGATTTGATTTGGAACTACGTTTTTACATAATCTGTTCCTAAAAAAAATCATATAACATTATCAAAAAAAAATTAACTTATCATCAATTTGAAAAATAATAATAATATGCCCATCACACAAACTACTCTTATAATATTCAACAATTAAGCAAAAACATAACATTAAGCAAACATTGTTTAACATATTAAAAAAAAAACTTAATATTTAGCAAATAAACATACTATGATTTAAGTTAATAGTAATATTACGAATCCAGAAATTACCTAGAATTATTATCTTGTTATTCATATTTATTCTACATATGAACTCTACACTGTACAAATTTAATCTCCACTAACAACCACCCATCCAGAAAAATCTAGGTTCCCATTGTCAAATCCAATAGTTATTGGAATTGATCCTTTAGGTTCAGATAGATCATTATCTTGTAATGTTTTTTTTTTTTTTTGTCAATCGATCCTTCTTTTTATCCTTTTCCTTTGTGCTCATGAATGATTAAATAATTGAATCTCTTATAACGGTGACAATCCAATTTTAGTATTCTGTTTGGTTTTGCCATTTTTTTTTTATCATTAATTTTATTAAAGTTAATTTGACTAAATTTTGCTTTTATGAGTACTACACCATGTATAAGATGATTTCTAATTATAATAATCTCCTAATTTTGCTCATCCAATTTCACTTTTAATGATATAGAATTAGAGATGCTAAATACAAGAGAGAGAAGGGTGTGGAATCGCATCACATAGGGGGTGGGCCATGTCGTTCAAGGTGGATAGAAGGGCAAAATTAGGGAGATGTAATACCACTCATCCAATTATTTCATGTTTTAGTCAATACCGTCAATTTTATTGAGTATTTTATTAATACAAGAGGTACGTGTCATTTTTTTTTTAATTTGAAAAAATAAATATTATGTATATTTTTTGAAAAATTCAAAAATATTTAGTAGATTAATTTATTATTCCCATAAAATAATTTTTTCACAATATTTATAAAAGAAATTACATTCAATTATTAATGTACTCAAATTAATTCAGTATTTCTTATACGCGTACTTTGATTGTATTAATTTTGTAACTATTATATAAAAGAATGTAAGGCAGCAGATGAAATGAATCTACCGCTATGTAATTATCTAATTTATCCTTATTGTGCTAATACAATTTCATTTGAACCAAACAATCTCCATTACACCGTTTCTTGCACACTATTTGAAGAAAAGTTCAGATAAATACATACATGTGCTAGAAAAAAAGGTTGTAACTCACAATCCATGATGTGGGGGAAGTTGTTATTTTTTATTGTAATTATTAAAAAACTTGTAGAATTCATCAATAAAATCATTTAAAAAATTCAATTAATTGGATATTGATAATTATATAATTGAGTATTAATTATGTGGGAAAAAAAAGAGTCTATTATCAAATTTATACTAATTATTTAATTTTGAAAAAATAAATATCATCTAATCATGTGACTATAAATGCTCAATTAATTTAATTTTTTTATTAATGATATACTCAACAAGTCTTACAAGATTAACTATTTACATCACAATTAAAACTTCCCAAATAGAGCTCTTATTGACCTTTTATTGTAACAGTTACTCGCATGCTCTATTTGGAAATGCCTAATGTGTCTTTCCATAGTCCCTCCAAGTGTCTGACATGAGACACTACTATTGGCTCAACCAAACAAAAGCCAACATGTGTTTATACTAGATGTCACCATTATTCGGACCATCGTTTCATAGAAGAATAATGGAGGCAACATTTTTTAGAAGTTACAAATCCACTTCTCACTCAATAAAAAGAATTTCGGGTGAGCCTTTGCCTTACTAAAAATTTTAAGTTGTTTTCTATTTGATTTTATGTATTCTAATTTGAATGGAAAGCTAATGTATTTTGTTTTCTTTCGTTTTTGCGGTGTTTAACTCTTCTTGCTTTTTATAAATCATGGATATAGTGTGCCAGCTATGTGATAAAATTATCCGAAGAATACATTTACTATTTCCAAACAAGACAAAGTAAGTTATTGTAGAAAACCTCTAATGTTATGTGTGCTTTAATAAATATTTATTCCTTAGCTTTTGTACGAAATAACAGTCATTTGTGTATACTTTAATAAATATTCATTCTTTAGCTTTTCTATGAAATAACATTCATTTATAATAGTAAATGATAGTTTTATTTATAATATATGTAGATTTATTTAGGGAGTAGTAATAATAAATTAAACTTGAGAATAGAATGATCATTTTATTTCAATTGTATTTTATTGAACCAAAAACTATTTAGGAGTTGGATCCCACTAGATTTTTATTCCTCAATATAATTTTTTCACTCTTCCTTTATGATAATATTTTCTTATTAGTTTTGTTCACTTGACATTTTTAAACATGTGTTCTACGCGATTTGTAACAACTTTTTTCATTCATGTTATATTTGCACTTAGAAGTAACATTACTGATAACATTATCCAATATTTGATTACATATTTCATGTTTGATGAAAGCTATATGATTTTTCTTCATTTTCACACTTGCTTTTTAATTGAAAATAAAAATGGTCCATATACTATGATCTTCCAAAGTACAAATAATTATTATTATTACTTTTGAACATATTAGGATATTCTCTAATTGAATTTTGAAATTTTAAATTATTAGATGATATTTTTTTTTAAAATTGTCCCAATATGACATTTTTAGTCATATTACATCGTTTACCTATATTTTTAGAAACTAAATTTTTAAAAGAAAACATATAAATAGATGAAATAAGAATATTATAATTGACATAATGTATCATATGAAAAGATTAGATTATTTTTTAAGAGGAACAATACCTTTAGGTTATGTTTGATTCACAAGATTAATAGTGAAATATTAATAATCCTATTAAATTAGTGTGGTATTCACTATCCAATTGGATTAATATCCATTGGATTAATAATTCCACCCCTACCGCATTACTAATAATCTTATAAATTTGTTGGATTAATAATCCTAAACCAAAATGTTAAAACAAACATAGAATAATTGGGCTTACAGATTAATAATCCCAATCCTATACTCTAATCCACCCAATCAAACATGCCCTTAATAGTTAATATATATATATATAAATTTGATTAATTGATAGATTCAATATTTTAAGCACCTTGATATGCAGAATAATATCAAGAAATGCAACCCGTGTATTTTTGCATATGAAGCTAACTTAAAAAAACTAATAACAATGCGACCCCCACGCGCAACTAGTTTGAAGTAAACATGACACATTATTCTCATGTGCTACATAAGACTTCTCATATAAGAGTATCTTCAATCATTTACATTTTCTTTTATCAAATTTAAATTTGATTAAAAAAAATACTAAAAAGATCATCTCCAATTCTTAAAATTACACATACAATAAAACCATATAAAATATAAGCTATTTGAGCTTCGCTCAAAAGACAAGCAAACTAGACTTAGTCTTGAACATATCTTTTAAACTCGTCTAACTTAAATAACTCACTATTCAACTTCACTAAACTCGTCTACAATGTAAAACATATGCAGAATATATGCAATTTGGGTAGGTATATTCTGCTAAGAGATGACTGACAAAAGAATTAAACCACATGATAGTTAGCTAGTCTTTTGGCCACTGTATCTCCCTTAAAATAGAGGTCTTAAGTTCCACTCCTAGGAGTAGTATGGAAGGGCAAGTTTTTCTTGCAAGGTGTATGAGTGTGAATTTCAACTCCTTCAAGGTGCAAATTTAGGCCAAGTTTGAAAAGTTTAGAATAATACAACTTTTTTTTTTTTTCTTTGTATATAAAAAAAAAAAAAAAAAAAGATATTGATTGATGTGAAAAAAAAAAAAAAAAAAAAAAGAATAAGATAATATAATTTATATTGGGATAATAACTAACCTCTGACTTTGTCGATAAAAAAGTTTTTTTAAAAAAATTAAACAGAGAAGCACATGGCACATGATGTCAGTCACGTGACTTAAAATTATGTAGCAGAAAATAACTGGGTTCAAACATAGCCATAGCACATACATCATTTTTGTACATATCATGATGTTATGATAAATACCACACAGATTGTATGAACACTGGAACAAGATGAAAACCAAACAATTTCAACATGAGGTTGTAAAAAGTGAAACCTGGATTGAACATTGAACGTGTTTAAGCACAAATGACCTAGTTATATACCAATAAAATCTCACTACACAAAGAAAACTCTTTATAATCAACAAACAATTTCCCTGTAGGTTAAATAAGTGTGGTGATAATCTGGTTATATGATTATGTTCAAGATCAAATGATTCAAATAAGCTTAGTTTGTTGCTGTCCTACAAAAAAATTGTGAACCATGTCACAAGCAACAGCAATTCCACCAAGGCAACTTGAACATTGAGCAATCAACCATTACAACTAATAAAATGTAATCACTAACACAGTAGCTAGCTATTCCCATCAACGTCAAAGGCCGTAGGCCATACTACTAACTTGATCTTAAAAAATGAAGATAGTTTTTAAGATAGCACAATTATGAATTTCATATGCATAATAATTTTAAAGATCCTACTGCACACTGAGAATATCCTCTATTGATTCTTGACCAAGCAATACAATTTAGCTATATCCTACAACTGTTTTGGAAATTTGGATTAACTTCCTTCACTTGCAAGGTTTTAAATAGTTCTATTCACTTGCTATATTGTACACTACTATTGTCAGTTGACAATAACTGATCTTGTTACATTCTGGACAATAGTTGCAAGAAAAGCCACATCCAAGCATACATGACGTGAATTATTCATCTAAAACAATAGTCTTAGGTGTCAACTGAAATTACACCCAAAAATTGGAAAGAGAATTACACACAAAAGGACATTTCTCATGGAGTGCGCACGAGATATTTAAATCACCTCAATATAGCAGCTCCTCAAAAACAGGATCCACTGATCTTCCCCACTTCCCATGGTACAACTCCAAAAGCTTCTCAGCTGGTGTCACACCTGAAAAAACGAGGGGAAAAAAAAAAATGAAAATAAAAGGACATATCAGATTAAATGGGTAACATTATCACTTACTATCCAAAGCAATTGGGATCGCTATGAGTTGAGGACTTTGCTGGAGATGCTGGAAGGTCTCTTGTTGGAAAATTATTCAGGTCTGGTGGAAGACCTTTGGTTTGATTGAGGATGATGATTCTAGCAAGTGCTTTAATCTGCTGGAGAGAGGGAGGGGAGTTGGGAGGGGGTGAGGCTCTCAGAGGCGGAGTTTTGATGGCTTTGTCAGCCAATGGCTGAGGCTTTAAATTAAATAGTCTGATGGGAGGACTTATTGAACAAGGAGGGAAGGGAGTGTAAGAACTCCTAAAGCAAAGGATGGGATGGGTGGTCATTAGTAACAAAGGCATTGGGGACTTTGATCGGTGAGGGGCAGAGAGACATGCAAAGCCTCTGAGGTCTTTCCCTGATGCAGCAAAGACCCAACCATTGCCCACTAAGATCGTGAAGGTGAAAAGCAGAACAGTGGGGAAGGATGTGGGTTGTTCATACAAATTGGTGGCAAAAGTTCTTGCAAACAGACGAGGTTGGTGGTTGGAAAAAGTTACTTCAGAGCCATAAAATGCCTTTTGTGGGTGATGGGCAAATCTTGGATACAGTTTTCGTAGTAAACAAGGCGATTGACTCTCATATTTGCAATGGTGTTCTAGGGGTTATTTGTAAGCTCCACATAGAAAAGGTGTATAACCAATTGGGATTTCTTACAAGCTGAGGACAACGAGTTTTGGTAAAAAGTGGAGATCTTGGGTTTGATAAATATGATTCTCAGTAATGGTAAATGGTTCTCCTCAAAGGTTCTTCCGTAACTCAAAAGGCTTGGGATGAGTTTGTGGGTCATATCATATTGAGGTTTGGAAATGGATAAGGGTGACAGTATAGAAATATAGATGGTGTGGGGGAGCAGACCCTTAAGAGATCATTCCTAACTATTTTTTGTTTGGTTAGGAATAAGGACACTATTGTCGTGGAGAATGCATACGGGGGTCACAATCATACGTTATGCAACGTTCCTTTTGTGGAGAAGAGCAAAATTGGGAGGTGGATGAGCTTTTGGCCTTATTTCCGATTCTATGCAAGTTACCAAGTCTTGGCAGGAACCAAGTTGCGCTCTGTTAGGCTCCCTCATCTAGAGGTGTGTTTGAGGTGAAGTCCTTCTATGAAGTTTTGTTAGGAGACAATGGAGCCTCAATGGAGGCCCCCTTCAAAGGTGGCCCTTTTTGTCTGGAATGCAGCTCACAAGAAAATCTTTACCATAGACAACCTAAAAGGATACGGCATATCAATGTAAACTAGTGTTGCATGTGCAAGTGTGATGATGAAAATGACCAAAATCTTCTTCTACATTGTAGCGATGGGAAGAAGTTGTGGGGCTTGGAGCTTTTTTTGTTTGAAATGTCATGGGCTTTCCCAGGAGGAGTAGTGGACATTTGCACGCTTGGATGGGTGGCAGGATGGGAAAATGGAAGAGGAAGGCATTGCTTTATGTGGATTATTTGGGGAGAACATAAAAGAGAACTTTTTGTGGGTATGAAAACCCTATGTATAGATTTAAAATTTGTTTTGTTTAGTTGGGTATCACCTAACCTGTTCTAACCACCTCAGCCACCTCATTCAAGAATCCAGTTTCCTTGTAGCCTCTCCTTTCCAAGCCATCCTGCAAGAATAGATTAATTATCAATTGTAAAATCAACATTATAATGATTGGAAACATTGACAACAGTAACAACAATAAGTTTTTAACTTGCCTTCGCGAACTTTACAACATCTTCGGCTACATGCTTCAGCAATCCATCACGAAATGATGTCTTTAGACCACATATAGGTACCTATCAAATACTTTTCAGAATTAGATTTCCATCTTCATTGCTAAAAAGAAACTGTCTGTATTTTAATATGATAGAACATAAGTTCAAGGACGCAAGTCATCTTGTAATTCAGTAGGCAGATATCATTTAACACACTGGACTTATTGAACCAATGTATACGGTAACCAAAAAGGCTGATGTGTCACCTATAAATACAAGTCATTGACAACAGTTTCAAATTAAAAATCCATTAACAAAACATTTAGCAATAAAAATGTCAAATATCTTAATGTTGAACGCTAATTGTAAGGGATGTTCTTCCCTAAGTCTGATAACACAATAAAGCACTTAAAATTGAAAACATTCAATGGTTTCACATTTAATTGCATTTGATAACACAATCACCTACCACTTAAATATGAAAGTTGACTCAAAGGGGGTCTTACTTTAAGTCAAAGAAACTTGACTTATCAACAAATGCTTGTGAAAGTTAGTTTTCATTTTCATTCTCAACTAACATGTTTATCTAAAATTTTTCAAATTTAATAATTCAATACTGAAATGTCTTAGAGCTAGAATTTTAGTGCCAGAAATTTCCATTACTTAATTTTCAGTTGTCAAATAGGCATATTGAGAGTACATAAAGCAAGAACCATGAGCATAATGTGTTTTTCTCCCAATCATTCTGACCACAACACCATTTTCTATTTTACCATAGTTTAGAATGCATATTACGAATAAAAAGATGCAGATCATGGCTGCATCTCCCTTTGCTTGTTTTGAATGTGTGTATTACCTTATTTCTCAACATCTGTCTTTCTTCCGTGGTCCAATCAGCTACTATATCTAGAACATTTTGTAGAGAAATGTCATCATATAATATACCCACCTGAAATTTAAATAGCCACATTATGAGTAACTATAGATGAACGAAGAAGTTAATTATTTTATCAATGCAAACCAAACAACAAAGTTGTCAAGTGTCAGATGGGGTCATGCTCCACAAAAGTAAGATGACAACAAAAGGAACCCTAAAAAAGGTAAAGTCCTCAAAAATGTGTTTCATGTTTTTCCTTTTTTTACGTAATCAATAAAAAATTCTCTCAAAAATTAATAGGCGCACACAGCAAAAGGAATATATATACAGATTTTTTTTTAATATAAACTAAGTAGTTATATCAGCATTGACAAACTAATGTAGAATACATATCCAATGAGTGTATGATACATTTTAAACTACATAATATCCAGATTCATTTATGCATCTGAAAATTATATGGTATTATAACAATCCTCATGAAAGCATTGCTTATTCTCCCTGGATGAGTGCAAAAAAGTTCTGCACAAATTAGTTGACTACACATACAGATCTGAGAGGTGAACTACCCAAAATGCAGGCAATGCACATAACCTCCTCCAAGGCCCCCCATCAGCTCCCCTCATCTCCAAATATCTCTTCAACCTGACCTGAACAAAATAAATGGCATCTGGCTTTTAGCGAGTAATTGTAACAAATAGGAAAATTTCTTTTGAAGTTAATCTCCATTGCACTCAACAAACCTCAGGAAATATTGTAGTCAGATGATTCTCCCAATCATTGAAGGTTGGCAATTCACCCGGAATAGGAGCAAGTTTTCCTGCCATGAAGTCCTGAAAAAATATGATTTGAGAAGCATTACATATTAAAATAAAAATAAAAATAAAAAATTAGAAGTACAAGACAAAAATTCATGGTTGAAGAAAATGAAGCAAGAGTTTCACATGGCTGTAAATGAAAGCCTAAAAACAGCAAAGAAACCAATAGGGATAGCTGGAAACCCGGAATGACAATCCAGAGCAATCAATATACTTCTTTTTCCGATAGACGAAATACATTGGGACATCAAGTGCATAATCTACATATTGTTCAAACCTGTGCCCAGAAAACATAAGGGAAGGTCATTTCTATCTTTAATTAAAGTACAAGATTGGAAAGAAAATCTATCCAACAGCCTCCAAATTATGCTGCTTAAGAAATCAAAAGAAGTTACATTACTGGTGCAAACTTAATCTTTCCCAACCATGCAGTAGATACATATATATTAATTAATTTTTACATTATTTACAATAACAAAATTATTTCCTAGCTAAAATGCTCTAAACTATATATAGAGAGAGAGAGAGAGAGAACTTTCACCAATTTATTTTATGCAGAGCACATCTAGATATATTGTTAATTTGTCATCCCAATTTCAGAAAACATTTTCCAAGGCAGGTCAGAAGATATTAACATATGCTATTCTTTGTTTTTGTTCTATCTAACAAAAATGTATAACTTACCCAAAAGAGTCATCAAAGACAAAGGGAAGCATGCCAGCACGATTGTTATCCGTATCAGTCCATATTTGGCTGATGAAACATATGAGAATTAATACATTAATATCCAACTGAAATAGTATAGAATTATGAAATGTGGCAAGTAGATGGTAAGTTATAGAAACCTTCTCATACTAAGATAACCATTCGGCTTTCCTTCAGTGAAAGGCGAATTGGCAAACAAGGCTGTGGCGATCTGTTTCAATTACTATGCTCATCAGATTCCAGAGAACCAAAAAAACTCCAGTAAGAAAAAACAAAGAGCAAGTTTTCATACAGGCTGCAAAGCAAGACCAGCACGAAATTTCCTGATCATGTCCACTTCAGAGCTGAAGTCCAAATTGACCTATAAAAGCCAGAAATGTATCCAACATTTCCCATTCAGAACACAACTTATAGACTTGGAAGACAAAAAAAATGCTTAGTGACTTCATGAGTGTTGATTTGAGATGACTGGAACACCAAAATTGTGAAGTATCTCACACCTGAACAGTGCAGGTCCGAAACATCATGTCAAGTCCAAGAGTGCCAACTTTGGGCATGTAATTCCTCATAATCTCATATCTTCCCTGAGCCAAAATACTGTGTCAGTACACGGATAGTTGATCTTGTATTCATATATCGATGTGTGTGGATAATTCTCATACATCATATATAATATATTTTTTTATCAATTTTTTTTAAAATAATTCTTTTTCTATGTCTCTCATGTATCACAAACAATGTAATACCATGTTAGTTTCTGATACCAACAATTGATGCTGGGTTGGGACTGGTGATCTTATGCTCAATCAACCTAAGGCCACATTCTCAAATTTTTCTGATTATTTTATTACCTTCGGCATTATAGGTATGTCTTTGAGGCCCCATTTGGGCTGGAAACCAATTCCTAAGAATCCAATTCCCATTTCCTCTGCAACAGCTTTGACCTGATCATCAATATCATGCAAAGATAATTTCTAACTTCAGCAGTCATATATATCCAACTGATTGAAAACAAGTGCAACAGAGCAGGAGAAGAACCCCACCCCCCAAACCCCCAAAAAAATATATATATTTAATCAGCTTGTTTGGTTTCATAACTCAGGATTTATTTTTCAAAAAATTAAAATTTTTTGTTTTTCGTGTTTTTTTGTTGTTACTGATTTTTTTTAATATTTTAAATAATTTTTTAAATGTTTAGATACACCTAACATTTTTTTTTTTTTTTGATCAGCAACAAAAAGATAAATTTTATTAAGGCCCAAGGCCAAAAGAGGAGAGGATAAGGCATCCTCCACAAAGAAAAAGAAAAAACAAAAAAGCAAAAATACATCCAAAAAGACAACCACACCAAAAGACAACCAAAACTACACAACTATACAGCACAAACCGACACCCAATTTGAAGCAATCAAAAAAAGAGGAATCCCTCGGAACACAGGACTTGCCGAGGCCCAAAAAGATGCCAAATAACACAATCTATCCCATAAATAATCTATATCCCTAGATCCTCCTTCAAAAATACGCCCATTCCTCTCCAACCAAATGACCCAGGAGATTGCAAAGACTATACTACTCCAAAGAGCTTTAGCCCTCTTTGACCTTCCAAAGACTTGAAAATCAAATAATAGCATTTGAGCAAAACCTCTAGGAGCCACCCACTATACATTGCCCAAACCAAACACCCGATTCCATAAAAGACCCGCCACCGAACAATGCAAAAAAAGATAATCCAAAGATTCTCCACTTTTACAACACATTATGCACCATTGAGGATTAAGATACCATGAAGGTCTCCTCCTTTGCAATGAATCATTTGTCAAAGTTCCCCCATGAACCAAAATCCACATAAAAACTTTCACCTTAAGAGGAGCACATGCCTTCCAGATCTTTTTGTGAAACAAAAACTGAGGTACATGCGGAATATCAATGATTTTTTCTAGAAAGGATTTACAAGTAAAAGAGCCCAACGAATGAATATTCCAAAACCAACGATCCTCCAAGATTGGAGACAAAGAAGTATTTTCAAGCCTTGACAATAAAGATATCAACTCGGGAACTTCCCTATCATGAAGATTTCGGTAAAAATTAAAATTCCATGAACAAGGAGCCAACGAAGAGACAGCCACGGACGCAATAGAACAATTATGAGATTGAGAAACTCTATACAAAAGAGGATAAGACTCAGCAAAGGACGAAGAATCCACCCAAACATCCTCCCAAAACCTTACCATGTCCCTCCTCCCCACTCTCGCAGAAATAAATTGGGACCAAATTGGATAAATATGAGAAATTGACTTCCACGGAGCACGTCCATTACCCCTAGAAACCACCTGAGAGTCCCTACCATTAACATGCAACCCATATTTACTTTTGATAACTGTATGCCATAACGAACCACACTCAATTGGGAATCTCCATAACCACTTGCCCAGCAAAGCCATATTTCTAGCCAATATGTTACCAACTGCCAAGCCCCCTTTTTCCTTTGGTAATGACACCGTTTCCCATTTCACCAAATGATTTTTTCTTACCTAACATAAATACACTTAAAAATATAATATTTGTGAAAAAAATATTTAAAAAATTCACTAAGTACCAAAAATATTTATAAAAAAAAACAAAACAGAACAAAACAAAAATTCAGTACATTTTTCGTATTCTTGTGTATCTAGTGATTTTTTAAAATATTTTTTTACAAATATTTCACTTTTTCAATAGATTTAAGTAATGTGCATCTAAAAAAGTATAACAATTGCTTAAAATTTTAAAAATATTTACTAAAAACAAACAAAAAACAAAAAAGTCAATTTCCAGAAAATTGAAACCAAACACAATGAATAGTATTTTGGACAAGAACAATAAAACTCAAAGGTCAGCCTAAAAAGAATATTAGACAAAGCAAGCAGAAAAACAAACTACCTAGCACCAAAAAAACTAAGAAAATGAATTAACTTATTCATGAAAAGCTCGAGTTTGGCTCGTTTAAAGCTCATTTGAGCTTATAGCTCATTTGCTAAATGAACGAGGTGGAGTCAAAATGTTAGGCCCATTTAGCAATCAAGCGAAGCTCAAGGAGAACCAAACTCGGCTCAAATAGGCTCATGAATACAAATATATATATATATATATTTTGTTGTTGATGTTTGGCGTTTCTGCAAATTTACATATTTGATCCGTGAAACTTATTAATAATATGAACACTGTTTTAATGTTTTTCTCATAATCTAATCTCTCTTTTTTTTTCCCTTAATGTGCAAATTAATTTATGTTTGATGTTTCTTTTCAAGCTCAAACTCTACTCGTATATGTAATTGAGTTGACTTGAGCGGAGCTCAAGTTTTTCAAGCACTAGGCAAGCTGAGCTTGGGCTCAATTCTTTGAGCTCAGCTCAAGCTCGACCTCGACTAATAGAACATCCCAAAACTTGGCTCGACTTATTTGCAGCCCCCAAAGCAAGTAAGCTAAAGGAGTCATACAAAACTGGAACAGGAACCTTGATGGGTTAGGCTTAAATCTGGGCTGTGCATGCTGACAAGTATCTCAATTCCTTTTTAGTCCTAACTGATTCAAATCTATGACTAAAGTAATCAATTGTACTTTGCCAGCCATATGTACTACCGGTCATAAGCCATGCTCAACTGGTGGTAATGGGGTAGGAAACTAATCTGCAGCACAAACAACTAGCTCTGATTTGGAGGATACCATAAACCTGGTCCAAGTCACCAAGTTCGGACAATTCATCACATCTTGCTTATATATAATGAGTACATCTTCCTAAAATTCCCCCCACAACTTACGATTTTATACATGTCTTCAAGCATGTGTTCTTCCTTCAACTCACATGTGATCCTCAAATATGATAAGTTTGGCCCTCCACAACTAGGAATGGCAACGGGGCGGGGAGGGGCCGGGGATCACCCTCCCCGTCCCCAATCCCTGATGGCAAAAATATCCCCGGCCCCGATCCTGACGGGAACCTATGATCGTTCCCATCCCGCCCAACGGGATCGGGTTTCGACCGAAACTCCCCCGATTCAAATCTGTCTCGACATTCAACACATCAACAACAACTTTCAACATAATCAACATCATCAAAAAAATCATACACAAAACACACACAGATACATTATACATACACACAGAGTAATTTTATTTGGTGGACTAATTTACATGTATACAGATCTATAGTATTTTCTTATTTTCTACAATAGATAGAAATTATAAATGAAATTTACATGTATACAGATCTATAGAAATTATAAATGAAATCAAATCTATAAATAATTACCCAGATCTATAGCATAATCATAGATCTGAGATCTCTGTGTAACGGCGGAGTCGAAGGGACGGCGGAGGTGGAAGGGATGGTAGAGTGGGCGGCGGCCGAGCATGACGATGGCAGTGGCTGTCATGAGACGGAGAGGAGAGGTTTGCGGAGACGGAGAGAGAGTAGAGGGTCGAGGCCAGCAGCGGTGGTGGTGAGTCACCGTCGGTGAGAGAGAGGGGGAGTCGAGGCCAGAGAGAGAGTTGAAACGAGAGAGTTGAGATGAGAGTGAGAGTGAGAGAGAGATATATCAGCGTTAGAGAGGGAGTGGGGGGAGAGCAACACAGATTGGGGTTTATTTTTGGTTTATATAAGGGTATAAAAGTAATTTCACTTCAGAAAAATTCGGGACGGGGATCGGGGCCGGGGATCGGGACCGGGGTCAGGCCGGGCCGGGCCAAAGATCAAACACTGATCACCGTCCCCGGCCCGTGACAGATCGGGGATTGATTTTCAAATACCGTCACCTCTCCGTCGGGGGTATTTTTCGGGAAAAAACCGCTTAAATCGGGGTCGGGGTCGGGATCGGGGATCCCCGTCGGGCCGGTTTCAAATTGCCATCCCTATCCACAACATCATGTGTGATTCATGATACCATCTAGCATAGCTAATAGTTCTTGGTCATCATAACAAAGACTTGAGATCAAATCCCACCTTCGTCATAACCACATAAAAACTAAAAGCCATGATATATGGTTTGAGAATCAAATACATTCATTTTCTCATAAATCATAATTGAAGAATTCCTAACATATTATATATCAACCACATGTCTTCATCTATATGCTAAAGTTATAGTTTCAGACAAACCTGATAAAGATGTGAATTAACCTCAGCACAAGTTTGATGTAAAGTTTCAAGAGGTGCACCACTAAGCTCAAATTGGCCTCCTGGTTCCAATGATATGCTTTGCTTTCCCTGCATGATAGTAATGTGAAGTCTGTGAAGTTGCTCTCCAGAAATACACCAAAAGCAAAAGATAAAACTTGTTGCATGTTACTTTTATGAAAAAAATTCAGAAAGAACAAGAATGCAATTTTTTTTATTGCTTTGAACCAAAAAAATAGAGCATCATCGTCCATAAAGAAGTAATACATGAACCAGAAAACGGTTAAAAACTTTCCAAAGTGTTTAGATAAGAATTTTTATTTTTATTGGAAAAACAAGATAGAAGAGTGTCTACCTGTTTGAGTCCAATGATGTTGTCACCCTCCATTATTTTATCCCATTCAAATCTCTCAGCAATACCATTGAGCAACTCTGCTATCTGTTCGTACTTCATGGGCCTTAAAGTTTCACTCTCAAAGCCAAACTTTTCATGTTCTGTACCTATTCTGCAGAATCCACATAATGAAGTTCACAATTCAGAACAAGACAGAGAAAAAGATTCAATTATCAATAGTAATTGGATTCTGAAATTATTTGGTGACACTAGAAAATGGAATTGGAATCTGCAAACAAGTCCAGAATAAACATTAATTGATGTGGACAATGGAATTCAATGTTTAGTCAATTGCAATATTGGAGCTTCATGTCCAGGCAACCAAAATACCTCCTAGGTTCATTTCATTTTTATTAAAGTTATTAGCCAACCATGTGATCTAGTAAGTTAGAAGTTAATCAAAAATAAATAAATAAATAACATAAAACATAAAAACATCAAAGTATCTTTGAGTACAATATACAACAAGAGACGCCACTTGAATCTAAGTACCAATGAGAGCTAGAAGTTGAACCTCCATTTCTCCTTAGGTTTGCACCCAGAAGCAAGGTATGCTACAAGATCCTCTTTCATCAATGGCTCTGTAGCAATCAGAGCATCCTCTGTAGGGGGGCTTGCATTGACAATTGCCCGGTGTCCTTGTTTGTACGATACTTTTGCACTGTCTAAATGCAAACCATGCATTGTCTTTGTATAATTCGATGATAAGGATGGAAAACTTGTGCAAGTTTTCTTAAATTTGGATGCCTCGAAACCGCTCCCTATGTTGAAAACAAGCCTGTGGCCCACTTTAGATCTTATGTTCTTAGAATGAATGCAGTGTGATGGACGGACCTGGGACAGAATCGCCATGTTGTGCCCTTGCAAAATCATACACAATCTCTCTGTCAACAACTCATTAAGCCAAAACTATCCACAATCAGTGCACCAACAAGAAGTACATTCAAATTCATTTTCAGCAAACCATGATAAACACTAAAGCTCTATTTGGTTCAATAGAATGAGATGGAATGATCATTCTCTTCCAATTGTAAATGATGATTCCATTTATAATGTATTTTTCATTAATTGTTTTTCAATCAACCAAACATGGGGATGAATATTTTGATGGAATCATCATTCCATTCCACAACATTCCAGTCAACCAAACACTATCTAATAGAACTAGGCAGTGAAATCATTCAATTGAATTTGGTTTAACAGTTATTCACATCACAAAGACAAACTAAACCCATTAGCCCAATTTACAACCACCAAATAACATGGGCAAATTATATTGGTGGTCCCAACATATTATCTCTTGTGTCATTTTAGTCCTTTACACTTTCAATGGACTCAATTTTAACTCTTAATCTTAGATTTTTATGTCAATTTGGTCTAATTAATAATGTCGTTAATGTTTTTGATAGGAAATATGACAAATGCCACCTATGTATGTATTTTTCATAATAACTATTAAGAGTTGTAATCAATTTGACCAAATTGAATTCAAGGTCAAATTGAGTCAATTGAAATTACATGGACCAAAATGACATAAAAACTAAAGTACATGTACTACCATCGTAATTTTTCCAAATAAAATTAAAATGGCAATGTGAAGTTCACAAGTTAGTCAAAGACCTCAAATTCTAGCAATAAGAATTCAGTGTTGCTACACACCAATTAGTATACTAAATAATGTGCCAACATATGATATAACATTACCACTTCAAAACTATAAACCCCACCCATTATACAAACTACAAAGTCTCAAAACCTCTAAAATTATACCACATCCTTACACTAATTGGTATACCAATGGATTGCGTATAACTTTATACGTAAGAATTTCTCAAAAAACACAATATTCATTATTCACCTGAATCAAATCCACATCAACTGAACCAATAGAACTGAACTAGCTACTGTATAACTAGATCTGTCACTAGTCCCTAATTGTGCTAATATCATCAAGAATCGTACATAAAAACAATATCAGTATCAAATAAATAAGCACATATATGACAGAAATCAAAGTGATTACCTGTATGGAATTCTAGGGTTTGGTGCGTATCGATTGTGCTTATCTTCTACCCTCTGAATCAAACAGATATATATATATATATTTATATATATAGAGAGAGAGAGAGAGAGAGCGCGCGCTTTAAGCTGTCAAGTGAGGGACGGAAATTCCTCTACGCCCCGTTTGTTTGGGTTATAGATAGGTGATTGGTACTGAGTTGAGATTAGGGGGTTGTTTTGGGTGTCTTAAATAAGTGTGTTTTTTTTTTAGATTAAAAAATTGAGGAAAAAATATAGATGTTTGAGTTAATTTTTTGACTTTTTATGAAAAAATGTGTATTAAAAAATTATAAAAATTAGTTTATAGGGAAAAATTAAGATTGGGAGTTGCGCAGCCGTAATTATTAACTTTTGATAAATAATATTAATTTTTTAACTTTTTAAGTAACTTTTTGATTTTTTAAATTTTTTTTATCTTTCCAAACTTGGCCTATATGTCAGGTTGGTTTTAAGAGATGGATGGTAGATTTCTAATCTTTTAATATTAAGATAGATCTTAAGAGGGGGATTGGGATGGAAAAAGTAAAGGTAGTATAAAATTTTAGTTTATCATATTATTTTTTTAAATTTTTTCTATGTTGGGTATTTTTTTAACATTAATATTTAATTTTTTATATTTTTTATTAAGTAAAAATATTTATTTTATTTTTTCTGTAATTTTTTTTATTTTTTATATGTTGAATATTTTTTTAAAATATTAATGTTTAATGTTTTTATATTTTTTATTTATTTTATTATTTTATATAAAAATAATTCAACAATTCTTACATTAATAACTATTATCAAAATAAATATAATTTTATTTAATTCCCCGTATAAATCATTCGCTATAAATTCCCTCTAAAACAATCGGGCCTAAAGTTTTCTCGCGTGTGGTACCCCATTCCCATGTTCCGACGCGACAGCACGTGCGACGATTCGAGCAAAAGAAAATTGCATCTTCAGTCCCCGCCACCTCTCGTTATTTCTCTTCCTACCCAATATTTCTTTAACTTGACTTTTATGTAAAAAAATATGATTAAAGCTTCCTACCCCCAGCTGGGGGTGACACCCAGTGAGGTGTCATGCCAAGAGTGGATCAAAAAAAATAATTTTTCTTTTTTTTCTTTTTTTTTTTTGTTTTTAGCCAATCCCTCACTGACACGTCACTGGGGGTTGTCAGTGGGGGTCCTTTTACTGGGTATAGGAAGCAAAGCTCAAAAAATATATAAATAAAAATAAATAAATAATTTTACTAAGACTCCCTCAACTATTAGTGAATATCATTGTATTACCTTTATCTATGAACTCATATATATTGATTATCTCAATTATGAAAATCGTACAACAAGATCTATGGAGGTTGAAAATGATATATTTTTATAATTGAAGATATCAAAACATGCAAATTTATAAATGAGAGAGTAAAATGATATTTGCTAATAATTTATGAGGTATTAGTGTAAAAAACTCTTTAAAAATCAAAATTTTGAAGAAAAAAAATCAAAACTGATGTTACAGTGAGTCCTCGTGGATGGGTTGGACCAATCCAAGCTCAAGCCCAGGATAACACTCGTAAAGGTTCAATCGGGAACGGGTAGTCCCCGTGAACCCTCCTGTATGAATTAGAGAAGGTGGTAGGTAAAATGTAGAGAGAGAGAGAGAGAGATAGGAGATGAAAAACTTAACCTTCTTCTTCTTCGAGTTTAGCTTATATCCAACTCGTAATCATTTCATTGCTCTGTCGTTTCGATTGTCCCGCCAAAGCTTAAAGCGTGGTTCGCCTTTGTTCGCGCGAGGGTGTGATTCCTGAGAGGTGTTGTCGCAATAAATGCGGTGATGGGTTGCATTAATGGTGATGTCTTTGTGGCGATAACTTTGCGTATCTTTGTCTGCCGACGTGGTTCGCTCATACCGCCACTTGTCCGAGCATCATTGGTGTTTCCTGTCCAGTTGGACTCCAGCTGTGTTGGGTTTGGCTAACCGGGTTGTATAATGGGGTTTGAATGGTGGGCCGTGGGCTCTATGGGCCTATCCCTGTCAGTAGTCCCCCATTCCCGAGTGCAGCTTTAGTCCAATGAAGGGAATAATAATAGTGGAGATGAATCCGGCACATGGGGAAGACCGAGTGAAGGTGGCAGTGGGAGGCCGAATGGGTGAGGCCGACCGAAGAGAGGAGACCGACCGAGCGAGGAGGGCAGGTGAGGCGGACCATGAGGGTGACCGAGCGGGAGGGGTCGACCGTGAGGGTGACCGAGTGGGAGACGCCGACCGTGAGGGTGGCCGAGTGGGGGACGCCGACCGTGAGGGTGGCCGAGCGGGAAGGGCGCGGGGCTCAAGAGGCGGCGTGTCACGTGATGACTTGAAGTGGAAAAGACAGGGTGAGCGGAATCACGGTGCATCTAGACCGTCTGCGTGGGGGATGTGGAACGTCAAGCGTTGGACCAGGAATGAAACGGCATGGGTATTATTATGGGCATGGATGAGACAGTTTTGGCGGATGATTTGAAAAGTTTCCAAACTGGCGAAAATTAATTGGGATCCTTGGAATACGGGCAAACCGTGGGCTTTTGGTATCATACGATTCACCTACTTGTTTACAAAAACGCAAAATATCCAAAGTATCAATTCCTTCGTTGCTCACGATACCCCATTAAAATGCTTCTGCGATTTTTTCGAACTCGCATCTGTTATTCTATTAACAAACCTTTTAGCAATGGCGCAGGAAGAATTTGAGGATGTGGGCGGATCCGCTGGGAGAAGACGATGCGGTGGACCTGGCGCAACAATATAGATCAGGGAGGATGGAGGTGCCAACGGTGCGATCCGGATCGTCGTGGTAGAAGCTGCGGAGGTGGAACCAGATCACTGGCACTCGAGGGCTGATAGGTCCATTGTTACGGCGGCGGAGTTGGAGGCCATCCGCGAAAGGTACCAGATTCCGGTGGAAGTGGAGTTGGTGTTGCCAAAGTCAACAGAGCGGCCATCGGACGTGAGGCCAGGGGAGTTCTCTCTACGAGAGGCGAAAGGTGGTTGCGATTGCCGCCGCAGATTGTGGTGGACGTGCTTAATCGTTTGGACATGGCACCAGGGCAGCTGATGCCCAATTCGTGGAAGATTCTGCTGTCCTGTGCAAGCGTCTGGCCAAAGGCGATGGATGGGGAGGCCATGACGGTGGATGAATTCTTTTGCTGCTACAAAGCTTGGCGTGAGGAGACTTGGTGACCCTACAATGGCGGGAAAGGGCGTGGTGGCGGGGTTACCAACCTCGATCAAGGTTGGAGGCATAGGTGGTTCTCGTGTCCAACTCTGGAGGGCTGGGCACGTAAGACGTGGAAGGTGCCGACAAAGTTTGTGGAGTCAAAGGGAAGCGGCGATGGAGGATAGAGTAAGAAAGGTGAAGGAGTGGAGGAGAGGGAAAAAGTTAGGTGGGGACGAAATGGTGCAGACCATCTGCTTATTGAGGGCGGTTGGGACCACAACCGGTCGGGAGACCTCGACCGAGCGGAGTTGGAGGCCAAGAGAAAGGCACAGGAGGAGGAGGACCAGGCTATGCTACTGAGGGCTCAGAGGTTGACAGCGGCCCGAGCTGACCGACCGCCTCAATCGCTTGCGAGGGAGAGGATTCGACCTCGTCCCAAGCCCCTGGGAGGGGAGGATCTTAGTACATTTGAGCCGCGGAAGCTCCCTGTGGATCCTGTGAAGCAGAAAGCCAGGAAGGAGGGAGAGGGTCTGAAGAGGAAGAAGAAAATGGGTGCCCCAGAGGGGGCTGCAGAGGAGTCTAGGCCTAAGAAGATGAAGGAGGCCCTGGTTGCAGAGGAGATTGCCGAAGGGGTGATCGTCTCAGAGGTGGTGGACGTGTCTTCACAAGTTAGAGACGTTGTGCCAATGAGGGTTGCGATCAGCATAGGGGTGGGAAGCAGGGATCCTGAGCAAAGGGAGGAGGAGCGACCCCAGGGGGGTCCTGAACAAAGGGTGGAGGAAGCGATTCCAAGGGGTCTGAACAAAGGGTGGAGGAAGCGACCCGAAGTCCGCGCCCAGGAAGGGTTAGTCTGGTGCTACAATTTACCACGCGAAGGCCGAGGCTGGAGACGGAGGCCAGCTAAGGCGCGTGAACATCTTAGTCAAGATTGTAAACGGCTCTGCGCTCGGCCACTGGGCTCAACGAGGCCGACTTGTTCGAGGTTATGCTCGCCCAAATGGAGGTAACTACCTAGCAGGGCTCTCTTGAGGAAGGTCAAAGCTAGGGTGAAGACCGACGAGACCAAGGCAGGTGGCTAAATTGAAGAAGGAGAGTGCAGAGTGGAAAACTTCCCAAGCCGAACAAGAACAATCAAAGTGGATCTAGAAGACACACGCCACGGTGGTGTCGCTAGAATTCCAACTTTGGAGAGAGCAAAGAAGGTGGAGGAGGCCCAAGAGCGTCTTGCACAGGCTGGTCAAGCATGAGGAGGCCATGAGTGACAATGAAAAGCTCGTCGAGTGTAAGGATGATCAGATGAAGGCCGAGGCTCTGCAAAAGGAGGTGGAGGATGAAGCGTGCTAGGGCGCTGGAAGCAGGAGAGCTCTGAAACAATTTGAAGCAGAGGGAAAGTTGGCGGAGGAGGTCTGGAAGAGGAGTTGGAGGTCGAGAGGCCAAAGGTCGCGGTGAAGGAGGCCCTAAAAAGAGTCGCACGAAGAGAAGGCGAGCCTCGGAAAGGCAGCCTACCCCGATCTTTGTGTTGCAGCATTACTCAATTTAAAGGGTCTCTGAGTTCAGATGGCCATTGATGCAATGTTGCAATGACTTGGCCAGGGAAGAGTCTGGGGGGGCTGGCCCATCACGGGCAACGGCTGAAGGAAGACCTGAGTCTGAAGTTATAGAGAGCTTCCAACGATCAGATTTTTATAAGCATGAAATGGCAGAGTTCTGGGACAGCGGCTGGAGAATGTTCAAACGCAAGGCCGAAGAGCTGTTCCCAGAGCTTGACTTCAGCAGGGTAGTAGTGGAGGAAGAGGATGTGGCCCAGACCCCCCTAGACGAGGGGGTAGAAGAAGCAGACCTGGTCTCCAGTGAGGAGGAGGAATGATCTGGGGGATAATTTTGTATACACATGTTGTTTTGTTTTGTTTTGTTTTGTTTTTTTTTTTTTTTTGCAAGGGATGTATGTAGCTTGTACACACATTTTTGAATAAATAAAATGACACTTATGGTTCTAATTGATGATGCCAGTATATCTTTCTTCTTGTGTTGGTTTGGTCTGTATATCTTTCTTGTAATTACTGTGTGCACTGAGGTGTTCATGACTTAGTGTCAAATTACTGTAAAAAGAGTGGGCTGGAATGTGGAGTTGAAGATGTAATTTGCCAATGAAATGTGGGCAGACCTCGTTAAGATATGACAAAGTGTCAAATTGCCTTGAAAAAGTAGGATGAAATGCAATGTTGAACATGTGATTTGCAAGTGAAATATGGGCAAACATCTTTAAAATATGACTAGGTGTCGAATTGCCTTGAAAAAGTAGGTTGAAATGCAATGTTGAACATGTGATTTGCAAGTGAAATATGGGCAAACATCTTTAAAATATGACTAAGTGTCAAAGTATGTTGAAATTGTGGTTAAGTGTCAGGCCATGGCTGAGTGTTTTGTTTGATGGGCCTTCACTCATAGGTCTTACTGGGGCTTGTGAAAATGCTCTCAGTTTGGCAGAGGCCTTGGGCGGCCGAGGCTCAGTCGAGGGCGAGGTTTTGGGAAGTGCTCAGGTCTGGCTGAGGCTTTTGAAGATGCTCAGGTCGGATTGAGGCTTTGAGTGCTCTCTTCGGGCTCCAGCCTGACCGAGGCTTTGGGAGCTCGGTGCAGTCGAGGCTTTGCAGTCTTTCAGGTCGGTTGAGGCTTTGAGTGCTCAGTCTGGCCGAGGCTTTGAAGGTGCTCAGCCTGACCGAGGCTTTGAGTGCTCGGTCTGGCGAGGCTTTTGAAGGTGCTCAGTCTGACCGAGGCTTTGAGTGCTCGGTCTGGCCGAGGCTTTGAAGGTGCTCAGCCTGACCGAGTCTTTGAGTGCTCGGTCCGGCCAAGGCTTTGGAGGTGCTCAGCCTGACCGAGGCTTTGAGTGCTCGGTCTGGCCGAGGCTTTGAAGGTGCCTCAGCCTGACCGAGGCTTTGAGTGCTCGGTCTGCCGAGGCTTTGAAGGTGCTCGGGTCGGACCGAGGCTTTGAGTGCTTGGTCCGCCGAGACTTTGGAGGTGCTCAGCCTGACCGAGGCTTTGGGAGCCCTTCCGCCGAGGCTTTGCAGTGGTCAGCCTGGCCGAGGCTTTTGAGTGCTCGGTCTGGCCGAGGCTTTTGAGGTGCTCAGATTGGCTGAGGCTTTTGAGTGCTCGGTCTGGCCGAGGCTTTTGAGGTGCTCAGACTGGCTGAGGCTTTGCAGTGCTCGGTCTGGACGAGGCTTTTGAGGTGCTCAGACTGGCTGAGGCTTTGCAGTGCTCGGTCTGGCCGAGGCTTTTGAGGTGCTCAGACTGGCTGAGGCTTTGCAGTGCTCGGTCTGGCCGAGGCTTTTGAAGGTGCTCAGGTCGGACTGAGGCTTTGAGTGCTCGGTCTGGCCGAGGCTTTTGGAGGTGCTCAGGTCGGACTGAGGCTTTGAGTGCTCGGTCTGGCCGAGGCTTTTGAAGGTGCTCAGGTCGGACTGAGGCTTTGAGTGCTCGGTCTGGCCGAGGCTTTTGGAGGTGCTCAGGTCGGACTGAGGCTTTGAGTGCTCGGTCTGGCCGAGGCTTTTGGAAGTGCTCAGGTCGGACTGAGGCTTTGAGTGCTCGGTCTGGCCGAGGCTTTCGAAGGTGCTCAGGTCGGACTGAGGCTTTGAGTGCCCTGGTCCGCCGAGGCTTTTGAAGGTGCTCAGTGCCTGACCGAGGCTTTGAGTGCCTGGTCCGGCCGAGGCTTTTGGAGGTGCTCAGCCTGACCGAGGCTTTGGGAGCCCTGGCCCCGCCGAGGCTTTGCAGTGCCTCAGCCTGACCGAGGCTTTGAGTGCTCGGTCCGCCGAGGCTTTGAAGGTGCTCAGCCTGACCGAGGCTTTGAGTGCCTGGTCTGGCCGAGGCTTTTGAAGGTGCTCAGCCTGACCGAGGCTTTGAGTGCCTCAGTCCGCCGAGGCTTTGAAGGTGCCTCAGCCTGACCGAGGCTTTGAGTGCCTGGTCTGGCCGAGGCTTTGGAGGTGCTCAGTCTGACCGAGGCTTTGAGTGCCCGGTCTGGCCGAGGCTTTGAAGGTGCTCAGTCGGACCGAGGCTTTGAGTGCTCGGTCTGGCCGAGGCTTTGAAAGTGCTCAGTCGGACCGAGGCTTTGAGTGCTGGCCCGCCGAGGCTTTGGAGGTGCTCAGCCTGACCGAGGCTTTGAGTGCCCGGTCTGGCCGAGGCTTTGAAAGTGCTCTGCCGACCGAGGCTTTGAGTGCTCGGTCTGGCCGAGGCTTTGGAGGTGCTCAGCCTGACCGAGGCTTTGGGAGTTCGGTCTGCCGAGGCTTTGCAGTGCTCAGTCCTGACCGAGGCTTTTGAAAAGCTGCAAAGAAGAAAAGTTGCATGGAAGCTACATTCAGACAGTTGAATTATAGAAAATGGGAACTCCAGTCGACATTTGTATTATGTATTGAAAAAGGAAAATACAACAATTTCGACAATACAAAAGTGAGGATTCATTGATAGTAATGCTTCAGATGCTCAGCATTCCAGGGGTGGGGAAGGTCTCGGCCATCCATGTCTTGAAGTCGGTATGTGCCTGGCCGTGGTCGGGCCTTCACCACGTAAGGCCCCTCCCATTTGGCTGCCAATTTACCCTCGGTTGGATTCTTTGTGGCAAGAGTTGCTTCTCTCAAGACAAGGTCGCCAATGGAGAACTCATGATCGTTGGACTCTGCGGTTGTAGTGCTCTCATTTTCATTGTACGAGGCCAATCGACAAAGCAGCCTCTCTCGAGCTCCTCAATGAGATCCGTGTCCGCCGACGAGTTCTTCTATTGAGGCAAGATCTGGATGTAGGACCTCAAAGGGCGACTTCTACAGAATGACCGCCTCAACAGATGTTAGGCTAAAGGGTTTCCTGTAGGAGTCCCAAAGGGTTCGGTAGGCCCAGAGTACATGTGGTAGTTCCTCAGCCCAGAGGCCTTTAGCAGCCTCGAGCTTAGTTTTGATGATCTTCAGGAGAGAGCGGTTGGTGACCTCAACTTGGCCATTTGCTTGAGGGTGACCGGGGGAAGAGAAGCATGGTTGAAGTTGGAGATCTGCACAAAATTTCCCAGATCTAGCATTGTCGAACTGTTTGCCGTTGTCGGAGACGATGGCCTGAGGGATGCCAAACCTGCAGACAATCGATTGCCAGATAAATCTGGTGGTGTTCCGTTCAGTGATTGTGGCGAGAGGTTCTGCCTCGACCCACTTGGTGAAGTAATCAATGGCAACAATTGCAAACTTGGTCTGGCCTCGGCCAGTGGGAAGTGGACCAACCAGGTCGATACCCCATTTGGCGAACGGGTAAGGGCTGCAGAGGGAGATCACCAAGGGAGGAGCATGGGGATATTGGCGGTTACCGACACTTGTCGCATTTCAGCACGAAATCAGAGGCATCTTTGTTGAGGGTCGGCCAGAAGTAGCCTGTACGGAGTACCTTGTGTGCGAGAGATCTGCCACCTGAATGATTGCCACATATTCCTTCATGGATCTCTTGCATTACATAGGTCGCTTGGGCGGGGCTGAGACATCGCAGGTACGGCCGTGAGAAGCCGCGCTTGTAAAGGACGCCGTCGACCAGAACGTAGTTAGCCGACCGAGCTCTGACCTTGGCAGCCTGCTGTTGGTCGTCTGGGAGTTCTCCCGTGGTCAAGAAGAGGAAGATGTCAGATGCCCAAGGGATGGGTTCCGTCCGAAGGAATTGCACTTCTTGCAGGTCGGGTGAGATGGCTGGCTGAGGCAGGTATTCGAGGCGAACTCCATGGCTGAGGTCGGATTGGTCGGCGGAGGCAAGCTGAGCCATCTCATCTGCTTTGGAGTTTTCCGCCCTAGGTATGTGTTTGATCTGGAAGGTGTTGAAGAGACGAACAAGGGTGAGAGCCATGTCTCTGTAACTCCGCATTGTGGTGTCCTTGGCATCGAATTCACCCGTGATCTGGCCGACGATAAGTTGGGAGTCACTGAATACGCGGATGTGGCTAACACCAATGTCTTTGGCTAGACGAAGTCCTCGCTATCGCCAGATTCGCCTCATTGTTGCCGTCGCTAACGAGAGGCGGAGGGCGATTTGAAATAACCTCGGGGATGTGAGATGAGGCCCCCACTTCCTCCTCGCGAGACAACCGTCGACATTGAGTGTCCAACAATGAGGATCTTCCGTTCACGGAGTTGGTGTGGGTGGAGGGTAGCGGTTGGGCCGGATTGGTAAATTCCAAGATGAAATCACTACCGCTGCCTTGATTGCCGTCCGGGCGATAAGAGATGTCGAATCGGCTTAGCTCTATCGACCATCGATTAGTCTTCCCGAGAGCTCTGCCGCCGATGACCTTCTTCGTGGTCGGTGAGAACCACTATTGAATGAGCTTGGAAGTAGGCGAGTCGTCGAGGCAAGTGACCAAGGCCGTGATGCTTTTTCTAATAGGGGGTAGTTCTGCTCCGCTCCCCTGAGAGCCCGGCTGATGTAGTAGACCGGCCGTTGGACTGACCCGTCCTCTCTGATGAGCGCTGCACTGATTGCAGTGGTTGATACTGCAAGGTATAGGAAGAGGGGCTCGCCGGTGATTGCCTGTGAGAGAAGGGGAGGGTTGGCCATGCACTGTTTCAACTGTTGAAAAGCCTCTTCTGATTCAGTTGTCCATTCAAAAGTCTGCCGCAGGACTTTGAAGAATGGTAGGCATTTATCCGTTGCACGGGAGATGAAACGGTTAAGGGCTGCCACTCTGCCGGTGAGCCTTTGGACCTCTTTAACGGTTTTGGGTGACTGCATCTCAATCAAGGCCTTGATCTTCTCAGGGTTGGCCTCGATGCCGCGCTGACTGACCATGAAACCCAGGAACTTGCCAGATCCCACTCCAAAAGCACACTTCTCAGGGTTGAGCTTCATCTGATATTTGCGGAGTGTGGCGAAAGTCTCTCGCAGGTCGGTGAGGTGGTCAGCGGAGAGTTTGCTCTTAACCAACATGTCATCCACATACACTTCCATGTTCCGCCCGATCTGATGGTGGAAGACTGTGTTGACCAGACATTGGTAGGTGGCCCCAGCATTCTTGAGTCCGAACGGCATGACACGGTAGTGGTAAGTGCCCCGATCGGTGATGAAAGATGTGTGTTCCTGGTCGGATGAGTGCATCACGATCTGGTTGTACCCTGAAAAAGCATCCATGAAGCTGAGCATTTGATGACCGGCCGTGGCGTCGACCAGTAGATCAATGCGGGGAAGAGGGTAGCTATCTTTGGGACAAGCTCGGTTCAAGTCGAGTAGTCGACGACAGACGCCACTTGCCATTGTTTTTGCGGACCAGGACCACGTTGGACAGCCACTTAGGATAATCCACATTTCGGATAAACTGGGCCTCGAGAAGTTTGTCAACCTCTGCAGCTATGAGATTGTTGCGCTCCGGATGGAATATACGCTGCCTCTGTCGGTAAGGTCGGAAGTGTGGCTCGATACTGAGGCGGTGGGTTATGAAAGAGGGGTCGATGCCTGGCATGTCTGCATGGGTCCAGGCGAAGACGTCCCTGTGTTCGGTCAGGAGAGCGGTGAGGTCGGCCTTGGCTTGGGAAGGCAGGTGGCTGCCGATTTTAGCGGTTTTGAGTGGGTTGGTGGGGTCGATGTTAACTTCGACGAGTTCCTCCACAGGTTCGCCTCTGATCAGTTCGTCCTCATCTCGGACGTCAAGTCCTTCTATGATCATTGCCTCCTTTAGTTTGACCTCTTTAAGTGAGGCAACATAACATTCTCTGGCGACGGTCTGTTCTCCTCTCACCGCGTCTGACCCCAAAATCAAGAGGGACCTTGAGGGCAAGGTGGTAGGTGGATGTGATGGCTTGGAAGGCATTGAGGGCGGTGCGGCCGAGGATGACATTGTAAGCGGAGGGGCAGTCGACAACAAGGAAAGTAAGCAACTTCGTGGTCTGCCGTGGGTACTCTCCAATGGTGATGGGGAGATCGATGGAGCCGATCGAGGTCACCCGGTCACCGGTAAAACAAACCAGAGGAGTTTGGAGTGGGGACAAGCCTTCTTCCCGATCTTCACCGCGGAAGCAGCTTAGGAAAATGATGTCCGACGAGCCGCCATTGTCAATGAGGACTCGTCGACTTTATAATTGGAGAGGACAAGGAGATGACAAGGGATCATCGTGAGGGTAACGGATGCCAGCACAGTCGGCTTCCGTGGAGGTAATGGGCTCGCCCATCGCTTGGGTTGCTTGGGGGTGGTCGACCGTGGCGATCGCCTTGTCGAGCCCTGTCAGATCTTTCTAAGCTCGCCCTCCGAAAGCGTGATGGTCCACCACAAGCAAGACCACCGAATAACTCGATTTCACCGACGCGGTGGGCGGATTACCTTGAGGCCGAGGTTGTTGGTGGGGTCGGTCATTCCCCTGGTCGGGTTGAACTGGTCGCCGTGGAGGGGTATGCCTGCGATTGTCTCTGTGGGGCTCGGCTCGTTGTCTCGCCGAGGGCGGTATTCAGGAATCGGCTGCGCTTGGCGAATGAGGGTCTCTACTTGATCTTTGAGGCCGATGCTTGTTATGGCCATGATCCTGGTGGAAGCGGCAATATTTGGACTGGTCTTTGCGGTTGGAAGGGTTCCGTGGAGGGAGAGGCCACTTGAGTGGGTAGTCCCGTTGGATTTGGTTAAGGACTTGTTCCATGGGTGTGTTGAGAGGGGTATATTGCTCGAACCGACCGGGGGGTCTGGTCGGGGCCGTCCGGTCGGCACGAGCGGGTCGGTCAGCATAGCGGGATGTTTGGTTATGAGACCGGGTGTTGCTGGGTTCTTGGTCTTTTCTTTTTTCTCTGGGGTCGATATTTAGTCAGGAGTCTCGCCGGGCGGCTAGAGAGTCCCGGCATTCATATACTGGCTTTGGAGAGCAAGGCTGCCTTGGATGTGCCGGGGTTCCTGGAGAGAGAGAAGAGGAAATCGGATGATCGCAGACCACCATGAAGGCCGCGAGGATGACCTTATCGTCATTTTCAAGAACTTGTAAGGCTTCTGTTGAAGCGAGTGACAAAGCTGCGTAGTGACTCCCCGGTCGACGGATGTTGAGGAGTTGGGTCGCCGGACGTCGGGCGTTGGGCTCCAATGAAGTGGGTCAGAAAGAGTCACCGAGGTGTTGGAATGTAGAGACCGAATCTGTGGCAATCGGTGAACCATAGCCGAGCCGATCCCTTTAGGGTCACTTGGAAGGCTCGGCACATGATTTCGCTTGGGAAAGCATGGAGGATCATGAGTGTACTAGGTTTCTGTGGTCGACGGGATCGGTTGTTCCGTCAAGGGGTCGATGGTAGGCATTTTGAACTTGGGAGGTAGGGGTTTGTCTCGGATGGAGGCGACGGGCGGAGTTTGTGGTGGAGGGCTTGTGTTGGATGTTTTGCATGACCCCTTGAGCCGAGTTTCATGGCTCGAGTTCTCAAGGCCCCAAAGAGGAATGTTGTCGCCCAGAGGATAGATGTTGACGCCGCCGCTTCTCCTCGAGCCGGGCTATGACCGAGGGACGCGTGGGAGAGAGGAGGATGTATGTGGGGGGGGGGGGGTTGCAAGCCCCCCGAGTTGGGAGGATTGGGTGGTGGGATAGTATGGCCTGGGACTTGTTCTGGATGGGAGGGAATATCTGGAGGTGGTGGAGGAATAGGGAGGTTCCGTTGGAGCAGTATGCTGATTAAGGCTGGTTTTGTTCTACCATACGGCTGATGCCGCGGTGAGCTCGATGAAGTACTATGGTGGGTTGTTCGGATTGGGAGGGTCGGTCCGGTGATCGCAAAGATTGTGGTGGGAAGCCATGGATCTCGTCGTTACTATGCACGTGATGATGAGGTGAAAAGGTTGTTGGAAAAGGGTCTCCGTGGCAATGAACACAATCGCAAGACGGATAAAACCACTTCCCACAGACGGCGCCAACTGATGTTACAGTGAGTCCTCGTGGATGGGTTGGACCAATCCAAGCTCCTCAAGCCCACTGGATAACCTGTAAACAGGTTCAATCGGGGAACGGGGTAGTCCCCCGGCGAACCCTCCGGTGTATGAATTAGAGAAGGTGGTAGACAGAAAATGTAGAGAGAGAGAGAGAGAGAGAGATAGGAGATGAAAAACTTAACCTTCTTCTTCTCTTCGAGTTTAGCTTATATCCAACTGTAATCATTTCTCTGTCTCTGTCGTTCTGATTGTCCCCGCCGAAAGCTTAAGGCGTGGTTCGCCTTGTTCAGGGCGAGGGGGTGTGATTCCGGCTGAGAGGTGTTGTCGCAATAAATGCGGTGATGGGTTGCATTAATGGTGATGTGCTGTGGCGATAACTTTGCAGATCTTTGTCTGCTGACGTGGTCTGCTCTGCGCCTGCCACTTGTCCGAGCATCATTGGTGTTTCCTGTCCAGTTGGACTCCAGCTGTGTTGGGTTTGGCTAACCGGGTTGTATAATGGGGTTTGAATGGTGGGCCGTGGGCTCTATGGGCCTATCCCTGTCAAAAACATCAAAAAAAAATATATTTAAAATAGTCAAAAAATAAAATAAAAAAATTCAATACAAAAATAAGTTTTATATATATCAGTTATTATGTTTTTCTATAAAATTAACAAAAAATCATTGTTAACTAAAAAAATTAAATTCAAATGATGCCTTAATTTGCTGGATAGGAACCCCAACACAAAGGTAACAAATTTAATTTGAAATTGTGAACTCGTTCATTTATATTTATTTAAAATGTATTTAGATTTAGTCAAATGGATAATATATTATAAATTTAATTAAAATCAAATTTAAATGATTGATGTGAATACCCATTTAAACTTATAAATCTTATTCATCATATAATCACTATTGTTATGCTACCGTTTCTATTCCACCACCCTTATCCCCAATAATAGTTGCCGCCCCTCTACTACATCAGCATCCTACCACCGTCAATGTGGTTGTTGTTGTCACTCCACCACCTCACCCAGCCTCATCATAAAAAATTAATTTTACCAAAGACGTGTACGATTTGTATATTTGGCGGCAAATTGTAACCAAAAAATAAAATAAAATAAAACATTTATGTGGGTTTGGACAAGAAAAGACTTGAATGATGAGGTATTTGATGACGCACCGCACGTCTAGCCCAATAGATCATGAGGTTATTGCTATGCGGCTCACTCTCATTTTGAATATATTTTTTTTATGATTCATACTGTTTCATTTTTAATAAATAAGATTTTCTTATAAAAAATTAAGTTAATTAAATATTTATAATCTCTGTATTTAATACTTGCATAGTAATTTATTTAATATATAAATATATTTTGATGAAGAGACTACTAATATTATGTCAACTTAATTTTATTATAAATAAATTTTTAATATTAGTTCTTATAAAATGTATAATTCAAAATATCAAAATAAAATCAAAATGGGTCCATAAACTGCAGGACAATCACTGCTGTCCGAGCCAGCAGTGAGTCCAGATCCTCTCATTGGAGGATCTCTACTTGGCTCCTTATTTGGTAGGTCATTAGATTCAATTTTGATAATTCAAATTGTTCATATTTTAAGATTTATCGAGTATATCATACTTGTATAAAATTAAGTTAATCAGACATCAAAAACCACGTGCTCGGATCATCGAACTAAAAATTATTTATTAAAAAAATTTAATAAACAGTTTTATTTGTTAGTAAAACAATTTTTAGTTCGATGATCCGAACACGTGGTTTCCGATATCTGATCGATTTGATTTTTTACGAATATGATATACTTAACAAATTTTAAAATAAAAACGATTTGAATCATTAAAATTGAGTCTAAAAATAAACCCAATGCCAACCAAATACTAAGCCAAGTAGAAATCCTCTGAGGAGAGGATCTGGACTCGCCAGCAGTGACCCTATCTCGAGCCAAGTGTCCCGATATTGTAGATGGAATCAATTCAGATTCAACCCCAGTTGGTAGCTTGAAATTCGTGGGTTGAATTTGGCTCAACACCAAAACGACGTTGTTTTGGTGTCTGTTTTTTTTTTTTTTTTTCTTTTTCCTGTGTTAATCAGAAACGAAGAAGAAGATGGGAGAAGAAGAAGAAGAAGAAGAAGAAAAAGAGAAGGGAGAACTAGACAGGAGGGGGCATCAACCAGGGGCGGAGGAGCAACGGAGGATCGGCGGAGGCTAAGCTGCTGCGACGAGCTGTGATCGGCCGACGATTGGCCGCGCGGGGTTGCAACAATCGGAGCTGCGACGAGGACGGCGGGCGGAGGCAGTAGAGGCGACGAGCTCCTCACAGTGCTGCTCTCTTCTCTCTCTCCCTCTCTTCTCCTTCTCCTCTCTTCTCTCCCTTTCTTCTCTCCCTCTTCGAATTCGACCCAAATTCGACCCATGAATTTCGAGCTACCACCTATTTTTCATTCAGATTAATCAACACTTTAAAAAAAAAAAAAATCAATTAATCAACATTGAATAAAATCGAAAAACATTGCTACAAAGCAAAAAGATAAAATAATAAAAAGTAATGTTAGGGATATAAAAATGGTCATGAAATTTTTTTTACATTTGAATTATACATACAATAAAACAGCACACTCTAATTAAAGGATGAGAAGTCTTCATGATGTATTTCATGATAATTTTTCATAATCCCTAATATTATTCAATGATAAAGACTCCAAGTAATAAATTAATTAATTAATAAATATTTTTTTTTTTTAGAAAATTGACCAATAAATCTCATATTTTTTCTTGTGATCCATTTAGTCTTTTTAGATATGTAATGACTCATTTGCCCACCACATTGAAATGTCAAACATCGAAAAAATACACTAAACTTTTTTTTTTAGTGTTACACATACCCGTCACGTTAAAGCGTTATATTTGGAAAAAGTACTCTAAAGAGTTTTTAATTTTTTTTAGAATGTTACATTATACCCACCACGTTAGAGTGTCACATGTCATGTTTGAGAAAAGTACATTAGAGAGTTTTTTTATTTTTTTTAAAGTGTCACATCATACCCGTCATGCTGTCACGTTTGAGAAAAGTACACTAAAGAGTTTTTATTTTTTTTGAAATATCACTTCATACCTGCTACCTTGTCACATTAGAGAAAAATACACTAAATTTTTTTTATTTTTTTTAAGTGTCACATCATACTTGCTGGGGGTGTTCACAGTTCGATTGCGATCAGGGAACCTCTAATCTACCATTCGTCTGCCGGATGGGTGGATTGAAAAAAATCAATCCACATATGTTTGCCGAATTGACAGATGCAGATTAGCGGATGAATGCGAATTGGTTTGGCGGTTTAAACTTTTACAAAATTTGAACGTAATACAACAATTTGTCAACTTTTTGGGAGGGGGATAATATTCCAATTCAACATAACCAAAAGATTATCAAGTAAATTATCAAATACCACTAATAAATACATATAAGAAAATCATGTATTATTAAAATTATTTCATTAATTTTTTTTATTCAAAAACTATTTAATTTGTTTTTTTAGGACAAATTAAACTAACAGTCCTTGTAGTTTGGGGATTGTGTCACTTTAGTCCCTAACGTTTCAATTGTGGCACATTTGACCATGAATTTTAAATCTTGTTTCAATAAGGACAACTGAACAATTTCAAGGGCAAAATCATCAATTCAATAAAATATAAACTAATTTGATAAAAATAAATGTCAAAAAAAAATTTAAAAAATTATTTCTACCCACCAAAAATAAAATTATGTAAAATTAATAAAAATTGCATGATTAATTTTTAAATTTTAAGTTTACATGATCATCATCTAAATACATAATCAAAATTAATTTGGTAAAAAAAATAAATAAATGTCTAAAAGATTTATCAATTTTATATAATTTTATCTTTAGTAGGTAGAAATAATTTTTAAAAATTCAAAAATAATTTTTTGACATTTATTTTTATCAAATTAATTTATATTTTATCAAATTGATGATTTTGCCTTTGAAAAATTCAATAGTATCTTCAATTGTCCTTATTTAGAACAATATTCAAAATCCAATGTCAAATGTGTCACAATTGAAAAGTCAGGAATCAAAATAATACAAGCCCCAAACTATAGGAACCGTTAGTGTAATTCACCCTTTTTTTTACAATATGACAAAATTAAGCCTTATATTTTTTCACACAAAAATATCAAATATCAACCATTGCCATTTGATAAAAGGATTTCCAAATTGAAAACGAAACAGAATATTTAAACTTTTTTTGCAATTGAAAATACAAACAGAATATCTAAACAAATTGAAAATACAAAATCTTACAAATTATTAGAGGTGCTAGTGATTTGGCGGTTCGGTTGCAGCCAAAGGAATCTTAAATTCGTCATCCGTCCAAAATTAAGTAGATTGAAAAAAATCAATCTGCAACCGTCCGCTCGTTATCAAGCATCTGTCCAAAATGTGACGGTTCGGTTCTGTTCGGTTCGACCAATTTAGGCCGATCGGAATATCCGCTATTCATCCCTAATATTTGTTACGTTGTCACATTAGAAAAAAGTAAACTAAAGATTTTTTATTTTTTTGGATGTGTCACATGATACCCGCAACGTTGTCACATTAGGAAAAAAATATACTAAATTTTTTTTTTAAAGTTTCACATTATACTCGCCACGTTGTCATATTAGGAAAAAGTAAACTAAAAAGTTTTATTTTTTAGAATAAAAATTTTGGAGTGTTACATCATACCTAAAACATTATCACATTTTAAAAAAGTACAGTAAGAAATTTTTAATTTTTTTGGAGTGTCACATCGTTGAAGTGTCACATTAATACCTGTCACATTAAAATATCACAACATATCTGTCATATTTAATAAAAAAATATAGTTGTCCACCAAAATAAAAAAGTGGATCACACAGAAAGAAATTCTCTACTAATAGAACTTAACAGATCAATAAAAAAAATTTGAAACTAATTAGAGTATTTATTTGTAAGATGAAATTTATTGGTAAATATTTTCTTTTTTTGAATCATTCAATCTACAAAAGATATGTTACATATAAAAAATAATTTTAATTTTAATTTTAATTTTAATTTTTTTTTAATGATGAATGACCTTGTACTTTATACCATAAATGTTTTTTAGGAAAAATATTTATTGAAAATAAATCAATTACTGTACCACCGACATCTTCTGGCAATAATTGATGGACATGTGAAAAATAAAAATGATTTTCATTTTTTTTTTTAAAAATTTATCACCAATTGAATTGAATGTACTAGCAAAAAAAAAAAAAAAAAAAAGTGACAGGACCTTGTTTGGTAAATGTTATTTTTTGCTTTTGGGGTTAAAATTTTAAAAAAATAAATTAAAATAATCAATAAAATAAAGTATCACATCAAACTCATAATCATTTTTTTTTTCTCACAAGTATTATATCCAACTATAAAAAAATTTAACTATCTTTTTAAATACAAATATTTTAACCTACTAAAATAATCAAAAATTAAAATAACCTATTAAAATAACAAACTTTCCAACCGTAATTAGAATTTGTTAAACATAAATGATTCCTATATCTATTATTATTTTGACAATATAGTCACGTGGATAAGATCCATGACAAACTGGACTTTGGCAGTTTTATGAAAATTAATTCAAAATATCAATGCACATTTTGGCATTTTTGTGACAATTATTACAAAAACTCAATCAATAAATGTGTACACTAGGCCTTTGGCTGATTCAGTCAAGATCTACTCTGTGACAATTATTACAAAAACTCAATGAATAAATGTGTACACTAGGCCTTCGGCTGATTCAGTCAAGATCTAATCTAAAAAATAAAACACAAAATGTATTAAAAACAAAATCAAATTACAGAATAATGCTTTTGCTGCTTTGATTAGAAAAATGTATGGATTAATTTGACATGTGATTATATATATACATAGGACTGTTGTATTACTAGTATTATTATTATGTTTGGTCAAGATAAAATAAACAAATGAGATAAAGAGAGAAATATTTTTTAGGATAAATTACACTGACAATCCTGTGATTTTTGTTTAATACAGATTCCTCCCTCACATTTGAAAAATTACATTTTCTCATGAAATTTGTAATCTCATTACAAATTACTCTTGGATAGCTAATGTCATGTCTTAAAATTTTTTGAATAATCATTTTGCCTTTTTTCTTACCATTTATTCTCTCTATCATCATTATTACATTGTACAACTTTTTATCATTAAATTTTACTCGAACATATTTTTATTAAGTAATGATATATAAATATAAAATTTTTAAATACAATGATATATAGGTTAATGATGGCCTTTCACTTTAAAGCAAAGTATCCATAAACATGATTTATATTTACAATAATATCACTATCACAATATTTTTATGATATTTTTTGTATAAATTTTTATATATGAATAGCATTTTTCATTTTTATTTTCACCATAATTTTTATTTCTCATCTATTCACCCACATTTATTACATTATTACCAAAAATCGTTATTCACATTTATTACAGTATTACTAGTTTTTTTTTTTTTTTTGTATTTTTTTATATTTGGTTGATTTAAAAAAATATAAAATATTATACTTCTCAATTATATTTAGATTAGGTGTATCTAAAAAATAAAAAATTCTTAAAATATTTAAAAAATAGGTAAAAATAAAAACAAAAAATAAAGAAATTTAATTTTTTTTGTGAGTTAAATCAAAGAAAATGATTGTTATTTATTTTGAAATGATATGAACAAAATATTAGTATTATTTTATTATTTTATATGTATAAAGGTTAAGGGACAAATATGTCATTTTAATCTGACAGATGAATAAGTGTAATTTTTCAAACGTGAGGAAAGAATCTATATTAAATAGAAATCTTAAGGGGTGTCAATGTAATTTACCCAATTTTAAAAAATCCAAACTCTAAATGCATAAAGGCTCTGTTTGGAATGATTTTGGAAATAGTTTTCTACTTACAAATTCTAACTTCACGTTTGGTAGCGTCTTTCAAATTGTATTTCCACAATCAAGACAAAACTCTACAGAAAACTTTGTCTCAGGCGCGATTTTAAATAAAAAAAAAAAAATCAAAAATTTGGCCTAACCGGTCGTCTGACCGGTTGATCGGAACAATGCAATTTTTTTTTTTTTTTTTTTTTTGCAATTGATATGTTAATTTTTATATATTCGAAAAAAATATTTTCAAATATTTTTAAATTTTTTATGTGCTTTAATAGAATTTTGAGTTGTATATTTGGTTATAAATTGTAAGTTTTTGTATCAAATATCAAATTTCACATCAAAAATTTTCCACTCAATTCAAAACTATTTTACCAAACAAATTTTTTACACTCAAATCATAATTCTAAAACTCACAAACTCAAAATACAACGCATACTCTCAAATTATAGTTACAAAGTTTTACCAAACACAACCATAGACTTTCGTTTGAAAAAAATTAATTTAGTCGGACCTTTTAATATTTTGACTAATTTAGTCGGTTAAATTAATTTTAATTTTAATTTTTAACTTTTTTATAATTTTGTTAAAAAAATAATTATAATTTTAATATAATATTTTATTTAATCCGTCTTATTTAATCCGTTCACGTCTTGCCAAATCAAGCGATAAGTCAATTTTAAAGTCCACAATTGTCTTTGACGGAGACAACATGAGAGAAGCGTACTTGACCGCAAGTGAAGCAACCATCAAATGATGCCACAACATATAGAGCAAGACAAGGCAAATCAAACAAACACTTCAGCCTCTTTATGACCACGTCCTCCACTACACTGACTAGTATAAGAACAGTATGTTTGAATGAATGTATCTATCTATCTACTCTACAACCACAAAACCAGAAAGGTGCATGAATATTGGGTAAATAATATTCTTTTCTTGCTAATATGGATTTCAATTCAAGTTTGTATAACTCTTGAAACACAATCACTATCAATACAAAAAAAATTTGGCAAAGCACAAAATGAATTTGAGTTTCGCTTTCTGAAATTTTGCAATTAAAATATTTTATCAATAAAACAAATACACACGTATACAAGAATTTAGGTGATTTGTTTATAAAGTATACAACAACCCGGGAATGAGGTGGCTCTCTCAACAATACTCTATCACAGAAAATCTTAAGATCATCAACTCTATAACTCCAAAGTAATCCATCAAATACAAAGGTTCAAAAAGTTACAAATGAATTTAAAATAGAGATTCAAAATACACGAATGTCAGGTCAGACCAATCAATCGAATCAATAACATTATTGTGAAGTGTTTTACATTTACTCTACCATACTATAAGATATGTTTTATGAAAGCCCTTATAGGATCCAGGGACAACACCCCGAAACTTAATCAGTGTATTTGATTTGAGTTTTTTGAATTAAATTTTTTGAAAATTGAGTTTTTTTATTTTTGTGTTTTTTTTATTTTTGTTTTTAGTGAATATTTTAAAAATTTTAAACATTTTTTTAAATTTTTTGGATGCACCTTACTTATATGTATCTAAAAAGTAAAAAATTTGTGAAAAAATATTTTAAAAAATTAATAAACACATAAAAATATAAAAAATGTACTGAATTCTCGTATTTTTTTTGTATTTTTGGTATTTAGTGAATTTTTAAAAGGTTTTTTTCACAATTTTTTTACTTTTTAAGTATATTTATGTTAGGTATGTCTAAATTTTTTTTAAAAAAATTGCTTAAAATATTTAAAAAAATACAGAAAATAAGAAAGGAGAATTTTCTGAAAAATGTTTTTGAAAATCTCTAACCAAACAAAGTGATATTTTTATTGTAGATTTTATATGAAGAAAATAAACAAATGATTTAAATTTTAAAAAAATAGAATATAAATTGATAAAATAAAAATTCCAGAATTTATTTTAGGAGATTTTTTTTTTTTAAATCCTTGATATTAAGATTTTATAAGATAAATGACATATAATATTTTCATAATAGTTAAGGTCCCTCAACATTTCTACAGAGAAAATTCGACTTAGAGAAATTTTGCCTGACTTAGAAAAATTTCGCCCTGACTCCAAGAAATTTCAATTTTCACAGAGAAATCTCTCTGTGACCATACCAGAGAAATTTCAAAATTTCTTTGAGTTGGGGCCGAAATTTCTCTGTGTCAGGTAAAATTTCTCTGAGTCGAATTTTTTCTATGAAAATGTTAAGGGACCTTAACTAATAAAAAAAATATCTTGAATCTCTCCTACTACACAAAGTTAGAGAGAGATGTTTCACTAATTTCCCCTTTATTTTATTACAATAGTCAAACTTTAGAGGTTTTTTTTATAATTTCTCTAAATAATTTTTAACTACAAACACCGGAGTTAGTTATGCAAACGGGTGGTGCCCAAATTCAGCTAGATATATTCGATCCATTTATTAAACACCCAACCTGACAAGGCCGAATAAGTTCGAATCCCTAGTTAGATGGATCCGAATATGAATTGGGGTCTCTCTCTCTCTCTCACATATCACCAAATTCCAATTTCGCAACTTATTCTCTTTCTCGCAGCAGCGACAAACTTTTTCTCTGACTCCGGCGACGACACAAGGCTAATTTTATGTAAACCTTTGTTTTTAGACTTAACGTTCGTATTTTCGTTCTCAAGGTTAGGTTTTCAATTTTTTTTTCCTTTCCAATTTTTATTATGGTTTATCATAAGCAATTGAAAGCCCTTATTGGTTGTTAGTTTTGTGTAGATTACATATTGAGAATAAACTCTGCTTGCTAGGTGTACGGGAAAGAAATATACCTTCTCGTATAATCCTATTGATCAAGTTTGCGTTCCTCCGTACGACGTCGCTTTATCACCTGAAAACACAAACGTGAGCTAGCCGGCGGGTGGGTGCCGGAAACCTCTCCGATGCCTAAGTCAGAAAGATTGTCAAATAGGCAAAAGCTCTGTGTATTCAGGGAACAAAAATTGCATTACCTCTCCAAAGGTGATATTGGTGAGCTTATATAGGTTTCGCATGGCACAATCCTGGTAGGACTCTAACTTCTCCATGCAGAGTCCTCCTAGGATTCATACTCTTGGAAGATAATGCTTATCCTCCAACACCCCCCTCACTACTTAAACCAAGTGAGATGGTTCTTCTTATGGCCGGACTACTTCAGGACCGAAGTAACACCGCCGTACCGAATAGGCAAGTCTAGCCATACCAACTCTTAGTTCGGCTCTCCCATTCCTTACTTCTACTCCGATTTCACATGCCAAGACCGGACTATCCATAGAAGCGTCCGACCGAACTACCATAAACGGTCTAGAAGATGTCACTCTTATACTCCGGTTTAGAAGATGTAACCGGACTAACCAGAAACCGGGCTACACCGTACTCACCTATCAACCGGACTACCGCAATACTCCTTAAACTGGAGTACACACCACAGTCACGTTTGGGATTACCTCGGTCCAACTCCAGCTCGGCCCAATTTATTAATATAAATTACCCTCTCAATTGCCCCTTAATTCCATCTGCAAAGCATGATAGGGATTACCTGTCTACGAACCGAACTAAAGTTTTAGCTTATCCAGCCGAGCTACAATCCTTCAGTTACTCCGGCCGAGCTGAAAACCTTTTTAGCTTCTCTTGCCGAGCTAAGTTTGAGCCGAGCTAAGAACGTCCGGTCAAACGTCTCTTCGATTCTGACAGCAGCGTTCCACATTCAAGGACACGCAAGCCCCTATTGGTCATTCACAAATTGCGCCGCCTCAGACTCCGAAATTTTTTTGAACAGTCCCGCGTTTTTTCCCTCCTTCCACTTACACAAAACAAACCCTCTCTGTCTTCTCAAAAATCACTTGCCTTACTATTCACTCTCTCTTTATTCTGAGCTTCCCAATCTTGTTCTTGCTCCTTCACTGTTCTTTGACCCCGTACCTCTGAAACTCTCGTTTTTGCTGCTGTTGGCTTCAATCCAATTCCTCTGCTTCTCTACCAGGTAAACACACGAATCTGTTCTCGTTTTCCTTTGTTTTCTGTTTTATATGTTTTTGCAAAACACTCCCATGTTGCAAGTTTCATATTTTCTGGGAAAACTAGTCTATAAACTGCTAGAACTTCATAAGATAATCAATAGAATGCCATTTCGATCTTTATACATGCCCCAACCGAAGTAGAACACTGTTTGTGATGTATGTAAAGATATAGGTGAACTGAAACCGAACTAGCACTTGCGCCCATCAAAGTAGTTCCAATAGGTCACCAACTGATCCACAATAGCCGAAACAAAACCCACCGAACTAGAAACCAAAGCACTCGACCGAGCTAAAACTTCAGGGGCCATGCTAGCATTCTTAGTTCCTAAACTGAACTTAGAAAGCTGCCCCTTGACGTTCAGCCGGAATAACAAAACCAAAAGTAGAACCGAGCTAACACAACACCTTGCCAAAACCGAGATAACACGCTCCTCTATGAAACCGAGGTAGATCCCGCAACAATCTATCTAGCCGAAGTAAGGCTCCCTTTCCTTGTTTTGTTTTTATAGCACGGTCGGTGATCTGTGCTTAATACCTTGTTTTTCCACTTTGCAGACTTAAGTTGCCCAGCTACTTCCTCCGTGCGCTCAACCGAGCTCCCGAGTCCAAATCTCCAGCCGAACTAAATTATTTATAAGTTATCCATTAAATGGGGAAGTACAGATTTTTGGTAGAAACCCCAGGCGGCTTAGCCGAATTCAGAAAGGATTACAACATCCCAACCGATGTAAACCTCACCCTTGCCGAACTAGATGTAGATCCTTGGGACAACGAAGGCTTCGTCCCCTTTACCCTCCAATCCATAATAGAAACCGGACTCAGATTCCCAGTCCAACCACTAATATGTGAATTCTTAAGACAAACCAGACTATGCCCCACCCAGCTGTCCACTAACACATACCGAATAATCATGGGTATAGCCGCATTGAACCACCAAACCGGTCTAAGCCTAGGTTTGGCCGAGATACTACACCAATACTCCATAAGATCAAAAAACGAAGGCTGGTGTTACTACTTGAGAGTACGCTGTGGCCGAGAGAAAATAATAAAACACACACCAGACAAAGACTTAAACGATGATGACTTCTTCTGGGTCTCGGGGAATTTTGAAGACCTTGAAGCCCAGATTCCTGGCCGAAGAATAAACTGGAAAAAGGGAGTGCCCGGTATACATACTTCGGTTACATTTCACATTTTTTCCTTTTCTTTATTTCGGCTTTCTGCTATGGACCGAACTAACACTTATTTCTTGTTGCAGATAAAGCCCATCTTCTTTCAAACTACGGGCACCCCAACCTCGGTCTTCTGCGTGCCGCACTCAGAGTAAAGGAGAGAAGTTGGGCAAAGCTTCTAGACTTCGAACCGACATACCGTTATACCGGTCGCCGAAAAGCGAGGGTAACAGACTTCCTACTTGAAGAAGCACCAGAACCGGACCCTTCCCTGCCTCAGATCAATCTTGTTCCACTCACAGCCGAGCAAGAAATGGCTAAGAAGAATAGATTGAAGGCCCTCTTAACCGAAACAACCCCAGCCGAAGTACAGGAAACCGGCCGTGCCACTGAGACCGTGGTGGCACTCCCATCTCAACGGCCGTCTTCATCACGTCCAAGCAAACGCGCCCGGACTAGCCAAACCGAGCCGCGTCTTGCTGATGAAGACGAGACCGTCCCGCCACCAAGTCCTCCACCAAGCCCTCAGCCAAGCCTCCAACCGGAACCCACCGACCGAACTGCTTCCCCCAAGTGGACTCCTGTACTCACCTTCAATGACCGAGACATCACCGCGTCTGATTCGGTGGTCTCAGAGAAGGACCATCAGATGGCTTTCAATTTGGCCAAGGGTGTGTGCCTCCCCAAAGACATGGAGCACCACTACAAACAGCTCAACACCGAGCTAAAGTCAATCCGGTCCTCCACTAAGTCTATGATCCTAGTAAGCAGTATTCCTCTCCATGTCAGATTGTTTCCCAACTTGGAGTTCGGCTAACGTTACTTCTCCTTTGCAGGCCATCCAGAAAAACCAAGTCACTCACAGGAGGGTCATGGAGCTTAGGAGGAGTACCAGGGAGGCCATGGCTGAGGCCGAACTTAAGACGGCCGAACTGGAGGAGGCGAAGAAACAACTGGCCGAGCTTCGAGAAGAAAACGGTCGGCTGACCGAGATCGCCAATTCGGTCGAGGCCGAAAAGAAAAAAGTTGCCATCGAGGCTAAAGATAGATACCTACGTATCTTGGCCGCAATTGAGAAGAAAAAAGACGCCGAGATAAACCAGTGGAAGGGGGAGGTGAAGAAGGCCGAGAAGCGGGGCTTCAAGGAAGCCGAAGACGCCTACACCCTGCAATGCAACGCAGCCAAAGATCTCTTTTTCAAGTGCAGCTGGAGGTCTGCGGTGGAGAAGCTCGGTTATACGCTTCCATTCGACTTCACTCTCTGTCTGTTGCCGATCTGCAAAAAGCCTTTCTTGAGGGGTCCGACGACGACGATGATGATGATGAGGAGCCATCTCTCATTCCGGTTGTCAATGAATAGCAAAAGAACCAAACAGTTCGATGCAGCGATTATAGAAGATCTTACTCGAAATGAGTATCGATACCGAAGTTCAGGTTGACACCGAACTCCCTCATCAAACCGTGCTCCCCTCTGACACCGGACTCCAGGCGAATGCTGATGCAGATTTTGATGCTGAGCTTGATGCACTTCTTGGTTGATTTTTTTTTTTTTTTTTTTTTTCTTTTCTTTTGAACTTTGTAACCGGGCTGAAGCCCCCCTCAAATTGTATTTCTCTGTTTTTTAATGAAAAATATCTTTCTTCAACTCTTGTTTCGGTTTTGTATATGTATGACTTCATTTGCAATGAATTTTTTCCATAAACTTATTTGCGCAACTGTGATCTCGGTTTTTAGCTATCTAACTTACTAGCTAACCACTCTTCAGCCGATATAACTTACTTCGGCTGAAGAGTACAAAGAGTTGGTTTAATCCAGCCAACCACTCTTCAACCGATATAACTTACTTCGGCTGAAGAGTACAAAGAGTTGGTTTAATCCAGCCAACCACTCTTCAGCCATACACTTACTTCGGCTGAAGAGTACAAGGAGTTGGTTTAATCCAGCCAACCACTCTTCAGCCGATATAACTTACTTCGGCTGAAGAGTACAAAGAGTTGGTTTAATCCAGCCAACTACTCTTCAGCCATACACTTACTTCGGCTGAAGAGTACAAGGAGTTGGTTTAATCCAGCCAACCACTCTTCAGCCGATATAACTTACTTCGGCTGAAGAGTACAAAGAGTTGGTTTAATCCAGCCAACCACTCTTCAGCCATACACTTACTTCGGCTGAAGAGTACAAGGAGTTGGTTTAATCCAGCCAACCACTCTTCAGCCATACACTTACTTCGGCTGAAGAGTACAAGGAGTTGGTTTAATCCAGCCAACCACTCTTCAGCCATACACTTACTTCGGCTGAAGAGTACAGAGTGTTGGTTTAATCCAGCCAACCTCTAGGTTGGTTTTTCCAGCCAACCTAGAATATAGTGTTTGGTTATTCCGGCCAAACGTCCTTTAGCCTGGATCCTTATCCTGGGCTTAGGAGGGGTCATAGTTGGTTTAATCCGGCCAACTATGTTTACAATGCTACTAACTTACAAAAGTTACTTTCTGCTAAAAACAAATATACTAAAAAAGAATTGATTTGTTTTATTGATGAAGTGAAAAATTACATATACTTAAAGAGAGAAGAAAAAGCTAAAAGTAAAATAACTTAAGATTGGCAGTGTTCCATGGCCTAGGAATTGCTTTGCCATCCTCATCTTCCAAGTGGTATGCCCCTTTTCCTGCTAATCCGACCACTTTGTAAGGACCTTCCCAGTTAGGACCTAACTTGCCGTCTCTTGGGACCAATGTGTTGCCCATAACTTTGCGAAGTACCCAATCGCCGATTTTGAATTGCCTTGGATGCACAGTTTTGTTATACTTCCTAGACAGTTCTTGTTGGTAGGAGGCGATGTGAACCAATGCCTTTTCTCTTCTTTCTTCTGCTAAGTCAAGTTCTAATGCGATGGCTTCCCCATTTAGGTCTGGATCAAAGTTTTCGCTCCGAATTGTAGGAAGGCCAACTTCTAAAGGGATGACTGCTTCTATGTCATAAGCTAAGGAGAATGGAGTTTCTCCTGTTGACCGCCGTGGTGTGGTGCGATAAGCCCATAAAACATGAGGGAGCTCTTCTGCCCACTTGCCTTTGGCTTTCTCCAACCTTTTCTTCAATCCATCCAAGACTACCTTGTTTGACGCCTTTGCCTGACCGTTTGCTTGGGGATACGCCGGTGTAGAATTGTAGAATTCTATCTTGTACTCTTCGCAAAAGCCTCTGAAAATTTTGCCGTCAAACTGAGTGTCGTTGTCTGAAATCAGTGCTTTTGGTATGCCGAAGCGAGTGATGATGTTCTGCCAAACAAACTTCTTCACATCTTTTTCCTTGATTGATGCCAAGGCTTCTGCTTCCACCCCCTTAGTGAAGTAGTCTGTTGCCGCAAGAAAGAACTTCCTGTTGCCTGGTGCTGTTGGAAGTGGACCTACTATGTCTAAGCCCCACATTGCGAAAGGCCATGGACTAGTCAAAGGTAGGAGTTCTCTGGCAGGTTGGTGTATTTGGTACGCAAACTTCTGACATTTTTCGCATTTTTTGACATACTTCTCTGAATCTGCTTGCATGTATGGCCACCAGTATCCTTGTGAAATAGCTCGGTATGCCAATGATCTTCCTCCTTGATGGCTGCCACATACCCCCTCATGTATTTCGAACAGGAATGCTTCCACCTTGTTGGGGTGGACACACTTTAAGTAAGGTCCTGTGAACGACTTCTTGTATAATGCCAAGGATGGAGAGAGCCAAAATCGTTGTGACTTTGCTCTTATTCTGTTGGCTTCCTTCTTTTCTTCCGGTAAAGTGCCGTCTTTCAGGAACAATATGATGGGATCCATCCAAGAAGGACCTAACTCTGCACAACATACCTCTTCATCTTCTGGGTCTTCAATGATTGGTCTAGGTAGATAGTCGATTAGCAGTGGGTGAGGAACGGAGGTGTCTGCCATTGAGGCGGCTCATGAGTTAAATGCTTTCTCATTGTTTTCCTCTCTGCCAATCTGTTCTATTCTCACTACTTCGAACTTCTTTATCTCTGTTCTGACCAAGTCTTGGTACTTGGCCATCCTATCATCATTTGCCTCATAGTCGCTAGATATTTGGTTTACCACCAGCTGCGAGTCGCTGTAAACCATTAGCTCGGTGGCCTTCATGTAGAATGCCGACTTGAGACCGGCTAGAAGTGCTTCATACTCTGCTTCATTATTTGATCTTTGGGAAGCCTGTGTTGATTACTCGCTCCACTACTAGGCCGTCTGGAGAGATGAGAACTATGCCAAGTCCTGCTCCATGCCTATTGGATGCTCCATCTACGAAGAGCTTCCACATCTCTCCAACGAACAACTTCCAGCAGGTGGAGGGATCAGATGATGTCTTGGGATCCTCCACGTTGCTGGTGGCTTCTTCAGAGTCGATGCTTGCTGTCTGCTCCTTTTTCTCTGTTTGCACCAAGTCTTTGTTTGTCGGTGAGTCCTGACTTGGTGTAGCATGGTTCACTTCCTCCTCCCTTTCTTTACTCGCCCGCCTGGGGCTCGACTGGCAACCAAGATTGGGGTTATGTTATTCGACGTCAACCTCCATCCCTAGTTCTTGTTCCAACAGTCGATCAAGATGTGATGACTTCCAGGGGTGAACTCTGCGACAAAATCTGCTAGTGCTTGAGCCTTTATTGCGGTTCTGGGTTGGAACTTGATGTCGTACTGTCCCAATTCTACTGCCCACTTCAAAATTCACCCAGAAAAGTTCGCCCTTTCAAATAAAGCCTTGAGTGGGAAGGCTGTGAGAACAACTATGGTGTGGGCGTGAAAGTAATGCGACAATTTCCTTGAAGCCATCATCAAGGCCAATGCCAGTTTCTCCAGCGGCAAGTACCTCGTTTCGGCGCCCAGTAATGTCTTGCTGACATAATAGATGGGCAAGTGTTAGATTCCTTCTGCGCGGACCAACACTGCACTAATTGCATGTTGCGATACTGCCAAGTAGAGGAAGAGTTCTTCTCCAGGTATTGAGGTGACAAGTAGTGGTGGAGAAGACATGTATTCCTTTAAACTCTCCAGAGCTCGGTCGCATTCTTCGTCTCACTCAAACTTAGCTTTTAATGACTGAAAGAATGGACGCAATCTGTCTGAAGATCGACTGATGAATCGGTTAAGTGCTGCTGCCATGCCGGTGAGATGCTGCACTTCTTTCACTGAGTTAGGCCTTTCTAACTCCTAAATTGCTTTGATTTGGGAGGGGTCTGCCTTAATACCCCGGTTGGTCACCAAGTAACCCAGAAACTTGCCTGACCCTACACCGAATGCGCACTTAGAAGCGTTAAGGCGCAGCTTGTGTTTCTTCAGGATCTGGAACATCTCATCTAGGTCTGTTAGATGGTCATCCGCATCCTTGCTTTTGACCACCATGTCATCGATGTAAGCCTCCATTGTTCTGCCTAACAATGGCTCGAACATCTTTGTGACCATTCTTTGGAATGTCGCCCCTGCGTTCTTTAGGCCAAAGGGCATGACCTTATAGCAGTATAGTCCTCTTGGAGTGGTGAAGGATGTTACTCGATCCGGTTCGTGCATGGCTATCCGATGGTAGCCCTCAGATGGTCCCGTAGCTAAGCCGATTGTGTCCTGCCGTCAAGTCCACCAATTGATCTATCCTTGGTAGAAGGAAGCTATCCTTTGGGCACGCCTTATTAACCGTTTTGTAGTCGACGCAGACACGCCACTTGCCATTCTTCTTTGGCACTACGACGGTGTTGGAGATCCATTTCGGGTAGTGCACCTCGATTGCCCCGCCGAAAGGTGTTCCTACCTCTTCTGCCACTATTTCGGCGTGATGGAGTGCCGATCTGCGAGTGCGCTGGATGACCGGTCTGGCGGAAGGGTGGACATTGAGTTGGTGGCAAATGAAATTGGGATCGATGCCTGGCATGTCGTATGGGGTCCAGGCAAACACTTCGATATTGGAGGTCAGGAATTCCAAGACTTCCAATCTCTCAGTGCTGGACAACGATGAGCCAAGTAAGAAGAACTTATCCAGGTTCTTCTCATCTATCCTGACTTCCACCAAGTCCTCATCGCTTCGACTAGCCGCTTTGCCAACATCCGCGAATAGTTCATTACTCTCTGGTTCTTCCACCGAATGAACATATCCTTTGGCAGCGCGGCTACCATTCACTGTTACAAAGCACTGCTTTGACATGATTTGATCCCCATAAACTTCTTCTATTACTCCGGTGTCGTTGGGAAACCTTATCACTTGGTGGTAGGAGGATCGCCATCGAAGCGCATGGCATGCACCATGTTCGCCCAAGATAAGGTTGTAGGTGGAGGGACCTTCAAGACCCGTAACTCCACTTGCTTCCACGCTCCTCGCCTTTGACCGAAGGATGATTTTGCCGACCGCCACTCCCAAGATAGAATTGAATCCAATCAAAGGGGATACGGCAGGGGCTAAGTCCTTGTCTTGAAGCTTCAGTTGCTTGAAGGTTTCATAATACATGATTTCACATGAACTACCTTGGTCAATCAGAATCCGTTTGACGTCAAAATCCTTGACTCGGAGAGTGACGACCAGGGCATCGTTGTGGGGGCAGTAAATCCTTGCCAAGTCTTTATCCGAAAAAGACATGGCATTTGTGGCCTCTATCTTCCCCTTCTTAACAACCGGTTGGGCACTTAGCACCTCCCTTAAGTGCTCAGCCCTTTTAATTGAACCTCTGAGCTCGCATACACGCTCAGGTTCAAAGACTCCATGTATTACGTTAATAACGCCTTGAGGTGGGGCGTCGACTAGCATTCCATTGGGCATATTCTGGTCCTGAGGAGCTGGCTGTGCCCCTCCTTCTATGTATTTGTCCAGGTGGCCTGTGGCCACCAACTCTTCCAGATGCTGTCTCAACGGCGTGCAGTTCTCTGTGCGGTGCCCCTTTTCTTTGTGGAAGGTGCATCTGGATCTGTCATCATAGTCCTTCTGGGCCTCGCCTAGCTTGGCTGGCCACTTGACGAAAGGCTCGTCTCGAATCTCACTAAGTATATGGTAGATCGGCTTCTTAAATACCGTGGTAATGGCGGTGCGGACTCTCAACTATCTCTTGTCCTGGTCTTCGCCATTGTCCCTCCTGCCTCGTCCGTTTCGGTTTTGGCGATCTACCGCATTGACCTTTGCTGAAGTCTTCTTCTCTGATGTTGTGGTCGCGTCAGTTTTTGCTTTGGCACGAGCGCCATCCTCTTCCACCCTGATGTGCTGATGCACTCTCTCCATCAGGGCCTCCATGGTAAGGGGTGACGTCATGGTGATAGAGTCCCTCAGTCTGTTCCCGACTAGAAGGCCTCTTTTGTATTGCGCGATGGCGAGGTTAGTCAAGGCCCCCAACTGCTGAATGTCTCCCAAGAGCGATCGCTGTATGACCTCAGGGTCTCCTTGTCGCCCATGTCGATGGAGAGTAGCTGGTCGATCTCCACCGGGGTTTTTGTGTTTGTTCTAAACCGAGTTACAAACGCCTCAGCCAATTGCGCCCAGGAGGCTATGCTGCCTTCTAGAAGCTTCTCAAACCAAGTCAAACCAAGGTCGCCGAGGCTAGAAGGGAATAGGATGCACATCAAGGCCTCGCTCACGCAGATATAGCCATGACCGGCGAAGTGGCTTATGCGTGTAGGGTCCGTCTTTCCTCATACGTTGTGAATTTAGGTCAGAGGAAGCCCGACTAAGAGGCGCGTTCTCTATTGTTGGGACGAATGGTGAGGTCTGCAATTTCGCCAATGCCTTTGTCCGTTGGTTCAGATGCCGGGCGCGCATTGGCATTCCAACCTCGACCCTTCCATGCGTCCGACGAGCCAACCGCTGCAAGCCAGAACTTCTGGTGGATCGCGCTCGGCATCCTCCTTCCATCGCGCCTTCTCTTCTAGCATGGATCGTAGGTCGGACGATCTGGGTAATTCCGTCTGTCTAGACCTCGTTTGATGCGTATGTGAGGGCCAATAGGTGCTTCCCTCAATGCGACCTCGCACCGCCCTCGCACTGGAGGACGAGTCCCGAAGATCTAGATAGCGTGTCGCCTGTTCTTAGGCTTCTGTTCTCTGGTTGAGAGGGTGTAGAATTCCTACTACGACCCTCAGAATGGCGAGGGGGCATTTTGTTGTTGCGCCTCTCCGCCATCACGCTTTCCTTTCCTTTCATCCGGCGCTTTAGAGACTCCATGTCTGCCGCCATCTTACGGATCAATTCGTCTTGTTCTCGACGCGATCCTCCAAAATTTGAGGATCAATCGCGCCTTTGTCTTTTCGGGCTTTATAACGAGAGGGATGAGGGCTATTATTTCGCCTTCGACCCCTCGCATCCCTTCTGGAGTTGTGTCTTTGTGGCTCCAGATCCGCCATGGGAGCGACCAAGGGTAGGCCTTCTCGCCTTGCACCCCCATCTGGAGTTTGTCCGTCGACGACGGACTGAGGTAACTCTTCATTGTTCGCCATTGATGTTCGAGAGAAAGCTTGATCAAGAGGTTGTTCTTGTCTGTGTTCCTACAGACGGTGCCAATTGTACGGGAAAGAAATATACCTTCTCGTATAATCATGTTGATCAAGTCTGCGTTCCTCCGTACGATGTCGCTTTATCACCTGAAAACACAAACGTGAGCTAGCCGGCGGGTGGGTGCCGGAAACCTCTCCGATGCCTAAGTCAGAAAGATTGTCAAATAGGCAAAAGCTCTGTGTATTCAGGGAACAAAAATTGCATTACCTCTCCAAAGGTGATATTGGTGAGCTTATATAGGTTTCGCATGGCACAATCCTGGTAGGATTCTAACTCCTCCATGCAGAGTCCTCCTAGGATTCATACTCCTGGAAGATAATGCTTATCCTCCAACACCCCCCTCACTACTTAAACCAAGTGAGATGGTTCTTCTTATGGCCGGACTACTTCAGGACCGAAGTAACACCACCGTACCGAATAGGCAAGTCTGGCCGTACCAACTCTTAGTTCGGCTCTCCCATTCCTTACTTCTACTCCGGTTTCACATGCCAAGACCGGACTATCCATAGAAGCGTCTGACCGAACTACCATAAACAGTCTAGAAGATGTCACTCTTATACTCCGGTTTAGAAGATGTAACCGGACTAACCAGAAACCGGGCTACACTGTACTCACCTATCAACCGGACTACCGCAATACTCCTTAGACCGGAGTACACACCACAGTCACGTTTGGGATTACCTCGGTCCAACTCCAGCTCGGCCCAATTTATTAATATAAATTACCCTCTCACTAGGTTTGTTTTTTTGTTTTTTATTTTCTGTTTAGATTTGATGTATTATATGAACCAAGAAGTGTAATGTGGTGGTCTTCTTCGAATACAAACCGGGTACTTTAAAATGGATGATCTATTTTTTGTTTATGAAGTGCCATGGTTTAAGCATTGAATGAATTGGATAATCATAGTAGTCAAAAGTTAATTTCAGGGTTTTTTTGGGTGGTGGATGTGGATTTCAAATCAAAGGATTTGAAGTTAGATTTTATAAAAATATTGGAGACTTAAACCTCGTTTAGGAACAGACTTGTTTAGTAATTTTTTGACTTTTTGGCTAAAATATGATATAAAAAAAATTAGTATGTTTGGGATGACTTTTTTATTTTTTATGAAAAGATTCGCAAAAAGTAGAGAGAAAAGGGAATATTTGACTTTTTGGTATAGATTGTTAGTTTTTTGATTTATTTTTTTTTAGTGACTTTTTGATTTTTAGGCTAAAAAAATTACTTCCCAAACAAGACCTTAGTTATTATAGGTGGATCATTGTAGCTAGAAGGAGAGATGTTAGCATGATTTCAAATAGCTACTCTGATATAGTTATTTCAAATCATAAAACTATCTAATTCAACTTTAAAATTCATAGATGAATTATCTAACTTAAATGTGTTTTAAATTCCTAAATACAAATGGAACCTTACTGTTTTTGTTAGTTGTGTTTGGCAAGAAAGAATGACTCTATGAATAGTATTTTGCTAAAAAAAACACACAGATTGGATGTCTGTGTAAAGCGGATTCAAATTCAAATTGACATTATTCGATTTGATGCATTTGGATTTGGATGAATATTTAATTGAGTCGGGTATGATTTTTCTACATATGATCTGAATCTGAGCCATTGACAGGCCTGTCATTGATCATTCTATTTTACAAGTGGTATTATTACTTTATTAGTGAAGAGCAAACAACGTCAGCCAAAATGGTTCACTTATTGTAGTTCATGTAAGCTCACGCCTTCTAGGTTTTCAACAAGAATTTCAAGAGAAGCACCCAAAAACAAAGAGCAAAAACATGGGCAAGAAGAGAGCAAACAAGAAAGCACACAATCTTACTTCTGGATATCAGGCTTCAATCACACTGAGAGAAGCATCTAGTGGGAAGAAACAATCCAACGTCAATGGCAAGCCCATATTGAAACTAGAGTATCTACAAAACCTCGCGGTGTGGGCCAGTGGTAAAGCCTCTATACCTTCGCTAGGTGCCTTTTTTGGGCACCAATTGGCGGCTCTTGGTGAGTCCCTGCGGTCATTGCCTAATCCATCACTGTTTCCTTGTCAGAGGTGAAACTAATCTCTCTCTATATATATATGCGTGTGTCTATGTGCTCCATGCATGCGTCTAATGTGTTTGTGATTGCATGTTGGGTGTTTTATGCTATTTGAAACAATTGGGAACATAGGATTTGATCAACTAGAGGAACCATAGTAGAGACACTGGTTAAATCCATTTATACTTGATTGTGTTTTCGTAGTTGTATGTATTTGTATAGATTGACTATTTATTTGTGGTAACTAATGTTGGACCTTCAAATTGATATGAAACATGTTGGTTATGTTATGGAGTGATTGATTTGCTCAACCTTTCTCAAGATGGTGTTATTCTGCTTTGGACTTTTTTGCATATCAAATAATGTTTGCAACTTTGTAAGCTGCAAGAACTAACAGATATATGAAGAATGGTGCATTAGAAAAGCTTAAGTATGTCAGTTTTGCACAAATGTATGTACCTTATAGAGGATGCCTTATCCTCATTTCTTCCTTTTGATTAGTCAATAAAATTAATTTTGTTGTTGATAAACTAAAAATAAAAAATGTGTGTACCTAGTATATGTTAAGCATTTTATGTTTCTATATCTCTATGCACATTTTTACACCTTTGGACAGACTTTCAGGCTCAAATATTAGAATCTTTGGTAAGTTGAATGAATGGCGAGTAATGGCATCTTAATGGCTAGACTATGACATAGACTAATGTCAAAGTTGGTGAGGACAGAGCACCCATATATACCATGATCTTGAGTTGAACATTGAAAAATCTAGAAATTCCCTAGATATTGATTTATGATTATGTATCAATTTTAAGCAGTAAATATCAATCCCAATCAAACAATCAAAACAAATCGATACAACGATTTTAACTCCAATTGTGATAAAAAAAAAAACCATGGGTCAAAGCCACAAAACAATTACCTAGCGAATCAATTACCATGGGCCAAGAAATTACACAAGTGCACTCTCCATTATCTAGCGAATCCACGCTCGAATTGAACCGACCCCTATATGCCTCTTCTACTACGGTCTTCACCTCAGAACTGTCTTGCCCAACGTTGAATCCATAATGCCGATGTCAAATCGCGACGATGAGCCACTCCGGAATCCACCAAAGCTTCAAGCCCAAATTCCCCAGAATCCACCGAAGAAGAACACTCTATTTTGTATAGAATAAACAAACAATCCTTTGGTGTATACTTCTTAAACCATGAGTTGAATATTCAATCAAACATCAAAGAAAACTAGCAAAATAGCCTAAAATATAAACCTTAATATCCAAGAAGAAGATCTGGAAGTGTAACCCTAAAATATGACTGAAACACATATTTATAGCAATATGTTCCACGATCTCTGCTCGAGCGCAAGAATGGCCGCTCGAGAAAACCTCGCTCGAGCACAGGAAAGTACGCTCAAGCGTAAAATCCAAACTTCCAGTACTTTTGCAGACAGGTCAAATTTCTAGAACTAAACATTCTTTGCTCGGGCGCACAAACGGCCGCTCGAGCGAACAAACAACTTTATAGTCAGCGAAGTGGCAAACATAAAAGAATTATCTTCTGAAACTTCTCTGCAAGGCATAATTCGGATTGGATTCACATCTAAATACTCATAGCTTCACTGAAATAAAAGAACGAATAAAAGTACAACTGAAAGGAATTTTGTCAAACAAGATTGTCAATAATAAAAACCTAACAATCTCCTCCTTTGGCAATATCGTGACAAAACACACCTAACAAATAAAATTTTAATTACTCCAACCCATTACAGCTAACAAAAACAAACTTCATTCTCAAGGTCATGATTTACAAAACAGCTATTAGTGTCACAATCTCCAAAATAACTATTAGTGCCACAAGAGTATATGAAAAAGTAATAGACATATGACAAGATTATCTTGAAGCATGAGATGGAAATATAAATAGATGTAAATAGGAGATTTTAAGAACATATAGCATGAATAGATGACAATCCTAAGAAACATGCAAATACGCTCAAAAACCATTTTGATTATGACTCAAGAGCAAGAGCATAAACCACACATGCAAGGATATGATGATGCAATTAACAGTAGCATGCAAGGAGGAAACAATAAAGAAGCAACGCATAACAACTAAAGCCAATCTTCCTTACCAAACAAATCAAAGTGTTCATGCTAACAAACTCTTACAATAATAAACCAAACTTCCCCTCACTAAAAGTAACCCCACATACTGAAAACAGTGAATAAGAAGAAAAAGACAAAAACAAAATATGGTGAAGCAAGCAAGGAATTTCATATTTGTATCTTAAAACACACGAGATTATCCAAGAAACACAATTACATAAAAACACAATGTGCACAGCCGCTAGAAGATTCCTCATAAAAGAAAGTGATGCATTATGTGAAAAGCATAGATCCCATGATAAAAGTGTGTGTGTGACTCTTGGAGTTCGACAAACACTAGATGCAATCCTAGTAGTGCTCTGAAAGATGGACCACCGACAAGAGAATCTAAGCACAACTAAAGAAAGTCAAACCACTAGGAATCAAGGGGTATTTGTTGAGTAAAAGCGGAGGCACCCCCTCAATCAATGAATCTTTTCCTTTTCTTTTTTTTTTCTTTCTTTCTTTCTTTTGCACATTTTTTCTTTCTTTCTTTCTTTTACACATTTATGGGCGGCTGACACGCTCAATAGTATGGAAACCAAACCAAAGAAGCATGGATATAATAAGGATAGCCTGGTTGGTGACTCTGAGGTAGCCTTTTCCTCATACCTTAATTAAGAACTGAGGGGAAAGCCGTGGAGATGCAAAAAGATGGAAGGTGGTTAAGAGACTCAACATCACCCATGATATGTTAGTATAGGTTAATTCCTCTAGAAAAGCAAAAGATACAATGCCAGAAGTCCATAAAAAAAATCACTAAGGCAGAAGACTCCGATATTTGCTAATCTAAGAGTGTGTACAGAATGAGACATACCAATCGAAAAACACACATTCCGAAATGAGTAATGACCACAGAAAGCACACGCATATTAACATATAATGGATATTCTCATCAAATCCAATATGCAACAAGAACTTCTTAACAATTTCAAGCTTGCAAAACCATACTAAGAAAATCTTTTTGGAAATTTTTTTTTTCTTTCAAAAATAAAGCAAGACATAAAATGAACAAGCACACACTAAATGATACCACACAAAAAGAAAAAACACACAAAAATCTAAAAACTAAAACGAATAAACATATTAATACAAGTCAAGTTTTCTCACCCAAACTGCTTTAGTATGAACAAAGTTGTGAGAATTGCGGTTCTTGAGTAGTGTCTTGATGTTGTGGTTCTCTTCCCTTTTAATGGGAACCCGTCTTGACGTGGTTTCCAAACTTCCTATTCCTAGGTCTAGGCAAATGCAAACTCGCTCCATGTATGTCTTAAGCAAATCAAAATAGCAAAGTCTATTATGACCCTTAACCTCATTACGGCCAAAGAAGTGTCTCCTACCCCACGAAATGTTGGAATTTCTTCTATCTCTATGAGACACTCTCCCATGCAACTCATAACAATAAGGGCGAATATGACCATACATACCACAATGATGATAAACAAAAACAGGGTGTACCTTCTTTTCTTTGACCTTACTAACTCTAGGAAGATTGAGAAGTCTTTTTTCTTGTTGAATATTTTGCTCCCCCTGCCCTTGGGTTCTTGTATCATGAGATGTGGATGCACTCCATTTTTGCTCTTTATTATCACCAAAGCCAATGCCACTCTTGCCATAACACATTTGTTAAGACTCAATGATATTAGCCAAAGTCTTTGATCCTTTGTTCCAAAGACCAATGGTAGCCATAGCACACTTGAGTTCTTTCTCTTTCTTGATCATTAGTTCTTCCAAAGCAACTTGAGACATCTTGAGAATTTTAATCTTTTCTTCATATGTTGCATAGATTTGCTGTAGCTCATTCCTCTCCGTTTCACAAATCAAGAATTTTACACAAAGGACTTGTCAATCATTAGCTATCTTGATGGCATCAATCCTAGCCTTGAAAATCTCTTCATTTAGTTTGACATTCTCACTTTCACATGCTTTGAGTTTCATAGTGAGTTTGTCATTCAATTAAGATAAGTTAAGAGATTACTTATACAATTTTTTATAAGCTTGTTAAGCTCTTTATCATCACTCCCTAAGGATTCATCATCATTGTCATTCTCAACCGGCCTCTGCGGATACTCTGTTTGTCCTTTAGTTTCGGAAGCCTCCATGAAAGCAAGGAATTGTTTATGTCCCTCTTCGCCTTGATCTTCGTTGTCACTATCATCTTTATCATATTCTGATTCATCATCCCAAGTGATAACGAAGGCTTTCTTCTTCCTCAAACGAGTGGGGCATTCTTGAGCAAAGTGGCCAAATCCTTGGCATTCATAGCATTAGACTATTTCAGAGTTCCCTTGTATCTTTCTTTTCTCCATCTTGGCTATAGAATTAATTTTAAGTTTATCTTTGCATTTGGATTTATGAGTATGAGTAGATTCCAAAATATTAGGATTCTTTTTCAGAAAAAATTTTTTAAATTGTTTTACAAAAGCATCTGTAATCTTAAAATTTATCTCATAATCCTCATCAGAATCCTTTCCAACTCTATGAGCACTACTAAAAACAATAGTATCTTTTTGTTTCTTTTTGAAATTCCTATGTGCCTCATAAGTTTAGAGATTTCCAACCAAATAATCTAACTTGAGGTTGTCAGCATCTAGAGCCTCCTCTATAGCCGTAACTTTTGGTTGGAACCGATTGGGCAAGAACCTCAAAATTTTTCCTATAATCTTGGATTCTTGTATTTTTTCACCTAAATTGAAGCTAGAATTTACAATGTCACTCAACTTCACATAAAATTCATCAAAGGCCTCACTATCTTTTATTGAAAGGTTTTCGAAACTAGACGTGAACCTTTGAAGTTTTGAGCATTTAACAGAAGGAGTGCCCTCATGAATAGTTTGTAAGATATCTCAAGCCTCTTTTGCGACTTCACAATTGCAAATACGACTAAACTCTTCAGGTGTGACGGCGCAAAAAAGAGAATTGATAGCTTTACTATTCTAGCTACTATTTTGGTAATCAATTATGTCCTACTTATCAATTGGTTTGGGAAAAGTTACTCCATCAATGGTAATCGTCGGTTCCGTCCACCCATATATGACAGATTGTCAAACTTTTTCATCAATAGATTTTAAAAACGATCTCATCCGAGCTTTTCAAAAAGAATAATTGGATCCGTCAAGCAGGGGTGGTCGAACCATAGAATTTCCCTCACGAATTGTATCTATTATCACAAATCAAACAAGATCTCGCTCTAATAGTTTTTTTAAAAAAATAGAGCGACCTACTCTGATACTAATTGAAAAATCTAGAAATCCCCTAGATATTGATTTATGATTATGTATCAATTTTAAGCAGTAAATATCAATCCCAATCAAATAATCAAAACAAATTGACACAATGATTTTAATGTGAAAAACCCACAATTGGAGTGCCTCCAATTGTGATAAAAAAAATCATGGGCCAAAACCACAAAACAATCCACTAAGAAGACAAAAGGAATTACACAAGTGCACTCTCAATTAGCTAACGAATCCACACTCGAATTGAACTGACCCCTATATGCCTCGTCCACTATGGTCTTCATCTTGGAACTGTCTTTCCCAACGTTGAATCCACAACGCCGATGTCGAATCACGAAGATGAGCCATTCCAGAATCCACCAAAGCTTCAAGCCCGAATTTCCCAGAATCCATCGAAGAAGAACACTCTATTTTGTATAGAATAAACAAACAATCCTTTGGTGTATACTTCTTAAACCATGAGTTAAATACTCAATGAAACATCAAAGAAAACTAGTAAAACAGCTCCAAATATAAACCCTAATATCCAAGAAGAATATCTGAAAGCGTAACCCTAAAATCTGACTAGAACACATATTTATAGCAATTTGTTTCGTGATCTCAGCTCGAGCGCGGGAATAGCTGCACAAGTGGACCTCGTTTGAGCACAGGAAAGTTCGCTCAAGCGTAAAATCCCAACTTTCAGTACTTTTGTAGACATGTCAAATTTATGGAACCAAACATTCTTCGCTCGAGCGCACAAATGGCCGCTAGAGCGAGCAAGCAACTTTATAGTCAATGAAGTGGTAAACATAAAAGAATTATCTTTTGAAACTTCTCTACAAGGCATAATTCAGGTTACATTCACATCTAAATACTCATAACCTCACTGAAATAAAAGAGCGAATAAAAATACAACTGAAAGGAGTTTTGTCAAACGGGATTGCCAATAATAAAAACCTAACAAATATGTCACATGAAAGAACAAACGTAAAATGGCATCAATTCCAGTTCTGATTACTTGTTGGATTTATAGTTTGTATTAGGGATGCAACTCGAGCGGGCTCAACCCAAGCAACCCGTGTCCAGCCCGAGTTTTTTTAGGGCTTAGACAACAATATCTTGTAATTTGGACAAGCTTGGGCAGATTTTTGATACCTGAATTGTAATTCGGGCCGGGCCTAAGCAGAGTCAGTGGCTAACCTGAGTCACCCGAACCCGAATTTCATTTAATATATTATATAAATTATATAATATATGTGTAAAATAAATTAAATAGCTAGCCCTTAATTTTTTTTATTTTATTTTTTTTGGCTGGTCTTTGGCCCTTAGATTAACATATTTTATTTGGACCATTAGATTAAAACTAAAAACAAAACCCTACCTTATCTATTCTTTCTTCCCTCTCTTTGAGACTCTTGTGGCTAGGATGATGTTTAAGTTTGTTGTATGGACTAATGGACTTATGTATATAATGAAGCACTGTTTGTTGTATGGAAAAATTCAGGAGTTGTTTGTTGCCTTGTGAAATTCGGGCAATTCAGGCTAACCCGAGTTCGAATTATGAAGCTTGGTCTGGGCTTTGGCAGCCATGCTCGGGCTAATGGTCGGGCTTGGGCTCTGCCAAACATAATTCAGGCTGGGCTTGGGCAAACCTCCAACCCGACCAAACCCTCCCGAGTTACACCCCTAGTTTGTATCTCACCAGCTGTTACGACCCAAATGCGCCCCTCTAGGTTTAGCATCGTAACCGGCCAGTAATCCTTGGATTACCAAAGGTTTCTGTACAAAATAACATATAATTAAGGGACTAGTAAAAGCAATTATACAAAATACGACATCCATAGAGCTGTGCAGACATACATGGAACTAAAATTTAAAACCTTAAATATACACATGTGACGTCATAAGTCTTACGTCACCCATATATACAGATAAAATCAAAAATGGTGCTAGCCTAGTAAATAGAGCAAACAGAAACTTGTTCAGATTTTACAAAAGAAAATAAGATCTTAAACTTAGTTCACAAAACGAGACTACATGACTACTCCGGAACCTCCTTGGGAGGCATAAAGGCTGGCCAACAAAATAAAGTTCCAAGCATTCATCAATGAGCCTGGTCGGGCACCTGGTCACCTACATATATAAATAATACAGTGAGCTGGAGACCAGTGAATAATAATAAGGTAAAGGGTTTAATGAATGTTGTCCATAACAGGTACATAAAACAGAATTCGCTTTAGAACATAAATGGATTCATATTCTTATTTAGAAATTAGTATTTATAGCATAAATGAAATCAGAATCACATTCATAATCAGAATTGACAGTTAATCGTACGTGGTACATCTATTAACACTAACAAAAACAATTGACTCATAAGGAACGACCATGAAGACATACAGTTGACTCATGTGCACGGAGACGGTACAATTGGCTCATGAGACATACAGTTGGCCCATAAATGAGACGTATACAGAAAGATCCATAACTCTTGGCTCATGAGACGTACAGTTGACCCATAATTAGGACATAACAGAATAGATAACAGATCTCATATAAAGCTAATAATGCCATGAGTACATTTCATAAACATTGGACAACCATTCATTCATGCAAAATAATATTTCAGAAAATAGATCATCTTATATCATTCAGAAAATACTTATAAATTGAACATAGCTTTACAAAGTTATTACTCATAGTTGGCTCCAATAGCAGGCAGACAGACAAATGAGATAAAGAAGACAAACAGAGCAGATAATTGAATAGCCTATGGCGCGTGACCTACATAAACACAGAACAGATACACATTGAAACACGTGTTGGGAATTCATTTAATTCGTTTCTTTCTTACCTAGGTGTGTTTCTAATCTTTATCCTCATTACAATGTCTTAATTAGGGTTTAGGAATGCATAGGATGCTATGGAACACTTACTCAATTTTTCAAAAACAAGGCAGTCCGCTCGAACACAACTTTTGTCATTCGAACGGCCTGTAAAGTCTGCAAAAGTACTGGTTGTATGATTTTTACGCTCGACGTCTGCTCGTGCGCAAGATTGAGTAAACAGAGTCTCCGCTCAAGCGCAACTTCCAACCCTCGAGTGATCTATAAAAGTCTGTAAAACTTCTGGGAGCTCTCATTTTACGCTCGAGCCCAACTTATATCGCTCAAGTAGAGGGTCAAAAACAAGGATGGTCGCTTCTGCGTAGGTTTTGCCACTCGAGCCAACCCCCAAACTCTGCAAAAGTATTGGAAGCTCGCATTCTCTACTTGAGCGCAGACTCCACCACTCGAGCGGAGGGTGTAAATTCTAGAATTTCCAAATTGATGTTCAAGCTTCAAAACTCAAATTAAAACCAACAAAACACATCCTTTTAAATCCAAAACTTGAAGAAGCATATGTAAACTTTTAAAACAAGGTGAATTCAAAATCATTTCGCAAAATTCAAAGCCTAAAAGCATACCAATTGTATAAAATCAAACTTGAAACTCATGGTAAGAACATGCATGTAATTTCTTCAAACTTAAACCTTTCAAATCATGCTCAAACAAGGTAAATTGATGGAAAACATGATGAAGTCTCATAATTAAGTTAAAAACATGACATGTATGGAAGAATTGCTTGAAATCAACTTCAAAAATACCATGAAACGCACATGCATGCTCTAATCTTCCTCTTCCTACTTCATTAGTTCATTTCACACATTAATCCTTCATTATCCTTTCAATTCACAAACTAAGTGAGCCAACTACAACTTAAGGGTTAGATTTCTTACCTACAAGTCTCAACTCTTTGACTACTAGAGTGATTCCTTTCAAATTCTCAAGTTTTAGCTAGAATCTAAGCTAATTCCTCTTAATTACCCTTCTTCTAGTTGTTGAACTTGAGTCTCACCTCTCTCACTCTCTCTCCATGTTTGGTCTCAATATTGGAAATGAAGTGGTGTATAAGAGAGTTCAAGAATTGTATTGGCCTTAGATAGGCTACTTAGTGGAGCTTAATTAAGCTTGGTTTAAATTAATCAAATTGGCACTATTGATTCTAATTATTTTGTTCCAAATCGAATTTCAATTAAACCTACCATAGAATTCTAAAAATTTTAAATAACACATATACTGAGTCAATTTCGTGATCGGATACCGATAATGTCTTCAATTCGCATTAAGAAACAGAGACACAGACAGATCTTTCCACAACAAACAGATATAAACACAAATAATGCAACACACATGAAATTAATTCATAATTTCATCTTAATTACTTATTAGGTATTCTTAATCATAGGTTATAGGCTAATCACAAGTTGAGGTTATTACAATCTTTTCCTCTTAAAGAGTTTAGTTCCTCAAACTCAAATTACATTTGTTTTAGAAGAATATCGGATCTAAAGGGAACAAGTTAAGGTATCTCTTCATCATATCCTCTTCAGTCTCCTATGTTGCATAGGTTTCTCTATGATTTTGCCAATCAACTTTTTCCAACGAAATCTCCTTGTTCCTCAATCTTTTGATTCTTTGGTTGATAATTTGGATTGGCCGTTCTTTATACGTGTAGTCATCCTTTAGAAATACATGTGTCGGTTCAATTACAAGGAATGGATCTCGTAGATATTCCTGAAGCATCAAAACATGAAAAACATTATGCATGTTCTCCATAACTGAAGGTAAAGCCACTTGATACGTCACTGGATTTATTTTCTCAATGATTTCATATGGGCCAATATATCGCGGTGCCAATTTGCCTTTAACCCCAAATTGTGTCTGGCCTTTCATAGGAGTTACTTTTATGAATACATGGTCGCTTACTTCATATTCTCTGTCTCTCCTTCGGACATTTGCATAACTCTTTTGGCAGAGTAGTACAGTTTTCAAACGCTACTAAATTAACTTAACTTTCTTAATCATCTCTTGAACAAGTTCTGATCCTAACAAAGGTTTATCACGTACCTTGGCCCAATAATTCGAAGAACGACATTTTTTACCATTCAAAACTTCATAAGGAGCCATACCGATACTTGAGTAATAGATATTATTGTAGACAAACTCGGCTAAAGGTAGATGAGTCTCCCAATTCTCTTGGAAGTCTAACGCACACATCCGTAACATGTCTTCCAATGTTTGAATGGTCTGTTTAGATTGACCGTCTGTCTGAAGGTGACAATCACTGCTTAGTCTTAATTCAGTCCCTAAAGCTTGTTACAAACTCTGCTAGAATCTCCAAATAAACTTCGGCTCTCTGTTAGATATAATAAATACTAGCACACCATGTAATTGTACAATCTTATTTATATAAAGGTTTGCCAATTTATCTGCATTATATAAGGTCTTAACAAGCAGAAAATGAGCAAACTTAGTCAACCGATCAACAATAACCCAAATAGAATCCATACCTCGGGAGGAACGAGGCAGTCCAACAATGAAGTCCATTGTAATATGCTCCCACTTCCATTCCGGTATTGGAAGCAATTGAAGTAATCCGGCGGGTCGTTGATGTTCAATTTTCATTTGTTGGCAATGTAAACATCTTGCTACAAAATTTGTGATACACTTCTTCATTCCAGGCCACCAAAAATTTTGTTTCGAACCACTGTACATTTTTGTATTCCCCAGATGCATAGCAAATTTCGAGTTATGAGCTTTGGTCATAATGCGTTTTCTTAGTTCAAAACAATCCGGTACACAAAGTCTTCCTTGAAATTTCATAACATTGTCTTCAAACACAAATCCGGGTCTCGGTTTTGAATCAGTTTCATCAATAATCTTCTTCAAAAACTCATGTTGCAATTATTTCTCTCTAATTTCTTCGATAATTGCAGGCTAGGCAGAAATGGTGGCTAGAATTTCACCATGTTCGCGCAATACAATTTCAATCTCATGTCTTTCAAGATCACACAACAATTCTTTCTAGCTAGTGAGCAAACATGACAAATTTCAAATAGACTTTCGGCTCAAAGCATCTACAACTGTGTTTACCTTTCCCGGATGGTATAAGATTTGCAAGTCATAATCTTTAATCAATTTTAACCATCTTCTTTGTCTCATGTTCAATTCTTTTTTAGTGAAGAAATATTTCAAGCTTTTATAGTCAGTATACACTTCACAAGTCATTCCATACAGATAATGGCACCAAATTTTTAATGCAAAAACCACAACTGCCAATTTAAGGTCATAGGTCAAATAATTCTTTTCATGTGGTCAGAGTTGCCGAGAAGCATATGCAATTACATTCCCATTTTGCATTAACATACACCCTAAGCCTTTGTATGAAGTGTCACTGTAGATCTGAAACCATCAACACCGTTAGGTAAAGTCAGAATTGGTGCAATTATTAATCTAGTCTTCAGTTCTTAGAAGGCTGACTCTCGTTGATCAGTCCAATCAAATGGTACATTTTCTCTTTGTCAACTGTGTTAATGGCATAGCAAGTTTTGAGAAATCTTTCACAAATCTACGATAGTAACCTGCAAGCCCCAGAAAGCTTCAGATTTCTAACACATTAGTTGGTTTTGGCCAATCTACAATAGCTTCAATTTTCTCTAGGTCAACAGAGATGCCATCTTTATCGATTACATGCCCCCAAAATGTTACACAATCAAGCCAAAACTCGCATTTAGACAATTTTGCATACAATTTATTTTCTCTCAAGGTCTGTAAGGCGGTTCTTAGATGATGTTCATGTTCTTCCATGCTTTTAGAATAGATCAAAATATCATCAATAAATACAACTATAAATTTACCCAGAAATTGTTTAAACACCATATTCATTAAGTCCATGAATGTTGCAGGTGCATTAGTTACCCCAAACGGCATTACCAAAAACTCATAATGTCCATATCTAGTCAGGAAAGTGGTTTTCTCTATGTCTTCTGTCTTAACTTTCAATTGATGGTATCTGGATCTAAGGTCAATTTTTTAAAAGATTTGGGCTCCCTGGAGTTGATTGAATAAATCATCTATTCGGGGCAGTGGATATTTGTTCTTGACCGTTACTTTGTTCAATTCCCGATAATCTATACATAACCTTAAAGACCCATCTTTTTTCTTAACAAACAAAACTAGAGTGTCCCAAGGTGAACTACTCGGACGGATAAATTTCTTGTCTAGCAATTCTTGTAGTTGAGTTTTCAATTCTTTCAGTTCAGAGGTTGACATTCGATATGGGGTTTTTGAAATTGGTTGTGTTCCAGGTACAACTTCAATAGTAAATTCAATTTCTCTATCAATTAGATCTCTGGGTAATTCATTAGGAAACACATTGGGAAACTCGTTAACTACAGGGATGTTCTCAACATTACCATTATCAACATTCATATTTAGAACACAGCATAGATAACCACGACACCCTTTTCGCAACAGTTTACTGGCTTTTATAAAAGAGATTAAATACAGTGGAAGAACTACCCTATTCTGAGCAAATACAAATTCAGGTAACCTCGGAGGTCAGAATACAATAGATTTACTCACACAATCACTAGTAGCATAATACTTGGGCAACCAATCTAGCCCAATATACAATCAAAATGATCAATACTCAAAGGACGTAAATCAACGTACAATGTCATATCACCAATCATTATATCACATGCCAGATAAACATAAGCACATACCATAAAACCTCGAGATGGTGTAGATATAAATAGTAGACAATTCATATGTCCTAAAGGTCTAGTTAATTTCTGAGAAAAAACATGTGACATAAAGGAATACGTGGAAGTAGAATCTATCAACACATAGGCATTCTGAGCACAAATAGAAATTATACCTGACACTACTGATTTAGTATTCTATACATTGCCAGGCATAAGTGCCCAAACTCTACCTTGTCTCAAAGGTTCTCTTCCCGTATTAGTTCTTACATTTGTTCTTGATCCAGAAGTAGATCCTGCTGAACTTGCTACAGGGCAGTTGGCATTTTCTGACCCAATTGGACAATCTCTTATCATGTGGCCTGTCTTGCCACACCGAAAGCAAGCACCAGATACACGATGACAAACCCCTCTATGCTTTCTCTCACATTCAGCACAAACAGGTGTGGATCCATTACTTTGACTTGAACTGCTTGTAGAACCCATGTTTTGCTTCTTGTTCATAGCAAATGTGCGGCTCTTTTTGAAACTAAATCCAGATCTTTTACTTTTCCACTTGGTTGTTAGAGCCTTCGTTTGTTTCATTGCAGCTAAATTGGCTTCAACCATCAGAGTTCTATTAAGTACATCTACATATTTGGGCAGTTTTAAAACACCGACCCGATCAAACACATCTAGATCCAGCCCGCCTTCAAATTTTTGAGCTTTCTTATAATTTGTGTCTACCATATGTGGGGCAAAGTGAGCTAATTTAGTAAAGTTAGCCTCATACTCGGCCACTGGTATTTTGCTTTGCTTGAGTTCTTGGAATTCGGACACATTATGGTCTCAAAAGCATTGGGAAAAGTATTTGTTGTAGAAAATATCTTTGAATTGATCCCAGGTCATGGCCTCATTGTCACTACGAATAAGCATCCACCAACAATGAGCTTTTTCCTTTAAAGTATAAGTAGCCAAACAAACTTTCTTGGTTTCAGAATAAGGAAATACTTCAAATAATTCTTCCATCTCTAGCATCCATGACTCGGCTTTCAATGGCTCAATTCCATCCAAAAAGTTTGGCGGCTTCATCTTTGTGAATTTCTAAGTCAAGTTGATAATGTCATTGTTTTTTGGTTTAACTTGGACCAGAAATGGTGGATAAGACAGCGGTTGTTGTCTTTGTTGTTGCATCATTGACGTTGTTAAGGCTTCTAGCATCTGTTCCATGTGACTCATTCAGCCCTCAGAGGATTTGGTTGTACCATCACTTCTTGTACTATCTATTTTTTTATAGATAAACAAGGCAATAATAAACATAGGAATAATATTGTTCACAATGTTCGAAGTATTCAATTTCAGTTCATTCTTTTCAATTTCACATGTTCATGTTCATGTTCATGTTCAGATTTAGTTTTCATATTTACAGAACACATACTCACACATGCAGATGGAATGTCCCCAATTCTTTTCTAGGACATCCTATAGCTCATATGACTCATGCATACGATATAATTCGTGCTCTGATACCACTTTGTCACGACCCAAACCTCTACCTCTAGGTTTAGCGTCGTAACCGACCAGTAATCATTAGATTACCAAAGGCCTCTATGCAGAATAACATATAATTAAGGGGCTAGTAGAAGCAATTATACAAAATACGACATCCATAGAGTTTTGCAGACATACATGGAACTGAAATTTAAAACCTTATATACACACATGTGACGTCATAAGTCTTACGTCACCCACATATACAGATAAAATCAAAATAGGGCTAGTCTAGTAAATAGAGTAAATAGAAACTTGTTCAGATTTTACAAAAGAAAACAAGATCTTAGTTCACAAAACACAGCCACATGACTACTCTGGAACCTCCTCGGGAGGCACAAAGGTTGGCCCACAAAACAGAGTTCCAGGCATTCATCAATGAGCCTGGTTGCGCGCTTAGTCACCTACATATATAAATAATACAATGAGCAGGAGCCCGGTGAATAATAACAAGGTAAAGGGTTTAATGAATGTTGTTCATAACAAGTACAAAAAATAAAATTCAGTTTATAACAGAAATGGATTCATATTCTTATTTAGAAATAAGTATTCATCGCAGAAATGAAATCAAAATCACATTCATAATAAGAATTGATAGTTAATTATACGTGGTACATCCATTAGCACTAACGGAAACAGTTGACTCATAAAGGACAACCATGAAGGCATACAGTTGACTCACGTGCCCGGAGACGGTCTAGTTGGCTCATAAGACGTACAGTTGGCCTATAAATAAGACATATACAGAAGAATCCATAATAGTTGGCTTACGAGATGTACAGTTGACCCATAATTAGGACATAACAAAATAGATAATAGATGTCATCTGAAACTAATGATGCCACTAGTACATTTCAGAAACATTAGACAACCATTCATTCATACAAAATAATATTTCAGAAAATAGATCATCTTATATCATTCATAAAATACTTAGAAATTGAACATAGCTTTATAATGTTATTACTCACAGTTGGCTCCAATAGCAGTTAGACAGACAAAGCAGATAAAGCAGACAAATAGAGCAGATAACCGGATAGTTTATGACGCATGACCTACACAAACACAGAACGGATGCACATTGAAACACATGCTGGGAATTCATTTAATTCATTTCTTTCTTGCCTGGGTGTGTTTCTAATCTTTATCCTCATTACAATGTCTTAATTAGGGATTTGGAATGCCTAGGATGCTATAGAACACTTAGTTAAATTTTCAAAAACAGGGCAGTCTGCTCGAGCGCAACTTCTGTCGCTTAAGCGGCCTATAAAGTCTGTAAAAGTATTGGTTGCATGATTTTTACGCTCGACGTCCGCTCGATCGTTGCTCAAGTACAAGACTGAGTAAATAGAGTCTCCGCTCGAGCGCAACTTTTAACGCTTGAGCAGTCTGTAAAAGTTTGTAAAACTTCTGGGAGCTCTCATTTTACGCTCGAGCGTAACTTCTGTCGCTCAAGCGGAGGGTCAAAAACAAGGATGGTCACTCGAGTGTAGGTTTTCTACAAAAGTATTGGGAGCTCGAATTCTTCGCTTGAACGCAGACTCCACCGCTCGAGCAGAATGTGCAAATTCTGAAATTTTCATATTGATGTTCAAGTTTCAAAACTCAAATTCAAAACAACAAAACACATCCTTTTGAATTCAAAACTTGAGGAAACATATGTAAACTTGTAAAACATGGTGAATTCAAAATCATTTCGCAAAATCCAAAAGCATGCCAACTGTATAAAATCAAACTTGAAACTCATGGTATAAACATGCATGTAATTTCTTCAAACTTAAACCTTTCAAATCATGCTCAAACAAGGTAAATTGATGGAAAACATGATGAAGTCTCATAATTAAGTTAAAAACATGACATGCATAGAAGAATTACTTGAAATCAACTTAAAAAATGACATGAAATGCACATGCATGCTCTAATCTTCCTCTTCCTACTTCATTAGTTCATTTCACACATTAATCCTTCATTATCCTTTCAATTCACAAATTAAGTGAGCCAACTACAACTTGAGGGTTAGATTTCTTACCTACAAGTCTCAACTCTTTGACTACTAGAGTGATTCCTTCCAAATTCTCAAGTTTTAGCTAGAATCCAAGCTAATTCCTCTTAATATCCCTTCTTCTAGTTGTTAAACTTGAGTCTCACCTCTCTCACTCTCTCTCTACGTTTGGTCTCAAGATTGGAAATGAAGTGGTGCATAAGAGAGTTCAAGAGTAATGGTCTTAGATAAGCTACTTAGTGGAGCTTAATTAAGCTTGGTTTAAACTATTCAAATTGGCATTATTGATTCTAATTATTTAGTTTCGAATCGAATTAGAATTCTACAAATTCTAAATAACACATATACTGAGTCAATTTCATGATCAGATGCCAATAAGGCCTTCAATTTGCATTAAGAAATAGAGACACGGACAAATCTTTTCACAACAAACAGATATAAACACAAATAATGCAACATACATGTAATTAATTCAAAATTTCTTCTTAATTACTTATTAGACATTCTTAATCATAGATTATAGGCTAATCACAGGTCGAGGTTGTTACACCAGCTGTACATTTTCTTGCCTAACTATGGTAATATCACTAAGAATAACATGTTCTGCATTTTTAAGACCATAGGAAATATGTAGCATCCTCGAATCTTGATTACAATTTTACTGTTTACAGATGTGAATCTATTCTTCAGCCTGGTTACAATTGCACTGTTAGAATTGAGAAGAATACATCAAAGGCAAGGGGTAGGCGTAAAAGTTCAAATATTTCCACTTAGAATAGTGTTGTTTACAAATGCCACTTCTACTCACATAGAAACCTGAAGAGAGGGACTCCTCGAGGCCATATGAAAGAGATATGTCCTCCTAAGGGCAAATGATCCTTCAAATTTGAACCTTCACGGTCCACGGTTATCAAGTCTGTTAAATTAAAGGAAGGTGCAACGGGCAATAAAGAGGTGAAAAAGGTAGATAAGATTGCTTCTCCAGCAGTAACCACTGATGATCTTGTCATAGACAGCCCAGCTCCAATATCGCCATCTGTCAGAACTGGGCTGACTTTGTTGAAGGCAAGGAGAAGAAAGAGGAACAGGTTAGAGGCTAAGAAAGCAGCTGAATCTGAAAGCAATTCTGCTACAACTGTTGCAGAAAATTCTGTCAGCACAGCAAACAAACGGAAGAGAATATCTTGGACCAGTCTGAAGGAAATTGCTGAGAGCAGTGAGCATGGTAATAGCCAAAACGTCACAAACTTGACAATCCCATTTTTCATATAAAAAGGGTTAATCATTTTATTATGTAGATTGCTCTACGATTTTGAAGAAACTGCAAAAGTTGGCACCTTTGGAGATTTTCTATCTTATAATTTATAGAAGAATAATGCTATATGTACCAATTAGTGTACTAATTAGTGTACTAACTAGTGTACCAATTAATGATGTGGCATAATTTAAGAGGTTTTTGGTATTTGTAATGTGATTAATGAGTGAGGTCAATAATAATATCATAACTAATATGAGTACACTAGTGTGTACACTAATTAATGCATATAGTACCACCGTTTATAAAATGTTGAAAAAGAATTCTGATATGGAGTTGTGGAAATCTCTGCATTATAATCGAAGCATTGCTTTATAACATTTTTCATTCTTTTAATCCTCCACTGAAATCTTTTAGCGAAGAAAATGTTGGTAGAGCCAAAATAAATAAATAAAAGGTAAATTACACTGAACTCTCCTGAAGTTTGGAAAAAATGTCGTAAGCCCTACAAGTTTAGCATAATTATTACTAGGCTCTCTTAAGGTCTTAATTCATATAAAACTTGGCCCATTTTTCATCGAAAATTCGTTAGACGTATGAATGAATAAATGATGTTATCATTTTATTTATATTGAAATATATATTTTACTTTGCGTATTTTTGTGTCTTTATACTATCTGCATTAGTTTTGGACTATTTAACCTTATTAAAAAAAAAAGGTAAGTATAATTATATAAAAATTGTAAGACTTGTTATATTTTTTCCGAATCTCAAAAGAAGTCAATATAATTTACCCAACAAAAAAATCTGCAATTTTTTGCGAATTCAATGAGTTACCCCTTTTTCCATTAGATTATGTCAAGTCTAATAAATAAACTACAAAAAAAAGTCTTCATGATAACTTGTTACCATGTTTAAAATAATTAGAAATTTCTCTATAAAAGTGGATAGTTGAAGAATGTATAATTATTTAATGTTTTGTTAATCAATGAGATGGCCAAATTTATTAAATTCAATGGTTGGCAATGATGTTGCAGAAATAATGGTTCATTCCATGCTAGTTGGAAACTTAAATATCCTAACCTAAAAGGTCAAAAATGCTTCTTAAACAACAATGAATTTTCCCTTTTCGGATCAAGTATTGTAGGCCTAAGTTATGCTTTTATTTTGTATTTTTTTCATATTTTCAAAAACATTAAAATGAAATGCTTCATATATACATATATATATATATTTTTTTTTAGGTACAAAAAACAACCTTATATATTTCTTAAAAGTAAATTCCTTTTGGATTTTTTTAAAATTTTTTTGGAAATAAAAAGCGTCAACCAAATTTTATGTGTTGTTAATTAAACAAAAACAAAAATAAAACAAATATATATATATAGTTTTTAAAATTTGGTTCAAGGAGTTGGTTAGCCATTTTAATTGTTGAATCTTTATGTGGGTGTTGGTTTGTGTTTGTAGAGTAGTTTTTGAGATAAAAAATACAAAAACTTGTTTAGTTTGCCTTTTTTTAGAAATAATTTTGAAAAATTATTTTAGGAAGAGAGTTTTAAAAAAGTGATTGATTTGATATGTATGAGGGAGAGTGTGTGATTTTGGAAAGTATATAATCAAACAAAATTTTGAGATTTTTTTGAAAAAATTTGTTTGATTTGATTATTCTTAAAAATTTATTTGTAGAGAATTTTTTTTAATTTTTTTTTTGAAAAATAAACCAAAATAAATAATAATAAAAATAAAATAAAATAAAATAATTCATAAAATAAATTCAACTTCTATATCAAGTCACCATCTGAATTGTAGAACCCTTACATCAAATAAATTCAACTTCTATATCAAGTCACCATCAATTCATGAATAAATTCCCAACAAATTATGTAGTAAATCATTTTCACATCATTTCACTAGTTGAGCTACTGATGAGTAACTATCACAGTTTCTGGGTAGAGATTGTGCCAATCAAAGTTTCTGCAACCACTTAAATCAAACAGTTGGGTAGAGTTTGGTAGACTTTTATAAATATGATTTGAGAGTATAAATTATATTTTAAATTTATGTGTTATGAAATTATAATTTGAGTATAAAAAATTTGTTTGGTAAAGAGTTTTGAAAATAGTTTTGAAAAGAGTTTTGATTTGAGTGAGAAATTATTAATGTGACATTTGAAATTTGATACAAAAATTTACAACTCATACAACTCAAAATTATTTTAAAGCACATAAAAAATTTTAAAAATTTCAGAAAATATTTTTTCGATTATATATCAATTGCAAAAAAAAAAAAAAAATCACTATTCCGGTCAACCGGCCGGATGTCCCGTTTTCAAAAAAAAATTTGAAACACGCGTTTAGTTTTGATAGAACAGACAGAGCGTTCTGCAGAGCTGTGGAAAATTAATTCTACAACTCCATCCAAACACCATACTCAAACTACCACGTTGAATCACATTTTGAAATCACAATCAAACACAGCCTTGATTTTTCATTTTTTGTTTTTTCCATGTAAGTAACCTATACTAATACAATGCCCTAATTTTTGACAATTTCATCTTATGAAGTACTTGGCAAGTAGGGGTGGGCGTGGGTTGGTTTCGGCCACAGAACCTCCAATCTGTCATCCGTCCGCTAGATTAGCGGATTGGAGAAAATCAATCCGCATTCGTCTGCCAATCCGGCGGATTGGCGGTTTAGCGGATGGATGCAAATCGGTTTGGCAGCTTGAAATTTTATAAATTTTCAACATAGTTTAACTTGTGCACTTCCTAAAAAAAAGAAAGAAAAAAAAGAAAGAAAGTATTATAGTCAATGATTTAAAAAAACATTACAATTACTGCATGACTCATCCAAAGAAAGAAAGTTTGAAATTTTAGAATATCACAATTACTGCATGCCTCATCCACATATTACAATCACATAAAGTATTACAATATGTGGTTCTTAAAATATAAAAACCATTCAAACCATCAAAACCATGAACAGAGCAAGAAGAGATTGTATGTCTCTGTATTGTTACATTTATATATATTTTTGAAAACAAAAACCAACCAGTATATATCATATTTTCTATTTGTTACTTTTAGAATTAGATTTAAAGACCAAAAAATATATTCAAGTTGAAATTTTTTTTTCAACAGAATATTTAAACTATTTTTCAATTAAAAACACAAAATCTTATAAATTACTAAGGGTGCTCGCGGTTTGGTGGTTCGGTTACGGCCAAAGTAACTTCAAATCCGCCATCTGTCTGCCAAATTAACGGATTAGAGAAAACCAATCTGCAACCGTCTGCTCGTCATCACGCATCCATCCAAAATGCGGCGGATCGGTTCGGTTCGGTCGGTTTTAATGGATCGGTATATCCGTTGTTCACCCCAAGTGGCAAGTATCATGGCTTTTTCCAATCAACACTAAGGTCTTGTTTATCAAGTGACTTTTTTAATTAAAAGTTATTAAAAAAGTCAAAAAGTTAACAACTTGTATTAAAAAGTCAAAGATTTCTTTTTTCTCTACTTTTCGTATATCTTTTCGTAAAAAATAAAAAAGTCATTCTAAACATATTAGTTTTTTTACATCATATTTTAGTCAAAAAATCAAAAAAATACTAAAAAAATCTATTACCAAACGAGACCTAAATTATAAATATAAAAAAAGATACATAATTGAAGGAGCCGAATGTAAAATGGGTCAGGTCCAAGCCTTGGGACGACCCAATCTGACAAAGCCCAAATTCAAGTGGGTCAGATGAGTATATGAACCGATCAATTGAGCCCAGCTTCGTGATCAATAGTACGCCCAAGTCCTCTAGCACTTGGGCCCAACTCGCAGTGGAAAGGTCACCAAACCATAGCTATTTCTAGGCAGAGCCGCAGGATGTGGGTTTAACAGATAAGTACCCAAATTTATCTCTCAGTAAATGAGCCTGGAAAAGGCCGAGCCAATGTACACCAGTACCGAACTAAAGAACTTAAGTACCGAACTGGAGAAGCCTTGCAAAGAAACGTGGGATATGTGAATGCAAGCATGTGCAAGATGCCACCTCAGCTGGTCCCCCACGCCTAAAGTCACGGAAGTTGTTGAGCCATAGGAATGTGATTTGTTATCAGCATGCTTACAATGGGAATACACAATGAATGGCAACTATCAAGTGGTCCACCACGTGGAGCACTGCCAAAAGGACACCTGGCAGCACCTATATTCCATGAACTCACCTTGAGAAGCAAGTAAAAAACACTATATATATAACATGAGCTTCACATTGAAGGTAACTAAACAACCCCAATCTACACCACACGTACATACCCATTCGACTCTATACTCCTACACCGATCACTGATTACCACGCCGGAGGGGTTATCCGGCCAATCCCGGCCGGGCAGCTCTAACGGTGATTCTTGTTGCAGGAGCCCCAGTCCCTGGATGGTCCAACTATGAGCAGAGTCCCGATCCACTTTCATCTAGTGCGGAATCCGGTACGCACAATAATAGATATATTATTTTATAGATTTTGTCAACAAATCTAATTTTATAAAATTTCATATGTTTATTTATAGATATTGTATATGGTTTTGTGATTAATTCTGGTGGAACGTTGAAAGTACGTTGCTCAAGATTGATGACTTGTGAGTTATTGGTCTTTATGTTGGGGGTTCGCTTTGTTGGTGGCATTGCTCTCACCATATGGGGCATTCTTGTCAATTACAATGGTATCTATGTATTCAAACATTAATACACATCTGATCACAAAAAACATTAATACACATATTAAATATCTCCCCATGTTTATTTGTACAATGACTTTCTTTCTCAAGTACAAGTGTTACAATTTATATGGTGAGTACTGCAAGATTTTAAAGACTGTAGGTATAAATTGCCTCAAATATTAGATCATCTCCGATCATTTATTAAATTTTTTATATAAAAATTATTTTATCTCATTTTTCATCAATTTTGATGAAAAAAAGCCCAACTTTAATCTTTTATCTTTAAATAATTTCATAAAAATTAAGTGAAAAAGCCTTGTTGGAAATTTGATGAAAATTTTGGTTTATCCTCAATTTGATAAAAAAATTATTTCTTTTTTTATTTGATATAACTTTGATGAAATGATTGAATCTCATTTTCACTAAAATTTTCATTCAATTTAAATTTGATGAAAGATTTTGTAGAGAATTGAAGATACTCTCAGGAATCTCAAGGTAAATAGATGTAAGAAAGGGACACGTAATTTGAGGTGATTTTAAATACACCCTTTAATTTTTCTCTACCATGGTCTCCCTCACATGCATTTGGAATTTATTTTAACAATCCATATTATTTCAATTTATTGATAAGTCAAAATTTTTAAATTTTATTTAATACGTTATTGATGTTAGTTCAAACAGATATTTTAATTAAAGAAGAACAATTTTATATATATCAATTAGTGTATTAATTGATAATATGATATAATTTAAGAAATTTTTAATACTTGTAATGTGATTAATGAGTGGGGTCAATAATAAAGTCATAGCTAGTGTTGGTACACTAGTTAATATATTAATTGGTACATGTAATATCACCGATTAAAGAATATTGCTTAATGGGTTAATTGACATAATTTATGGAGTTACTTATAGTTCTTTTATATTAAAATTTTATATAAAGTGCGTAGTAGTTTTTAATACAATTAATGTGACAAATAACTTAAATAAACTATAAAAAATCAGAAAATATGTTTTAAACTTTTCCATACAATCATTTTTGAATTGCTAAAAACAACTCAATGTAGATATGAATTTTGATAATGATATTAATTTATTTTAAAAAATTATACATTTTCATAAAAGGATATTGCTAACAAGTACTCCTAGAATACAATCATAAAAGGATATTGCTAACAAGTACTCTTAGAATATGAGAGGGGAAATTTGGATCGGACTGTACAGCCGAGCTATGATAACGCGAGTTGGTCAAAACTCACGGCGTCGAGCTGTGTTCTCAGTTGGCATGGCCGCCGACCTGTCATGTGCAGCCTAAGGGATTGGTTGATCAGGCATGGATAGAGGTCTGGCCGAGCTATGAATTGGAAGGCATTTGGGCGGGCACGCGGTGATGTGAAACAACCGAGCTAAGGGTAGCCCAGGCTAGACCGAGGACAGGCGAGGGACGGCGTGCCTTTACAACAGTGAAGGTAGAGCGGTGAAAAGCCTGCATGTCTCGCAGCCGGTCAATCGAGACTGACTGGTCCTTCATAGCTCGGCTATGGGCATCATATTTTTGTCACCTGCCAAGGGACAGGTCGGCGATGCATAGCTCGGTTAAGTTGCTTGTGAGTGCAATACTCCACGAGGGATAGACCGGTCATGGCACTTCGGTTAAGTGTGCCACCTAGGCCAATGATGTGAGGGAGAGGACGTCTGCTCCAAGCACACATCAATACCGTTGGGCAGTTCTGCGTGTACTGGTTGGAGGACTAGGCTTTTACACGCGTAAGGTGGTGAAAGGCGAGCGCTGCCACCTGTCCAGGGAAGGACAGCAGAGGTAGTGCGCGCACAATATTGGGCTGCATGGCCAGCCTAGAAATAGGAGGGGGAGATCAATGTTAGAGGTAAGCAATTTTGCGCCATCTGAAACACATTCTCTCTCTCTAACAGCCTCCTTCTTCCTCAAGTATTCTGACTTGATCGTCGGAGGGTCTATCCGGCAAACCACCGTCGGGTAACTCACTGTTTTTGTGTTGCCAGGTTAGACGCCGTCACGAGAAGCTTGGAGTCTAAGGAGTACGGAAAGCAGAGGATATTTCGCCCCCCGTACAATTGGCGCCGTCTGTAGGAAGTCTTTGATACTGTACCCTTGTTCTTCGAGTTTCTTCGACCATTTCCATGGCCTACAACGACGAAATTCCACTATCTGTCATCGATGGTGTCACATCAGAGTCTATCCGACGGAGAGAAGGCCTCCCGAATATCCTAGCCATAGCAGCCTTGGAAACTTCTTCGCGAGGTGCACGAGACAAATGCGGTAGGAGTACTGAGCGCTCGAAGAATCCAGAGGGTCATCGGCGGCGGAGGGAGTCCCGTGCGCAGCGCTTGGAGCACAAACTCAAAGACCAAGACGCCCTCATTCGCAAGATGGCGGCGGAGATGGAGATGCTGAAACGCCAGATTAAGGGGAAGGGTGTTGCTGGAGAGGGCAACCTCAGTGAGCGCACCCCATCCCGCATTCTAACGGTCGCCGCCAGGAGGGTACTCATTCTCTCTCCATCACCAAGAACTATGGGGTTGGCGATTCTGACCCAAGAGAGGGCAGATCCCTCACTCGCGACAGCACCTACTGTCCCTCCCGCCCGTCGTCGACGTCGCGATACTCTGTCTCCACCCGTTTCGGAGACCTCAGGGATGTATTGGAGGAGAGAGCGCGCCGTAAACAGGCTTAGAGAGTGCCGGCATTACTGTAATAACCCTCGTTACTAATCACTGATTAATACTGATTACTGCTAAATTAAGACCAATTATGGAAAGTAATTGAACTGATTGAACTACTGAATTGACTGATTGGAAACTGGAACTGAATTGACTGAGTATATATATGTTATTTTGCATTCTATCTGTTTGACTATTTGATTATCTGTTTGTATTTTTACGTTTAAACTGTTAATTGAAGGCCTTATCGGCGGCCGAATTCGAAACCGACTAGTGTTTAATGATCACCATAATTTATGAGGTTTTATGGTATATTTATCTGAAACTTGATTTGGTATGATTAAACTAGATTAAAATAAGCTAAGTACATAGTTTGACTTAATTACAACTTTGCCATGGAGTGGGCCACTACATCACACTTTGCCTAAGCCTTAGTCATACACTACAAACATTTGTTCAGCCATTGTTCTTGAGTGTATAGCCGGCTAGAGAGAGAGGCATTGAGAGGATTGAGTTCATCTTGTGATATTGCTTGAAAATTTAGAAGATTAGAAGAGTTCTTGCTTAATTGAGCTCCTACACGTTAAATTCAAGACTTAGGTAAAGAATTCACCTTCTCATTGTTGTGTTTAAGTTCCTTCTAGCATGGATCTTGGTAGTTTAGAGAGTTACGGCATGAATTGGTTCAAAAGTGTTGAATTAGAGCTAAATTGTTGCATGCATGTACACATCTCACATTATTGAGGTTGTTCTTTAAAGATTTTCACATGCATGTCCATGTCAATGTTAAGAACCATGTTTTCAACTTGTTTTGGAACAATTGGCTCACTAGAGCATCAAATTGAAGCTTTGAAATGATTCGAATTCATGCATGTCATGTCATAGCATGTTCATGAAAATTGGGTTGAAAATTAAGTTTGAATTAACCACCTTTGGGCTTTGATTTTATAAATTGAGCTTCAAATCATCTTACCCTATGTGTTTAGAAGTGTTTTCCAAGTTTTTGGCCCAAGAGGAGCGATTTTACTGCATTGGAACTTGATTTTGAGCTTGAGGTTCAAATCTGGAATTTCCAGATTTTGGACCCACGCTCGAGCGTACACTCTGTGATCGTGCCTTCCGCTCGAGCGAGAAAAGTTACGCTCGAGCGTGAAATGTGTGCATCCAGTACTTTGTATGAGTTCACAGTCCGCTCGAGCGAGGAAACTCACGCTCAAGCGAGGACTTGTGTCTCACGCTCAAGCGAGGGTCGAGCGTCCATCGAGCGTGAATTTTGAGCATCCAGCATTTTCTTTGTAGCACCTGATCCGCCGAGCGATAATTCACGCCGAGCGAGCCCTTTTGTCTGCATGTCCGCTCGAGCGAAGAAAGCCACGCTCGAGCGAGACCCCTGTTTTCAGCAAATTTTGTAAAGTGTTCAAAAGTGTATCTTTGCATCCTCTTTCCATCCTAGGTATTCCTAGGGCATATTTAAGGCATCTTAAAGAGGATATATATGTAGAACACACCGAGGCAAATTAGGGATTTAATTACTATCTTTCCCAACTGTATAGCTTAGTGTGTGTTCAATCTGTTAACTGTACAGGGTTGGCATTCCGAGGAAATGCTCTAGTTCACTATAGCCCAGAACTCTGTGAGTAACAATTGTGTAAAGATATGTTCAAAATGATTATCTTCTGAATACTGAACTGAACTGTTTACTGAACTGATTTTGTTAATTGAATGAATGTATGTCCTATATTCTAAACTGTACTGTGGCATCCTTAGCACCTACTGTTTACTGTTACTGTTACAGAGATCTCTGTCGGTTCTCTCACTGGAACTACTATTGTTTACTGATTGATGGCCATCATTTACTGCTTGGTCTTTTAGACCTACTGTTTACTGTTATGCTAATGGATATACCACATATGTTTCTTGTCTTGAACAATCAATTCTTGATTGAAATGAACTGTTTTCACTACTGTAAGGACATTCATTCTAAACCTCTTTACGCATTATGTTATTCACTGGGCTTTAGCTCACTGCTCATATATATATGTAGGTGTTCAGGCACTGGACCAATGCTAGAAGCGTCGGGGTATTTTCAGTTTTGTCAAGCCAACCTACGTGCCTCACTGCGAGGTTTCGAGCCTGCCAAGCTAACGCTAGGGGTGTTTAGTGGTTCCCCTTCTGTCTTTGTTTTGTTTCTTGTATAGATCATAAAGCGACACTATCTTGGTTGTTAGGGACTTGATCCCCGTTCTGAATGTCGTAAATGTTGTGTATACTATTCTATATAAATGTATGAAAAATCTTTTTGGCGTACAGACTGTCACAGCTCATTGGACATTGTTTATTTACTGTACTGGCTTCCTCCAAGCCCCTGTACTCTGTATTATTGTATTATTGTTAAGCAGGCCTTCGGTAACCTAAGGTTACTGGCCGGTTACGGTGCTAAACCCATAGGGGCGGGTTTGGGTCGTGACAGAATGGTATCAGAGCGATACTTAACCACGAGTTATACCGCACACACGTGTCCAAATGAGCTATAGGGTATCCTAGAAAAACAATTAGGGTATTACATGAGCATGAAAAGTGTGTGGTTATGGCATGACTGAATACATGTTAATGTGATAAACAGTTTAAGTATGCAACCGTTTATGTTGTAATTGTTATAACTGCTTATAGTGAAATGGATAATGCAAATGAACCTGAATCCTCATCTACTGAGGCAAGAATGGCAAGAATGGAAAGAATGATGGAACTGATAACTGCCAGACTTGAGCAACAACAGAATCAACAGCCCCCACCTCCTCCTCCGGTACAGCCGGAACCAAATGTGAATGTTAATGATGGGGACATAATTGCTCTCACCCAGCAGTTCAGCAAATTGAAACCGCCATCCTTTCAGGAAGGCCTTGAACCGTTAAAGGCTGAAGCTTGGGTTCTGGAGACCGAAAAATTGTTTGAGGTTTTTCCATGTTCTGAGGCACATAAAGTGATGTTGGCTACCTTTAATCTGCAAGAGGAAGCAAGAAGGTGGTGGATGCTTACCCGTGATGACAACACTGTTATGACTTGGGCTCAATTCAAAGTAGCCTTCTTCGAAAAGTACTTTCCTCAGTGTGTTAGGGACAGAAAGGTGACTGAATTTGAGCAATTGAAACAAGGCATTATGTTAGTGGCAGAATACAAGACAAAATTTACTGAACTTGCTAGATATGCACCACACATGGTGGACACCGACTATAAGAAGGCCAGGAGGTTTGAAGGCGGCCTTAATGTTGCTATACTCGACCAAATAAGTGTTTTAAAGCTACCGAGCTATGTGAATGTTCTTGACCGAGCTTTGATGGCTGAGTCAAACATCGAAGCTGTGAAACAATTTGAAACACCGACGTCTGAATGGCGTGGTAAAAGACAGAATTTTAAATTCAAGAAAGGCAAACATAACCAATTGAATAAGAAACAGAATACGGGGACAACAACTAGCCCCAGCCAAGGGAGTGGTTTCATTTCATCTTGTTTTGAATGTGGTAGGAAGCACAAAGGGGTTTGTTACAAAATATTCAGAGACTGTTACAGGTGTGGCAAAGTGGGCCATATGGTTAAAGACTGCCCCTCTGCTCCGTAGGCTAGTAGTAATGTTGCACCAAGCGCATCAGCATCAACTGTAGCACCAAAGCCTAACCCCAAAGCTACCGGGAAAGAGCCTATGAGGCAGGGCCGAGTGTTCGCCCTAGTACCGGGAGACGTGCAAAATACTGAAACCGTTGTGTCAGGTATCCTCTCTATTTGTGCTCAAAATGCATATGCACTGATTGATTCGGGGTCTACACATTCTTATATGTCGCATGCTTTTTCACGAAAATTGAATAGACCCTTAGAACCCATGAATTATCTGTTAGCTGTGTCATCACCTGTTGAGGGATCCATGACATGTGCATATATGTATCTTGCTTGTGAAATTATTGTTGAGGATATGCATCTGTTTATTGATTTACTGCCATTGAACATTGATCATTTTGGTTACAAAAATATCACGCTACTATTGACTGTGTGACAAAGCAAGTTGTCTTCCGTCCACCTGGGTTACCCGAATTTGTATTTAATGGGGTTGGAGTAGTACCTCCTCCGTATTTAATTTCTTCTGTGAAAGCCGTCAAATTGATTAGAAAAGGGTGTAAAGGATATCTGTATTCTGTACTGACTGTATCTACTGATGATAATGTTAAAACTGATGTGAACTGTATTCCTATGCCATGCTGTTGTCTCCAGAGATTGAGAGCACGCAATTCCCCGCTGGATTCCATCAGCCAAAGTTCACTTTGTACGACGGCAAGACGGATCCGTACATGCACGTGAGCCATTACCGGCAAGTAATGGCTGGCCATCGGCACAATGACGCCCTAATGTTCCTCATATTCCCAGCAAGCTTGGGAGAGCTGGGCTTGAAGTGGTTCGAAAGGCTGCCGGAGGGGAGTATCGAGGGGTGGCAGCAACTAGCGGAAGCCTTCGTCACCAGATTCAAAACCAACACTCGAACACCGAAGGAAGTCGACCATCTCTTGGGTATCAAGATGGAATCCAGAGGTTCATCGAAGGCGTACAATGTGAGGTACTGGGAAACTTACCACGAGATCCTCGACTGTCCTACCAATCTGGCGATTACTCAGTACAAATGGGGTCTCCTAGTCGGGCATAGGCTGCGAGATTCACTCACGATGCACCAGCCCGCCACCATGGAGTCCTTGATGCAGCAGATCAATGAGCACATCTGTGTGGAGGAGGATGCCGCTTCCGCAACCGAGAAGGATAATCCGGTCGCGGCGGACAGAAAAGTGGTGGAGAAGGTTCACTCGGTCGGGCAGGAGGATAACCGCCCAAAGGACCGGTCAAAAGATCAACGTCATGGCCTAAACTGCGATGACAGAAATAAAGGCCGCAGAAACGACTGAGCTGATGCTTCCCGTGATGCAGCGGAAGATGCCAAGAGAAAATTGAAGGCGCGAACTGGAATCACCACGGTCTTTAAAATTCCTATCTACCGCATTTTGAGCGAGATCCGAGGCGAGTCTTTTGTCCGCTGGCTGGCCAAGTCGGGGAGTGCGCAGAGAGGCTTCAATTCAAAATATCGATGCACCTTTCATGAGGAACGAGGGCACCGAATAGAGGACTGCTTGCCGCTCAAACAACACTTGGAGGAATTAGTGGCGGTCAGGCATTTTGACCAATACATAGATGGGGGTATGAAGGCCGCACTATCGAAACAGACCGAACCAAACAGTCTAGCCGCCCTAGACGCAGCACCGCAAGGTGTAATCAATGTCATCCATGGCATCATTGAACCGGCCAGGGTCTACGAGCTGAGAGGGATGATCAAGAAGGCCGACCACATGAGGGAAGTGCTCTTCGTTCTGCCCGCCGTGAAGAAGGGGAAGACCGAGGAGAAAGACGTCCTCACCTTTTCAAGCAAGGATTTGGAAAGGATCCAGATGCCCCACAATGATGCCCTAGTGGTAACTCTTCGCATCAAAGACTTTGATATCAAAAGAATCTTGATCGACCAGGGGAGTTCGGTCGAGATTATGTACTATGACGCCTTCAAGCAAATGAAGCTGGAGGGCAAGGACTTGGCCCCTGCGACGTCTCCTTTGGTTGGATTCAACTCACAGCCAGAGTGGCCGGTGGGGAAGATCATATTGTCGGTTAAAGCGGGTTCAGTTGTGAAACAGGTGGAATTCTGGGTGCTCAAGGTCCCATCTACTTACAACTTAATTTTGGGCAGGGGCTGGCTGCACGCCATGCAAGCGGTAGCGTCGACTTACCACCGGACAAATAGAATAGGTTTGGGGAGACCAAGTGATTGCAAAACAATGCTTCGTTGCAGTAGATGGTAGCCGAGCAGCCAAGGGGTTCGTCCAAATGATTGAGGGACCCGAAGGAAAGAAGGTCCTTGAAGACGTAGGTAGAAAAGCTGAGGAAAAATCGGTCGAGGATTTGGTGGAAGTGCGCATCGATGAGAACGACCCAACTAAGTTCTTCCTTTTGGGATCATCTTTGTCTAGCACCGAGCGATTAGATTATGTCAACTTCTTGACTTTTTTTGTGTGGACGCCTTACGATATGTCTGGCATCGACCCGAGCTTCATTTGCCATCAGTTGAATGTCTTCCCCAATGCACTGCTAGTCATCCAAAGGACACACCACTCAACCTTGCACCATGCCGAGGTAGTGGCCGAGGAAGTGAAGAACCTGCTGGAAGCTGGGGCCATAGAAGAGGTGCAATACCCCCGGTGGAAATCCAATACGGTGGTGGTTCCAAAGAAGAATGGTTAGTGGCGAGTCTGCGTTGACTACAAGACAGTCAACTGTGCTTGCCCAAAAGATAGCTTCCCCCTCTCTCGAATTGACTAGCTGGTGGACTTAACTGCTGGCCATCAAAGGTTTAGCTTCCTGGATGCGTATTGCTGCTACCACTAGATAGCCATGTATAAACCGGACCGAAAGATCACATCGTTCACTACTCCCAAAGGGTTGTATTGCTATAAAGTCATGCCGTTCGGGCTGAAAAAAGCCGGAGCAACTTTTCAATGGATGGTGACAAAGATGTTCACCCCACTATTGAGCCACACCATGGAGGCCTACATCGATGATATGGTGGTGAAGAGTAAGAAGAAAAACAGCACCTCTCCGACCTAGCAGAGATGTTTGCTATACTCAAACGCCATAAGCTTCGTTTGAATGCCTCCAAATGCGCCTCCGGAGTCGGCACCGGGAAGTTTCTGGGTTTTCTGGTCACAAATTGAAGGATTGAAGCCGACCCATCACAAATCAAGGCTATACAAGACCTGGAGCGCCCAAACTTCATGAAGGACGTACAATATCTTGCCGGTATAGCAGCTACGCTGAACAGGTTTATCAGCCGGTCTTCAGATCATTGCAGGCCCTTCTTCAAAACTTTGAAGACAAAGTTCATTTGAGACGACGAATGTGACCGTGCACTGGCAGACTTAAAAGTATACCTTTCCTCAGCCCCTATCTTAGTCACGCCTCGGCCGGGCGAAGAATTGTATCTCTACTTGGCAGTCTCTGAGCATGCCATGAGCGCCGTCCTAGTCCGCGCTGAAGGCATCCAGCACCTGCCCATTTTCTATGTAAGCAAGACTCTGCTCCCAGCCGAGACGAGATATCTTCCGCTGGAAAAATTAGCGCTGGCCCTGATGATGGTGTCGAGAAAGCTGGCACACTATTTTTATGCCCATACAATAGTTGTGCTAACCGAGTTTCCACTCAAGGTGCTCTTTGAAAAGGCAGACTTTACTAGAAGAATTTTGAAATGGGTCGTGGAATTGGGACAGTACGACATCAAGTTCCGCCCGCGCACTGCAATCAAGGCTCAAGCTCTCGCAGACTTTGTGGTGGAGTTCGCCCCTGGAACGCATCCAGTTTGCCCTGTTGATTTGGCTAGTGCGGATTTAGCACAGCCCATGGATCAGGCAATGGAGACAAGTGTTGGCTCGCAAGTGAAAGAAGGGCAAATGGTGACCGAACTGGCGGAGCCGGGTAACACATTGGAAGACGGACTCAACAAAGACAAGGAAAAAGACCATAATGAGCCGATCAAAGACTTGGAACTGAGAAGCTCCCAAAACCCATTTGATAGTTGGAAGCTGTTCATTGGCGAGATGTGGAAGCTCTTCTTCGATGGGGCATCCAACAGGCACGGGGCCGGGCTGGGTATCGTACTAACTTCTCCGGATGGGCTGATTATCGAGCAGGCAATTACGCTCGGCTTCCCTGCATCCAACAACGAGGCGGAGTATGAAGCCCTCCTTGCCGGGCTAAGAAGCGCACTGAAAATGAAAGCATCAGCCCTTATGGTATTTAGCGATTCCAAGCTGGTGGTCAATCAGGTCTTAAGGGAGTATGAGGTAAGGGATGAAAGAATGGCCAAGTATCAGGCCCTGGTGTGCGCAGAGATCAAGAAGTTTGACACCATAAGAGTGGAACAGATCAACCACGGGGAAAACAACATGGCTGATGAATTGGCCGGACTCGCTTCTGCTCAGACAGCTTTTCCTAACCCCTTGATGATAGAATTTTTACCTCAGCCAAGTATTGAGGAATCGGAAGCGACCGAGGTACTTTGCACCAACTTGGGTCCTTCCTGGATGGATCCCATCATCGCCTTCCTAAAATATAGAGTTCTACCGGAAGAAAAGAAGGCGGCCAACAAGATCCAGGCCAAGTCAGAGCGGTTTTGGCTCTCCCCATCTGGAGCCTTGTATAAGAAGTCTTTTACCGGGCCATATTTGAAGTGTGTCCACCCCGCCAAGGTGAAAGCTTTTCTCTATGAGATCCATGAAGGCATCTGTGGCATCCATACTGGGGGCAGATCTTTGGCTTACTGAGCAATTTCCCAAGGTTATTGGTGGCCATGCATGCAGGCAGACACGCAGAAATACGTTCGCATATATGAAAAGTGTCAGAAGTTCGTTCACCAGATCCACCAGCCAGCTAGAGAATTGCTCCCCCTTACAAGTCCTTAGCCGTTCGCGCTTTGGGGGTTGGATATTGTTAGACCGCTCCTAGCAGCACCGGGTAATCGCAAGTTCTTCATCGCTGCCACTGACTACTTTACCAAGTGGATTGAGGCCAAGCCACTGGCGACCATAAAGGAAAAGGATGTGAAGAAGTTTGTCTGGCAAAATGTTATCATACCAAAGGCCCTCATCTTAGATAACGGCACTCAATTCGATGGGAAACTCTTTGCGGATTTTGCGAAGAGCTGAAGATCGAATTCTACAATTCAATGCCAGCCTATCCTCAATCAAATGGTCAATCAGAGGCCTTAAACAAGACCATTCTGGACGGGCTGAAGAAGCAGCTTGAGAAGGCCAAAGGGAAGTGGGCTAAAGAACTCCTTAACGTACTTTGGGCGTACCGCACTACTCTAAGACGGTCGACCGGGGAGACTCCGTTTGCCTTGGCCTATGGCATGGAAGCCGTTATCTCGCTGAAAATTGGCATGCCAACCATTCGGTCTGAAAAGCTTCCAGCCAAATTTGAACAATGAAGCAGTAGCATTAGAGCTAGACCTCACCGAGGAGAGAAGGAAGCGGGCACTAATCCACATAGCGGCCTATTAGCAAGAACTCTCCAAGAAATACAACAAAGCTGTGCACCCCAGGCTATTCAAGATCGAGGATTGAGTCTTAAGAAAAGTGTTGGGCAACACGGTGGTCCCAGGCGAATGAAAGCTCGGTGCAAATTGGGAAGGACCATACAAGGTGACTGGTCTCGCTGGCAAAGGGGCATACCATTTGGAAGATTTAGATGGCAAAGCTGTCCCCAGACCGTGGAATGCAGCCAACCTTAAGATCTTTTACTTTTAAGATGTAATTGCTTTTATTGCTTAGCTTTCTAGCCCGTTAGCCTTTTTGGCATTTGATGTAAGTATAGCACTGTTTTTTGTAATAAAAAATGGCCTTCTTGTTGCTTTTTATTGCCTCTTTCTGAACAATGACACCGCAAGGATACAAGGCCACTATGGATACCAGGGGCAAAGAGGCCGACCTGAATGGAACCGGACTGATTTTCTCTCGCCGGTATATAAGCGGACCGCACAAACAGTTTGTATTGTTCAGCGATATGATTGGTGTGTGGTCCAATTTACATAAAAACGGAGATGGTTTTTGCTTGCCCCATTGGGATGTTGGTGTCGTGACCAACTTAGGTGAAATATCGGTGTTTTGCCCAATGATAAAACTGAGCTGATTTTGCTCGGCAGAAAAGAAACGTTGGTGTTTTGTCCAACTAATAAGAGTCGAGCTGACTTTGCTCGGCCAAGCGATATGTTGGTGCCTTGTCCAACTTACAAGAAGCCGAGCTGACTTTGCTCGGAGAAAAGAAATATCAACATTCTATCTGACTCCAAGGCCAAGCTGATTTTGCTCGGCTATGTCGGAATATTGGTGTTTTGTCCAATATACAGGCCGCGCAAGTTTTGCTCGCCCGAAGCAAAATAATTGTGATTTGTCCAACTTTCTTTTTGCCCGCCCAAATACTAGACTTAAAGTGTTGTCAAAGCCAGAGCGGCAGTGGTGATTTTTGCTCGACCAAATAAAAATTTGAACCGAGCTACCAGTTAATTCGCGAACATTTAAGTTGAAGAAATTCTGATAAAATTGGCATATTGCGCGACGTAGCCGACGTACCAGTTGTGATGCATTAAAGTTTGAATGAAGAAATTTTGCATGTGCCAACCGAACAGAAATGGGAGATAAACGAGCAAAAAGTTTGAATTTTTATTGATTATGGAAATTGCATTACAAAAGTGGGGCCTAGCCCGGTTACAAAAAAAAGAAAAAGAAAAAAAGAAGCAAACAAACGGTAGTGGATCACTTTAGTCGAGGTCGATGTCGACAGTTTGCTCGGGCGTCTGGGTAGTCTGCTCGGTCACGCCCTCCTCGGTTCTATCTTCATCGCCTTCCATGGCAGCCTCTTGCTCAGCCTCCCCATCCTCGGCGCTGTGTGAAGCTTTAGGAGGAGTCTGCTCTGCGGGTTGTTCTGCCGCTACTTCCTCCTCGGCTAATCTCCTGGCCTCATCAATGAGCCTCTTTTGTCTTGGCGTTAGCATTGGCGTGAAACTGCATGTAGTGTTGAAAAAGGCAAAAGTGTTCATTTCAGCGTCTTGACCAAGGCCAACTTTTTCCACGGCCACTTTCCAGCCGCACTGGAAAAAGATGTCCTTGGTCGCCTGAACCTACCGTTCATAAGTCTTCTCACCCTGCGCGTATCCCCGGTGTTCGGCGTCGTCAACCGCCTTATCCTTCTCTTCTTTGTGGGCGTTGCACAGTTTACGAAGCTCGGCGAGGTACCGAGCCTTCGTTGACTTCACGGCCCGTTGCTTGTCAGCTTCAGCTCGGTCAACCTTCTGGCTCAGGTCATCTCGCTCGGCCACGATTACCTCCTGCGCAGCCTGAAGCTTCGCTATTTCGGCCGCTTGGGCCTTGTTCTCGGCGATGGCATCGCGCAAACTCTGCCGCACGGCGATCATGCGCTCGTGGGCGAGGTAGTTCTTTTGTGCGGCCTGAAAACGAATGAAAGATTGTAAGAATGCAGAAAACCGAGCAAAAACCGGTCAGTAACTTGAAGAAAAAAGAATGGAACGCTTACCAAAACGATCGATTTTGCCGTCGAACAAAGTACCTTCAGGTCGGACAGCTCATCGTGCTTTTTCATGTTGATGGGAAGGATCAGCCCCTTGGTCATGTTGAAACCAAGGGAGTAATCCTTGTCCGCGTATACTGAATCGGCCTCAGAGACAACCCGGCCTTTGTACTTGATCTCAAGTGCCCAAAGGCGGGTTGGGTTTTGGATGGGCCGAGTAGTTGTTGATGCAGTCACCCAACTCGGTGGATGCGTGCTCGGTTGAATCTTTGTCGGCTAGATGCTGTCCGGTTTGGTCTTTTCTCGGTCACTTCTTCGACTGGCCTGTTGGTTGCTCACTCACAAGAGCCAACACAGCCCCCTCTTTTTGCCCGGCGGGAATGGAAGAAGTCCCCCCAGATACCTCTGGTGGCTGGGAGTCGCTCGGTTCTCCGGGGATCATTGATTTGATTGTCCGGATTTTTGCCATTTCATGTTCGGCGGTGAGTGGAACAAGTTTGATTGGTGGGAGATTTGGATATGGTTCTGGGGAGGGCACACGAAGAAAGTCAGTCACCCTACTCTTGCGCGGTGCTGTGTAGTGGTAGGTCAGTTCGAAGCCGAGGAGTTTTAGAGACTCCCTTTTCTCGGCCGGATGACGAAGCATGACTCTAATGGCCTCTTGATTAGCTCGGGAGTAGTCGTCGGCCAAGAGCTTGTAATCTGCAAAAAAGAGGACAAGTGTTAGATCAACAAGAAGAAAATCAATGCAAAAAAAATGTAGTGTAGTTTGTCGAGCTACTTACCAGCACTGCCAAAATCTTTTCTAATGTACCAACCCGGTACGGGTGCTTCGGTGTCCTCGTAATTATCGGACACCCACAAGAAGTCGTCGTCGTTGGTCGCCTTGTCCGGGTTGCCCTCGATGAGTTTTGCTCGGCCCTTTTTTATCTTTAGGTACCAGCAAGACCCACCTTTATTTTTACTAAGACTATATTGATGAAATATTTCAGCAAGACCGAGATTGAGACCAAGCCTCCAGTTTAGCTCGACCACGCCGTTATTATCTTGTACGTGTTGTTCGACACTTGGGTTGGACAAAGCCTTGTCTGCCTCAAAAATTCGCAAATCAAGGGTTGGACTGGGAAGCGAAATCCTCCTTCGACTATGGACACGACCGTGAAGGGGCACCGGTCTAGGTCGCCCCATGGGGTATCTCCTTTCTTGGCCAGCTCTAAGATGACATCGTCTGGGATGTTATACTCCCTACGAAACTCGGCTAGCGCACCGGGCGAGCTCACCATAAATCGGTACTTCCCCATTTATCTCAGTTTTATTTGGTGATTTAATTTGAATCTTGGTCAAAAGTTTTGGTGTATTTGCTCAAACTTTGAGCTCCACCAGTGATAGTTCTGAATTGGCCTGGTCGGTCCTAGTTTGTTCTGTATTGTTAAGAAACAAGTCCAAGGGTTAGCACGGCATAAATTGCACGGCTTCAAATGTGGATCTTTTAGCTCGGTGAAAGGTTTTTGGCTGCTCGACCGGTTCGACCCCTATCTCGGCTCGACTACTTGGCCGAGTTGGCCTTCCTAGTTCGGTTCTGATCCCTATTTCCAGTTTGGTTGCGGCCTCAACGAGAAGCCACAAACTAGTTTTTGCTCAGCTGAAGTTCTATTTGTGGATCAAAATTGCCTACCTAGCTCGGTCCTACCCAGATTCAAGTTGTTCATCCTAAGTTCAAGGTTCGTTTATTCAAGTAAGGAGAAGTAGGGACACGAAGGCCCCATCCATTCTTCCAGTTTTTCCTAGGGTGTTCAAGTGTTGCCTTGAAAAAGGGGCACCAACAAGATTCTAACATTCTAAGTTCAAGAACACAAAGAACAGTGGGAAAAAAATGAAGAACTCGAAGAACTTGGGTATGAAAGTACAAAAGAAGGATGGAGAAGCTTACCAATGTTAGATGCCCAGCAAGATACAGCCTCACAGACTTGATTGTAGCTTCGGAAATGGCAAAAACGAACGTGGGGAAGCAAATGGGGAGCAACGGCAGTGGGGGAGGAAGTATGAGACGTTTGAAGGCTAGGGTTTTGGCTTGAAGAAGGGAATGAACAGTGAGGGGGGCAAAAGTGACCCCCTCGAATGTGTATTAAAAGTGGTGGGAAAACCAAACGGCTGCACCGTTTGAATTCTGCACGTGGAAGACAGCTGGGGCATACGGACCAATGGCGTGAGGCCACGTGGCACTGAGAACGCGGCTGTCAGTACGGCTGTACGACCCTTGACAGGACTACTGAGACAATGACCGACCAAATGGAATAGCTCGGCAACAGATTTGGTGCCAATTGCGTGCGGCCTGCACTAGCGCAACTCGATGACCGTTAGCTCAGCCATTGAGGTAACCCTAATCACGATTAGCTCGGATGGGATTAAGGGGCAATTGAGAGGGGAAATTTGGACTGGACTGTACGGCCGAGCTACGATAACGCAGGTTGGTCAAAACTCACGACGTCGGTGTGTTCTCGGTTAGCGACCGACATCGTGTCAATTGTGAAGGGATTGGTTGATCAGGCATGGATAGAGGTCTGGCCGAGCTATGAATTGGAAGGCATTTGGGCGGGCGCACGGTGATGTGAAACAACCGAGCTAAGGGTAGCCCGGGCTAGACCGAGGACAGGCGAGGGACAGCGTGCCTTCACAAGAGTGAAGGTAGAGCGGTGAAAGGCCTGCATGTCTCGCAGCCAGTCAGTCGGGACTGACTGGTCCTTCACAGCTCGGCCATGGGCATCATATTTTTGTCCCTTGCTAGGGGACAAGTCGGCGATGCATAGCTCGGTTGAGTTGCTTGTGAGTGCAATACTCCACGAGAGATAAACCGGTCGTGGCACTCCGGTTAAGTGTGCCACCTGGGCCAATGGTGTGAGGGGGAGGACGTCTGCTCCAAGCACGCATTAATACCGTTGGGCAGTTCTGCGTGTACTGGTTGGAGAACTAGGCTTTTACACGCGTAAGGTGGTAAGAGGCGAGCGCTGCCACTTATCTAGGAAAGGACAACAGAGGTAGTCTTGGCGCACAATCTTGAAATGCGTGGCGACCTAGAAATAGGAGGGAGATCAATGTTAGAGGTAAGCAATTTTTGCCATCCGAGGGCCCCTCTTGGGAACAGCAGGCTAATTTAGTAACTTTTGCTAAATTACTAAAAAGGTTGGTAAAAAAAACTTGTGTTTGGGGGGACTTTTTTAAAATTGAAGAAAACACATTCTCTCTCTCTAACAGCCTCCTTCTTCCTCAAGTATTCTGATTTGATCGTCGGAGGGTCTATCCGGCAAACCACCGCCAGACAGCTCACCGTTTTTGTGTTGCTAGGTTAGACGCCGTTACGAGAAGCTTGAAGTCCAAGAAGTATGGAAAGTAGAGGATATTTCGCCCCCTGTACAGAATACAATTAAAAAACAAAATAGATAAATATAATACACTTTTCACTAATTTTAATGCACTTTTGCTAAAATCAATATATTTTTTAACATTTTTACAAATTTTTAAAAAACTTTTCACACACTTTTCAATATTACTAAACAATATCCAGAGTCATTTTGGCAAGTGAGTTGGGACTAAAAAAGCACAAAAAGATAAAATAGGTTAAATAAATCAATAAGATAAAATGTTACATCTAAAGTATAATTATTTGACTTTTTCTTTTACAAAAAAATTAAAAAATAAAAAAAGTTAAAAAAATTCTTCCAAACGGTGTTAATTTAGCAAGGCTAAATTAACAAAAAGTCAGGCCAAGAAAGTTTTTCCCAAACAAACCCTTACTATAATAAAAAAATGTATAATACTTTAAAATTATCTTAACAAGTAAGTGGGCTAAATGCAAATAACAACAATCAGATCCAATATAAATTTTAGTAAAAATTAAATTAATACTAAAAAAATATTTGAGACATTTTAATTTATTACTTTTAAAAATTATTTTTAATGATATCAATGTCAAATTTTAATTTATTATCATGTAGAGCTTAATGTTAATATCATAAAAAATGTCAGAGATATCAAAAATTTTATTAAATTTTCTATCAAATGTCTTACATATTAATGTTAATATCATAAAAAATATTAGACATAAAAAATTTTATTAAATTTTCTATCAAATGCTTTATATGGATGTGATGATGTGATTCTATGTGAGTCTCACATCCATATTTAATAAAAAAATTTGATAAAATTTTTAATATTATCCTAATATCACAGGTGATGAACAAAAATTAAGTGAAGTATCATCCATGTTAATAATAATTCTAGGGAAAGCCCTAAGCAAATCTGCAATTCCCAACAACATAATATACTCAGATGTGACAGTGTTTCTTTTATGTAATAAATAATTGCCTCTCTTACCTTTATGTCAACCAAATACCCAAAATACCCCTAACGTAACTTTGGAATCGGGATCTAAACACTTGTCTCTGAAGGGTATTTATGTCTTTTCAAACTTGGTCAATCTGTTCAAAGCCACTGCTGACCGGCCCAAAGACATAACGTGAAAAACAAAAGTTAGAGAGAGAGTAACAAACTGCACTATCGGCAACAAGCATAGAACATAGCAGCATATGAATGAGTTTAGCGGACATGAACAAAAGCTTGGCAGCTCTCTGTCTCTCAATCCTCATGTAAGAGAAGGAGACACACTCTCTCTCTACAAGGCATGCTTTCTCTCTCTACAAGACTCTTTTTGTGTTTTATTATGCTTTACTGCGATTAGTCTTGTTTTGTTCATTTCTTTATTTTTACCCATCTGCCTTTTTGTAGTTTGGGACTATTTGAGAAATATAGGTACTCTTTTGTTCGCATCTAATTGTTCTTTTAGATGGGTTGTCTTTGGTTTCTCTCTCTCATAGAGTGTTTGTGTGTAAAATGGGCTCTTTCAGATGAAGCCTTTGAGATCAAGAGATTGGAGGATATGATTGGTTCTACTTACAGTTTGTTGGGTTTTTCTTTTTGGGTTTTCTTCTCTGAGATCTAGTGGGGTATGCCCATTTTCACAAGCATTTCTGCTTTTTGTTTGGCTTGGAATGCAAGTGTGTATAAAGATGTTGATTTTTAATGATTTTATTTCTCTATTACTCTAACACCCATTTTTTCATTTTTGGGTTTCTATAGGTACCTTGAGGTTGCTTGTTAGTTTTAGGGTTTCAGTTTCATTGTACTAACCAACAGCAGTTTTTTGAGGTTCTTTTGATCTCAAGCTTTGAACCATTATTAGGATCCATGAATTTGCTATTCTCCAGAGTTAAAGACCTTTTGAAATTTGGATTGTTGCTTCAAGGGTTGAAGATTAAGGAAATTTGAGGTTTGAGGTTAATTGACTGGTTTGCTTGAATACATTTTCTCTCTCTAATTTGAGCAAATGGGTAAGTAAGGCTTGGGTTGTGTTCTTTTAATTGGATGCTATTCTCTGAGATTTTGTTTTATGTATACATTTTTTCACGGTGCTTTCATCAAACAGATTGTCTGCTGCTCTAAGTTTATATATGACTTTTGTATTTTCATGCAACATTCAATGATCATCGACTTTTTTACTTCCATCTTTATGGGATTTATGCTTAGGAGTGCTTTTGTTGTCAATCATTTCAAAATGCCTCGAAAAAAATTGAACCTAAAAGCTTTGATTTTGGATGAAACCAAACAATGTGCTTTAACAAGTATATTGGTAGAGGATCTTTATTTAGGAGATCATATTCAATTCTAATTCTCAGTTTAATTTTGATTTCGAGTTTTGTTTTAATGTTGCTTGTGTTTGCCCTTTTTTTTTGTATTTTCTGTAGATTGTAGATCTGTTGATGGGACAAGACATGGAGTTGGAATTTGACAAATATTGCAAAGTGGGTGGGAGCCCAAAAACTGTTCTTCCATCACCTCAGCGTTCTTCAAAAATTGAAAAGAGAATTGTCAAAGGAAAACTTACGTGTACCACAAATGATCTATTGAGCTTAGAGGAGGGCTTCAAAGAGATTAACTTTCGCCGCTATCGCAGTTCATCTTGTAAATTCAATCCATCTAGGTCTCCAGGGCTGGAAGGGAATGAAGTGCTAAGGCGGGGTTCTGTATATCAGAACTCCAAAGAAGTTAGGAAGATGAGGAAGATTGTAGCTATGGAGGGTAGGAGAAAAATTGAATCATCAGGAAGCCATGCTTTCTCCATGGGAATTGTTGATTCTTTGTGTAGCTCTGAGAAGAATAGCTCGCTCATGGAACGGAAAAGACCCTCAGTGGTGTCAATAAATTCAGACTCAAGTACAACTTCTGTTCCCATGCCCCTCATTGAAGAATTCTTGGATCTCTCTCACCATGGTACAGATAATGTTGTATCATCTGACGGGTTTTTAGAAATGCCTTCGAATTTAAATGGCAAAGAAGACCACTCTGCTGAAAATATGGAGAGACAAAAGATGTGTGATCCGAAGTTCAGATGTGATCCTGATGTTGGTCCTATTGATGATGGTATTGACTTTCGGGATAGAGACACTGCTCTTGCTTTGCATAAGTCGTTATCTGCTAAACTGGCACTGCCCCTTTCACCTTCTCAATCAGAAAGTGATGGCTCTAAACCAAGCAGTCCAAAGACACGGTTCAGCCCTATCAAAAAGATGTTTGATCCATTCACAAAGTCGAAGTCTCAACGGAGTCCTTTGGGTTCTTCTGCAAGTGAGCCTGGCGGGCTTCCACCAGCCCGGCTTGCAACTGTTGGGAGGAACAACAACACATTGCGAAAATCTCTACTGAACGAGTTTTCAAACACGATGCAGAGTCCCGAATTTGGTTCTCAGTTTGGGAAAAAAGATCACTGTAATTCAGCAGTTTCATGTTCACCAGCTCACTTGCACGGCTGCCTCAAGTTGGAAAATAAACATGGGGTGCCATTTTTTGAGTTCTCATTGAAGTACCCAGAAGATGTTTTCATGGCCCGGACTTGGAAAGCAGACAATGCTTTGAATTGGGTATACACTTTTCATAATAGAAGGAAGAGTAATAATGGTTGGGGATTGAAAGATAGCAACAAAGAGTCCTCTATGGTGGGACAAATGCAAGTATCATGTTATTTATGTACAGAGCTAAAAGATGCCGGGTCTTTTGAAAACTCTATGGTGACGGAGTTCGTGTTATACGATGTTGCTCATGGAAGACGAAGTGTTGCTGCTCGGGGAAACCCTAACCAGTCCTCTGATGTGGTTAAACCTCCCAAGGTTTCAAGTCAAAGCTCGGTTGGTGGAACTAGCAAGTTGGACAATGTGTCTGATCAATCGAAGCTCAAACTTCAATTAAAACACTCCACTGACAATGGGCATTTCGATAAATCGACTCCACACCCTTGGGCACTGGAAGATTTGCATCCAAGCCTTGAAATAGCAGCCGTTGTCATACAAGTCCCATTTGCGAAGAGGGAAAGCTTGAAACACAAGGGAGGAGATGAGAAGAGTGATCAACCGCATCCAAACTTACTTGATCTCTCAGCGATGGAGGAGAGAAAGAAAGGTATTGGGGATTGCTCAAGCACCACAAAGGTACATGTGGTCACCCCGTCTGGAAACCATAGTTTGCCTAGTAGTGAGAGTCGTGGTCCTTCGCCATTACTTGATCGATGGAGGTTGGGTGGAGGTTGCGACTGTGGTGGTTGGGACATGGCATGCCCTCTTACTGTTTTTGGCAGTCCCAATATTCAGAGTGGTGAAGATTATCTGCTTGTGGAGAATCAGCGGCCTTTGGAACTTTTTGTTCAGGTAAGCTTCTCGTCTTATGCCAGGTAGCATGTCTTGGATAATAAAAAATTTAATATTGAGGATTGACGTTGATTGATTTAAACAACAAAAAAAAAAAAAAAAAAAAAAAGGAGGGCTAGGGCTACAAGCAAGCCAAGCAGTAAATTGTTTAAACATGGCTTGAAAACTTAACGAGTTTCAAAATGTATCCAAGCTTTTGGCTTGTTTACATAACAAGCTAATCTCAAATGAGCTTTTGATGACTCAAGCTCGAGTAGCTTGGTTGTTTATGATGCATATAGGGTTATTGAGCCGAGTTAGGTTGTTCAAGCAGCTTGAAAACTTAACGAGTTTTAAAGTATGTTCGAGCTTGGTTTCTAAGAAGCACGGACACCTCTCCCGGCTACGTGACGGTCGCCAGACACGCACGTCCGACACGCGTGTCCACGCAGAGGTGTCAGTTTTTTTTTTTTTTTTTTTTTTTTTTTTTCCGAGACGGACGGTCTAGACCTAGCGACGGACCTTGACGACAAAACATAATTTTGAAACTTAAATTAACAAAAGAAAAGGAAAAGAAAAAGGAAGAGATCGAAAGAAGAGAAGAGAGAGTCAACCGACGGAGGGAGAAAAACCTACGGTCGATCGATCGGTCCGCGGGGGCTTTCTTTCGACACTCTCGCGACTCGCTCGTTCCTCTTTCTCTCCTCTCATCTCTGCCTCTGCTTCTCTTCGCCTTCTCCGTCTCTCTTCTCTTCGCTTCTCTCTTCACTTTCTCCTCTCTTCTTCTCTCTTCTTCTTCTCTTCTCCTCTCTTTAACTATGTTTGATCATATATATTATATAAATAACATATAATATATATAATTTATCATATAATATATATATAATTTATCATATATTATATATGTAATATAATTTAGAAACTATAATTTTTACCATATATAATAAAATAATGAAATATTATCTCTTACAATATCATAGAAAATAATAATTTTTGTAAAATATTATTTCTTAACTTGTTTAATTTTACATATAATACATAAGTAAAATGAGTATATATATTTTAATTTTGCATATAATAAATAAAATAAATAAATAAAAATAAATACAAATAGTATATATTTTTTAATTTTACATATAATATATAAATAAAATTATATATATTAAACGTGTCCCCTGCCAAGTGTCCCCCATTTTTGAAAAATTACGTGTCCGCTGTACTTCGTGTCGTGTCCGCTGTTGTCCTCTGTCCCGCCTACTTAGCTTGGTTTGATTACATATCAAACTGATCCCGAACAAGCTGAACACAAGTCAAGCTCAAGTAGCTTTATTAGTTTTGCAGCCCTAATGAGGGGAATGGCACAATTCCATGGGGGAAAAAGATGAGTAATCTCTTAGGATGATGGCACAAGAAATTGTAACGTCAGATCTCTTTGTTTGCCCACTACACAACCTGGATATACAAATCCTTAAGGCACTTACAGTCTTCAGTTATCAGAATGTTGATTTGTTTTTGGTAAAAGCTGATATGTTCAATACATGTATTTTTTATTCTGTAGGATACAATGAAAGGGTTTTAGGAAACCATATGAAACTAATTCTATTCCTCATTGATTCACAAGTTTGAGATCGACCCATTTTGTTTATTAAATTAATTTATGTGTTCTTCCTGAGCTCATCTAAGTTAATATCATTAACAATTCGATGCAATGATTCCATTGTCATCTCCCATTCCCTGGCGATTTGAATGACTTTTGTTGGGTAATGATTCCATTTTAGACGACAAAAATGGTGTTATTTAATTCCATTTTGAACATAATTTGTTCATGTCATGTTTAGATGGTTCTCTTAATGCCAATTAATATATTTGTCACCTTTGAACATAAAATGTGCTTGTTTGTACATTTTGGTCTGTCTCTCACAGGCTCTTACTTCATTCTACTTGAATATAGGGAGCAAAGGAAAATACACCGGCATTGACCATGACAGTTATAGAGGAGGGACGGTATTCAGTTGACTTCCATGCACAGTTTTCCACATTGCAAGCGTTCTCTATTTGTGTTGCTATCTTGCATTCTACAGAAGCCTCAATTGCTGTTGGGCATGAGAGAGACAAGCAATTGTTGCAATGCAATTCGGTGAGAGTGTTCATCGAGGAGGAAGTCAAAGATTTAATTGAAGTCGTCACAGAGAAGGAAAAGAGAAAAGTTGGCAAGATGGAAGAAATCCCACCATCTTTTAAACTCAACCCACCTTTTTCTCCAATTGCTCGGGTATAGACTTGGCTTTGCTTATCGAAGCAGATATGAGTTCTCCACAGAATCCCGGATCAGATTTAGAGTGCCAATCCAATGGCGGTTCGTCTTTAGCAATGGTTAACCAGTGCTTGCCTTGGAGCAAGGTCAATACATCGAAGAGACCGTGATCTTTTTGTGAGATTACTCAACTTGCTCTTAATTTATAGAAAAAAATTTTGAACACAATACTGTCCATATTGTTAGTTAGCAGCTAGGTAAGAGTAGTCATTCGAATTGTGAGAGATGGTTAGTTATTGCAGTTTTATTCTTTGCAATTTATGATGGAGAAAGTGTTTAGGGAATGCTTTGATGAAGTTCTCATTGCGACATGTTCAAAGGCAAGAATATTACTACTTTGTTTTCAGAAGTTTTTCTGTACGAGTGCATCTCTATAATAAATGGAAAATGGTTTACTCTCATCTTCTTCTCTGTGAAATTTAACAGTTTCAGAAACAGAGATGTTTGTTAATCTCATAATGTGAATTGTTTCTTTCAATCATAGTAATTTTGGGATACGGAGGTACTGCTGCGCCCAACTCACAGCAGTTACTGTTGTGAGTTGAAACGGCGTCGTTTCAGCTCTAAATAAAAAATAAAAATAAAAATAATTTGTTTGGTAGTTCACATAGTTTGAACCCAAGTAAGATGGAAAGCAAAACACGTTTTAGCCATTGTGCTACTTAGACATCCTTTGAATATATTGCACATATATTATATTTATTACAACATTTATTCCAGCATAAAATTTTTTTTACAGCCTGTTATAAGTAAAATACAAAAAAACAATTGAAGTAAAAAACGTGAGTTTGTGAGTGGGAAGGGTTTCGGTCTGCCTTCTCTCCACCATTACTCAGTCGTGCCTCCACCATTTGCTCCGACGGTCCTCCGCCATTGTTGTACCGTAGCTCCACTATCACCATTGTCATCGAGGTTGCTTATTTACCTGGTAAGAATCTTTTGTATATATACAAGCAATCTGTTATATATTGAGGTTGAAAAATAAGCAATCTATTATATGTATAAGCAATCTTTTGTAAGCAATCTTTTGTAACAATCTGTTATTGAGGTTGAAAAATAAGCAATCTATTATTGAGGTTGAAAAATAAGCAATTTGTTATATAAGCAATCTTTTTTAACAATTTTTTGAATATATATATATATATATTTTGTATTTATTATAATCTATTATGTATATATATATGGTAATTTATTTTCATATCAAATAGAGATTGTGTTTTGAATTAGGGATTTTAATATTATGATCTTTTTTAGTTCAAATTGATATGATGTTATGTATTTTAATATTAGATCTATTTGATATGCTGTTATTTATTATAATCTATTATGTATGTATATATATATATATATATTATGATCTTTTTTAGTTCAAATTGATGCTGTTATTGATGCTTTTATTAAATCATATCAAATAGTATTTATTACAATCTGTTATTGAGGTTGAAAAATAGAGATTGTGTTAAAAAAAATTATGATCTTTTTATATTCAAATTGATGCTTTGTTATGAATTTGATGCTCTGTTATTATTAGAAATGAAGTTGTAGTGTGAATTGCTATTAATGAAGTTGCCAAAAATTAGTTTTGCTAATTAGGGATTCATGCTCTGTTAGATTGTGTCCAAAAATTTTGCTTGAGCTCATGAATGAGAAACAAAAATATAAAAATTAGTTATTATTGTTCAAATTTCACAAAAATTAGTTATTAATTTCTCAATATGCACATACATGCATATTGAATAAAAAGGAATCAATTTTTGTTTCCTTTTACTTTTTATTATTATTATTTTTTTTTTGGGAATAAGCAAACCTACACTTACATATTTGTATTGGTCTATTGTTCTATTTGATTTCCAAGGACCAATCTTTTCTATGTACAGATTTTGAACATGCTTGTGGTAATTTATCTTATTGTTGATGTTATTTTTGTGCTATTTTTATTGTTATTAGACTTTATATTCAGTAGTGCCGAAATGGAAGATGGTGCACTTGAGAAGTTGGCCAACAATTCTATGCCATGTGTTGGAATGGAATTTGATTCGGAGGAAGATGCATATGAATTCTACAATGAATATGGAAGGATTGTGGGATTTAGTATTAGAAGAGATTACCATACTAAAAGTAAGAAAGATGGTATCATGATTAATAGAAAGTTTGTTTGTTGTAAGGAGGGAGAAAAGAAAAAAGATAAACGGTACATAATAGTAAAACATCCTCAACATAAGACAAGAACGAAATGTAATGCATTCATGTATATATCTTTTAGACGGATCTTGTCAAAATGGGTTCTAATGAAGTTTGATGATAATCACAACCACCTTTTGCATATTCCTCAATGTACGCATATGATGCCATCTCAGAGAAAGTTGTGTGATGCTCAGGGTATAAATGTCGATGTAGCTGATGATACTGGTATATCACTTAAGGCATCACATGATCTTATTAGCACCTTAGCAGGGGGAAGGAATTTGTAAGGTTCACACAAGAGAACCAAAAAACCTACTTGTGTGCAAAAAGGCAACGAGACTTGCAATATGGTGAAGCAGGAAGTTTGTTGAGATATTTCTAGCAACAAGCCATTAAAAATCCATATTTTTACTTTGCATTTCAGTTGGATGTTGATGAGATGATTCCTAACATTTTTTGGGCTGATCATCAGATGATTACAGATTATGGCATTTTCGGTGATGTTGTATCATTTGACACAACATTCCGAACAAACAAAGAGTACCGTCCACTTGGTTTATTTACTAGCTTTAACTACTTCAGAATGACTGTGATTTTTGGTGCTGCATTATCATATGATGAAACTACATCATCATTTGAGTAGTTTTTTGAAACTTTCTTGCATGCAATGTCAAGAAAAAAGCCTGTTAGTTTTTTCACAGATCAAGATCAGGCAATGGCTAAGGCAACTTCTAAAATTATACCCGAGGTATTTCATGGATTGTGCACTTTTCAACTAATGCAAAATGCTTTGAAGCATTTAGGCTACTTATTCAAGGGTGGTTTAAAATTTGGTTGCGATTTCAAAACTTGCATTTTTGGGTATGAGGATGAGCATGAGTTGGTTGAAGCTTGGGATTCTTTGATTCATAAATATAACTTGCAGGAGAACTTATGGATAAAGAAGACTTGGGAACTTAGAGAGAAGTGGGCGCATGTGTATATGAAGTTGGTATATACTGCAGGAATGCGAAGCACTCAACTTAGTGAAAGCTTGAATGTAGAATTGAAGAGGCATTTAAAAGTTGACCATAACATTGTTCAATTTTTTACACACTTCAATCAAGTTGTTATGGATAAGCGGTATGAAGAAGTAAAAGCCATATACGATTCGAGACAACGATTGTCGAGAATAAAGTTGAAAATGTCTCCCATGTTAATTCAAGTTGCTGAGTTGTATACCCATCATATCTTCAACTTATTTCATAATGAGTTAGACACATCCCTTTGTTGTCAAGTGAAGCGATGTCATGCATTATGAAGAGAAGTAACATATGTGATTGGTTTATATGGAGAGGATAGAGAATATATTGTGAAATGTAATGTGGAAGTTAATGAGTCGGGAGGAGACAAAATTTGTCATGAAATTCATTGCACTTGTCAAAAATTTGAAAGTTTTGGAATTTTATGTGGTCATGCAATTAAGGCGCTTGATAGAATGAATATTATGGAAATTCCTGAAAGGTATATATTAGGTCGATGAAGACTAGATGCGAAGGATTGTGCAATTGAGGAAACAGTTACAGTGGTTGAGAATGACCCTAAGTTGGTGATAGCAGCTCGCTACAGAGATCTTTGTCCTAGAATGGTCACAGCAACTTAGGGTCATTCTCCTAACTTAGGGTCATTCTCAACCACTGTAACTATTTCCTCAATTGCACAATCCTTCGCATCTAGTCTCCATCGACCTAATATATACCTTTCAGAAATTTCCATAATATTCATTCTATCAAGCGCCTTAATTGTATGACCACATAAAATTCCAAAACTTTCAAATTTTTGACAAGTGCAATGAATTTCATGACAAATATTGTCTCCTCCCGACTCATTAACTTCCACATTACATTTCACAATATATTCTCTATTCTCTTCATATAAGCCAATCACATATGTTACTTCTCTTCCTAATGCATGACATCGCTTCACTTAACAACAAAGGGATGTGTCTAACTCATTATGAAATAAGTCGAAGATAGGAGGGGTATACAACTTAGCAACTTGAATTAACATGGGAGACATTTTCAACTTTATTCTCGGCAATCGTTGTCTTGAATCGTATATGGCTTTTACTTCTTCATACCGCTTATCCATAACAACTCGATTGAAGTGTGTAAAAAATTGAACAATGTTATGGTCAACTTTTAAATGCCTCTTCAATTCTACATTCAAGCTTTCACTAAGTTGAGTGCTTCGCATTCCTGCAGTATATACCAACTTCATATACACATGCGTCCACTTTTCTCTAAGTTCCCAAGTCTTCTTTATCCATAAGTTCTTTTGCAAGTTATATTTATGAATCAAAGAATCCTAAGCTTCAACCAACTCATGCTCATCCTCATACCCAAAAATGCAAGTTTTGAAATCGCAACCAAATTTTAAACCACCCTTGAATAAGTAGCCTAAATGCTTCAAAGCATTTTGCATTAGGTGAAAAGTGCACAATCCATGAAATACCTCGGGCATGATTTTAGAAATTGCCTTAGCCATTGCCTGATCTTGATCTGTGAAAAAACTAATGTTGCTTCGACATTGCATGCAAGAAAGTTTCAAAAAACCACTCAAATGATGCTGTAGTTTCATCATATAATAATGCAGTACCAAAAATCACAGTCATTCTGAAGTGGTTAAAGCCAGTAAATAAACCAAGTGGACGGTACTCTTTGTTTGTTTGGAATGTTGTGTCAAATGACACAACATCACCGAAAATGCCATAATCTATAATCATCTGATGATCAGCCCAAAAAATGTTGGGAATCATCTCATCAACATCCAACTGAAATGCAAAGTAAAAATATGGATTTTCAATGGCTTGTTGTTCGAAATATCTCAACAAACTTCCTACTTTACCATATTGCAAGTTTCGTTGCCTTTTTGCACGCAAGTAGGTTTTTTAGTCCTCTTGTGTGAACCCTACAAATTCCTTCCCCCCTGCTAAGGTGCTAATAAGATCATGTGATGCCTTAAGTGATATACCAGTATCATCAGCTACATCGACATTTATACCTTGAGCATCACACAACTTTCTCTGAGATGGCATCATATGCGTACATTGAGGAATATGCAAAAGGTGGTTGTGATTATCATCAAACTTCATCAGAACCCATTTTGACAAGTCCTGTCTAAAAGATATATACATGAATGCATTACATTTTGTTCTTGTCTCATGTTGAGGATGTTTTACTATTATGTACCGTTTATCTTTTTCCTTTTCTCCCTCTTTACAACAAACAAACTTTCTATTAATCATGATACCATCTTTCTTACTTTTAGTATGGTAATCTCTTCTAATACTAAATCCCACAATCCTTCCATATTCATTGTAGAATTCATATGCATCTTCCTCCGAATCAAATTCCATTCCAACACATGGCATGGAATTGTTGGCCAACTTCTCAAGTGCACCATCTTCCATTTCAACACTACTGAATATAAAGTCTAATAACAATAAAAATAGCACAAAAATAACATCAACAATAAGATAAATTACCACAATCATGTTCAAAATCTGTACATAGAAAAGATTGGTCCTTGGAAATCAAATAGAACAATAGACCAATACAAATATGTAAGTGTAGGTTTGCTTATTCCCAGAAAAAAAAAAATAATAATAAAAAGTAAAAGGAAACAAAAATTGATTCCTTTTTATTCAATATGCATGCATGTGCATATTGAGAAATTAATAACTAATTTTTGTGAAATTTGAACAATAATAACTAATTTTTATATTTTTGTTTCTCATTCATGAACTCAAGCAAAATCTTTGGACACAATCTAACAGAGCATCAATCCCTAATTAGCAAAACTAATTTTTGGCAACTTCATTAATAGCAATTCACACTACAACTTCATTTCTAATAATAACAGAGCATCAATTTCATAACAAAGCATCAATTTGAATATAAAAAGATCATAAATTTTTTTAACACAATCTCTATTTTTCAACCTCAATAACAGATTGTAATAAATACTATTTGATATGATTTAATAAAAGCATCAATAACAGCATCAATTTGAACTAAAAAAGATCATAATATATATATATATATATATACATACATAATAGATTATAATAAATAACAGCATATCAAATAGATCTAATATTAAAATACATAACAGCATATCAATTTGAACTAAAAAAGATCATAAAAAAGATCATAATATTAAAATCCCTAATTCAAAACACAATCTCTATTTGATATGAAAATAAATCACCATATATATATACATAATAGATTATAATAAATACAAAATATATATATTCAAAAGATTGTTACAAAAGATTGCTTATATAACAGATTGCTTATTTTTCAACCTCAATAATATTTTTCAACCTCAATAACAGATTGTTACAAAAGATTGCTTACAAAAGATTGCTTATACATATAATAGATTGCTTATTTTTCAATCTCAATATATAACAGATTGTTTGTATATATACAAAAAATTCTTACCAGGTAAATAAGCAACCTCAATGACAACGGTGATAGTGGAGCTACGGTACAACAATGGCGGAGGACCGTCAGAGCAAACGGTGGAGGCACGACTGAGTAATGGTGGAGAGAGGCAGATCGAAACCTTTCCCGCTCACAAACCCACGTTTTTGGCTTCAATTGTTTTTTTGTATTTTACTTATAACAGGCTGGGAAAAAATTTTTGCTGGAATAAAGATTGTAATAAATATAATATATGTGCAATATATTTGAAGGATGTCTAAGTAGCACAGTAGTTAAAGTGTGTTTTGCTTTCTATCTTGCCTAGGTTCAAACCATGTGAACAACCAAATAAATTTTTTTTATTTTTTTTTATTTTATTTAGAGCTGAAACGACGCCGTTTCAACTCACAGCAGTAACTGCTGTGAGTTGGGCGCAACAGTACCTCTGTATCCGTAATTTTGTGGGTGCAAGTCATTCCTAAAAATTTACGTAATTTTGTATAGAATTGTATACGGTATACATTGCACATTAGAGCATTTCCCAACAAATGGTGGTTGAATTATGTACGGCAACTCTATTTTTCAAAATAGATCATAGATTTTTTTTTTTTTTTTTTGACAGACGTAATAAATTAAATATATTACGATTATTAAATTAATCTAATTTTTTTAATAATATATGCAAAAGGACTTATAAATTAAACAATTTATATCATCAAAACGCCACATGTGATGAAGAGCGCTTGGACAAATTTTAGATATCAGTTGTTTTGGTTGTGTTGGTTGGTGGATTATCTTTGTTTATTGTTTGGTCAAATTTTAGATATCAGTTGTTTTGGTTGTGTTGGTTGGTGGATTATCTTTGTTTATTGTTTGGTCAATCTCTTTCGTAGATATCAGTGTTTTTCTTTGTTGGTTAAAATTTTGGGATTAGATTGTTTGCTAATCTAACCGTTTATGATCTTTAAATTCTGGTTTCTTTGCCAAAAGAGAATTCTATGAATAGTTTTTCTGTTATGTTAACTCTCAGATGAGAACTAAGTGTGTGTGATTTTCTAAGATTCAACATTTTTCTCTATAATGGAAAATGGTTTAATCTTCTTCTTGTTCTGTGAAATTTAACAGTATCAAAGACAGAAATATGTTTGTTCTTCTCATAATGTGAATTGTTGCAATAATAGTATTAACCCTTTTGTGGCAGCCTAAATGGGTGCATTTTGCAAGAGATTCTTGGTTACACAAGATATCAAATGTTGGTCGGTAAAAACAAAAGCGGTTGCATATTCATTCTTGAAAGAAATCTCCACAGAGCCATCTCGTTTATGAATAAATGTGGGATCAGTGGACTGGATCGGACAAGAAATGTGATAATTCATGTTTTTTTCATAATTTGTAACCAAGAGCCAGGGAAGAGAACAATATGGCCGCAAGAAGAGAACACGTAGTAAATATACACCATACAGATTTAGGTCTCACTTCAATATCTTAAAGAAATTCAGCGAAAACAGTTTACCTTTCTCTTTACCAAATAGTCGATCAAATTTTGCTAAAGATCAATTCATATTAAACAAATGGTGGTTGAATTATGTAAAAACGAATGTAGTACAAGAAAGCGACATGGCCGCCCTTCACAAGTCACAAGACTCTTCTAAGCCAACCTAGCTCTAAAAGACAACCTACTTGAATCAACAGAACTCAGACAACATTGTGAAATAAAGAACATACAGTCAACTATTCCAACTTCAAATGATCTATCATGGGTCAAACTGTCACAGGAGAGGATGGTAATATGATCCAGTTTACAACATTCTTCAACCTTAGTCGCTTTACCTTGGATCACATATCTCTTTCAATGCGGCTTCCTTGTTACTAGTTTTCTTTGATACATCCCCGAGTTCTTCTGAGTGCATACAAGCTGCCACTGATGCAATCCTTACAGTGTAATTCACATTTTCCGTAGATAATGAAGCCAAATTAACGATAAACTGGTTTGGAGTTCAGAGTTTCAGGCTTGTCTAAATCAGGTGATCTGCATTTATATAGCTAATCAACAGTACCCAAATAAGCTCTCCCTAAGAAGTTGAACAATTAGGTCGAATCCTTTATGCCCAGGTCATCAACACAAAACTCTTTCAGTAATTGCTCTCAGCTAAACTACAGATGGAACTATGGAGCCTCATCTTCCTTGTTTTGTGTAGACTTGACTGTTTTAGCATAAAGTTGGGGGACCTCCAAAGCTGATTGAACATAAAGTTGTGGGACCTCCAAAGAAAATAACCTCTTGAAAGATTCATATGAAGCAAAGAAGATTGCTCCTTGAGAAATATACATAACCAATCTCGGAACCAAGCCCCTGACCAAACATAATTTTTACAGAAACACAATATCAGAAGATCAACAAGTAAAAAAGGGGCCATGAACATTTTCTTAACAACCCAGACAAGCTAAATCAGGTAACTTGAAGTTGGATTAGCAATTAAGCAAAAGTGAGGCACTCCTCCCAAATGACATATATGGGTAACTAGTTAAAAAGTAGTCACAATAACTTTTGAGATCTATACAATAATTAATTATCAATAAATTTTGGGGTGATGATGGACAAACGGATTGTTGAGAAAATCTGCTTCAGTACAAATTCTTAAACTGAAACCTCAATTTAACAAGCAAACTTCTACTAAAAAGTTACAGTGAAAGACGTTAATGAAATACAAGTTCACTTGGGTCGACCCAACATCCATGAATCATGATTAAGTAAACTTTGATATTGTGCTCAGGAAAGCTACTTGAAGTATATTTCTGCTTATTTGTTTTTGGCATTCTAGTAGTAGTAGAGTACTAATGCTTCATTCCTTTTGCGGTATACATATATAAACTGCAATTATAGGCAACTACGGGAGGATACACCAAAAAGTGTTGTTTTGGATTTTGTTAAGAGATTGTTATGGTTCCCAATTATTTCGTTCAGTTAAGGTGAATGACTCATGCTACAAAAGTCACACATGGAAATGTTCATCATAAACCAGAATGTGCTTCCTGCACTCAATTAACAAGTATGGAAAAGTTTTGGAAAATGTTCTATCGGCCCAATGCATTCAGATATTCTTTCACAAAAATGAACTATGGGAGATAATCATAGAGACATGATGGGAACTCTTGGCAATACACCACCACCCCACTGCAAACTTACCTGTATAGACCCTTCAAACCTTCATGCATGGCTATTTCTTTAAGGGTATTAAACACGCCATCATGCTGGTGAATAGATCCAGGAATCTGCAAAACATTCTTATCATCAGAAGCATTCTGACCCATGTGATGTGTTAATAGGCATGAGATCTGGCAATCAGCTTTCATATATATATATATATATATATGCCTTTCTTGTAAGTAGAGATCATACACCAATTGCTCTTTAACTAAAACAGCCCATAGGAGCATTTGGCATGTGAAATAACCTACTTGCATTACAAAGAAAGGCTTAAAAAGTAACTCAATTGCAAGATAAAACAAACCCGTGTCTGTAGTCTTGTCTTCACCACATCAAAAGGAGTTGTAAATAGAGCAGCTGTGGATCCAGCTAACCCCCCACAAATCAGCTGTAAGAACAGGAAACAATTATCTTGGCTAATTCTGTAAATACAGTGGAATAAGACAGCTCTAAGCGTCAAGAGATGCCTGAGTCGATTCAGTGTTTAATGTAATGATACTGCTCATCATAAGCAGCATCACCAGTCATAGACAGTTAAAGCAATATGATAATATGACCAGTTACCTAAAAGCCTAACACTATTGTAAAATAGGATGAAATCATCAGAGTGGACAGAAAGTGGACAAACAAACCGTCTGTAATGTGTTAGGTTGAGCATTTGATTCTTGAGATGATAACATTAATTGCTTCAAGCTTTCATATGTGTAGAACTGCATATGTTGGAAAAAAAAATACTTGAAAAAAATAACCTAAAAATATGTTGTAAAGAAGTACCCAAGTATTGGTAAAAGACAGGCTTGAGAGAGAGAGAGAGAGAGAGAGAGAGAGAGTGGCAGACACAAGCTAGTCTGATGTAATGACCATGATTTCATAAATCTCGACCTCACCTTGATGACAGAGTGTGGAACATTCCTGCAGAGTACCGCTCCCCATCCAGCATACAATGAAGGCAAACCACCCTTTTTGATGATCCCAACCAATGCATTCCTGCAAAGATCCACAAATGAAACATAAATCTCAATGGAAGAATTGCAGATGAACTAAAGTCAGTGGTGCAGCTTGTGTAAAGGCGAGAAGAACATTCTATATTATAACTTCAATGTGAAATGCAAAGCACAGAGAAATTTTTTCAAAATATAATATAAGGCACATAATTTCAGACTTTCAACAATAGAATTACAAGTCCACAGTATGAACAGATTGAATCCATGCACCACATTATCTCATCCAATTATACAATGATAACTTATTACAGAGACAATCCATGAACGGATGCATACAAGTATCAGATTTCAAAGGAATCTTGCAAGTGTGCACTATTGATCACCTTTGTTGATGCATTTAGATATATCACTAAGCACTGGGCTTCTAGTTTGAAGTTTGAACTTTACAATGCTCAAGGTCAATATAATATAGCATTGAGCATCAATTATCCGATACAATTACACAAACATGAAACCAAACGTAATGCCTTTCTTAGAGTGGTCAATATTAAGCTTGTAATATTGGTAAAGACACCACCAGGATGTTAGAGAAATACCAGCAGTTTTGATAGTGCGAACCAACTTGCATCTGCTGCTTTACGCGCTCACTGGGAGTGAAAATAAAAGAGGTCGCAACACTAGCACAACCACCTGCCATGCAATGGGCAATTGACCGATACTCCTGCACCAAAGAAATGAGTGTGAGATTTCTGGAACAAATTAAGCATCAAATTTAAAACCAATTGTGCATACAGTAAAGTAAACTTTGGGGCAAAAACATACCGAGAGAGAGAGAGAGAGAGAGAGAGAGAGAGAGAGAGAGAGAGAAACATCTCAAAAGAAAGGGGAAAAATAAAGTTGCACAAAAAATAGCAAAACAATTTCACCTTTGGAAAAAAAGGAAGGAAAGCTCCTTTTGCTGATTCATATGTGAAGGTGTAAACTGCAGAAATTGGTGCTGAACAAGCAATGTTGCTAGCAATTCCACGATAAAGTCCTTTTACTCCTGCAACAAAATTAACACCAAGTTATTCAAGTCATAGAGCACTTTTTAGTCAAAGAAAAAACAAGATCAGGTACTTCTACCAACCATAATCTTCTGCATTTCCCCTAAACCAACTTACCTCTTTCAGAAATGATTGATCTGCCAATATAGTGGAAGGATCTCTGATCAGCGTGGCAAGACTGAATGACAGTCTTTATCGTGTCCATTGGATGTAGACAAAGACTAACAAATACACCAGCCAATGCTCCAGCAAAAGCATGCTCTTGCTTTGCAAGTCCATAATGAAGTTTATTATTTGTTGGTGAGCTAAACTCTATTTTAGATTTGTCTGTCATAATGAACTCACTCTGTTGATTCTTTTTGCTCTCATACAGGTGAGCATCCTCATTTTTGTGTTGGCATTCTCTGTAAGCATGATCATCTAAACCATGAAGTCCCAAAATTGGGGTCCTCAAAACACTACCATTTGCTTCTGTACTTTGGGGAGGCCCGGGGAAATAATCGGAGCAAAGAGATGTAATAGGTGCCTTTGCCACACATGTCCTTTGACCTGATGATGAATCCTTACATTTGGTTAATTGAGTATGGCAGTCAGCACTTTTGATGGTAGGGTTATTGGCAGGACTGCCTGTATCACCTACATTACAGCAACTTGTAGGACTAATATATCCAGAAAGGCAGCAGTCACCAGTTTTCTTGCTCTTGATCTGGGTAGAGTTTACCTGATGTTTTAATCCAGAAAGTGATATTTCAGTCATCCATCCATACATATTTCTCAAATCATATAAAACTCCCACTGCTGCAGAACTCTTCTCCTTCCAAGGCTCATTAGGGATGTTGGAACCACCCTGCATGAATTTCCTTAGAAGAGAATGCGTATAATTTCCATTATGAGGTTCAAAAAATGATATCTTCTTAGATACTTTTAGACACTCTAAGTTTTCCTGTACCATGGGTGAAGAAGAATGGCCAGTAGTCATCAAATTAACTGGGAAATGTTGACCCTCCTCAGATGAGGTAGATGACCAGCCATTTCCTTTCCCACCAGAATAACGAAATACATTCTCTTCCTGAAAATCACCATCATTGTGTCTCAAATTTGATTTAGGTTGGAAAAAATCCAGGGAACGACTTGCACAATTCCATATCTGGCCAACTGCTGAGATGAGTTCAGCCGTGCTTAGTATCTCAGAAGACTTTGGTTCAGATTTTCTGCTATTTTGCTTACCATTACCAGAGGAGGTGGGGGCATAATTTCCGTCATCAAAATCAGTAAGCTCAAAGGAAGCCCCCTCCAGTGGGCTACACCCATATTTTATTGAAGGTTTATTGCTTCTTGGAGGTTGACTACGCCTGGTCATTCTTCTAAAATATTTCAAGAATTTCCTTGAAAAAGATGATTGTAGATGGAACCGTAACTGCAAAATGAATCAGCAGGTATATTACTAAACATGATAGTTAAAAAATCACTAGTTCAAATCTCTGGAGCTGAAGGCTAAACAAATTTAATTAATGCCACAATTCATGTACTAAGAATAATGCAATCAACTAACAATTCCAAAAGATGACAAAATCTACGATTGGGCTACTTGTAAATATTTTTCCATCCTGGAAATATCCCACTGATAAAAATATTTAAAAATCAAGATTTCAAGTCAGATAAAGTGGAGGTGGGAGTGGGTGGGTGCTATGTTCAAAACATGGTTGAATTCAGAATCCCATGACTCTATGAGATAAGTATTGAACACTCCTATATTTGAATTGCACTAAAATATTGCAGAATCATTAAATACACATGTAGACACAATCAGAGCTCAACCTAGAGATTTATGTTTTCATTTCATTACTACTAAATAATGAACAATCCTATGCTTGAGATTTAAAACCTCTTCTTTTTTTCTTTTTTATACAATTTCACAGGAATCAAAACCAAGCATTACCAACAAACAAACAAAAAATGCAACAAACCCATTTACCAGTCAAAAAATTATCACTTATGTTATCCAGATTCAGCCCCCTTTGGTCTACTGAGATACAGCAAGCTGATTAGCATAGCAGGACCCCTGATGTGAACAGAAAAATCCCAACAATCAGCTCCTACTCCACACTCAATCAAGGAAAAAGCTTGAGACTCCTAAAATATGACCCCCTAAATTTACACACAATGATGTGGGTTACTCACTGTCAGTTATTGAATTTTGGGGGGTCATGTTTTAGGGATCTCTAACATTTCTCCTAAATCAAAAGCCCCAAAGCAAAGGTGAGTCCAAATACCGTTATCACCCACATAATTACATATATATATGTATAATGTGTGATTACAAATTGAAATTGCTTTGCGATTCAAGTGAGTACAAATTGTCAACGAATAAAGCAAACTGAAAAGTTTTCGATTTGGTTGCTCAGAAAAGGTAGGAAAAGCAATTGAATCTTAAAATTTTCATTATTAATAATGTTCCATTCTTTTCCTTAGCTTTCCCAGCAACCCAACAGAACACCAACAAAATATCACATACAAAAGACATATTCTACGATAAGTTCGAGTTTTGGAGAAACTAAACCTTGATAGATTTAACTGTTCTCGAGCCGGAAGCACCATCTCCAGGAGTCTCCGATTCATTTTCCCGAGAAAATCTGGACTTTTTCCTGCGTTTTCCCGGGAAAATGAGGGGTTTAATAAGATGGTGAGGTTTAAGCAGTTGTGAAAGCATAAATTCAAATTGCTGGGTACAATGACAGGGGTTTATATATATATATATACACTGATTCTATATGGAATTTGACAGGTATCACTGTCCTGGTGCTAACATGAGCCATTAGTGTTCTTTTTCTTAGTTGGAAATTGCCGGGAAAATTCTGGTGTTACGGACCCTACTGTATGCAATTTTAACCTCACATGACCAAACTTGATCATGTGGTCCTATCTTAATCCATAAAGGTGATAGATTTGGACGGAAGGCTGCTGTTTAGACTTGTAACATCTTATTTTAATAATCTGAATATTTTATTTTGTTAAATATTTCGTATATTTTACTCATAGAAAAAATTAAATTTATTCAATAATTATAACATATTTAATTTATATACTCAATAATTTAAATAAATTATAATTACAGATCATTTTAGTTATTTAATAAATAAAATATATAAAATATTTAATAAAATAAATAATTCAAACCATTAAAATATGATCCGTGAAAGTGTTATAAACTCAAATAACATCTTTCAATTTTGATTGCCGATTAGAGGGAATCTTCATGCATTAAAAAAATTTTAAGAATACGAAAATCATTAATGATCCACTCCTAGGAGAGGGTCCCACACACCCAATGACAGAGAGAAGATCGATTATGTAATTAAATTTTTGTGTGAATAGGAGAATTGTTTTGAATCAAGGGCTCGGTGGGGATTGGTTGATGCTTTTGACTAAGATGATCTTCTTGGTTCGAGTGGATTTGATTGCTGTTGTAACTCTCTTGTTGTTTGTGCCAGGTAGGAGATTATTTTGGGCTTAGGTTGGCGAACTTTCCTAGGGATGGCCTTATGTTGAAAGGACATTTTTGGCATTAACATGTTGCGTATTTTTTGTCTTGGGCTGGTTTTAGGGTTGGATTATGGGCCGGTAGTTAGGCTAAAAATGGTTTTGAAATAATAGGCCCAGCCTATCAACGGTACGAGGTTGGGTTCGGCCCAGGATAACGGGCCATTTTTACAGTCTCATTTGTGAGGTTATTTGATAGGTTTTGGGTTGGGTTGCCTAGAGTGGCCAAGGTACAACAGTCCATAATCTTTGGTAGGGCCCACTAATTTGAATTATTATCAACTAGGTTATTCATATAAAAAAAACTTACAATCAAGTAATCAAATCATATTAATCTTAAAATAATAAAAAATTCTAGGATAAATTATATAAATAGTCTCTATAATTTATACGATATGTCAATTTGGTCCTTATTATTTTAATTTGCTCGATTTTACCTCTTAATTTGACAAATTGTGTCATTTTAATCTAATAAAAAACGGTTGTTAAGTTTGGCAAACAAAAAGTCAAACTATGTGTCAATTTGGTGCCTGTCAAAATCAAACAAATTAAATTAACATAGACCAAATTGATACATCATGTAAATTATAGCGACCAAAATGACACATTGTGTAGACTTTCCATCCACCAAACTTCACAACTATTATTTATTGGACTAAAATGACACAATTTGTTAAATTAAGGGGCAAAATAGAGCAAATTGAAACAACATGACCAAATTGACACATCGTGTAAATTACAGACACCATTTGAATAATTTACCCCAAAGTCTATAATCAAAATCACCCAAAATCCAATATCACATTTGTGATCTAATTTTCTTAAAAATAAATTATAAATACACTTCATAAAATTTACTTAAAATACTAATTGCCCTTTACAGTTATAAATATTGCATCTCATCCTTTAAATTTTATAATTGCATAATAAGTAGCTCCTTTTATTAATTAATCATTAAGTTAATTAATAATTTTTAATGATATCATCAATATACATCAATAAACAGTTCTGATAGTTTTATTGTTGTATATTAAATGGAAAATTTTGACAGAAGGGTTTTTATAATTTTCAGAATTACAGAGAACAATCTATATTTCAAGTAAATTTAAAAGGTATACTTGTAATTTCTCATTTTTAAAACAAATATAATTTAATTATGTGAATAATGATATTTAGTTAATGGTATCTTAATAAATCTTAGAGAATGAACTATACAAATTTTATTGGTGAGCCCAAATTGAACCTCACTTAACAAACACCAAATCCATTAAACAAGAAAAAAGAAGTTTATAATTTATGAACACGCGTGAGTTGTAACAAAAACTAAATGTCCCAATCTTACAAGGATTTGATTTAGGAAACCATTTTGATCTCACTTTCCTATTATGAATCTGATTCTGCATATTTAGCATTATTTATACATGTATATAAACATAGCAACCCCCGTAAATCCTATTCATCTTTCTAAAACCTACACTCTTTTCTACAAAATCATCAATGGAAACAAACCAATCTCCTTCAAGCACTCATTCTCCGATTTCCGAGCCAGTGGCTTAAACTTCAACCATGAATCCCTCAAACCCCATTACCATCAGAGACCAAATTAAAATAACAGAGACCAAATTGATACATCGTGTAAATTATAGGAACCAAATTGACACATTGTGTAGACTTTCCGTCCACCAAACTTAACAACCGTTATTTATTGGACTAAAATGACACAGTCTGTTAAATTAAGGGGCAAAATAGAACAAATTGAAAATACATGACCAAATTGACACATCGTGTAAATTACAGAGACCATTTGCATAATTTACCCCAAAGTCTATAATCAAAATCACCCAACATCAATTATCACATTTGTGATCTAATTTTATTAAAAATAAATTATAAATACACATCATAAAATTTACTTAAAATACTAATTGCCCCTTACAGTTATAAATATTGCATCTCACCCTTTAAATTTTATAATTGCATAATAAATAGCTCCTTTCATTAATTAATCATTAAGTTAATTAATAATTTTTAATGATATCATCAATATACTTCAATAAACAGTTTTGATAGTTTTATTGTAGTATATTAAATGGCAAATTTTGACAGAATGGTTTTTATAATTTTCAGAATTACAGAGAACAATCTATATTTTAAGTAAATTTAGAAGGTATACCTGTAATTTATCATTTTTAAAACGAATATAATTTAATTATGTGAATAATGATATTTAGTTAATGTTAACTTAATAAATCTTAGAGAATGAACTGTACAAATTTTATTGGTAAGCCCAAATTGAACCTCACTTAACAACCACCAAATCCATTAAACAAGAAAAAAGAAGTTTATAATTTATGAACACGCGTGAGTTGTAACAAAAACTATATGTCCCAATCTTACAAGGATTTGATTTAGGAAACCATTTTGATCTCACTTTCCTACTATGAATCTGATTTCGCATATTTAGCATTATTTATACATGTATATAAGCATAGCAACCCCCGTAAACCCTATTCATCTTTCTAAAACCTTCACTCTCTTCTACAAAATCATCAATGGAAACAAACACATCTCCTTCAAGCACTCATTCTCCGGTTTCCGAGCCAGTGGCTTCAACTTCAACCATGAATCCCTCAAACCCCATTACCATCAGAGACCAAATTAAAATAACAGAGACCAAATTGATACATCGTGTAAATTATAGGGACCAAATTGACACATTGTGTAGACTTTCCGTCCACCAAACTTAACAACCGTTATTTATTGGACTAAAATGACACAGTCTGTTAAATTAAGGGGCAAAATAGAGCAAATTAAAACAACATGACCAAACTGACACATCGTGTAAATTACAGAGACCATTTGTATAATTTACCCCAAAGTCTATATTCAAAATCACCATAAATCAATTATCACATTTGTGATCTAATTTTCTTAAAAATAAAATATAAATACTGTAACAACCCTCGTGATTCATTATAACCCGAGTTATATCTTGATTCTTGCTAAACCGAATCGATAATGGTGATAAGTGAATGGATGAACTCTTGAGCGAATGAATGAAATCAAAGCTGAAACTGAATAAGTTTGTCTATTGAATTACGTGTTGCATCTGTTTGAGTGTATGATTATCTATTTGCATTTTATGTTTAAACTGCTAATTGAAGGCCTTATCGGCGGCCGATTTAGAAACCGTTTGATGTTTTGTAATCAGCATAATATTTGTGATTTAATAATATTTTTATCTGAAAATTGATTAGGAATGATTAAATTAGATTAAAAGAGTTAATTATGAACTTGGACGTATTTACCGAATTGCCATTTTGAGTGGACCCTTTGTTTACTATTATTCTTGAGCCTATTACACACTTAGCAAACATTTGATCAGCTCTTCTTCATGTTCTAACCGACCAACAAGAGAGAAATAGAGGGAGAGTGAGAGAATTTAGCCTATTTGTTGAAATTGCTCAAGAACTTGGAGATTGGTAGGATAAATTGCTAAAGTGAACTTCTAGGCAAGAAATTGGAACTCTAGGTAAGGCATCATCTTCTTCTTGTTGTCTTGAGCTAAACCTTGCATGTTTCATGCATCATTGTAGAGCTAAACCATGATTTTGTTCATAATTGTTGGATTGAAGTCCCATTGTTGCATGCATGTTGAATTTAGTAAGTTTGGAGTTGGTTTCATGGTAGATTGTACATGCATGTTCATGTTTGAGCTAAAATCCATGTTTTCAACTTGCTTTTCAAAGAATTGAGCTCATTTGAGCATGATTGGAAGCTTAAAATTGTTTTGAATGCATGCATTGCATGTTTTGAAAGTGTTCTTGAAAATTAGTTTGAGTTTGAGTTTGAGTTAAACACCCTTGGGCCTTGATTTCTTAAATTGAGTTTTAAAACTTGTTATTCTATGTGTTTGAAAGAGTTTTCCAGAAAATGGGCCCAAGAGGATCGAATTTGGAGCATCAAAACTTGGTTTGAAACTTCGGAGGTCGAATCTGGATTTCCAGTTTTGGGACGTCCTTCGGCGAAGAATTGACTTCGGCGGAATTCATGCTCAGATTTTCTTGCATTGTTTTACTGATCGCTCGGCGAGATTTTGCCTTCGGCGGAAAATCGCACATCCAGCATTTTTGCACCTTTCATCAGTCCGCTCGAGCGGCGGAATGTACGCTCGAGCGTGGGCCTTTGTGTGATTGTCGCTCGGCGAAACTCAAGCGCTTCGGCGGAGGCCTTGTTCACTGAAAATTCTGGAATTGTTTTCTAAGTGCATTTTCACATCCTCATCCCATCCTAGGCATTCTTAGGCCTAGTTTAAGGCATCTTAATGAGGATTTAGACATAGAACCACACCGAGGAATTTAGGGATTTAATTATCATCCTTTCCAACTGTAAACTTAGTGTGTGTTCTATTTGATTGACTGTTTAGGGTTGACTCTCGGGGACGCTCTAGCTACTGATAGCCCAATCCTTTGTGAGTAACAGTTGTGTAAAGATATGTTCAAATGGTTCTCTTTTGAATACTGTTTACCGAATTGTTTACTGAACTGATATTATTTATTGAATGAATGTATGTCCTGCATTTGAGCTATTGTGGCATCCTTAGCACCCATTGTTATTGGTATTCTGAGCTCTGTCGGTTTCCTTGTGGAACCATCTTGATTGATGGCCATCATTCTTGTTGGGTCTGTTAAGGCCGATCCTTTTGGGACCCTCTTGTTTATAGGCTAATGGATGTACCACATATGGTGATTGATTGAAATCTTGATTGGTGAAATCTTGAAAGATTGAAATCTTGTATAATGAATTGATTTCATTCTTTAAGGACATTCATTCATAACCTCTTTACGCTTTATGTTATTCTTGGGCTTTAGCTCCTTTGTTATATATATATGTAGGTGCTCGGCCACCGCCGAAGCTAAGAGCGTGGGATTGGTCCCCGATTTTGTCACCGGCCTATGTGCCTCCTTTGTGAGGTTCGAGACGCCATGCCATGGCTTGGGGTGTTTTGTGTCCCCATAGGTCTCCTTCTTGTTTTGTCTTGTTGTATAGGCTGTTTCTTGTCTTTGTTATCGAGGGGTTGGGTCCCCGTACTGAATGTTGTACATGTTGTATATGTCTGTATATAGACCGTACTGTTTTGGACTGCATAAATGCATGAAAAATGTTTTTGGCATACAGATTAACACAGCTCTATGGACACTAGTTTTTACTGTTTTGGCTTCCGCCAGGCCCTGAACTCTGTCTTTACTGTATTACTGATTGGCAGGCCTTTGGTAATCTCGGATTACTGGCGATTCTGATGCTAAACCCATAGGGCGGGTTTGGGTCATTGACAGTGGTATCAGAGCGATACTTAACCACGAGTTATACCGCACACACGTGTCCAAACGAGCTATAGGGTGTCCTAGAAAAGTAATTAGGGCATCCCATGAATTTGAAAAGTGTGTGCTTATGACTAACTGATTATATGTTAAAGTGTTAAACCGCTTAATTGTACAACTGTTTATAATAATTGTTATAACTGCCTATAGTGAAATGGATAATGCAAATGAAACTGAAGCATCATCCTCTGAGGCCAGAATGGCCAGACTTGAACAAATGATGGGACTGATAATTGAAAGACTCGAACAACAACCGAACCAACAGCCCCCACCTCCTCCTCCTCCTCCGGTGCAACCGGAACAGAATGTACAAAATGTGAATGCTAATGAGGTGGACATTATTGCTCTGACTCAGAAATTCAGCAAAATGAAACCGCCGTCCTTTCAGGGAGGCTTAGAACCGTTAAAGGCTGAAGCTTGGGTTCTTGAGACCGAAAAGTTGTTTGAGATTTTTCCGTGCTCCGAAGCCAACAAAGTACTGTTAGCAACCTTCACCCTTCAGGAAGAAGCCAGAAGGTGGTGGATGTTGACCCGTGATGCAAATACCATTCTGACTTGGGCTCAGTTCAAGGAGTCCTTCTTTGAAAAGTATTTTCCCCGAAGGCATCGAGACGGAAAAAGTGGCGAGTTTGAACAATTTGAGGCAAAACATCTGTTGCAGTATGAGAAGCAATTTATCGAACTTGCTAGGTATGCACCACATGGTGGATACCGATTATAAGAAGGCGAGGAGGTTTGAAGGCGGCCTTAGTGTTGCTATCGGGACCGGATAAATGTTTTGAAAATGCCAACTTATGTAGGTGTTCTCGGCCAGGGCATTGATGGCGAGACAAACATTGCAAAGATGAAACAATCTGAAACACCGACAAGTGAGTGGCAAGGGAAAAGACAGGGTTTTAAGTTTAAGAAGGGTAAGCATAACCCAGCGAATAAGAAACAGAATACGGGGTCGACTACTAGCCCTAGCCAAGGGAGTGGATTTACTCCACCCTGTTCCATATGTGGCAACAAGCACAAAGGGGTTTGCTACCAGATTTCTGGAGCTTGTTTCAGGTGTGGCAAGGTGGGCCACAGAATCAAAAAGCGCCCTCTACCCCACCGGTTAGTAGCAAAGAAAGCGCACCGACATCAAATGTAGCACCAAAACCGAACCCCAAAGCTACCGGGAAAGAGCCTATGAGGCAGGGCCGAGTGTTTGCCCTAGTACCGGGAGACGTGCAAAACAATGAGACTGTTGTGTCAGGTATCCTCTCTATCTGTGCTCAGAATGCTTATGTATTGATTGATTCGGGGTCTACACATTCTTATGTGTCGCATGCTTTTTCGCGTAAATTGAATAGACCCTTAGAACCCATGAACTATTTGTTAGCTGTATCATCACCTGTTGGGGGATCCATGACATGTGCATATATGTATCCTGCTTGAAATTATCGTTGTGGACATGCATCTGTTTATTGATTTACTACCATTGAACATAGACCACTTGATGTAATATTGGGGATGGATTGGCTACAAAAATATCATGCCACTATAGACTGTGTAACAAAACAAGTAGTTTTCCGTCCACCGGGTTTGCCCGAATTTGTGTTTAATGGAATTGGAGTAGTACCCCCTCCATATCTGATTTCTTCAGAAGGTCACAAATTGATTAGAAAGGGGTGTAAAGGATATCGTGTTCGTATTGACTGCACTGCTAATGATAATGTTAAAACTGATGTGAATTGTATTCCTATAGTCAGAGAATTCCCAGATGTATTTCCAGATGAATTGCCAGGGGATTTGATTGACAGGGAAATTGAATTTATTGTGGATGTGGTTCCGGGTACCCAGCCGACATCTAAAGCTCCCTATAGAATGGCTCCAACTGAACTGAAAGAATTGAAGGTACAATTGCAGGAACTGTTAGACAAGAAGTTTATCAGACCCAGTACCTCACCGTGGGGTGCACCTGTTTTGTTTGTAAAGAAGAAAGACGGCTCACTGAGACTGTGCATTGATTACCGTGAACTGAACAAGGTAACTGTAAAGAATAAATATCCATTACCGCGTATTGATGATTTATTTGACCAGTTACAGGGTGCACAAGTGTTTTCCAAGATTGATCTTAGATCGGGGTATCACCAACTGAAAGTTAAACCGGAAGACATTGATAAAACTGCTTTCAGAACGAGGTATGGCCACTTTGAATTTTTAGTTATGCCGTTCGGAGTTACGAATGCCCCTGCTGCATTTATGGACCTCATGAATGTAATTTTAAACCATACCTTGACGATTTATTGTGGTATTTATTGATGACATATTGATCTATTCTAAGACTGTAGAAGAACATGAACATCATCTGAGACTTGCCCTGCAAACCTTAAGAGAACAGAAACTGTATGCTAAATTGTCTAAATGTGAATTTTGGCTTGATCATATTATGTTTTTGGGGCATGTTGTTAGCAAAGATGGAATTTCATTGACCCATGAAAATTGAAGTCAGAGTGAACTGGCCTAGACCAACGAATGTAACCGAAGTCCGAAGCTTTTTGGGACTGGCTGGATATTACAGAAGATTTGTCAAAGATTTCTCTAAGATTGCCTTACCACTGACTCAGTTGACACAGAAAGGGGTATCGTTTGACTGGACTGACCAAAGGGAATCAGCATTTCAAGAATTGAAAACCCGACTTGTGACTGCACCGATTTTGACGCTACCTTCAGGTACGGATGGTTATACTGTTTTTAGTGATGCTTCTCATAAGGGTTTGGGGTGTGTTTTAATGCAGAATGGGAGAGTTATTGCTTATGCTTCCCGACAGTTGAGACCACATGAAAAGAACTACCCGACCCATGACCTAGAACTTGCTGCAGTAGTGTTTGCACTGAAAATTTGGCGTCACTATTTGTATGGAGCAACATGTGAAGTGTATACTGACCACAAGAGCCTGAAATACTTTTTCACTCAGAAAGAACTGAATATGAGACAGCGGAGATGGCTTGAACTGATAAAAGACTATGACCTACAGATTTTGTACCATCCGAGAAAAGCCAACACCGTTGCCGATGCATTGAGCCGAAAATCGATTGGGAACTTAGCGCTTTGTTGGTCGACAGAAAGAGTTGCTTCTTGATCCGAAAAGTCTGAAATTGAAATTGTTTTGAAAGAACAAGGTGGAACCTTAGTCGCTATTTCGCTCAACCAAAGATTGATTGAGGAAATTAAAGAAAAACAACAACTAGATGATTTCTTGAAAAAGGTTATTGAAGAAAGGGATTCAAAACCGAGACCGGGGTTCGAATTTGAGAACAATGTTCTGAAATTTCAAGACAGACTATGTGTACCGAATGACACTGAATTGAAAAGGAGAGTTTTACAAGAAGGCCACAGTTCGAAGTTTTCTATTCACCCAGGGAATACGAAAATGTACCAAGATTTGAAACAGAATTTCTGGTGGCCAGGAATGAAGAAAGAAATTGCCGACTTTGTGTCTAAATGTCTTCATTGCCAGCAAGTCAAGGCTGAACATCAACGACCTGCAGGCTTACTGCAACCCTTGCCCATACCAGAGTGGAAATGGGAGCATATCACGATGGATTTTATCGTCGGATTACCGCGCTCCAGGAAAGGTATGGACTCTATTTGGGTTATTGTTGATAGATTGACTAAATCTGCACACTTCCTACCTGTCAAGACGATTTATAATGCAGATAGATTGGCTGTTATCTATATTGATGAGATTGTAAGATTGCATGGAGTGCCTGTATCTATTGTTTCTGACAGGATTCAAGTTTACATCGAGGTTCCGCAGAGCCTCTGACCGCATTGGGTCTTGAATTGAGGTGAGTAGTGCCTATCATCCTCGACAGATGGTCGGTCGAAAGGACCATCCGGACTCTAGAGGACCTCGAGAATGTGTGTCCTTGATTTTCGTGAAATTGAAATCCATTTGTTGGTGAATTCGCCACAACAACAACTACCATTCGAGTATCGGAATGGCGCTTCGAGGCATTGTATGGCGAAAGTGTAGATCTCCAATCTGTGGGCGAAGTTGGAGATGGGCCGCTGTTGGGCAGATTGTGTATGAAACGATCGAGAAAGTGAAATTGATCTGTGACAGCTGAAACCGCAGTAAGAGAAAAGTTATGCAGATGTCAGAAGAAGGGACAGGGAATATAAAGTGGGTGATCACGTGTTTGTGAAAGTGACACCAATGAAAGGCCGACTTCGTTTGGAGTCAAGGGCAAGTTAGCACCGAGATATGTCGGACCGCACTGCAGTTATTGAGAAAATCAATCCGGTGGCGTATCAAGTTGCACTTCCTCCCGAAATGGAGCATATGCATAACGTCTTCCACATTTCGATGTTGAGAGACTATCTTCGATCCGTTCATGTGATTGAGCCTACTCGGATAGTGCTTAGTGATGACTACACTTACGAGCGGCCTATCTGATTGTAAACCGCGGATCAAGTAACTGAGAAACAAAGAGATTCCGCTAGTGAAAGTTGACTGGCAGAACCATGGTGGTGTGTATGCCACTTGGGAGAGGGAAGATGACATGGCTAGGCGATATCCTGATTTGTTTCCACTGGACCCTGTTTTCTTCCAGACTGAAGGTAACTCGAGTTTAGACGACTAAACTCCTTATAAGGAGGAGATCGTAACAACCTCGTCTTGATTCAGTATAACCACCGAAGGTTATATCTCGATTCTTGCTAAACCGAATCGATAATGGTGATAAGTGAACTGGATGAACTCTTGAACGAAATGAAATCAAAGCTGGCGAATAAGTTTGTTTATTGAATTACGTGTTGCATCTGTTTGAGTGTATGATTATCTGTTTGCATTTTATGTTTAAACTGCTAATTGAAGGCCTTATCGGCGGCCGATTTAGAAACCGTTTGATGTTTTGTAATCAGCATAATATTTGTGATTTAATAATATTTTTATCTGAAAATTGATTAGGAATGATTAAATTAGATTAAAAGAGTTAATTGTGAACTTGGACGTATTCTTAAATTGCCATTTTGAGTGGACCCTTTGTTTACTATTATTCTTGAGCCTATTACACACTTAGCAAACATTTGATCACTCTTCTTCATGTTCTAACCGACCAACAAGAGAGAAATAGAGGAGAGTGAGAGAATTTAGCCTATTTGTTGAAATTGCTCAAGAACTTGGAGATGGTAGGATAAATTGCTAAAGTGAACTTCTAGGCAAGAAATTGGAACTCTAGGTAAGGCATCATCTTCTTCTTGTTGTCTTGAGCTAAACCTTGCATGTTTCATGCATCATTGTAGAAACTAAACCATGATTTTGTTCATAATTGTTGGATTGAAGTCCCATTGTTGCATCATGTTGAATTTAGTAAGTTTGGAGTTGGTTTCATGGTAGATTGTACATGCATGTTCATGTTTGAGCTAAAATCCATGTTTTCAACTTGCTTTTCAAAGAATTGAGCTCATTTGAGCATGATTGGAAGCTTAAAATTGTTTTGAATGCATGCATTGCATGTTTTGAAAGTGTTCTTGAAAATTAGTTTGAATTTGAGTTTGAGTTAAACACCCTTGGGCCTTGATTTCTTAAATTGAGTTTTAAAACTTGTTATTCTATGTGTTTGAAAGAGTTTTCCAGAAAATGGGCCCAAGAGGATCGAATTTGGAGCATCAAAACTTGGTTTGAAACTCAGAGGTCGAATCTGGATTTCCCAGATTTTGGACGTCGCTTCGAAGGAATTGACGCTTCGAGCGGAATTCATGCTCCCAGTATTTTCTTGCATTGTTTTACAATTCCGCTCGAAAGGATTTTAACGCCGGCGGAAAATCGCACATCCAAATTTTTTGCACCTTTCATCACCGCTCGGCGGCGGAATGTACTTCAGCGTGGGCCTTTGTGTGATTGTCCGGCCGAAAGGAAACTCAAGGCCGAGCGGAGGCCTTGTTCAGAAAATTGCGAATTGTTTCTAAGTGCATTTTCACATCCTCATCCCATCCTAGGCATTCTTAGGCCTAGTTTAAGGCATCTTAATGAGGATTTAGACATAGAACCACACCGAGGAATTTAGGGATTTAATTATCATCCTTTCCAAGCTAAACTTAGTGTGTGTTCTATTTGATTGATGTTTAGGGTTGACTCTCTAGACGCTCTAGCTACCGATAGCCCAATCACTGTGAGTAACAGTTTGTAAAAAGATATGTTCAAATGGTTTTATTTTGAATCCGAATCGAACTGTTTATTGAACTGATATTGTTTATTGAATGAATGTATGTCTGCATTTGAAGTATTGTGGCATCCTTAGCACCCATTGTTATTGAATTCTGAGCTCTGTCGGTTTCCTTGTGGAACCATCTTGATTGATGGCCATCATTCTTTGTTAGATCTGTTAAGGCCGGTCCTTTGGGACCCCTCATTATAGGCTAATGGATGTACCACATATGGTGATTGATTGAAATCTTGATTGGTAAAATCTTGAAAGATTGAAATCTTGTATAATGAATTGATTTCATTCTGTAAGGACATTCATTCATAACCTCTTTACGCTTTTATGTTATTCACCGGGCTTTAGCTCATGTTTATATATATATGTAGGTGCTCACCACCGCACCAAGCTAAGGCGTGGGATTGGTCCCCAGCTTTGTCGACCCTATGTGCCTCACCGTGAGGTTCCGAGACGCCATGCCATGGCTTGGGGTGTTTTGTGTCCCCATAGGTCTCCTTCTTGTTTTGTACTTGTTGTATAGACATTCTTCGCATCGTTATCGAGGGGTTGGGTCCCCGTACTGAATGTTGTACATGTTGTATATGTCTGTATATAGACCGTACTGTTTTGGACTGCATAAATGCATGAAAAATGTTTTTGGCATACAGATTAACACAGCTCTATGGACACTAGTTTTTACTGTTTTGGCTTCCGCCAGGCCCTGAACTCTGTCTTTACTGTATTACTGATTGGCAGGCCTTTGGTAATCTCGGATTACTGGCCAGTTACGGTGCTAAACCCATAGGGCCGGGTTTGGGTCGTGACAAATACACTTCATAAAATTTACTTAAAATACTAATTGCCCCTTACAGTTATAAATATTGCATCTCACCCTTTCAATTTTATAATTGCATAATAAATAGCTCCTTTCATTAATTAATCATTAAGTTAATTAATAATTTTTAATGATATCATCAATATACTTCAATAAACAATTCTGATAGTTTTATTGTTGTATATTAAATGGAAAATTTTGACAAAAGGGTTTTTATAATTTTCAGAATTACAGAGAACAATCCATATTTTAAGTAAATTTAAAAGTTATACTTGTAATTTATCACTTTTAAAACAAATATAATTTCATTATGTGAATAATGATATTTAGTTAATGGTATCTTAATAAATCTTAGAGAATCAACTGTACAAATATTATTGGTGAGCCCAAATTGAACCTCACTTAACAAGCATCAAATCTATTAAACAAGAAAAAAGAAGTTTATAATTTATGAACACGCGTGCGTTGTAACAAAAACTATATGTCCCAATCTTATAAGGATTCGATTTAGGAAACCATTTTGATCTCACTTTCCTACTATGAGTCTGATTTCGCATATTTAGCATTATTTATACATGTATATAAACATAGCAACCCCTGTAAACCCTATTCATCTTTCTAAAACCTTCACTCTCTTCTACAAAATCATCAATGGAAACAAACCCATCTCCTTCAAGCATTCATTCTTCGGTTTCCGAGCCAGTGGCTTCAACTTCAACCATGAATCCCTCAAACCCCATTACCATCAGTGACCAAATTAAAATAACAAAGACCAAATTGATACATCGTGTAAATTATACGGACCAAATTGATACATTGTGTTGACTTTCCGTCCACCAAACTTAACAACCGTTATTTATTGGACTAAAATGACACAGTCTATTAAATTAAGGGGCAAAATAGAGCAAATTGAAACAACATGACCAAATTGACACATCGTGTAAATTACAGAGACCATTTGCATAATTTACCCCAAAGTCTATAATCAAAATCACCCAAAATCCAATATCACATTTGTGATCTAATTTTCTTAAAAATAAATTATAAATACACTTCATAAAATTTACTTAAAATACTAATTTCCCCTTACAGTTATAAATATTGCATCTCACCCTCTAAATTTTATAATTGCATAATAAATAGCTCCTTTCATTAATTAATCATTAAGTTAATTAATAATTTTTAATGATATCTTCAATATTGTAACGCCCTAAAAAATAATAACATTAAAACCCATCAATTTAGACATGCATTGATATAAAAGGGTAAATATTCTTCTATTCATCAGAGTAATTCTTTACAATGAGTATTACATGTGAACAACAAAAGCAAATGCCCTACGGGCTTACAACTTTCCAAGTTAACACTTGGTTACAAAAAAAGAGAGTACTAACTCAAATACACATTAAGCCCTTGGCTTGGATTTACATGTAATACATCCAAAATATAACAAAACGACAAAAGTCTGTCTGCCGCTAGCCTCCCAGGCTATGTCCTTGGAGGTGGCATGCTACCTGTACCTGAAAATGATGTCCCATAAAGGGTGAGCTACATCCCAGTAAAAATACACTAAACCAGCTATGAACAATGACTAAAAGATTAGCAGTTGATAGATGGTCAACACAGATACATCCACTTATATCACATTCCGGTTTCCTGACATTAAGTCCATGTTACGTTTCATTTCCTATTTCTTTTTCAGCGTTGAGTTTGAAAACAAGGCTCAACACTTAGCCAAATAACGTAATGAGATTTAAACCCATCTTTAAAACACTTTCAAAATTCATGATGGATACACATTTTAAAACTCTATCGATAACACATAAACCATTTCCACACCTTACGAAAGATACACATTTCGGTGCAGCATCAACATAACATAGAATCACTTCTATACTTCATAATTGATAACGATATACATTTTAGTGCTATATCAAATCAATTCGAACACTTCCATAATCAACACTTGATACACATTGTAGTGTTGTATCAATGTCACACAGAATCCGGTTTAGAGGTCCATCCCCTATCTACCCCTAAACCGTGGAGTACATCCCCTATCTCCTCCCACACAACACATGTATATAAACATAGATCATATACAATCAATCAATACATAAAGTTAATGTATTGTTCTAGTTGCTATATATGATAGCATACCCAATCGATTAGTTTTAGTTTGTCTAATCATCATGCATTGTCTACAACAATCAAGACTATCCTCCACCGATAGCCCAAAGCAGTTATTTTTCTATACCGAAAATAAATGCACCAAATGGATATATAATCCACATTTCAACTAGGTGAGCGATGAATGAATCTAACTACACCCTTTAATCCCATACACATCCAACTCCAACATTCTCAATTCAATTCCTCTTTTCTTCAAATTAATTATACCAATTAATTTATCAATGTAATTAGGGCATTTCCAATAATTAACATCACAACTCTAAGGTTCTATTTTCACTAATAATCCAATATTGATCTCATTTCTCTATGCCAAACATGCATATAAGTTTATATAAACAAAACCTCAACTTTTATAAAATTACACAAAGGCCCAAACTTTCTCAAAATTACCCAACAATCCCCAACTCATCAAAATCCCAAAATTCAAAGACAAAGCTCATGAGAAGGCGTAGGATATCCCTACCTCAATTCGGAGCTCAAAGGAAGAAGATGACGAAACTCAAAATGCTCTAAAACTTAATATGTTCGGATCAAAATGTAGCCCTCGACGATCAACACAACTTTTGTAAAGGCCCAAGGTGAGAAAATCACTCCTACTAGATCAATACTTAGAGAGAAGTTGAGTTTTAGTGAGAGAAGCTCTCAAATGGCTGTTTCGGAAAAGTAAGAGAGAGAAAGGATGTTGAAAAGTGATTCAAAAAATGGAATCCCGAAGTTGATATAAAAATCGCCCCGCTCGAGCGTGGAAAATCTCGCTCGAGCATCACTCACAAACTCCCGCTCGAGCATCAAAACTCCAGCTCTAACGGCGAATAAACACTCCCTGAACTTTTGCTGAACCAGGTCCCCGCTCGAGCGTAAAACTCTCCGCTCGAGCATCACACACAAACTCACGCTCGAGCGTCAAAATGCCTGCTCGAGCGTCCAACACTGCAGAGGAAATACTGGGAGATGAAAAATCACGCTCGAGCGTCAAAACACCTGCTCGAGCGGAGAAGCAACAACGAAGGGTCCGCTCGACCGTCAAAAGCCCCGCTCGAGCGTGCAGGCAAAAATCTAGGCAATTACTTTTTGTTTCTAAGTTCAACCAAATGTTACAAACCTGCCCAACACATCAAATAACTCAAATACACAGTACGAAAGGATGCAAACGGGATATAAGCAGCTACTAACATCCACGGAAACAAGTCCGGATCACTATACACAAGGGGTAAAACCCGGGATCGCTATAAATATACTTCAATAAACAGTTCTGATAGTTTTATTGTTGTATATTAAATGGCAAAATTTTGACAGTAGGGTTTTTATAATTTTCAGAATTACAGAGAACAATCTACATTTTAAGTAAATTTAAATGGTATACTTGTAATTTATCATTTTTAAAACAAATATAATAGAATTATGTGAATAATGATATTTAGTTAATGGTATCTCAATAAATCTTAGAGAATGAACTATACAAATTTTATTGGTGAGCCCAAATTGAACCTCACTTAACAAGCACCAAATCCATTAAACAAGAAAAAAGAAGTTTATAATTTATGAACACGTGTGACTTATAACAAAAACTATATGTCCTAATCTTACAAGGATTTGATTTAGGAAACCATTTTGATCTCACTTTCCTATTATGAATCTGATTCCGGATATTTAGCATTATTTATACATTTATATAAACATAGCAACCCCCGAAAACCCTATTCATCTTTCTAAAATCTTCACTCTCTTCTACAAAATCATCAATGGAAACAAACCCATCTCCTTCAACCACTCATTCTCCGGTTTCCGAGCCAGTGGCTTCAACTTCAACCACGAATCCCTCAAACCCCATTACCACCAGACACCAAATCAAAATAATAGAGATCAAATTGATACATCGTGTAAATTATAGGGACCAAATTGACCAATTGTGTAGACTTTTCGTCCACCAAACTTAACAACCGTTATTTATTGGACTAAAATGACACAGTCTGTTAAATTAAGAGGCAAAAGAGAGCAAATTGAAACAACACGACCAAATTGACACATTATGTAAATTACAGACACCAATTGCATAATTTACCCCAAAGTCTATAATCAAAATAACCCAAAATCCAATATCACATTTGTGATCTAATTTTATTAAAAATAAATTATAAATACACTTCATAAAATTTACTTAAAATACTAATTGCCCCTTACAATTATAAATATTGCATCTTACTCATTAAATTTTATAATTGCATAATAAATAGCTCCTTTCATTAATTAATCATTAAGTTAATTAATAATTTTTAATGATATCATCAATATACTTTAATAAACAGTTCTGATCGTTTTATTGTTATATATTAAATGGCAAATTTTGACAGAAGGATTTTTATAATTTTCAGAATAACAGAGAACAATCTATATTTTAAGTAAATTTAAAAAGTATACTTGTAATTTATCATTTTTAAAACAAATATAATTTAATTATGTGATTAATGATATTTAGTTAATGGTATCTTAATAAATCTTAGAGAATGAACTGTACAAATTTTATTGGTGAGCCCAAATTGAACCTCACTTAACAACCACCAAATCCATTAAACAAGAAAAAAGAAGTTTATAATTTATGAACACGCGTGACTTGTAACAAAAACTATATGACCCAATCTTACAAGGATTTAATTTAGAAAACCATTTTGATCTCACTTTCCTACTATGAATCTGATTTCGCATATTTAGCATTATTTATACATGTATATAAGCATAGCAACCCCCGTAAACCCTATTCATCTTTCTAAAACCTTCACTCTTTTCTACAAAATCATCAATGGAAACAAACCCATCTCCTTCAAGCACTCATTCTCCAGTTTACGAGCCAGTGGCTTCAACTTCAACCATGAATCCCTCAAACCCCATTACCATCAGAGACCAAATTAGAATAACAGAGAACAAATTGATACATCGTGTAAATTATAGGGACCAAATTAACACATTGTGTAGACTTTTCGTCCACCAAACTTAACAACCGTTATTTATTGGACTAAAATGACACAGTCTGTTAAATTAAGGGGCAAAATAGAGCAAATTGAAACAACAAGACCAAATTGACACATCGTGTAAATTACAGACACCATTTGCATAATTTACCCCAAAGTCTATAATCAAAATCACCCAAAATCCAATATCACATTTGTGATCTAATTTTCTTAAAAATAAATTATAAATACACTTCATAAAATTTACTTAAAATACTAATTGCCCCTTACAGTTATAAATATTGCATCTCACCCTTTAAATTTTATAATTGCATAATGAATAGCTCATTTCATTAATTAATCATTAAGTTAATTAATAATTTTTAATGATATCATCAATATTCTTCAATAAACAGTTCTTATCGTTTTATTGTTGTATATTAAATGGCAAATTTTGACAGAAGGGTTTTTATAATTTTCAGAATTACAGAGAACAATCTATATTTTAAGTAAATTTAAAAGGTATACTTGTAATTTATCATTTTTAAAACGAATATAATTTAATTATGTGATTAATGATATTTAGTTAATGGTATCTTAATAAATCTTAGAGAATGAACTGTACAAATTTTATTGGTGAGCCCAAATTGAACCTCACTTAACAAGCACCAAATCCATTAAACAAGGAAAAAGAAGTTTTTAATTTATGAACACGCTTGAGATGTAACAAAAACTATAAGTCCCAATCTTACAAGGATTTGATTTAGGAAACCATTTTGATCTCACTTTCCAATTATGAATCTGATTCCGCATATTTAGCATTATTTGTACATTTATATAAACATAGCAACCCTCGAAAACCCTATTCATCTTTCTAAAACCTTCACTCTCTTCTACAAAATCATCAATGGAAACAAACCCATCTCCTTCAGGCACTCATTGTCCGGTTTCTGAGCCAGTGGCTTCAACTTCGACCTTGAATCCCTCAGACCCCATTACCATCAGAGACCAAATTGATACATCGTGTAAATTATAGAGACCAAATTGACACATCGTGTAGACTTTCCGTCCACCAAACTTAACAACTGTTATTTATTGGACTAAAATGACAGTCTGATAAATTAAGGGACAAAATAGAGCAAATTGAAACAACATGACCAAATTGACACATCGTGTAAATTATAGAGACCATTTGCATAATTTACCCCAAAGTCTATAATCAAAATCACCCAAAATCCAATATCCCATTTATGATCTAATTTTCTTAAAAATAAATTATAAATGCACTTCATAAAATTTACTTAAAATACTAGTTGCCCCTTACAGTTATAAATATTGCTTCTCACCCTTTAAATTTTATAATTGCATAATAAATAGCTCCTTTCATTAATTAATAATTTTTAATGATATCATCAATATACTTCAATAAACAGTTCTGATTGCTTTATTGTTGTATATTAAATGGCAAATTTTGACAGAAGGATTTTTATAATTTTCAGAATTACAGAGAACAATCTATATTTTATGTAAATTTAAAAGGTATACTTGTAATTTAACATTTTTAAAACAAATATAATTTAATTATGTGATTAATGATATTTAGTTAATGGTATCTTAATAAATCTTAGAGAATGAATTGTACAAATTTTATTGGTGAGCCCAAATTGAACCTCATTTAACAAGCACCAAATCCATTAAATAAGAAAAAAGAAGTTTATAATTTATGAACACGCGTGAGTTGTAACAAAAACTATATGTCCCAATCTTACAAGGATTTAATTTTGGAAACCATTTTGATCTAACTTTCCTACTATAAATCTGATTTCGCATATTTAGCATTATTTATACATGTATATAAGCATAGCAACCCCCGTAAACCCTATTCATCTTTCTAAAACCTTCACTCTCTTCTACAAAATCATCAATAGAAACAAACCCATCTCCCTCAAGCACTCATTCTCTGGTTTCCAAGCCAGTGGCTTCAACTTCAACCATGAATCCCTCAAACCCCATTACCATCAGAGACCAAATTAAAATAACAGAGACCAAATTAAAATAACATAGACCAAATTGATACATCGTGTAAATTATAAGGACCAAATTGACACATTGTGTAGACTTTCCGTTCACCAAACTTAACAATCGATATTGATTAGACTAAAATGACACAGTCTGTTAAATTAAGGGGCAAAAGAGAGCAAATTGAAAAAACATGACCAAATTGACACATCGTGTAAATTACAAAAGCCATTTGCATAATTTACTCCAAAGTCTATAATCAAAATCACCCAAAATCAATTATCACATTTGTGATCTAATTTTCTTAAAAATAAAATATAAATACACCTCATAAAATTTACTTAAAATACTAATTGCCCCTTACAGTTATAAATATTGCATCTCACCCTTTAAATTTTATAATTGCATAATAAATAGCTCCTTTCATTAATTAATCATTAAGTTAATTAATAATTTTTAATTATTAAAATATGATCCGTGAAGAGTGTTATAAACTCAAATAACATCTTTCAATTTTGATTACCGATTAGAGGGAATCTTCATGCATTAAAATTTTTTTAAGAATACGAAAATCATTAATGATCCACTCCTAGGAGACGGTCCCACACCCAATGACAGAGAGAAGATCGATTATGTAATTAAATTTTTGTGTGAATAGGAGAATTGTTTTGAATCAAGGGCTCGGTGGGGATTGGTTGATGCTTTTGACTAAGATGATCTTCTTGGTTTGAGTGGATTTGATTGCTGTTGTAACTCTCTTGTTGTTTGTGCCTGGTAGGAGATTATTTTGGGCTTAGGTTGGCGAACTTTCCTAGGGATGGCCTTATGTTGAAAGGACATTTTTGGCATTAACATGTTGCGTATTTTTTGTCTTGGGCTGGTTTTAAGGTTGGATTATAGGCCGGTAGTTAGGCTAAAAATGGTTTTGAAATAATAGGCCCAGCCTATCAATGGTACGAGGTTGGGTTCGGCCCAGGATAACGGGCCATTTTTACAGTCTCGTTTGTGAGGTTATTTGATAGGTTTTGGGTTGGGTTGCCTAGAGTGGCCAAGGTACAACAGTCCATAATCTTTGGTAGAGCCCACTAATTTGAATTATTATCAACTAGGTTATTCATATAAAAAAAACTTACAATCAAGTAATCAAATCATATTTATCTTAAAATAATAAAAAATTCTAGGGTAAATTATATAAATAGTCTCTATAGTTTATACGATATGTCAATTTGGTCCTTATTATTTTAATTTGCTCGATTTTACCTCTTAATTTGACAAATTGTGTCATTTTAATCTAATAAAAAACGGTTGTTAAGCTTGGTAAAAAAAAAGTCAAACTATGTGTCAATTTGATGCCTGTCAAAATCAAACAAATTAAAATAACATAGACTAAATTGATATATCATGTAAATTATAGCGACCAAAATGACATATTATGTAGACTTTCCGTCCACCAAACTTCACAACCGTTATTTATTGGACTAAAATGACACAATTTGTTAAATTAAGGGGCAAAATAGAGAAAATTGAAACAACATGACCAAATTGACACATCGTGTAAATTACAGACACCATTTGAATAATTTACCCCAAAGTCTATAATCAAAATCACCCAAAATCCAATATCACATTTCTGATCTAATTTTCTTAAAAATAAATTATAAATACACTTCATAAAATTTACTTAAAATACTAATTGCCCCTTACAGTTATAAATATTGCATCTCATCCTTTAAATTTTATCATTGCATAATAAGTAGCTCCTTTCATTAATTAATCATTAAGTTAATTAATAATTTTTAATGATATCATCAATATACATCAATAAACAGTTCTGATAGTTTTATTGTTGTATATTAAATGGCAAATTTTGACAGAAGGGTTTTTATAATTTTCAGAATTACAGAGAACAATCTATATTTTAAGTAAATTTAAAAGGTGTACTTGTAATTTATCATTTTTAAAACAAATATAATTTAATTATGTGAATAATGATATTTAGTTAATGGTATCTTAATAAATCTTAGAGAATGAACTGTACAAATTTTACTGGTGAGCCCAAATTGAACCTCATTTAACAAGCACCAAATCCATTAAACAAGAAAAAAGAAGTTTATAATTTATGAACACGTGTGAGTTGTAACAAAAACTATATGTCCCAATCTTACAAGGATTTGATTTAGGAAACCATTTTGATCTCACTTTCTTATTATGAATCTGATTCCGCATATTTAGCATTATTTATACATGTATATAAACATAGCAACCCCCGTAAATCCTATTCATCTTTCGAAAACCTACACTCTCTTCTACAAAATCATCCATGGAAACAAACCCATCTCCTTCAAGCACTCATTCTCCGGTTTCCGAGCCAGTGGCTTAAACTTCAAACATGAATCCCTCAAACCCCATTACCATCAGAGACCAAATTAAAATAACAGAGACCAAATTGATACATCGTGTAAATTATAGGGACCAAATTGACACATTGTGTATACTTTCCGTTCACAAAACTTAACAACCGTTATTTATTGGACTAAAATGACACAGTCTGTTAAATTAAGGGACAAAAGAGAGCAAATTGACACATCGTGTAAATTACAGAGACCATTTGCATAATTCACCCTAAAGTCTATAATCAAAATCACCCAACATCAATTATCACATTTGTGATCTAATTTTCTTAAAAAGAAATTATAAATACACTTCAAAAAATTTACTTAAAATACTAATTGCCCCTTACAGTTATAAATATTGCATTTCACCTTTTAAATTTTATAATTGCAAAATAAATAGCTCCTTTCAGTAATTAATCATTAAGTTAATTAATAATTTTTAATGATATCATCAATATACTTCAATAAACAGTTTTGATCGTTTTACTGTTGTATATTAAATGGCAAATTTTGACAGAAGGGTTTTTATAATTTTCAGAATTACAGAGAACAATCAATATTTTAAGTAAATTTAAAAGGCATACCTGTAATTTATCATTTTTAAAACGAATATAATTTAATTATGTGAATAATGAGATGTAGTTAATGTTAACTTAATAAATCTTAGAGAATGAACTGTACAAATTTTATTGGTGAGCCCAAATTGAACCTCACTTAACAAGCACCAAATCCATTAAATAAGAAAAAAGAAGTTTATAATTTATGAACACGCGTGAGTTGTAACAAAAACTATATGTCCCAATCTTACAAGGATTTGATTTCGGAAACCATTTTGATCTAACTTTCCTACTATAAATCTGATTTCGCATATTTAGCATTATTTATACATGTATATAAGCATAGCAACCCCCGTAAACCCTATTCATCTTTCTAAAACCTCCACTCTCTTCTACAAAATCATCAATAGAAACAAACCCATCTCCCTCAAGCACTCATTCTCCGGTTTCCAAGCCAGTGGCTTCAACTTCAACCCTGAATCCCTCAAACCCCATTACCATCAGAGACCAAATTAAAATAACAGAGACCAAATTGATACATCGTGTAAATTATAGGGACCAAATTGACACATTGTGTAGACTTTCCGTTCACCAAACTTAGCAATCGATATTGATTAGACTAAAATGACACAGTCTGTTAAATTAAGGGGCAAAAGAGAGCAAATTGAAAAAACATGACCAAATTGACACATCGTGTAAATTACAGAAGCCATTTGCATAATTTACTCCAAAGTCTATAATCAAAATCACCCAAAATCAATTATCACATTTGTGATCTAATTTTCTTAAAAATAAAATATAAATACACCTCATAAAATTTACTTAAAATACTAAATGCCCCTTACAGTTATAAATATTGCATCTCACCCTTTAAATTTTATAATTGCATAATAAATAGCTCCTTTCATTAATTAATCATTAAGTTAATTAATAATTTTTAATGATATCATCAATATACTTCAATAAACAGTTCTGATAGTTTTATTGTTGTATATTAAATGGCAAATTTTGACAAAAGGGTTTTTATAATTTTCAGAATTACAGAGAACAATCTATATTTTAAGTAAATTTAAAAGGTATACTTGTAATTTATCACTTTTAAAACAAATATAATTTAATTATGTGAATAATGATATTTAGTTAATGGTATCTTAATAAATCTTAGAGAATGAACTGTACAAATTTTATTGCTGAGCCCAAATTGAACCTCACTTAACAACCACCAAATCCATTAAACAAGAAAAAAGAAGTTTATAATTTTTGAACACGCGTGAGTTGTAACAAAAAATATATGTTCCAATCTTACAAGGATTTGATTTAGGAAACCATTTTGATCTCATTTTCCTACTATGAATCTGATTTCGCATATTTAGCAATATTTATACATGTATATAAGCATAGCAACCCCTGTAAACCCTATTCATCTTTCTAAAACCTTCACTCTCTTCTACAAAATCATTAATGGAAACAAACCCATCTCCTTCAAGCACTCATTTTCCGGTTTCCGAGCCAGTGGCTTCAACTTCGACCATGAATCCCTCAAACCCCATTACCATCAGACACCAAATTAAAATAAAAGAGACTAAATTGATACATCGTGTAAATTATAAGGACCAAGTTGACACATTTTGTAGACTTTCCGTCCACCGAACTTAACAACCGTTATTTATTGGACCAAAATGACACAGTCTGTTAAATTAAGGGGCAAAAGAGAGCAAATTGAAACAACATGACCGAATTGACATATCGTGAAAATTACAGAGACCATTTGCATAATTTACCCCAAAGTCTATAATCAAAATCACCCAAAATCAATTATCACATTTGTGATCTAATTTTCTTAAAAATAAATTATAAATACACTTCATAAAATTTACTTAAAATACTAATTGCCCCTTACAGTTGTAAATATTGCATCTCACCCTTTAAATTTTATAATTGCATAATAAATAGCTCCTTTCATTAATTAATCATTAAGTTAATTAATAATTTTTAATGATATCATCAATACACTTCAATAAACAGTTCTGATAGTTTTACTATTATATATTAAATGGCAAATTTTGACAGAAGGGTTTTTATAATTTTCAGAATTACAGAAAACAATTTATATTTTAAGTAAATTTAAAAGGTATACTTGTAATTTATCATTTTTAAAACGAATATAATTGCATTATGTGAATAATGATATTTAGTTAATGGTATCTTAATAAATCATAGAGAATGAACTATACAAATTTTATTGGTGAGCCCAAATTGAACCTCACTTAACAAGCACAAAATCCATTAAACAAGAAAAAAGAAGTTTATAATTTTTGAACACGTGTGAGTTGTAACAAAAACTACATGTCCCAATCTTACAAGGATTTGATTTAGGAAACCATTTTGATCTCACTTTTCTACTATGAATCTGATTCTGCATATTTAGCATTATTTATACATGTATATAAACATAGCAACCCCCGTAAACCCTATTCATCTTTCTAAAACCTTCACTCTCTTCTACAAAATAATCAATGGAAACAAACCCATCTCCTTCAAGCACTCATTCCCCGGTTTCCGAGCCAGTGGCTTCAACTTCAACCATGAATCCCTCAAACTCCATTACCATCAGAGACCAAATTAAAATAACAGAGACCAAATTGATACATCGTGTAAATTATAGCGACCAAATTGACACATTGTGCAGACTTTCCGTCCACCAAACTTAACAACCGTTATTTATTGAACTAAAATGACACAATCTATTAAATTAAGGGGCAAAATAGAGCAAATTGAAACAAGATGACCAAATTGACACATCGTGTTAATTACAGACATCATTTGCATAATTTACCCCAAAGTCTATAATCAAAATCACCCAAAATCCAATATCACATTTGTGATATAATTTTCTTAAAAATAAATTATAAATACACTTCATAAAATTTACTTAAAATACTAATTGCCACTTACAGTTATAAATATTGCATATCACCCTTTAAATTTTATAATTGCATAATAAATAGCTCCTTTCATTAATTAATCATTAAGTTAATTAATAATTTTTAATGATATCATCAATATACTTCAATAAACAGTTCTGATAGTTTTATTGTTGTATATTAAATGGCAAATTTTGACAGAAGGGTTTTTATAATTTTCAGAATTACAGAGAACAATCTATATTTTAAGTAAATTTAAAAGGTATACTTGTAATTTATCATTTTTAAAACGAATATAATTTAATTATGTGAATGATGATATTTAGTTAATGGTATCTTAATAAATGTTAGAGAATGAACTGTTCAAATTTTATTGGTGAGCCCAAATTGAACCTCACTTAACAAGCACCAAATCCATTAAACAAGAAAAAAGAAGTTTATAATTTATGAACACGCGTGACTTGTAACAAAAACTATATGCCCCAATCTTACACGGATTTGATTTAGGAAACCATTTTGATCTCACTTTCCTACTATGAATCTGATTTCGCATATTTAGCATTATTTATACATGTATAGAAGCATGGCAACCCCCGTAAACCCTATTCATCTTCCTAAAACCTTCACTCTCTTCTACAAAATCATCATTGGAAAAAAACCCATCTCCTTCAAGCACTCATTCTCCGGTTTCCGAGCCAGTGGCTTCAACTTCAACCATGAATCCCTAAAACCCCATTACCATCGGAGACCAAATTAAAATAACCGAGACCAAATTGATACATCGTGTAAATTATAGGGACCAAATTGACACATTGTGTAGACTTTCCGTCCACCAAACTTAACAGCCGTTATTTATTGGACTAAAATGACACAGTCTGTTAAATTAAGAGGCAAAATAGAGCAAATTGAAACAACATGACCAAATTGACACATCGCGTAAATTACAGACACCATTTGCATAATTTACCACAAAGTCTGTAATCAAAATCACCCAAAATCCAATATCACATTTGTGATCTAATTTTCTTGAAAATAAATTATAAATACACTTCATAAAATTTACTTCAAATACTAATTGCCCCTTACAGTTATAAATATTGCATCTCACCCTTTCAATTTTATAATTGCATAATAAATAGCTCCTTTCATTAATTAATCATTAAGTTAATTAATAATTTTTAATGATATCATCAATATGCTTCAGTAAACAGTTTTGATAGTTTTATTGTTGTATATTAAATGGAAAATTTTGACAGAAGGGTTTTTATAATTTTCAAAATTACGGAGAACAATCTATATTTTAAGTAAATTTAAAAGGTATACTTGTAATTTATCATTTTTAAAACGAATATAATTTAATTATGTGAATAATGATATTTAGTTAATGGTATCTTAATAAATCTTAGAGAATACAAATTTTATTGGTGAGCCCAAATTAAACCTCACTTAACGAGCACAAAATCCAGTAAACAAGAAAAATGAAGTTTATAATTTATGAACACGCGTGAGTTGTAACAAAAACTATATCTCCCAATCTTATGAGGATTTGATTTAGGAAACCATTTTGTTCTCACTTTCCTATTATGAATTTGATTCCGCATACTTAGCATTATTTATACATGTATATAAACATAGTAACCCCCGTAAACCCTCTTCATCTTTCTAAAACCTTCCCTCTCTTCTACAAAATCATCAATGGAAACAAGCCCATCTCGTTCAAGCACTCATTCTCCAGTTTCCGAGCCAATGGCTTCAACCTCAACCATGAATCACTCAAACCCCATTAACGTTAGAGACCAAATTAAAATAACTGAGACCAAATTGATACATCGTGTAAATTATAGGGACCAAATTGACACATTGTGTAGCCTTTTCGTCCACCAAACTTAACAACCATTATTTGTTGTACTAAAATGACACATTCTGTTAAATTAAGGGGCAAAATAGTGCAAATTGAAGCAACATGACCAAATTGACACATCGTGTAAATTACAGAGACCATTTGCATAATTTACCCCAAAGTCTATAATCAAAATCACCCAAAATCCAATATCACATTTGTGATCTAATTTTATTAAAAGTAAACTATAAATACGCCTCATAAAATTTACTTGAAATACTAATTGCCCGTTACAGTTATAAATATTGCATCTCACCCTTTAAATTTTATAATTGCATAATAAATTGCTCCTTTCATTAATTAATAATTTTTAATGATGTCATCAATATACTTCAATAGACAGTTCTGATTATATTAAATGGCAAATTTTGACAGAAGGGTTTTTATAATTTTCAGAATTACAGAGAACAATCTATATTTTAAGTAAATTGAAAAGGTATACTTGCAATTTATCATTTTTAAAACAAATATAATTTAATTATGTGAATATTGATATTTAGTTAATGGTATCTTAATAAATCCTAGAGAATGAACTATATAAATTTTATTGGTGAGCCCAAATTGAACCTCACTTAACAAGCACCAAATCCATTAAACAAGAAAAAAGAAGTTTATAATTTATGAACACGCGTGACTTGTAACAAAAACTATATGTCCCAATCTTACGAGGATTTGATTTAGTAAACCATTTTGATCTCACTTTCCTATTATGAATCTGATTCCGCATATTTAGCTTTATTTCTACATGTATATAAACATAGCAACCCCCGAAAACCCTATTCATCTTTCTAAAACCTTCACTCTCTTCTACAAAATCATCAATGGAAACAAACCCATCTCCTTCAACCACTCACTCTCTGGTTTCCGAGCCAGTGGCTTCAACTTTAACCATGAATCCTTCAAACCCCATTACCATCAGAGACCAAATTAAAATAACAGAGACCAAATTGATACATCGTGTAAATTATAGGGATGAAATTGACACATTGTGTAGACTTTCCGTCCACCAAACTTAATAACCGTTTTTATTGGACTAAAATGACATAGTCTGTTAAATTAAAGGGCAAAATAGAGCAAATTGAAACAACATGACCAAATTGACAAATCGTGTAAATCACAGAGACCATTTGCATAATTTACCCCAAAGTCTATAATCAAAATCAGCCAAAATCCAACATCACATTTGTGATCTAATTTTCTTAAAAATAAATTATAAATACACTTCATAAAATTTACTTAAAATACTAATTGCCCCTTACAGTTATAAATATTGCATCTCACCCTTTAAATTTTATAATTGCATAATAAATAGCTCCTTTCGTTAATTAATCATTAAGTTGATTAATAATTTTTAATGATCTCATCAATATACTTCAATAGACAGTTCTGATTATATTAAATGGCAAATTTTGACAGAAGTTTTTTATGATTTTTAGAATTACAGAGAACAATCTATATTTTAAGTAAATTTAAAAGGTATACTTGTAATTTATCATTTTTAAAACAAATATAATTTAATTATGTGAATAATGATATTTAGTTAATGGTATCTTAATGAATCGTAGAGAATGAACTGTACAAATTTTATTGGTGAGCCCAAATTGAACCTCACTTAACAACCACCAAATCCATTAAACAAGGAAAAAGAAGTTTATAATTTATGAACACGCGTGACTTGTAACAAAAACTATATGTCCCAATCTTACAAGGATTTGATTTAGGAAATCATTTTGATCTCACTTTCCTATTATGAATCTGATTCCGCATATTTAGCATTATTTATACATGTATATAAACATAGCAACCCCCGAAAACCCTATTCATCTTTATAAAACCTTCACTCTCTTCTACAAAATCATCAATAGAAACAAACCCATCTCCTTCGACCACTCATTCTCCGGTTTCTGAGCCAGTGGCTTCAACTTTAACCATGAATCCTTCAAACCGCATTACCATCAGAGATCAAATTAAAATAACAGAGACCAAATTGATACATCGTGTAAATTATAGGGATCTAATTGACACATTGTGTAGACTTTCCGTCCACCAAACTTAATAACCGTTTTTATTGGACTAAAATGACACAGTCTGTTAAATTAGGGGGCAAAATAGAGCAAATTGAAACAACATGACCAAATTGACAAATCGGGTAAATTACAGAGACCATTTGCATAATTTACCCCAAAGTCTATAATCAAAATCACCCAAAATCCAATATCACATTTGTGATCTAATTTTCTTAAAAATAAATTATAAATACACTTCATAAAATTTACTTAAAATACTAATTGCCCCTTACAGTTATAAACATTGCATCTCACCCTTTAAATTTTATAATTGCATAATTAATAGCTCATTTCATTAATTAATCATTAAGTTAATTAATAATTTTTAATGATATCATCAATATGCTTCAATAAATAGTTCTGATTGTTTTATTGTTGTATATTAATTGGCAAATTTTGACAGAAGGGCTTTTATAATTTTCAAAATTACAGAGAACCATCTATATTTTAAGTAAATTTAAAAGGTATACTTGTATTTTATCTTTTGTAAAACGATTATAATTTAATTATGTGAATAATAATATTTAGTTAATGGTATCTTTATAAATCTTAGAGAATGAGCTGTACAAATTTTATTGGTGAGCCCAAATTGAACCTCACTTAACAAGCACCAAATGCATTAAACAATAAAAATAAAGTTTATAATTTATGAACTCGCGTGGGTTATAACAAAAACTATATGTCCCAATCTTATAAGGATTTGATTTAGGAAACCATTTTGATCATTATGAATCTGATTCCGCATATTTAGCATTAGTTATACATGTATATAAACATAGCAACCCCCGTATACCCTATTCATCTTCCTAAAACATTCACTCTCTTCTACAAAATCATCATTGGAAAAAAACCCATCTCCTTCAAGCACTCATTCTCCGGTTTCCGAGCCAGTGGCTTCAACTTCAACCATGAATCCCTAAAACCCCATTACCATCGAAGACCAAATTAAAATAACCGAGACCAAATTGATACATCGTGTAAATTATAGGGACCAAATTGACACATTGTGTAGACTTTCCGTCCACCAAACTTAACAACCGTTATTTATTGGACTAAAATGACACAGTCTGTTAAATTAAGAGGCAAAATAGAGCAAATTGAAACAACATGACCAAATTGACACATCGCGTAAATTACAGACACCATTTGCATAATTTACCACAAAGTCTATAATCAAAATCACCCAAAATCCAATATCACATTTGTGATCTAATTTTCTTGAAAATAAATTATAAGTACACTTCATAAAATTTACTTCAAATACTAATTGCCCCTTACAGTTATAAATATTGCATCTCACTCTTTCAATTTTATAATTGCATAATAAATAGCTCCTTTCATTAATTAATCATTAAGTTAATTAATAATTTTTAATGATATCATCAATATATTTCAATAAACAGTTCTGATAGTTTTATTGTTGTATATTAATTGGCAAATTTTGACAGAAGGGTTTTTATAATTTTCAAAATTACGGAGAACAATCTATATTTTAAGTAAATTTAAAAGGTATACTTGTAATTTATCATTTTTAAAATGAATATAATTTAATTATGTGAATAATGATATTTAGTTAATGGTATCTTAATAAATCTTAGAGAATGAACTGTACAAATTTTATTGGTGAGCCCAAATTGAACCTCACTTAACGAGCACAAAATCCATTAAACAAGAAAAATGAAGTTAATAATTTATGAACACGCGTGAGTTGTAACAAAAACTATATGTCCCAATCATATGAGGATTTGATTTAGGAAACCATTTTGATCTCACTTTCCTATTATAAATTTGATTCCGCATACTGAGCATTCTTTATACATGTATTGTAAAATCCAAATTTTTATGTGTAGAATTATTTTTGGATAAAGTAGTAATTAAATTAATTTATATGGGTCATTTTAGTAATATCAAGGAATTAGTTATGAGGTGGTTTGTTTTTAATTTTTATTACTTAGAGTTTGTAATTTTGGGAGATTGGGTTATGGGCCCACTTGGGCTTTGGGTCTTGGAAACATAGAAGCTCAAACAAATAGGGGTTTTTGATGTTGTGGCTGCTGCGGCAGATCTAGCAATAGAAAAAAAAAAAAAAAAAAAAAAAAAAAAAAAAAAAAAGAGAAAAAGAAGAAGAAGAAAAGAAAAGAAAGAAGATTTATAGATTGGTGATTTTGATCTAATCATCTCTTGGAGGTAAGATTTTTTTTATGGTACTCCTAACTATTTCTTTAGACATAGTATCTTGTATGTTGATTGGGTGTATGTATTTTGGGGTTTTGGAATTTACTTGTAGACTATAGGATTAGATTATTACATTATAAAGAAAAGAATGATGGATGCATCTTGGTGATCAATAATAATTGTTTATGTGGTGTAATATTTTATTAGGTTTGTGAGATTGAGGTGGATCTTGGTAATTTAAGATTAGCTTGGGAAATATTATTTTAGCTGTTTGAGGTAAGTAACCCTCTATCACTGTTGGTTTATTTTTATTCCTATCGAACCGTTTAAAATCATAAATATTTATTTATAGCATTCATGTTCTCTTAAAATAAAACATGGGTCAAGTATAAAACAGCATCGAAAATTATTATGAAAATTATTTGAATATTTTGTGGAACTATTATGAAAATTGTACTAAATGTTTATTCTGAAAATATCGAATATTTCATTTAAAAGTTGTGTATTGTCTGAATTTTAAACATCACTCTAGTCTGACTATGATTTGGACCCTAGCCAATAGGGGTTATTTATTGGCACAGAAACTAGTTTCTTTTGGGGCTTTACCACTGGCCTATGTGTGGTTCTGGGCCTTGTCACGGGCTAAGTGACCGTAGTCATTAAGACTTGGATTTTTTTTTTGAATCGAATCATTGAATGTCACGACCCCAACCCGCCCCTAGTAGGATGGTGCCGAGATGGCCAGTAATCCGTGATTACCGAAGGCCAACTTATCAAAATCCACACACAACAAAGTACATATAGGGGCTTACAAAATGCGGAAGCAATAAATCAAAATACAAGTGGTCCATAAGAGCTGTGCGTAGATCAAATGAGAGGACATACATAATATGATATTACAACCAGTTCAAAAATAACAAATACAATTCACATCTTGATTAAAAGGCTTCTAAGCCGACATGTACATAATACAAAGAATACAAGCCAAGAAGCATGATTTTCAAGATTTGCCGACGAAAATACAAAATGCCGACGTAAACACATAGTGCCGAGGTAGAAACAGCATGGCCGACAAGAATGCAAAACAAGCTGATGAAAACCAAATATCCAAAACAAGCTGGTAAACACAACTAGGCGTCGCCGCCGTCCTGCTCATCACCTACATATATATATAGAGGGTGAGTATGGAAACTCAGTGAATGATACTAGTAATAAAGGTTTTGCATGAATATAGCCGAAGTCTGTACAAAACAAGCATTTCAGAACCAGACAAATATGAGCCGAGGTCCTTCAAAGCAAAACACAATAAACCTTTACCAAGACAAAGGATGAACCGTATTCATCTTTCAAACCTTACAAGTTTCAAGGGATGTTCATGACATCGGCAAACGAGGACAAAAGCTTTCCAAACCAATCAAGATGCGTGCGGAGCCCATTAGTGGCAAAACCAAGATTTATACGATCCGTGTCGTTTTAGACAAAAGCGGTCTTTGCGAAAGTTTAGAGTCCTCGGCTAAGGGACTTGTGTTACTTAGGCGTAGCCCTTTTTAACACAATGGCTTTTTCAAGAAAGGACCGTATCCTTTTTATGCAAGAGACCCGGTGTCACTTAGGCCGTAATCCTTTTTGACAAAAGATCTTTGCAAAGTTTAGAGTCCTCGGCTAAGGGACTTTTACACTTAGTCTTTGCGAAGTTTATAGTCCTCGACCAAGGGACTTTTACACTTAGTGCTGCGAAAGTTTATAGTCCTCCAGCCAAGGGACTTTTCAAGATAATCATCAAGACAAAACTCACATTTGATATATATAGAGTTAGGCTAATCATTCATGCTTAACAAATACTTTCATCAAAACAAAGAAAGACAAGATTTATCAAAGCAGTTTAACATAGCTTTATTAAAAGCACCACTCACCTCGGTCTTCGGGTGTAGGCTCAAAGCAAGATCAAAGTCCTGACAAATCACATGGCAAATCACATTCTCAAAACAAGTTTTACATACATGTAATGATCTCGGCACTCTCACCGAATCCAAGTCAATAACAAAACAAAACATGCTAAGGGTCAAAACGTTATTTCCCATTTTGGGAAAATACACTGGGCACCGTCCAGGTCATGCCAAGGTCCCACACCTCCTCGCCGAGGTGTGAACCCGACGGCCACAATCAAATCAAGGTCAGGAAACTTGGTTTTCCTTTCAAAGAACAAGAAGAACAAGATCATCAAGAACATCAAGATCATGCATGCTGAAATCTTATCTTATTTATACGAAATCTGAGGTTTTCATGCCAAGGGTTCAAAAATCGTGGGCCTGGGTACCCAACCAAGAAGAACATGCAAGAACAAACACAATAACATGGTTCTAGCCATAAACTTCTAGATCAAAGCACAACTTTTATCAAGAACACATGAATACTAACTTCCTCTTTCAAAACCAACTCCAAATCCATGCATGGCATACAAAACAAGCCCAATCATGTAGTGCAGCTCGGTAATTAATGAGAACAAACAGAGTAGAGCAAGAATCAAACCTCAAAACTTAAATCCAACGGTTCGATCTACCAAGACCAAGCTCGAAGTCACCAATCTCTCTCTCTAAAACTCTTCCTTCACCCTTGAGAGCTTCTCTCCCTAAAACAAAGATTTGAGACAAAAAAATGATTTGTTTCTAAGTCTATCGGCTGTCTTAAACCACAGCTCGGACACGTGGCACTACCGGGTTGGTTCTCCTAAAAAAGGTGACTGATTGATTAGACAAGTCTCTGACAAAGCGTACACAACAAGCTTGGTGGCAAAACACGTCGGCTAGCAAGGACATCGGCTAGGGAGGACGGCACTTGACTAAGCTGTGCCACATCTTGGCCTGGGCCATACCTGATCAAGGACAAAGGTCACTAAGCACAAAACATCTCGGCAAGCGTGCCGGGGTGTAGATGGAGGTCGGCTAAGGTTCCAAAACTGTTCTAAATGCAAATGTTCAAAGGCGAACTATGCTAAGATGACCTCGGCTACAGACCAAGCAAGGTACGAGTTCAAGCAAGTAACAATTATCAAGCAAAGCAAAGTAAGATAACAAGATTACAAACTCGGCAAGGCAAGATCATACATAAATGCATGCAAGCAAGACTAAATCAAAGTGAGGGTTGTTACATCCTACCCCCCTTAAAGAAGTTTGGTCCCCAAACTTAAGGTACCTTGTTCCAAGAATAATCCTGGATGTCGAATTCTCATTTCTTCTTCCATTTCCCATGTGGCATCCTTGCCATAGTGCTCTTTCCATTCCACCTTCACCATTGGTATTGACTTGTTTCTCAATTGCCTAACTTGTGCATCAACAATAGGCGTCGGCCTCTCTTCATAATCTAAATTCTCGTTGACTTCAATTCGAGAGATCAATCACATGCAATGGATCCGAATATACTTCCTTAACATTGAAATGTGAAATACATTATGGACTTGGCTCAATTAAGCGGCAGAGCAAGTGCAGAAACAGCAGTGTTAACCTCAAGAATTTCAAATGGCCCAATATAATGGGGCGCTAACTTACCTTTCTTTCCAAATCTAGAAACTCCTTTCATTGGTGAAACTTTCAGGAATACATGGTCCCCAACTTCGAATTCTAGCTCCTTCCTTCTCTGGTCGGCATAGCTCTTTTGTCGGCTCTGGGCAGTCTTAATTCTCTGTTGGATGAGTTTAATCTTCTCCGTTGTCACTTGGATCAGTTCGGGACCAAGCAGAGCTCTGTCTCCCACTTCGGTCCAGCATATCGGCGATCTGCATTTTCTTCCATACAAAGCCTCATACGGTGCCATGCCAATGCTAGCTTGATAAGCTATTGTTATTGTGAATTCTACTAACGGTAAGTGCACTCCCCAATTTCCTTGGAAGTCCAGTACACAAAGTCTAAGCATATCTTCAAGTGTCTGAATTGTTCTCTCTGACTGCCCGTCCGTCTGGGGATGAAAAGCTGTACTAAATCTCAGCTCGGCTCCGAATGCCCTCTGTAGACTCTGCCAAAATCTGGAAACAAACTTAGGATCTCTGTCTGACACTATTGACATCGGCACTCCATGAAGTCTAATAATCTCGTTCACATATAACAAGGCAAGTTGATTGGCGTTGAAGGTAGTCTCAACAGGTAGAAAGTGTGCTGACTTAGTTAATCTATCGACAACAACCCAAATCGAATCCATACCTTTCTGTGTCTTCGGCAGTCCAACCACGAAATCCATGGAGATGTGTTCCCACTTCCACTCAGGGATCGGCAAAGGTTGTAAGTGTCCTGTTGGTCTTTGATGTTCTGCTTTTACTTGTTGACAATGCAAACACTGAGACACGAATTCGGCTATTTCTCTTTTCATATTCGGCCACCAAACATCTGTTTCACGTCTTGATACATCTTGGTATTTCCTGGATGAACAGCAAACTTGGAATTGTGAGCTCCCAACAAAATCTTCCTTTTCAACTCTGGAACATCGGCCACACACAATCTCCCTTCAAACTTGAGCACTTGGTTCTCAAAAGCATATCCTGACCTCGGCTTTGTAACAATCTCCTCGGCTATCTTTCTGAAGAATTCATCCTCCATTTGTCTTGCCTTTACTTCTTCAACAATGGTTGGTTCTACTGAAATTATGGTCAAACATGCCAAATTCCCAATTGCCTTCCTGCTCAAAGCGTCACTCTGTTGTTAGCTTTCCCGGGGTGGTATTGAATTTGCATATCATAGTCCTTCAACAACTCAAGCCATCTCCTCTGCCTCAAATTCAATTCTTTCTGAGTGAACAGGTATTTCAAACTCTTATGATCGGTGAAAACCTGACAAGAAGCTCCATACAAGTAATGTCGCCAAATTTTTAAAGCGAACACAACGGCTGCCAGTTCCAAATCATGGGTGGGATAATTCTTCTCATGTGGCTTCAATTGACGAGATGCATATGCTATAACCTTACCTTTTTGCATTAATACAAAGCCCAAACCCTTATGCGATGCATCACTATAGACATGAAATTCTTCATTGCCCGATAGAAGTACAATCTTGGTCTTTGTAACTAACCTCGTCTTGAGTTCTGGAAAGTGACTCCGATCTTGATCCATTCATATGGTGCTCCTTTCTTAGTCAGTTGCGTCAATGGAATTGCAATCCTGGAGAAATCTTTCACAAACTTCCTATAATATCCTGCCAAACCCAGAAAACTTCGGACCTCGGACACATTGGTCGGCCTCGGCCAATTCACTACGGTTTTAACTTTGCTAGGATCAACCGAGATGCCTTCTTCATTTATCACATGACCCAGAAATGAAATAGTAGAAAGCCAAAACTCACACTTATTAAACTTAGCATACAGTTTCCGGTCTCTCAAAGTCTGCAAAGCAAGTCTCAAATGATTCTCATGTTCAGCTTCACTCTTGGAGTAAATTAATATATCATCGATGAAGACAACCACAAATTCATCTAAGTGGGGCTTGAAGACTACATTCATTAAATCCATGAATGCGGCGAGGGCATTGGTCATCAAAAGGCATCACTAAAAACTCGTAGTGGCCATACCGTCCGAAGGCGATCTTCTCAACATCCTCGGCTTTAACTTTAAGTGGTGATAACCCGACCTAAGGTCAATCTTAGAAAAGACTCGAGCTCCTTGTAGGTGATCAAGCAAATCATCAATCCTAGGTAATGGGTACTTATTCTTAATGGTGACCTTATTGAGCTCTCTATAATCGATACAAAAGGCAGCGTGCCATCCTTTTTCTTAACAAATAGAACGGGTGCTCCCCATGGTGAAGTGCTCGGCCTAATAAACCCCTTATCCAACAATTCACACTGCTAGCTTCAATTCCCTAAGTTAATTTGGGGCCATTCTATATGGTGTCTTGGAGATCGGCTGTGTTCCCGACATGACATCAACAGTAAACTCTATTTCTCTATCGACCAGTTGGCCAGGCAAGTCATCAGGAAAAACATTGGCAAATTCGTTAACAACTGGAACGTCGGCTACAATAGCATTCCCATTCTGGTTACTCAGTATACTACACAGATAACCCTTACATCCTTTTTGAATCAACTTACAGGCCTTCATGGATGAGATGAAGTAAGGTGGGGGCACTACTCCTTTCCCTTGAAAAGTAACCTCGGCTAGATTTGGGGGTTTCAGTGTGACACTTTTCGAAACACAATTAATAGATGTGCAATTTGCCACTAACCAATCCATTCCCAGTATAACATCAAAATAGGCTATGCCTAGGGGCATTAAATCCACTAACAATTCAACATTCTCAATTATAATAAGACATGCTCTATAGATGGATGCGACAATCATAGATTTCCCAGATGGAGTAGACACAGATAATACATGTTCAAGGGGTTCTAATTTCTTATTAACCTTCTCGGCAAATTTAGTAGATACAAACGAATGCGTAGAACCCGAATCAATCAACACATAAGCATCTTGAGAGCAAATAGAGAGTGTACCTGATACCACTGCCTCAGCATTCTCAGTGTCTCCAGGTACTAGTGCAAACACTCTGCCCTGCCTCATCTGTCCTTTCCCAGCATTGTTCTTTTGAATGGACCCCGAGGTGTTCTCGCCCTTCTTATTGTTTTCAGTCTTTACCTTAGGACAATCTTTCACGAAATGACCCATCTCTCCACATTCGTAGCAAGCTCCAGACGTCCGGTGACAAACCCCGAAATGTTGCTTCCTACAATCTAAACACGTCGGCCTGGTGTTACCCTCCTGCTTTGGATAACCAGTACTGCCCTTATTCATCTTCTTCTTGGTGTCCAACTGAGGTCGGCGACTGTCATAGTTCTGCCTCTTTCGCTGATTCTCTCCTGAGCTCTGGTATCTGTTCAAGTTAGCTTCGGCCAAAATGGCTTTGTCCAGCACTTCGGCATAGGTCGGCATATTGTGCAGGTTAACCCGGTCTTGAATCGGTCCGCGAAGCCCACCTTCAAACTTTCTAGCCTTCATGTATTCATCGTTGGCCATGTGGGGTGCAAACCTTGCCAATTCAGTAAAAGCGCGATCATACTCCGCCACTGTTCGATTGCCTTGCGTCAAAGTCTGAAATTCAGCAGCCTTGCGGTTTCGTACACTGAGGGGAAAATGTTTGTTGTAAAACAGTTCTAAAAACCTTGCCCAAGTTAAACCAGGGTTAGTTTCTCTGATCATCATCCACCACCTTCGAGCGTCGTCGTCCAAGGTAAATGCAGCTAATGTCACCTTCTGAACATCGGTGCTGGGGAAGATCTCAAACAGTTTCTCCATTTCCAAAACCCATGCCTCGGCCTTCATCGGCTCTATACCTCCAGAGAATCTCGGTGGTTTCATTTTCTTGAACTCCCTGATCAAAGCTATTGTGCCATCTCCTTATAAGGCTGGCTGCGGAGGAGCTTGTGGCACTGGGGGAGGTGGAGGCGGTACTACATTTCGGCCGTTAAATGCCTTTCGATGCAGGTCGATGTAGCACTAGCGTACTGCTGTCTTGTTTGCCTCAACTCGCGGGCCAAACCTTCCACTAATCTTTCCAATCTGTCCAATCTGTCCTCGGACTGATCTCGGCCCAACGGGGGTCTACCTCTCCTCATTATGCTATGGTTATGCAAAGCGAGACTTTAAAACGAATTAGACAAATAATCACATAGGCAAGTAACAAATAATCACCTTGTTCAAATAGCAAGTACTGTGATGAAATGCTAACATCTTTCTAAGGGAAATCCTATGCTCTTTAGGACTCAAAGTGTGTGAATAACGTATACTAAGGAACTTGTGCTCTGATACTCTACTATCACGACCCCAACCCGCCCCCAGTAGGAAGGTGCGAGATGGCGATGTCCGTGATTACCGAAGGCCAACTTATCAAAATCCACACACAACAAAGTACATATAGGGGCTTACAAAATGCGGAAGCAATAAATCAAAATACAAGTGGTCCATAAGAGCTGTGCGTAGATCAAATGAGAGGACATACATAATATGATATTACAACCAGTTCAAAAATAACAAATACAATTCACATCTTGATTAAAAGGCTTCTAAGCCGACATGTACAGAATACAAAGAATACAAGCCAAGAAGCATGATTTTCAAGATTTGTCGACGAAAATACAAAATGCCGACATAAACACATAGTGCCGAGGTAGAAACAGCATGGCCGACAAGAATGCAAAACAAGCTGATGAAAACCAAATATCCAAAACAAGCTGGTAAACACAACTAGGCGTCGCCGCCGTCCTGCTCATCACCTACATATATATATAGAGGGTGAGTATGGAAACTCAGTGAATGATACTAGTAATAAAGGTTTTGCATGAATATAGCCGAAGTCTGTACAAAACAAGCATTTCAGAACCAGACAAATATGAGCCGAGGTCCTTCAAAGCAAAACACAATAAACCTTTACCAAGACAAAGGATGAACCGTATTCATCTTTCAAACCTTACAAGTTTCAAGGGATGTTCATGACATCGGCAAACGAGGACAAAAGCTTTCCAAACCAATCAGTACGTGCAGTAGCCCATTAGTGGCAAAACCAAGATTTATACGATCCGTAATCGTTTTAGACAAAACGGTCTTTGCGAAGTTTAGAGTCCTCCAGCTAAGGGACTTGTGTTACTTAGGCCCGTAGCCCTTTTTAACACAATGGCTTTTTCAAGAAATGACCGTATCCTTTTTATGCAAGAGACCAGTGTCACTTAGGTCCGTAGCCCTTTTTGACAAAAGATGCTGCGAAAGTTTAGAGTCCTCCAGCTAAGGGACTTTTACACTTAGTGCTGCGAAAGTTTATAGTCCTCCAGCCAAGGGACTTTTACACTTAGTGCTGCGAAAGTTTATAGTCCTCCAGCCAAGGGACTTTTCAAGATAATCATCAAGACAAAACTCACATTTGATATATATAGAGTTAGGCTAATCATTCATGCTTAACAAATACTTTCATCAAAACAAAGAAAGACAAGATTTATCAAAGCAGTTTAACATAGCTTTATTAAAAGCACCACTCACCTCGGTCTTCGGGTGTAGGCTCAAAACAAGATCAAAGTCCTGACAAATCACATGGCAAATCACATTCTCAAAACAAGTTTTACATACATGTAATGATCTCGGCACTCTCACCGAATCCAAGTCAATAACAAAACAAAACATGCTAAGGGTCAAAACGTTATTTCCCATTTTGGGAAAATACACTGGGCACCGTCCAGGTCATGCCGAGGTCCTACACCTCCTGGCCGAGGTGTGAACCCGACGGCCACAATCAAATCAAGGTCAGGAAACTTGGTTTTCTTTTCAAAGAACAAGAAGAACAAGATCATCAAGAACATCAAGATCATGCATGCTGAAATCTTATCTTATTTATACGAAATCTGAGGTTTTCATGCCAAGGGTTCAAAAATCGTGGGCCTGGGTACCCAACCAAGAAGAACATGCAAGAACAAACACAATAACATGGTTCTAGCCATAAACTTCTAGATCAAAGCACAACTTTTATCAAGAACACATGAATACTAACTTCCTCTTTCAAAACCAACTCCAAATCCATGCATGGCATACAAAACAAGCCCAATCATGTAGTGCAGCTCGGTAATTAATGAGAACAAACAGAGTAGAGCAAGAATCAAACCTCAAAACTTAAATCCAACGGTTCGATCTACCAAGACCAAGCTCGAAGTCACCAATCTCTCTCTCTAAAACTCTTCCTTCACCCTTGAGAGCTTCTCTCTCTAAAACAAAGATTTGAGACAAAAAAATGATTTGTTTCTAAGTCTATCGGCTGTCTTAAACCACAGCTCGGACACGTGGCACTACCGGGTTGGTTCTCCTCAAAAAGGTGACTGATTGATTAGACAAGTCTCTGACAAAGCGTACACAACAAGCTTGGTGGCAAAACACGTCGGCTAGCAAGGACATCGGCTAGGGAGGACGGCACTTGACTAAGCTGTGCCATACCTGATCAAGGACAAAGGTCACTAAGCACAAAACATCTCGGCAAGCGTGCCGGGGTGTAGATGGAGGTCGGCTAAGGTTCCAAAACTGTTCTAAATGCAAATGTTCAAAGGCGAACTATGCTAAGATGACCTCGGCTACAGACCAAGCAAGGTACGAGTTCAAGCAAGTAACAATTATCAAGCAAAGCAAAGTAAGATAACAAGATTACAAACTCGGCAAGGCAAGATCATACATAAATGCATGCAAGCAAGACTAAATCAAAGTGAGGGTTGTTACATTGAACCATCTGAATATCGAACCATCGATTTGAACAACGAATTACTTTGAATTATCTTGTTGGCTTTTCATTTAAAATGTATTTGTACATTGTTTATTTTTAGCTATGAAACCATCTTACAAATAATTGTTCATTTATTGAACTGTAGAAAAAATTATATTTATTGGTTATCGATTTATTTATTTATTTATTTTTGTATACTTGATCCAGCTGGCAGTGATGGTTGGTTATTTACTGGGCTATCTAGCTTACCCTTTTTTTTTTCAGATTCTGAAGAGTAGAGTCACATGATTTTTTTACATATGGGAGTGCCGAGAGTAGGGCTATGGATTAAGTACTTGGATTATTATTTTGTTAATGGTTTTTAATAGTGGACTTGGTGGAAAATTATCATAATGTGCCAAGAGTAGAACTATGATTTAAGTACTTGGATTATTGTTTTGTTAATGGGTTTTGTTAGTGGACTTGGTGGATAATTTCATACGATAAGAATAATCAATTTTTGTGGATTTTAGCATTATGACAATTTAAGGATTTATTTTGAGTATTTTACATTGTGGGTTATGTGATTGGATTCTTAGCCTTGCATGCTCACTTTTATGAGTGTCTTGGCGTTGTCATGAGCTTAGGCGTGACAATTTTGTGGTATCAGAGCCAGGTTGTAAAATTTAAAGGCTGGTATAGAATAGTGGTGAGATTTGGTAGATATAGGACTAGGAACGCTTATAATTTGGTATAATGTTAATTTTATTTTATTTTATTTTATTTTTTTTATGTTATAGGAGCTTGAGAATAGAATAAGATGAGGTTTTATTATTGATGCATTTAGGTTGCGATGGAACATGAGGAGACATTGGCAAATATGGCTAGGAATACACGCCAGAGTCAAGTGAATCGACGGACTGGTAATAACAATCGGCGAGGGAACGTGACTACTAATGATAGTGGTTCTCAAGCAGTCGGAGGAAATCAGGGGCAAGAGTTGGGACAACAAGAACAAGCTGCAATCCCCAATCCAATTGAAATGGTTCAAGTGCTTCAGACGTTGGCCGGGGTGGTGCAACAACAAACCACCATAGGGAATAACTTGACTAGACTTATGGAGCAACAACAGCGGATGCAGCCAGGTGTTGGGCCACAAAACCCACGTTGTAACATCACTGAGTTTAAAAAGATAGCCTTGGCATTTGACGGAGCCACAGACCCTTTGGAGGCTGAAAAATGGTTGACAGAAATGGAAAAGTTGTTTCCCGTTTTTGAGTGTACGGATGATCAGAATGTGACCTATGCTACGTTTATGCTACAAGGATAGCTAATGATTGGTGGCGAGATGGAGAAGCGCATACGAGCATGATGTCAACCCCTATACATGGGAAAGGTTTAAGAATGCATTCAATGAGAAATACTTCCTAGGGTGTTCGTCTACAAAAACAGAGGAATTTTGAAGTTAGAGCAAGGGAATAAGGCGGTTTGCAGAATATGAAGCCGAGTTCTGAAGTTGTCTAAATTTGCATCGACATTTGAAGCGACGAGGATAGCGAGCACGAAAGTTTGAAGGTGGGCTAAGAACGAACATTATGCAAATTGGTTCCTTTCGAGTTACCTACTTTTGGGCGGTGTTGAATAAGGCTTTGTTGGTTGAGAGTGGCCTCACTAGAGCCCAAGAAGAGAAAGAAGAGAATTATAAAAGAGGCCTAGTTCTTCCAACTTCCAAACTAACGGTTGAAGGGCAATGCTAAGAGACAAAACACTTCTTCGCTTGGGAGTTGGGGAAGTCGAACTATGGGTAGTAGTGTTGATAAGAAGAATGATCAGGTACAATGCACTAGGTGTAATGGATTCCATCGGGATGGTGAGTGTCGTTGGAATACTGGGGCTTGTTTCTCTTGCGAACGAGGGCACAGATGGTGATTGCCCTCACCGGAAGGGGCATGAGATTGAATAGAAAACATGGACAAATAAAGGAGCATCAACAGACAAAGGGTCTTCAGGAAGTCAAAAGAAAAATGGAGGTCATAAGCCAAAGACTCAGGGTCGAGTGTACGCACTCACGCAACAAGATGTCCAGACTTCCAACACGGTGGTGTCAGGTACTGTTTTAGTGTCTTCTGTTTATGCACATGTGTTATTTGATTCTGGCGCTACAAATTCATTTGTGTCTATGGGATTTGTTGAGAAACATGGATGGAAATGTGTCTCTAGAGAGATCGACTTATGTGTTGAAACCCCAATAGGAGGTGTTATGGTTGCTGACTTAGTTTGCAAATCTCGTGTGGTTAGTATAGATGACAGAAAATTGCTTGTAGACTTAACTGTTTTAGATATGCGGGACTTTGACATAATTCTTGGAATGGATTGGTTGGCAACCAATTATGCTTCTGTTGATTGTCGAGGCAAAAGGGTAGTATTTCAGATTCCTAATCAACCAGAATTTTGTTTTGTGGGTAGTGGAGTTAACACTCCTCTTCTGGTAATCTCAGCTTTGCAAGCTAGACGGTTGTTAAGGAATGGTTGCGAGGGCTATTTAGCTTCTGTGAGAGATACCGTGAGGTGAATTGAAGTTAGAGGACATTCTAGTTGTGACGCAATTTCCCGATGTTTTTCCTGAAGAGTTACCGGCGTTGCCACTAGGTAGAGAAATTGAGTTTGCCATTGAATTGATGCGATGCAGTCCTATCTCCAAGGCTCCGTGTCGGATGGCTCCAAAGAGAGTTGAAAGAGTTGAAGGAAAGCGATTCACGAGTTACTAGATAAGGGCTTTATTAGGCCTAGTGTTTCTCCTTAGGGTGCGCCCGTTTATTTGTGAAAAAGAAGGATGGTAGTTTTCGCCTTTGCATTGATTATCGAGAGTTGAACAAGGTGACAATCCGAAATAAATATCCTTTGCCTAGGATAGATGACTGTTTGATCGGTTGCAAGGAGCACAAGTCTTTTCTAAGATTGACCTTCGTTACGCTATCATCGGTTGAAGGTTAAGGCGAAAGATATACCTAAGACAACCTTAGAACTAGATATGGGCATTATGAATTTTTAGTGATGCCGCGTTTGGGTTGACCAATGCGCTGACTTTTATGGATTTAATGAGCAGTATTTAAACCCTTCTTAGATCGGTTTGTGGTAGTTTTATTGATGACATTCTTGTGTACTCGAAGAGTAAAGAGCAAAGACGAAGAACATTTGAGAATAGTGTTGCAGATATTAAGGAGAAGAAATTATTTGCTAAATTAAAGAAGTGTGAATTTTGGTGGAGAGTGTATCATTTTTGGGTCATGTGATATCTAGAGATGGGGTGTCTGTTGACCCCAAGAAAGTAGAGGCGGTGGTAGAGTGGAATAGGCCTACTAGTGTCACTTTGAAATTGTAGCTTCTTGGGTTTAGCGAGTTATTATAGAAGGTTTGTTGAGGATTTTCCCGATTCTATATGCCTTTGACTCGTTTAACACAAAAAGGGGTTAAATTTGAATGGTCCGATGATTGTGAGAAGAGTTTCCGGGATCTAAAGAGTCGATTGGTGTCTGCTCCGATTTGTAGTTCGTCAGGAGATGAAGGTTTTACTATCTATAGTGATGCATCGAAGATGGGCTTGGGTTGGGTCCTGATGCAGAAGGATAAGGTAGTGGCATATGCGTCTAGGCATTTGAAGCCAATGGAGCAAAATTATCCTACACATGATTTGGAGTTGGTCAGTGGTGTTTGCATTGAAAATCTGGAGGCACTACTTGTATGGGGTGAAATGTGAGATATTCACTGATCATAAGAGTTTGAAGTATATTTTCACTCAAAAAGAATTGAATATGAGGCAAAGGCGATGGTTGGAGCTATTAAAGGACTATGATTTGACTATCAATTATCATCCAGGAAAAGCCAATGCAGTGGCGGATGCCTTGAGTAGAAAGACCCCGAGTAATTTGGCTACCTTGATCACCGACCAAAAGAATATCTTGGAGGACTTACAGAGGTTGAATATTGAGATTAGATGGCACAATCATGGAGTGCAGTTGACAAACCTTAGGGTTCAACCCACATTGATTGATAGAATTAAAGATGCTCAAGGAAGAGACCCTCAGTTGCAAAAACTTAAAATTTGAAATGGAAATAGACTCTGAGATGGAATTTTGTATGCATAAAGATGGAACCTTGAGATTTGGAGAGAGGTTGTGTGTGCCTAATGATTTAGAGCTCAAGAGAGAAATCCTAAGAGAAGCTCACAGCTCAGGATATACTGTACATCCAGGAAGCACTAAAATGTATAAAGACTTGAAGAGGAACTTTTGGTGGAATAATATGAAGAGGGAAATTGCTCAGTATGTTGCTCAATGTTTGGTATGTCAACAAGTGAAAGTTGAACATCAGAGACCTGCAGGTAAGTTACAACCTCTTCCTATTCCCGAATAGAAGTGGGAACATATTACCATGGATTTTGTGACAGGGTTGCCTAGGACCCAAGGTGGTAACAATGCTATTTGGGTTATCGTTGATCGATTGACCAAATCCGCTCACTTTCTAGCTTTTAAGGTAGGGTTCTCCTTAGAGAAGTTTGCAAAATTGTATATCAAGGAGATTGTGAAGTTGCATGGTATTCCGTGACCATAGTGTCGATAGAGATAGCGATTTGTATCTATGTTTTGGAGGAGTTTGCATACGACTTTGGGCACTAGTTTGAATTTTAGCATCGCTTTCATCCTCAAAGCGATGGACAATCGAGAGAGAACTATTCAAACCTTGGAAGACATGTTGAGGGCTTGTGTTATCGATCTTGGAGGTTCTTGGGATGAGCATTTGGCCTTAGTAGAATTCTCTTATAATAACTTTTATCATGCGAGCATTCGATGGCACCATATGAGGCTTTATATGGACGAAAGTGTAGATCACCTATTTGTTGGGATGATGTGGGTGAAAGGAAGTTGTTAGGGCTGAGATTGTGCAACAAAGCGGTGGACAAGATCAATCTTATTAGAGAGCGACTTCGCGGCCGCAGTAAACGAAAAAGTTATGCAGATAACAGAGACGTGATTTGGTGTTTGGGGTTGGAGACCACGTATTCCTTAAGGTGTCTCCTATGAAAGGAGTAATGAGGTTTGGTGTTCGTGGTAAATTGAGTCCTAGATTTGTTGGGCCATTTGAGGTTTTAGATCGAATTGGTGAGGTAGCTTACAGACTTGCCCTACCACCTTCACTAGTTGGAGTTCATAATGTTTTTCATGTCTCAATGTTAAGGAAGTATATACCGGATCCTAGTCATGTGATTGATCATGCACCGTTGCAGTTTAAGGAGGATTTGACATATGAGGAACACCCTATACGAATTGTTGATAGGAAGGAACATGTTTTGAGGCGTCGAGTCATTCACTATGTTAAGGTTCAATGGAGTAATCACTCGGAAAGAGAAGCTACATGGGAACTTGAGGATGAAATGAGACAAAAGTATCCACAACTTTTTGAGACTCCAGGTATGTCAAATTTCGAGGACGAAATTTCTTTTAAGTGGGGAAGAATGTAAAATCCAAATTTTTATGTGTAGAATTATTTTTGGATAAAGTAGTAATTAAATTAATTTATATGGGTCATTTTAGTAATATCAAGGAATTAGTTATGAGGTGGTTTGTTTTTAATTTTTATTACTTAGAGTTTGTAATTTTGGGAGATTGGGTTATGGGCCCACTTGGGCTTTAGGTCTTGGAAACATAGAAGCTCAAACAAATAGGGGTTTTTGATGTTGTGGCTGCTGCGGCAGATCTAGCAATAGAAAAAAAAAAAAAAAAAAAAAAAAAAAAAGAGAAAAAGAAGAAGAAGAAAAGAAAAGAAAGAAAATTTATAGATTGGTGATTTTGATCTAATCATCTCTTGGAGGTAAGATTTGTTTTATGGTACTCCTAACTATTTCTTTAGACATAGTATCTTGTATGTTGATTGGGTGTATGTGTTTTGGGGTTTTGGAATTTACTTGTAGACTATAGGATTAGATTATTACATTATAAAGAAAAGAATGATGGTTGCATCTTGGTGATCAATAATAATTGTTTATGTGGTGTAATATTTTATTAGGTTTGTGAGATTGAGGTGGATCTTGGTAATTTAAGATTAGCTTGGGAAATATTATTTTAGCTGTTTGAGGTAAGTAACCCTCTATCCTTTGTTGGTTCATTTTTATTCCTATCGAATCGTTTAAAATCATAAATATTTATTTATAGCATTCATGTTCTCTTAAAATAAAATATGGGTCAAGTATAAAACAACATCGAAAATTATTATGAAAATTATTTGAATATTTTGTGGAACTATTATGAAAATTGTACTAAATGTTTATTCTGAAAATATCGAATATTTCATTTAAAAGTTGTGTATTGTTTGAATTTTAAACATCACTCTAGTCTGACTATGATTTGGACCCTAGCCAATAGGGGTTATTTATTGGCACAGAAACTAGTTTCTTTTGGGGCTTTACCACCGGCCTATGTGTGGTTCTGGGCCTTGTCACGGGCTAAGTGACCGTAGTCATTAAGACTTGGATTTTTTTTTTTGAATCGAATCATTGAACCATCTGAATATCGAACCATCGATTTGAACAACGAATTACTTTGAATTATCTTGTTGGCTTTTCATTTAAAATGTATTTGTACATTGTTTATTTTTAGCTATGAAACCATCTTACAAATAATTGTTCATTTATTGAACTGTAGAAAAATTTATATTTATTGGTTATCGATTTATTTATTTATTTATTTTTGTATACTTGATCCAGCTGGCAGTGATGGTTGGTTATTTACTGGGCTATCTAGCTTACACTTTTTTTTTTTCAGATTCTGAAGAGTAGAGCTCATGATTTTTTTACATATGGGAGTCTTAGAGTAGGGCTATGGATTAAGTACTTGGATTATTATTTTGTTAATGGATTTTAATAGTGGACTTGGTGGAAAATTATCATAATGTGCCAAGAGTAGAACTATGATTTAAGTACTTGGATTATTGTTTTGTTAATGGGTTTTGTTAGTGGACTTGGTGGATAATTTCATACGATAAGAATAATCAATTTTTGTGGATTTTAGCATTATGACAATTTAAGGATTTATTTTGAGTATTTTACATTGTGGGTTATGTGATTGGATTCTTAGCCTTGCATGCTCACTTTTATGAGTGTGCGGCGTTGTCACGGAGCTTGGGGCGTGACATGTATATAAACATAGTAACCCCCGTAAACCCTCTTCATCTTTCTAAAACCTTCCCTCTCTTCTACAAAATCATCAATGGAAACAAACCCATCTCGTTCAAGCACTCATTCTCCGGTTTCCGAGCCAATGGCTTCAACCTGAACCATGAATCACTCAAACCCCATTAACATCAGAGACCAAATTAAAATAACTGGGACCAAATTGATACATCGTGTAAATTATAGGGACCAAATTGACACATTGTGTAGCCTTTTCGTCCACCAAACTTAACAACCATTATTTATTGTACTAAAATGACACATTCTGTTAAATTAAGGGGCAAAATAGTGCAAATTGAAGCAACATGACCAAATTGACACATCGTGTAAATTACAGAGACCATTTGCATAATTTACCCCAAAGTCTATAATCAAAATCACCCAAAATCCAATATCACATTTGTGATCTAATTTTATTAAAAATAAACTATAAATACGCCTCATAAAATTTACTTGAAATACTAATTGCCCGTTACAGTTATAAATATTGCATCTCACCCTTTAAATTTTATAATTGCATAATAAATTGCTCCTTTCATTAATTAATAATTTTTAATGATGTCATCAATATACTTCAATAGACAGTTCTGATTATATTAAATGGCAAATTTTGACAGAAGGGTTTTTATAATTTTCAGAATTACAGAGAACAATCTATATTTTAAGTAAATTGAAAAGGTATACTTGCAATTTATCATTTTTAAAACAAATATAATTTAATTATGTGAATAATAATATTTAGTTAATGGTATCTTAATAAATCCTAGAGAATGAACTATATAAATTTTATTGGTCAGCCCAAATTGAACCTCACTTAACAAGCACCAAATCCATTAAACAAGAAAAAAGAAGTTTATAATTTATGAACACGCGTGACTTGTAACAAAAACTATATGTCCCAATCTTACGAGGATTTGATTTAGGAAACCATTTTGATCTCACTTTCCTATTATGAATCTGATTCCGCATATTTAGCATTATTTATACATGTATATAAACATAGCAACCCCCGAAAACTCTATTCATCTTTCTAAAACCTTCACTCTCTTCTACAAAATCATCAATGGAAACAAACCCATCTCCTTCAACCACTCATTCTCTGGTTTCCGAGCCAGTGGCTTCAACTTTAACCATGAATCCTTCAAACCCCATTACCATCAGAGACCAAATTAAAATAACAGAGACCAAATTGATACATCGTGTAAATTATAGGGATGAAATTGACACATTGTGTAGACTTTCCGTCCACCAAACTTAATAACCGTTTTTATTGGACTAAAATGACATAGTCTGTTAAATTAAGGGGCAAAATCGAGCAAATTGAAACAACATGACCAAATTGTCAAATCGTGTAAATCACAGAGACCATTTGCATAATTTACCCCAAAGTCTATAATCAAAATCACCCAAAATCCAATATCACATTTGTGATCTAATTTTCTTAAAAATAAATTATAAATACACTTCATAAAATTTACTTAAAATACTAATTGCCCCTTACAGTTATAAATATTGCATCTCACCCTTTAAATTTTATAAGTGCATAATAAATAGCTCCTTTCATTAATTAATCATTAAGTTAATTAATAATTTTTAATGATATCATCAATATACTTCAATAGACAGTTCTGATTATATTAAATGGCAAATTTTGACAGAAGTTTTTTATGATTTTCAGAATTACAGAGAACAATCTATATTTTAAGTAAATTTAAAAGGTATACTTGTAATTTATCATTTTTAAAACAAATATAATTTAATTATGTGAATAATGATATTTAGTTAATGGTATCTTAATAAATCGTAGAGAATGAACTGTACAAATTTTATTGGTGAGCCCAAATTGAACCTCACTTAACAAGCACCAAATCCATTAAACAAGGAAAAAGAAGTTTATAATTTATGAATACGCGTGACTTGTAACAAAAACTATATGTCCCAATCTTACAAGGATTTGATTTAGGAAATCATTTTGATCTCACTTTCCTATTATGAATCTGATTCCGCATATTTAGCATTATTTATACATGTATATAAACATAGCAACCCCCGAAAACCCTATTCATCTTTCTAAAACCTTCACTCTCTTCTACAAAATCATCAATAGAAACAAACCCATCTCCTTCAACCACTCATTCTCCGGTTTTCGAGCCAGTGGCTTCAACTTTAACCATGAATCCTTCAAACCCTATTACCATCAGAGATCAAATTAAAATAACAGAGACCAAATTGATACATCGTGTAAATTATAGAGATCTAATTGACACATTGTGTAGACTTTCCGTCCACCAAACTTAATAACCGTTTTTATTGGACTAAAATGACACAGTCTGTTAAATTAGGGGGCAAAATAGAGCAAATTGAAACAACATGACCAAATTGACAAATCGTGTAAATTACAGAGACCATTTGCATAATTTACCCCAAAGTCTATAATCAAAATCACCCAAAATCCAATATCACATTTGTGATCTAATTTTCTTAAAAATAAATTATAAATACACTTCATAAAATTTACTTAAAATACTAATTGCCCCTTACAGTTATAAACATTGCATCTCACCCTTTAAATTTTATAATTGCATAATAAATAGCTCATTTCATTAATTAATCATTAAGTTAATTAATAATTTTTAATGATATCATCAATATGCTTCAATAAATAGTTCTGATTGTTTTATTGTTGTATATTAATTGGCAAATTTTGACAGAAGGGTTTTTATAATTTTCAAAATTACAGAGAACCATCTATATTTTAAGTAAATTTAAAAGGTATACTTGTATTTTATCTTTTGTAAAACGATTATAATTTAATTATGTGAATAATAATATTTAGTTAATGGTATCTTTATAAATCTTAGAGAATGAAAGTACAAATTTTATTGGTGAGCCCAAATTGAACCTCACTTAACAAGCACCAAATGCATTAAACAATAAAAATAAAGTTTATAATTTATGAACTCGCGTGGGTTATAACAAAAACTATATGTCCCAATCTTATAAGGATTTGATTTAGGAAACCATTTTGATCATTATGAATCTGATTCCGCATATTTAGCATTAGTTATACATGTATATAAACATAGCAACCCCCGTATACCCTATTCATCTTTCTAAAACCTTCATTCTCTTCTACAGTATCATCATTGGAAACAAACCCATCTCCTTCCAGCACTCATTCTCCGGTTTCCAAGCCAGTGGCTTCAACTTCAACCATGAATCCCTCGAACCCCATTACCATCAGAGACCAAATTAAAATAACAAAGACCAAATTGATACATCGTGTAAATTATACGGACCAAATTGATACATTGTGTTGACTTTCCATCCACCAAACTTAACAACAGTTATTTATTGGACTAAAATGACACAGTCTATTAAATTAAGGGGCAAAATAGAGCAAATTGAAACAACATGACCAAATTGACACATCGTGTAAATTACAGAGACCATTTGCATAATTTACCCCATAGTCTATAATCAAAATCACCCAAAATCCAATATCACATTTGTGATCTAATTTTCTTAAAAATAAATTATAAATACACTTCATAAAATTTACTTCAAATACTAATTGCCCCTTACAGTTATAAATATTGCTTCTCACCCTTTAAATTTTATAATTGCATAATAAATAGCTCCTTTCATTAATTAATCATTAAGTTAATTAATAATTTTTAATGATATCTTCAATATTGTAACGCCCTCAAAAGTAATAACATTAAAACCCATCAATTTAGACATGCATTGATATAAAAGGGCAAATATTCTTCTATTCATCAGAGTAATTATTTACAATGAGTATTACATGTGAACAACAAAAGCAAATGCCCTACGGGCTTACAGCTTTCCAAGTTAACACTTGGTTACAAAAAAAGAGAGTACTAACTCAAATACACATTAAGCCATTGGCTTGGATTTACATGTAAGACATCCTAAATATAACAAAACGACAAAAGTCTGTCTGCCGCTAGCCTCCCAAGCTATGTCCTTGGAGGTGGCATGCTACATGTACCTGAAAATGATGTCCCATAAATGGTGAGCCACAGCCCAGTAGAAATACACTAAACCAGCTATGAACAATGACTAAAAGATTAGCAGTTGATAGATGGTCAACACAGATACATCCACTTATATCACATTCTGGTTTCTTGACATTAAGTCGATGTTACGTTTCATTTCCCATTTCTTTTTCAGCGTTGAGTTTGAAAACAAGGCTCAACACTTAGCCAAATAACTTAATGAGATTTAGACCCATCTTTAAAACACTTTCAAAATTCATGATGGATACACATTTTAAAACTCTATCGATAACACATAAACCATTTCCACACCTTACGAAAGATACACATTTCGGTGTTGCATCAACATAACATTGAATCACTTCTATACTTTACAATTGATAACGATATACATTTTAGTGCTATATCAAATCAATTCGAACACTTCCATAATCAACACTTGATACACATTGTAGTGCTGTATCAATGTCACACAGAATCCGGTTTAGAGGTTCATCCCCTATCTAACCCTAAACCGTGGAGTACATCCCCTATCTCCTCCCACACAACACATGTATATAAACATAGATCATATACAATCAATCAATACATAAAGTTAATGTATTGTTCTAGTCGCTATATTCGATAGCATACCCAATCGATTAGTTTTAGTTTGTCTAATCATCATGCATTGTCTACAACAATCAAGACTATCCTCCACCGATAGCCCAAAGAGTTATTTTTCTATACCGAAAATAAATGCACCAAATGGATATATAATCCACATTTCAACTAGGTGAGCGATGAATGAATCTAACTACACCCTTTAATCCAATACACATCCAACTCCAACATTCTCAATTCAATTCCTCTTTTCTTCAAATTAATTATACCAATTAATTTATCAATGTAATTAGGGCATTTCCTATAATTAACATCACAACCCTAAGGTTCCATTTTCACTAATAATCCAATATTGATCTCATTTCTCTATGCCAAACATGCATATAAGTTTATATAAACAAAACCCCAACTTTTGTAAAGTTACACAAAGGCCCAAAATTTCTCAAAATTACCCAACAATTCCCAACTCATCAAAATCCCAAAATTCAAAGACAAAACTCATGAGAAGGAGTAGGATATCCCTACCTCAAATTCGGAGCTTAAAGGAAGAAGATGACGAAACTCAAAGTGCTCCAAAACTCAATATATTCGGATCAAAATGTAGCCCTCGACGATCAACACAACTTTTGTAAAGGCCCAAGGTGAGGAAATTACTCCTACTAGATCAATACTTAGAGAGAAGTTGAGTTTTAGTGAGAGAAGCTCTCAAATGGCTGTTTCGGAAAAGTAAGAGAGAGAAAGGATGTTGAAAAGTGATTTAAAAAATGGAATCCCGAAGTTGATATAAAAATCGCTCCGCTCGAGCGTGGAAAACCTCGCTCGAGTGTCACTCACAAACTCTCGCTCGAGCATCAAAACTCCAGCTCGAGCGGCGAATAAACACTCCCTGAACTTTTGCTGAACCAGGTCCCCGCTCAAGCGTAAAACTCCCCGCTCGAGCATCACAAACAAACTTACGCTCGAGCGTCAAAATGCCTACTCGAGCGTCCAACACTGCAGAGGAAATACTGGAAGATGAAAAATCACGCTTAAGCGTCAAAACACCCGCTCGAGCAGAGAAGCAACAACGAAGGGTCCGCTCGAGCGTCAAAAGCTCTGCTCGAGCGTGCAGGCAAAAATCTAGGCAATTACTTTTTGTTTCTAAGTTCAACCAACCTGTTACAAACCTGCCTAACACATCAAATAACTCAAATACACAGTACGAAAGGATGCAAACGGGATATAAGCAGCTACTAACATCCACGGAAACAAGTCTGGGTCACTATACACAAGGGGTAAAACCCGGGATAGATATAAATATACTTCAATAAACAGTTCTGATAGTTTTATTGTTGTATATTAAATGGCAAATTTTGACAGTAGGGTTTTTATAATTTTCAGAATTACAGAGAACAATCTACATTTTAAGTAAATTTAAATGGTATACTTGTAATTTATCATTTTTAAAACAAATATAATTTAATTATGTGAATAATGATATTTATTTAATGGTATCTCAATAAATCTTAGAGAATGACCTATACAAAGTTTATTGGTGAGCCCAAATTGAACCTCACTTAACAAGCACCAAATCCATTAAACAAGAAAAAAAAAGTTTATAATTTATGAACATGCGTGACTTATAACAAAAACTATATGTCCTAATCTTACAAGGATTTGATTTAGGAAACCATTTTGATCTCACTTTCCAATTATGAATCTGATTACGCATATTTAGCATTATTTATACATTTATATAAACATAGCAACCCCCGAAAACCCTATTCATCTTTCTAAAACCTTCACTCTCTTCTACAAAATCATCAATGGAAACAAACCAATCTCCTTCAACCACTCATTCTCCGGCTTCCGAGCCAGTGGCTTCAACTTCAACCATGAATCCCTCAAACCCCATTACCATCAGACACCAAATTAAAATAACAGAGACCAAATTGATATATCGTGTAAATTATAGAGACCAAATTGACACATTGTGTAGACTTTCTGTCCACCAAACTTAACAACCGTTATTTATTGGACTAAAATGACACTTAAATTAAGGGGCAAAAGAGGGCAAATTGAAACAACATGACCAAATTGACACATCCTGTAAATTACAGACACCAATTGCATAATTTACCCCAAAGTCTATAATCAAAATCACCCAAAATCCAATATCACATTTGTGATCTAATTTTCTTAAAAATAAATTATAAATACACTTCATAAAATTTACTTAAAATACTAATTGCCCCTTACAGTTATAAATATTGCATCTCACCCTTTAAATTTTATAATTGCATAATAAATAGCTCCTTTCATTAATTAATCATTAAGTTAATTAATAATTTTTAAAGATATCATCAACATACTTCAATAAACAGTTCTGATCGTTTTATTGTTGTATATTAAATGGCAAATTTTGACAGAAGGGTTTTTATAATTTTCAGAATTACAGAGAACAATCTATATTTTAAGTAAATTTAAAAGGTATACTTGTAATTCATCATTTTTACAACAAATATAATTTAATTATGTGATTAATGATGTTTAGTTAATGGTATCTTAATAAATCTTAGAGAATGAACTGTACAAATTTTATTGGCAAGCCCAAATTGAACCTCACTTAACAAGCACCAAATCCATTAAACAAGAAAAAAGAAGTTTATAATTTTTGAACACACATGAGTTGTAACAAAAACTATATGTCCCAATCTTACAAGGATTTGATTTAGGAAACCATTTTGATCTCACTTTCCTATTATGAATCTGATTCCGCATATTTTGCAATATTTATACATGCATATAAACATAGCAACCCCCGTAAACCCTATTCATCTTTCTAAAACCTTCACTCTCTTCTACAAAATCATCAACGGAAACAAACCCATCTCCTTCAAGCACTCATTCTCCGGTTTCCGAGTCAGTGGCTTCAACTTGGTCCATGAATCCCTCAAACCCCATTACCATCAAAAACCAAATTAAAATAAAAGAGGCCAAATTGATACATCGTGTAAATTATAGGGGCCAAATTCACACATTGTGTAGACTTTCCGTCAACCAAACTTAACAACCGTTATTTATTGGACTAAAATGGCACAGTCTGTTAAATTAAGGGGCAAAAGAGAGCAAATTGAAACAACATGATCAAATTGACACATCGTGTAAATTACAAAGACCATTTGCATAATTTACCCCAAAGTCTATAATCAAAATCACCCAAAATCCAATATCACATTTGTGATCTAATTTTCTTAAAAATAAATTATAAATACACCTCATAAAATTTACTTAAAATACTAATTGCCCCTTACAGTTATAAATATTACATCTCACCCTTTAAATTTTATAATTGCATAATAAATAGCTCCCTTCATTAATTAATAATTAAGTTAATTAATAATTTTTAATGATATCATCAACATACTTCAATAAACAGTTCTGATCGTTTTATTGTTGTATATTAAATGGTAAATTTTGACAGAAGGGTTTTTATAATTTTCAGAATTGCAGAGAACAATCTATATTTTAAGTAAATTTAAAAGGTATACTTGTAATTCATCATTTTTACAACAAATATAATTTAATTATGTGATTAATGATGTTTAGTTAATGGTATCTTAATAAATCTTAGAGAATGAACTGTACAAATTTTATTGGTGAGCCCAAATTGAATCTCACTTAACAAGCACCAAATCGATTAAACAAGAAAAAAGAAGCTTATAATTAATGAACACGCGTGAGTTGTAACAAAAACTATATGTCCCAATCTTATAAGGATTTGATTTAGGAAACCATTTTGATCTCACTTTCTTATTATGAATCTGATTCCGCATATTTAGCATTATTTATACATGTATATAAACATAGCAACCCCCGTAACCCTATTCATCTTTCTAAAACCTTCACTCTCTTCTACAAAATCATCAACGGAAACAAACCCATCTCCTTCAACCACTCATTCTCCGGTTTCCGAGCCAGTGGCTTCAACTTCGACCATGAATCCCTCAAACCCCATTACCATTAGAGACCAAATTAAAATAAAAGAGACCAAATTGATACATCGTGTAAATTATAGGGGCCAAATTGACACATTGTGTAGACTTTCCGTCCACCAAACTTAACAACCGTTATTTATTGGACTAAAATGACACAGTCTGTTAAATTAAGGGGCAAAAGAGAGCAAATTGAAACAACATGACCAAATTGACACATCGTGTAAATTACAAAGACCATTTGCATAATTTACCCCAAAGTCTATAATCAAAATCACCCAAAATCCAATATCACATTTGTGATCTAATTTTCTTAAAAATAAATTATAAATACACTTCATAAAATTTACTTAAAATACTAATTGCCCCTTACAGTTATAAATATTGCATCTCACCCTTTAAATTTTATAATTGCATAATAAATAGCTCCTTTCATTAATTAATCATTAAGTTAATTAATAATTTTTAATGATATCATCAATATTCTTCAATAAACAGTTCTGATTGTTTTATTGTTGTATATTAATTATAGCTTATGCCCAAACAATTTTATATTATAACTTTCATTTCCACTTATTCTCAAAGCATATCGAATAAGTTGATTTCTGACTTCCACAAAGCTATAAGCTATAAGCTAAACCAAACATATCAAAACAGCTTAAATTAAGCTGAAAGCTGAAAATAAGTGCTGACAAACATGGCCTAAATGGCAAATTTTGACAGAAGTGTTTTTATAATTTTCGGAATTACAAAGAACAATCTATATTTTAAGGAAATTTAAAAGGTATACTTGTAATTTATCATTTTTAAAACGAATATAATTTAATTATGTGATTAATGATATTTAGTTAATGGTATCTTAATAAATCTTAGAGAATGAACTATACAAATTTTATTGGTGAGCCCAAATTGAACCTCACTTAACAAGCACCAAATCCATTAAACAAGGAAAAAAAAGTTTATAATTTATGAACACGCTTGAGTTGTAACAAAAACTATATGTCCCAATCTTACTAGGATTTGATTTTGGAAACCATTTTGATCTCACTTTCCTATTATGAATCTGATTCCGCATATTTAGCATTATTTGTACATTTATATAAACATAGCAACCCTCGAAAACCCTATTCATCTGTCTAAAACCTTCACTCTCTTCTACAAAATCATCAATGGAAACAAACCCATCTCCTTCAAGCACTCATTCTCCGGTTTCCGAGCCAGTGGCTTCAACTTCGACCATGAATCCGTCAGACCCCATTACCATCAGAGACCAAATTGATACATCGTGTAAATTATAGAGACCAAATTGACACATTGTGTAGACTTTCCGTCCACCAAACTTAACAACCGTTATTTATTGGACTAAAATGACACAGTCTGTTAAACTAAGGGGCAAAATAGAGCAAATTGAAACAACATGACCAAATTGACACATCGTGTAAATTACAGAGACCATTTGCATGATTTACCCCAAAGTCTATAATCAAAATCACCCAAAATCCAATATCACATTTATGATCTAATTTTCTTAAAAATAAATTATAAATGCACTTCATAAAATTTACTTAAAATACTAATTGCCCTTACAGTTATAAATATTGCATCTCACCCTTTAAATTTTATAATTGCATAATAAATAGCTCCTTTCATTAATTAATAATTTTTAATAATATCATCAATATACTTCAATAAACAGTTCTGATTGTTTTATTGTTGTATATTAAATGACAAATTTTGACAGAAGGATTTTTATAATTTTCAGAATTACAGAGAACAATCTATATTTTATGTAAATTTAAAAGGTATACTTGTAATTTATCATTTTTAAAACAGATATAATTTAATTATGTGATTAATGATATTTAGTTAATGGTATCTTAATAAATCTTAGAGAATGAATTGTACAAATTTTATTGGTGAGCCCAAATTGAACCTCACTTAACAAGCACCAAATCCATTAAACAAGAAAAAAGAAGTTTATAATTTATGAACACGCGTGAGTTGTAACAAAAACTATATGTCCCAATCTTACAAGGATTTGATTTAGGAAACCATTTTGATCTCACTTTCCTATTATGAATCTGATTCCGCATATTTAGCATTATTTATACATGTATATAAACATAGCAACCCCCGTAAACCCTATTCATCTTTCTAAAACCTTCACTCTCTTCTACAAAATCATCAATGGAAACAAACCCATCTCCTTCAAGCACTCATTCTCCGGTTTCCGAGCCAGTGGCTTCAACTTCAACCATGAATCCCTCAAACCCCATTACCATCAGAGACCAAATTAAAATAACAGAGACCAAATTGATACATCGTGTAAATTATAGGGACCAAATTGACACATTGTGTAGACTTTCCGTCCACCAAACTTAACAACCGTTATTTATTGGACTAAAATGACACAGTCTGTTAAATTAAGGGGCAAAATAGAGCAAATTGAAACAACATGACCAAATTGACACATCGTGTAAATTACAGACACCATTTGCATAATTTACCCCAAAGTCTATAATCAAAATCACCCAAAATCCAATATCACATTTGTGATCTAATTTTCTTAAAAATAAATTATAAATACACTTCATAAAATTTACTTAAAATACTAATTGCCCCTTACAGTTATAAATATTGCATCTCACCCTTTAAATTTTATAATTGCATAATAAATAGCTCCTTTCATTAATTAATCATTAAGTTAATTAATAATTTTTAATGATATCATCAATATACTTCAATAAACAGTTCTGATAGTTTTATTGTTGTATATTAAATGGCAAATTTTGACAGAAGGGTTTTTATAATTTTCAGAATTACAGAGAACAATCTATATTTTAAGTAAATTTAAAAGGTATACTTGTAATTTATCATTTTTAAAACAAATATAATTTAATTATGTGAATAATGATATTTAGTTAATGGTATCTTAATAAATCTTAGAGAATGAACTGTACAAATTTTATTGGTGAGCCCAAATTGAACCTCACTTAACAAGCACCAAATCCATTAAACAAGAAAAAAGAAGTTTATAATTTATGAACACGCGTGAGTTGTAACAAAAACTATATGTCCCAATCTTACAAGGATTTGATTTAGGAAACCATTTTGATCTCACTTTCTTATTATGAATCTGATTCCGCATATTTAGCATTATTTATACATGTATATAAACATAGCAACCCCTGTAAATCCTATTCATCTTTCTAAAACCTTCACTCTCTTCTACAAAATCATCAATGGAAACAAACCCATCTCCTTCAAGCACTCATTCTCCGATTTCCGTGCCAGTGGCTTCAACTTCGACCATGAATCCCTCAAACCCCATTACCATCATCAACAACAACAACAACCAAGTCCTCCAAAAAGATCAAAGAAAAAAGGAAGAAATTTGGGTTTTCGGGTTATCTGTTGGGATCAATAACGATAAGTGTGATATGAAGAACTCGAAGCTGTATGAAGTAATGATGTCTCTGATCATGAAGAAGAGGAAGATTTCTGAGAGAGAAGAGGATTTTCAATCTTTTTTTCCATCCAAGAAAACAACTGACAATTACTTGTTGATCAAGCAAGAACTTGAAAGAAAGAGGATTGAAGATAGAATCAGAAGCTTCCGGTTCTACACTCACGAGGAGTGCAGATAAGAGATGTATTTGGGGGTGTCGACGAAGCTCAAGCTCTTTGAGGATCCATGGAAGATCAAGAAAACCCTAACATTAAGCGATGTGAATGAACATCTTTGTCAGCTCTTGTTGCGTGCGGGGTCAATGGACGAGCATATAATGGCGGTGTGGGGTGGAGAGAGGGTGGAGCATGTTAACAACATGCGCGGTGAGAGGGTGGTGGTTTGGGATTACGACACGGGTTGTGAACATGAATTGGTGTTTAAAAAATGGCACACGAGTAAGAGCTTTGTGTTGGTGGATAATTGGGTGACTCGGTTCGTGAGGAGGAGGGAGTTGAGGGATGGAGATGAAATCGGACTTTTTTGGGATGCTAGCAATTCAAGGTTCAGTTTTCGTGTTCTTGCTCGGAGAGTGTTAGGTTTCTGAATTAAGGTTTTGGCTCAAAAGGGTATCAGTCAAGTTTGTCTAGAAAAAGTTAGTGTTAATGCAAGAATGTGAATATCATAGGAGGAAGTATGATCTAAAGACAGAGTTCTAGTTTTCTGTTTTTGTTTTTATTTTTACTTCTTTATTTCTTTATTTTTTTTAAGGAGTGGAAGAAAGTATGCACAGGGCATGAACTTAAGCATATTAGTTTTTGTTTTGGGTAGTGGGATGGATTTGTTTTCGATCTTTAATTTGTACTGAATTTTTCTTTTCAATATAGTTTTATTCTATTCAAAAAATATACTATTGTCTTTCGAATTGTTTGATTGACTGAAAACACTAATATTATATACTCTAAATTTTACCATGTAAGTTTTCCGTTGAACTAATATAATTGCATTGCTAATAAAAAGAAAAAAGGAAAAAAAAATAGTATGTTAATGATTTTAATTGTTACAAATTGCACTCAAGAAAGTTAGTGTTTATGAAACAGTTTTAATTTTTCTCTATAATTATCTCTTATGAGATATTACCAAATCAATAAGACGAGAAAGAAGAAGTCAAACCAAAATAACTAATTCGAATTTCAAGAGTAAATTAATAATATTTTGTTTTTATATTTTATTATTTATATACGATATTATAATAAAATTTAATGAATTATAATCATAGTAATAAATCGACTAATAGTTAAAACATTCATTGTTCTCCTTGAGACTATCCTCAAAACTTTGACCTATTAAATAAGAGACCAAGAGGATTACATATAAATTTTTAACAATGTTAAAAATGCTAATCACAATAAAATAAAAAAAGAAAAGGAGATAGAAAAATTAACAAATATTAATATTTTATTATTATGTTGAATATAATACATATAAATTAAAAATAATGGACTACCCAAAAACTCATATTTGGTTTGGATTTCAAAAATTTATTTCAATTTTTTCTTAAAAAAATATTAGAAATTAATTTTATGAAAAAATCAAAAAGCACTTACCATTTTTATACAATTTTATATTTTTGGAGGGAAAAAATAAAGTTTAAAATTTTAAAAATATTTTTTTGATATTTATGTGTCAAATTAATTTATACAATTTTTTTATAAAAAAAAAATTAGAGAATGAAACCAGACAAGGTTTAATTAATGTCTGAGCCCGGGTTCGAACCGGGGACCTCTAGTGTGTGAGACTAGCGTGATAACCGACTACACCACCCAGACGATGTAGGTGCCTTGTAATTTTAATTATATATACTTAATGAAAAAATTATTTTATATATATATATATTTTTTCATTTCTCTAGATGGATACTAGAATCAAGTTTACAAGTTACCCATAACTTGAGTTTTTGCATAATCATAATTTTGTTAACGAATGGATTATTCATCTTACAGAGCACTTTGAATAAAGTATTCATACAAAAAAATTAAGATTATTAGACATTGGTAGAAATATGATCAAATTATTTGTCTTTAAAAAATAAACAATTTATTCTTAAAATCACATATATTATCTATTTTTTAAATGTAATAAATCTAATTTTTAGATAGATGATTTATTCAATGGGCTCAACAAGTTGAAATGTTCAAATCACTATAGTGGATCTTCAATAAGCCCACCAACCCCGACAACACCTAAAATGCCCCATTGGAAAGAATTCCTTTTAATTTTGAAATTATAATTCCACTAATGTGGTCGTGTTACCATTGATAAAATTTTAATTTGAGTTTGTTTTACTTTTCAAAAATTAAAAATATTTTTACTTAATTAATTACATTTGTTTTCCGTTCACTTCTATTTTCCACCAGATCAACCATCAAAAAACACAAAATATATATTTTGTAAAAAATATTTTCTGCCAAAACTAAAAAGAGCGTAAATGGAGTATACAAATCATTCTCAATTGTAATGGCATATTCGTGGACACTAGCATGACATATTCCATGACATATTCTCAACAATACTACATACCAAAAAATTATTAAAAAATTACTTAGAAAACTAAATCTATCTATTGAACACATTGTTTTAAGTGTAACTTACATCTCACTATCCATAGCCAACTACACTTCCTGCTAAGTCACACATTACTAGCTTTCAAGTCAAGTACCACATCATAGTAAGTTCGTTGATCGCGTTAGAAAAGGAAATGAAACCTAGAATCTTTACAATCACCAACACAAACCCTTGACACCTTAATATACGAAGATGGACATGATAATGAATCTCACCCTACAGAAGTTACATTATGATCATATCATCGATGGCTGTACAAGTATTTTGTGTAATGGAGGCCTGTGAATGGGTTAAAGGTGTGAGGAATGGTAGAGCAAATGGTTACAAACAAGAAGGTTTGCAAGAGTTCTTCCGTCGCCTAAGTAGTCTTCTTATTTACTGCCATCCTTTGCCGGTCTTGGTTGAAGAGGAGCTGCCAGCACTTGTTTTCTTTGAACCTGAGAAGCGAAAAATAAATATACTCTTGATTAAATTAATTGATCTTACAGTTAAGAGAGTAATGAGGAAATTGTTCTGTTGATCCCCCAAGAAAACAGTTAAAAGACTCAAAAACTCGTATTTTTTGTAAAATTAAGCATAGAGATCCAGCAATTATTCGTTGTTTTTTAGCACTTCAGAGCTTGCATTTCACAGGAGACAGAAAAATAATTGAATGGTTCTGAAATGGTCTATCAATAAAGTTGTTTTAGAAATCGTTTCCGGGAAAAAAAGTAAATAAACAAAAGGGGAATCGAATTGAGAATCAAAGAAAACAAAAAGGAAATGAAATATATATAACTAAGTACTTCTGGGAACAAAAATAAGTTTTACATTAAAGAAAAGATGTTACATACTTGATGAAACTTTTGAAAAGCCACTGGTCAATGACAACCGAGAGGATCCTTTATGTCCCTGCTTTTGTGGAGGTCTAGGAAGTTTAGCTGGCACACTGGGCCTGCAATCCACCATGATAGAAACAGAATTACATTGTCTAATCATGGTTGCTTACTATGTTGCGTAGCCAAGTAAAAGTTCTGATATTCCCAATTGCAAGCAAACACAAAAATGCAGAGAATCAAAATAAAAGTGTAATCTGCAACCAATCAAGAAGCTTAAATTTGGGAACTTTGTGTTACATGGACTCAATTATATAGGTGTCGGGTGCAGATTGTAGTGTTGGATTCTTGTAATTCTCATGTCTAAGGACACCAAGACACAATTAGATTTCACATGTCTTTAATGTTTTTTTATTTTTTAGGTCAAAAGTGATGATTATGAACTAAATATAGCATTTTATTCGTAAGATGAAAATCTTAATCATACTATCATAAACTCGACTAGAATGAGTGTCTAACATGGGTACTTCACAAATTTAGAAGAGTCCACATCGCCCAAGCCACAACACCAAATAGTACAGGAAAGCTGTATTAAAGAACATTAGAAAAGGAATTATGCTGGTTTTTCCGATGTGGATAACAAGAAATATGATATCAATCCCAAACCTGTCCAATAAATATAAGTAATGAACAAAAGAAAAGGCAAAACACAATAATACTTACGAGCAAAATTCCAGTAGACATTTTAAAATGTGAATGAGACGAGAAATATTTAGTGTATGCAAGAGATAAAATTCCAAACCAGTAAAAATTAAGAAGGCAGAAGAATTCACTAGCACTCTAACACTTGAGGACGAAAAGCACTCACTTTTCTGCGCTATCTATTCGTAGTTTTGCAGTTTCAGGGAAAAGAGTGAACTCCACAATACTATTCAACGAACCATCAGTTTCTGTTCCCATTGAAAGTTCACCATCAGATATGTCACTTAATCTCTCCTCATGATCTGCATCCCCAAATCCCAGAAGTTCAATGTCTTCCGTAAGATTTTGACTTCCATCTACTAAAGCAAGCCTTGATTCAATGTCTTCTGTGGGATTTTGACCTCCATCAGCTACAGCAAGTCTTGATTGTTGAAACAATTCGTTATGGTGTCTAAAGTCATCTGTTGACTGCTGAGAACCAGCTTCAGAATGCTTATCACTGTACTCTGAGCTATTGTCTCTATCAGAAACTGCTTTTTCAGCGAGTCCAGATCTTTTCCCCCCTGACAGTGCTCGGCTTTGCCGTGGAGAACCTATGGAATGTCTTCTTGGAGAAGAAGATCCATGCCGTGGTGAGCTCATACCTTGTCTCTCATCATTTACACTAGTTTTAACCAACCGCAACTTTCCAATCTCTTCATCTTTCTTAGCAACTGCATCCTTTAGCGAAGCCACCTGCAAAGTCAGCAGAAAATCAGAGAAATTCAAATTGGCTTCAAAAAAAGAAATCAGCTTCACAAAAATTTAACATATGTTCTTGAGTTTGTAATCAGATATATCCAATGAGCCATTTTACCAAATTGTTGCAATTGATATTCGATCCTGAAGAGAAGGAAAGCATTCTGGATTTTGTTTTTCAAAAATAAAAAGACATCAGTGCTCAAGCTTTGTATCCGGCCCACATCAGGTGGCCTTCTGGTACGGCTTTAAATAAGTCAAGCTGAGTAGCAGAGTGTTCGATCTCAGCTCGTTGAAAATTAATTGAGCTTGAGCTTGAAAACAAAAAATATATACACCCTTGTGTTCACAAGCCTACTTAAGCCGAGCAAGGGTTTGCTCAAGCACGGTTCAATTACTAAACAAGCCTAAAAATTTGGCTCAATATGATGGATAAATAGAAGTAAATTACCCCATGTTTGCCTCGTTTATCAATTCTATGAGTCTATACCATTTAGTGAAATTTACACTATGCACAGTAAAACAGGGAAAGGGCAAAAAAAATTTGAAGTGTATTCTACAATTTTTTTATTATTTTCACAATTAAAATTCGTCTCATTAAATCAATATAGCGAATAAACACTAGCAAATAAACACTGACAGTAAACTGCAGAAGTCCCAATAATGAAAATTATGAGTCATGAAAGAAACCAATATGAACCTGATCCATGAGTTCTCTGACACCTCTTCCCTCTTTGTTGCTCTGTGCAGCACCTAACTCAACACCAGAGACCCTCTCAGCAAACTTCAATGTACTTATAGTTTCAGAGTAGGACTCAACATCAGGATTGAGCTGCACAAACATGAGGGTCTTTGCTTGACCACCTATAATGTAAAACCACCACAGAAAATATGAAGAAGGATTAAAGAAAATGCTCAAAAAAATAATCAGTTTTAAACTTAAAATGGCTAAGCATGCCATGAAGCAGTATAGTTTATATTATGTGATCGCTTTGAAATGGGAAAGAACGTGGATGTACCAAGAGAACTTTGAAGGACTTGAGTTATTTTGCTATTTCGGTATGGAACATGAGGGCTCTTTTGTGCAAGAGCGAAGACCACATCTCCTAGAGCTGATAGCGATTTGTTTATATGTTGAGCTTCCCTTAGCCTGTCCCCTGTTGCTTCAGAGCGATCAACTCTTTCACTGCCAGCTAGATCTACCAAGTGTAGACTACCACGCAAAACAGCATCAGTCTCCAAATCCACACCACGAACATGAACAGTGAGGACACTGCAACATAAAACTTCAATAAAAATATGTCCAGGAACAAAGCTGTATATAGAGTAGGAAACAAACAAAACAACCTTTTTTTATAAATTGGAAATAAACAACTAATATCAGCAAGAAACCTGTGGGATCGGCTGCTTCTTTCATTTAGGGCAGTAGCACCTACAGACCTATTCATTAATCCAATAGTCATCAATTCCAAGACATCTGCAGTTGATGTAACAGGATGCATGCTAGCATCAGGGACAGCTAACCCATTTGGTTGGGCAGTATTCCAAATCCCAAGTGTGTGCAAGTCAAAGGAAACAAAAGTTCTATTATGCCAAAACAAAGAATGAAAAGAACAATGTTTACATTAAACCAAAAGCAAAGGCAACAAGAACAAAACATTGTAAAAATGATTTCATGGAAATACCAGTATTTTAAGAGTGTGTGTGCACGTGCGCGCTTGTGAGAGAGAGAGAGAGACAGAGAGAGAGAGAGGCAGAGACCACAGTTGATTAAAAGTGGCATTCAGCCATGTCATATAGACAAAATTTACGATGGAAAGGATATCTTTTCTGAGAAGTGTCACTAGAGAGTAAATCACGCACTTGTTCGTTATATATCTCAACCATTTGAACACCAACTTCATATGCGATGGAATTTTTTCTACTTTGTGAGATATGGAAAAGATCATTCAAAGCTCGATAATTGACTCCCCAATCCCCTTTAGATGATAAATTAGGACCAGTCTGAGAATAACAAACATAAGAGTGTAAGATATAATACTGAATAAATATATATATTTGTCTCCATAAATCATAGGAAATGGCACATACCATTGTATAAGTTTTTCCAGAACCAGTTTGACCATAGGCAAAGATGCAAACATTATATCCATCAAGAACAGATCGAATTAATGGTTGAGTGTCTAAAAATACCTCCTCTGCCAGCATATGGGTAATATGAGTAGTAAGTAAAAGTTGTATACCAAATAGGAGCAACTTTCTCAGATTGGAAACAAAGATGAAGAAATAACACCAAACTACACATGTTAAGGGTTAAAATAAAAACCTTGACTAGCTTCTGGACCAAACACCTTGTTAAATTTGAATAGTCGATGACTGTCTTTCCCTTGTTTCAAGGGATTTGCAACAACCAATTCCCCGTTCTCACCAATATATTCTATGGTCGTCCGTTTTTTACTTTGTCCAGGAAGGAAAGGCCGTATTCGGCAATAAACTCTAATATTTCCTATGCAACAGAAAGATAAAATAAATAAGCTAAAATCAATGTTGAATGGAACAACCAAGCGATAATATGCTCAGCATTGTACCTTTCAAGTCCTGAACCTCATTGTACAACTTCATATTTTCTGCAAGGACTGTATGGTAATTCTCAGCTGCAGCTATTAGTCCCTTAAGTTTCACCCCTGTCCATGGTGAAAGGTTTTACATTGTGAGCAAATGTCGTGCCCATAATAAATGCGCAAGCCTTAGTAATAGACAACCAATCTTAAACTCTCTCCCCTACCTAAGTGATGAAATTCTTCTGAGTAGATCCTTTGTGTCTTCAAAACTTCTCGCTTTATGGATTCAGAAGTCACCCTTAATCCCTAAGCAGTTCAATAACTTCATTCTCAAGTTAAATAAAGAAGCAGTATTAAGTTACAAAAGTGACAGTTAATGCAAACCTGAAGGGATCCAAACTGAGAATCCAGAATGCTCTTGTAGCCGTGTTTTTTCTTTCTCCATCTTAGTGATTTAGATTGTGAAAACACCTCAAGTTCTTTGACCTTATTCCTAGAATCAGTCAAAAGGCACTCAAGTTCCATTAACTTCTTCTCTAACTCCATTTTAGTTTCTGTAGCTTGTATTTCAAGTTGCAAGCAGCGCTTTTCATATGTATTTTTGGCCAATTCCAGTTCTTGCTTGAGTGCTGAAATTTGAATATCACTGTGATCTTTCTCTTTCGTTAGCCTAAGTATATCTTGCGCATGAACTTTTTTATTCTCCTCAATTTCGGTCTTTTCAATCTACAATAAGCAATCAAAAAATATATATTAGCTGCAATGCAAGCAGTATTTCACAAGCAACAGACAGGAACATTTTTACCACCAATAGCTCTACAGCTTAAGGTACCTGATTGCTCATTAATTAATACTATAGGTTTTTGCATGAAAAATTATGCCTTCTGAGAACAATCACAAAGATGAGTGGTTGATAAAACATTCTAAGAACAGGAAAAATACCAGCAAACCATAATTAACTGCAAGGGACATCGATGGGTAGTTTTTTCTTTCTTTCTTCATTCATTTTCTTTATTTCTTTATTTATTTTGGGTACTAATGAATACTGGATAGCTTTAAGACAAAGGTTATGCTAATGCAGTGAAGCCTGAAAAAAGGTTACAAACTTACAGGACAACAAAACAATGCATAGATTGGAGAAAATAACTATCAATATCCCTCAAAAACAAATAGAATCTATCAATTCATACTTATGGTATGAATTTTGACTGCGAGGGTGTAATATATTTTAACAAGGAAAATTTTCATCTAAAGACCTTCATGAGGAATAGGGACCACATTTTTTTTGATGATGGAAATCCGTTGATTCTAACATTGAACTCCACTCCATCATGTTGTGCAGTCTGTGCATTTAAGGTGCCTTTGAACCTTTAGTCATTCTGAACCTAAACGAAATGAAACCCCAGCAACCAGAGTGTCCTTGGAGGCAAAATATGTCAAAACTAGATATTATTACATCGTACAAATCATAGAAGATGATGCTAGAGGAATTCAAGCACACCATAAACCTTTGGAAGTGCGAACCATTATTAAATATTAATACAATAGGTCAGTCCAGACATTCTGAAGGCCCAGACTGCTTGGATAACGCATGGCAGAAATCATACTTTTCTGTAACCCAAACTCTTCTGACGTTGAAATGGATAGGATGGATTGATATCAATTGTAGAAGATAAGGCATGTCTGAAAATAGCAACCGAGTAGTGCACTTTGCATTACTAGAAAACAAACCAAGGACTAGCAATCCAATAAGGGCCAAAGATAAGAATCGCACCTTTATCTGCAGAAGCTGATTCATAACAACCTACAAAAAAAAGCCAAATATTTAAAATTAAATTCGTAAATAAGTAGCACCAGTAAAAGCTTATGTGAACATCCACAATTTTCATTAGAATACCTCATTTTCTTCATAGGTTCCAGTTGCAAGGGTTTCAAGTACTCTCATTCTTGATTGATACTTCTCTTCAAGAACCTTGTAGAGATTGTTTTGCTGCAGGCACTTAGTAATGAGCATTCAGAAGCAGTAAACAAACAAAATCATGCCCCGAGGAAATAATTTTCTAGTACTTTTACCTTTTTTAAATATTCTGCTTGAGTTGAAACCCGCTGCTCAATCTCTTGCACAACTTTTTTCAAGAGAAATGCCATGCACTGAACAAACAGTACAAACCACTGGTTAGAAATTCAATATATGTAAACTTGGTCCAGTGAATAAAGAAAAAATAAGGCTATGAACATATGTGTACTCTAGTGATATAGCATCTATGCACCGTCTAATTGCCATACTTGAGTTATATCTCCAGTCTTTCTTTCAGTGCTGTCATCCAGAACCTTGTTCACAACACTGAAAAGTGATCGAGTTGAAGAGTTCTGCACATAAAATTGCTAAACAAGTGTTATTAGAGCAACATTTGCTAAAAAGTTTTTGAGGTACATCAAATTAAATGGGTGACAACATGAGATGTACAAGTAACAACACATATTAGGTGAATTGCATTTGATAAGAAAAAATTGCAAGAAGTTACCTCTAAACTGTTCAGTTTCATCGATTCCAAAATCTTAGCAGCAGGAAGATCAGCATAACATCCTTGCTTCAATTGGAACGCGCCATGGACCTTATTTTCTGTTTCTTCAGCAACACCGCCATTACGAGCTTCACATAGACTGTTGGTTTCCCCATTTTCACTTGCATATACTTCTAGTTCTAGATGTGAATTCATGACAATAACTTGATAGATACTAGGTTTCACAAATCAATTACGGAACACAGTGCTACAAAGAAACAATTCCACAAAAAAAATTGCCAGTCAGTTTATGACATGTTTTTTTAAATGATCTCCTTAAGTAATTTGCAAGCATCAAATGAAGGACCACACTTCATGCAAACTGGAATTGATACAATTCAGTAAATGTGTCAGTAAAGAAGAGTGATAAGATAGTCGAATTGCAGGTTTTATAGCAACATGACAAAGGTGAAAATAAACATACTTCAAGGCAACAAAAAAAACCACCTGTAAGTATGGCTTAATTTCAGATGAATTGCCTAAAATAATTGTTTTAATCAACCACAAACAGTTGGTATTTACAAATTTAATGCGTTAATTGAATTCCATGCTTATCAAATTGTTGGGGTTTAAAGATCAAATACACAAATGAGACTCTTTTTTTCTTCTTTTTTTTTTTTTTTTAAATCTTTTTTGATCAATGGCATTCTGCATTGCCAAGTATCATTGCATCAGCTTTCACACTGTAGTCGACCCCATTATCTGTGGAACTTTGCTCTTATGTGTGGAATCGGAAGCATTTTTCAAAACTAAGCAGAAGTGGAACTTCCAGGTCACAAAAGTGCTTCCAGTTTACAAGCCTCTCCTTTATGCAAATAAAAAAAGTTCATTTTGAATAGAAACTTCATGCCAATCACCTAAGCCACTAAACAAGCACCTTCATTTAAACCAACCTAATATAGCTCTAGTCTTGTACAATATAGGCAATAAAGAAAGGAACACCAACAGAGATTACACTATGATAGGACTAGAAATATACTACAATCCATGAATTTAGGAGCAATTCAGTCACGAATACAGCACATTTGCAATTTTTGGGATATCAAAACCAAAATTAAGCAAAACATTTACTAATAGTTCCAACAAAACATGTATCAAAATGAACGGAAATCTAACAGATCCAAAAAAAAAAAAAAAACCTAGATTTTTCAGGTACGAGTAAAGACAAAATGCCGATTAAAATGAGAAAACAACACCAAAACTTTAGGAACTTACAGATCGAGATAATTGGAGCTACGTCGATCGATCCACCAAACCCAAAACGAACGAGAGAGAGAGATGTGTGATGTGTGTTCGATTTGTTAGATGGGGAGGCGATGATGAGAGGCCATTTTCAGGGCATGGAAATGGAACATAGAGAGTAGTTGTTGAATAATGGGGGTGTGTGTGGGGTTTCTGTTTGTTTGATTTCGTTGTGTGTGTTTTTGAAAACAAAACTGATTTGTGTTTGTGTTTGTGTTTTTGGTTTAATTGAAATTTGTGCCGATCCTCGTCGTCCCCACCTCCACGAGTTCTGGGAATTGTATTCCCGCCTTCGCGTTTTGTACTTTTTGTTTTGTGATTTTTGGGGAGGAATGCCGTAAAACAAACAAATTACTAGTGCGATTAATCTTAGTTCGGCTCATTATACAAAGACAAATTTTAAATTACAAATTAAAGTCAAGTTTGGCTAAATTAAAAAAAGTATATTTATTTTATTTTTTTATTTTTTTTGAGTCATATCAATCAATATCTCTTCTCTATTTTTTTTAAACATAGTACAAGAAAAATCAAAAAGTACACTTATTTAACCTTCTCAAACTTGACCTAAATTTAAAATATTTGACAAATGTGTAGATGTATAGGAAGGAATAGGAAGCATATCAACACTCGTAAAGATTGTGTTAATTGTTTGGATATGATTTTTTTATTTATTTATTACAAATAGAGGTGTAAAAAAATAGAAAAGTGATGCGATAGAATTAAGTTAATAAATTAATAAATAGTTTATTTGGTTTGTTGCCAAACTCACATGTGCGAATAATATTTTATTTGAATGTGACGTTTTGTCTTATTAACTTATTTAAGGCCTCGTTTGGGGACTGGCTATTTTAGCCAAAAAGTCAAAAAGCCAATTAAAACTAGTCACATCACCTCTCTACTTTTCTGCACATCTTTTCGTAAAAAATCAAAAAGTTACTAAAATAGCCTGTTCCCAAACGAGGCCTAAGTCTCGTTTGACAAGTGATTTTTTTAGTCAAAAAGTTAAAAAGTTACTTAAAAAAATCAACAATCTATACAAAAAAATCAAAGATTTCATTTCATATCTACTTTTTGCACCTTTTTTTTTGTAAAAAATTAAAAAGTCATCATAAATATACTAATTTTTTCTATATCATATTTTAATCAAAAAATCAAAAAGTTAAAAAGTTACTAAAAAAACCTATTCTCCAATAAAGCCAATCTATTTTTTCTTTTTTTACTTTTTACTCCAAACAAACTTCCAACTAAGTTGTCAAACGGCAACATGGTATATATAATTAGCAGTTAACGAATGTGATATATGCACAATTTAAATAAATAAAAATAAAAATAAAATGATAAAAAAATTAATATGATAATATGTGTATAGTTTAAGTGGTAAAAAATTTCTTCCTTAGCACCAAGGTGTAGTCTTTATTTGGGAAGAGTTAAAATAGCATGGTTTTTTGGCTATTTTAATCTGGTTTTTTTAGCCTCATTTGATTTTTGTTTTTGATTTTTTTGACTTTTGTAAAAGAAAAAATATAATGATTATAGTTTGGATGTGTCATTTTGTCTTATTAACTTATGTAACCAATTTTATCTTTTGTGTTTTTTTAGTCAAAAAACCAAAACCAAAATCAAAACCAAACATAGCTTTAGTTTCAAATCTGAGATAACCCAACCCGCACCATGCTTAAGGCTAAGTTTGGCATCCTAAAAAAAAATTAAAAAGTCAAAAAGTCACTATCCTATTTAAGTCACATCATCTTATTTAAGTTACATCACCTCTCTACCACATTATTTCAAACCCAACCCATATTTTAAAAAAAGTCAAAAAGTGCACTTATTTAGAACATTCCAAACAACCCCTAAATTATGCATGTGGTTATGTGTTAAATATAAATTGCAAGTTTAAGTATGGGAAATATGTGAATTTGGAAAAAAAATATCTATTAAAAGTGGGACTATCTATTGCAATTGAAACTTTGAACTGAACTTGAAGGCCTTAGAGGCGCGATAAACAAAAACCAGCTTCATATCTATGATTAGCATGATTTATAGAGCTTACAGTGAAATTTTGAAAAATTACAATTCGTAATGATTAAGGGCTGGTTTGGGGTGTACTAAAAAAAAACTTTTTTTTTTTTTTTTTAAAAAAAAAAAAAAAAAAAAAATATTTTATTTTTTAAACTTTTTTTTTCTTTTAAAAAAAAAAAAAAAATAAAAAAAAAATAAAAAAAGATGTAATGAGATGAATAGTGACAGACAGGCCCAACAGTACAAATCAGAGGAGAGAGTGAGGAGAGTTGGATTTTTGTTTTTTTTTTTTTTTTTTGTTTTTGGTAGTTTTTTTTTCATCATCATCACGGGTCCAAATAAATAATTAATAAATAATGTATACTTCAAAAAGTATAACTCAATACTATAAAAAAAAAAATCTAATCATATATATATCGATACTCATATATTATATATAATATTTATATAATTATAATTAAAACCATTTATTTGTCTATCTGATCATATATCTATCAGTTATCATATCATTATCATCAAATTTTTTTTTTTGATTTTTTAGAGTGAGTTTTATTTTCTTTCAGTTTTTTATTAAGTATTAATTATTAACCCTTATTAAAACCAAGCAGCAAAATGTGTTTTTTTTGACAATCTTTTTTACTTTTTTTTTTTTTCACTTTTTTTTTTTTTTTTTTATTTGTTTTTTTTTTTTTTTAATTTTTTTTTTTTTTTTTTTTTGTTTTTTTTTTTTTTTTTTTTTTTTTTTTTTTTATTTTTTTTTTTTTTTTATTTTTGATTAACTTTTTGAGCCTAAATCATCTTTTGTGAGTTGGGTCATATATATGTGTTTAGCATATTATTCTTCATTGTTACTTAAGAGCTCTAGAGAATGAATTTTAGAGAGAGGAATAAGAGAAAGCTAGGGATTTGAAGAAAATCAATGAGCAAACTTTAGAATTGAGTTAAGGTATGTTAAACTACTTACAATCTTTGTCTCTAACTTATCTTTGTGTTAAAATCAATAAGAAATTAGGAATTTGAGCTAGGGTTTTGAGTTGTATGGTGGCTTGAGCTAAAAGCATGAAATTAAACCCTAATCTCTCCATCTTTGCTTGATTTAGGTTCACTCTTATGATTGACCCATAAAACAAACCCTAGATGATTTATGAAAACAAGATTTGTTAGAAGATTATTCATGGATTATGTATTTTGAACTTGTTTATGTAATGTATGAGTATGGGAAAGAGATGAGTCCATGAATTTGTTGTCGATGCAAGATTGGTATGTTTAATATGGAATTACACTTGTATAAGGTTAGTATTTCATGTTTTAAAAGAAGATTACATGAGATCTTGGCTTGAAATTGGGTTTGAAAACTCAATCTTTGATGAATTTTCAGACTATTTGATTTTGCCCAAGCTGCACGAGCGGCCATAGGCTCCTGACGAGCGAAATATGAACAAAAACAAGAAATTGCATTCTGTTTATACCACAGCTCGAGCGGCCCATTCACCGCATGAGCGGTCAAAGTGGGCGCACGTGCGGCCAGCTCTGTTTTAGATTATACCTAGTAATTTCAAATAAATAAATCTCCCTTATTCAGACTCTATTTTAAGTAATTCTTGAGCCTAAATTCAAGCCCTAAAAGTCTAGTTTCTAATGGTGGTGGTCTTACATCCAAATTTTAAATACACAAATAGATATGCTCAAATTAGCATAGGCTGTTTATTTTCTTTTAATTATTTCATATCATTCCTTACCCTAACTTAGTCTCATTTCACATCTTGCTTTTTCCTTAAACCTTAAATACGTAAACTTGATATTTTTAATGAAAAACATATGGAATTGTTGTAGGAATTATGTAAATACTTAAGAGAAATTAAAGAATGGGGAACGATTGAACGCATGTGTAACGAATAAATCAATTAAGTGAACTGAAGACAATGTGTTTTGAAATGTTATGTTTGGTTATGTTTTTGCAGGCTGAGTTGTTAAGGAGTATCATCCGACCAAGTACTGTGAGTAATAATATCATACATATATATTCTTTATTGTGTACCTCGAACCATGAATGGTGATTGGTGCCGACATTGCGATTAAATTGAAATGAGAAACTTCATTAATATTATATGACATGTGCTATATGATTAGGCCTAAGGCTGCCTGCTATATGATTGGGCCCGAGGCTATTTGATATATGATTGGGCCCGAAGCCGCTTATTATATGTTTGGACCTGAGGCCGCTTGTTATGTGTTTGGGCCCGAGACTGCTTGTTATATGATTAGACCCGAGACTGCTTGATATATGATTGGGCCCGAGGCCACTTGATGTATGATTAGCCCCCGAGGCTACTCGTTATATGTTTGGGTCTGAGGCCACTTGTTATATGCTTGGGCCTAAGGCCGCATATTATATGATTATGGATTTTGTGAGAACCTTATGATCATCTACTTATGCTGCTTTACTGTATTATTACTCATTAAGTTTCGCTCACCCAATTTTATGTATACAAATGTAGGTGATCAGCAGCATGGAGTACATCCCTAGAGTCAGCTTCAAGAGCCTTTTTGTGACTCAATCGAGTCATGCCTTCGAGACGGGTTTTGTCTTGACTCACACCATACATTGACCTTATTTTGTTTTTGCTTTCATGGTCTTAGGTTATAAACACTGTGTACAATTTTCCTATGGCTCTTATATTTTTGATGGGCATGTATATGTATTATGGTGTTACGTGGTTAACTCTATGATTTTGCTCATGATTGGCACAATTCAATGGACTTCTCATTGTTATATGCTTCCGTTTATAGCCCCATTAGCATAAATATTCTGTATGAACTGTTTGAGGCATTCAGTAATCTACGGATTATTGGCTGGTTATGACCCAAACTTTTAGGGGCGAGTTCAGGTCATGAAAAAATCTTTGTCAACTTACCTATTAAATATCCACCAAAAAACCTTTTTAGTTTATATAATAATAATACATAAATATAAATAAATAAATAGATAGTATAGATATTTTAAATATACTTAAATTACTTATATATTTTTTTTAACTCTTTGTTAATTTTTAAGGAAAATTACACCCAAAAAAGAAAATCTTTTATAACAAATTAGATTCTAATTTTTAAAATTATTTCAATTTAAAATTCTAACTCCTAAAATTGTGTCAATTGTAACCATATGTTAGAACATGAACAAATTTTTATCAGTACCAAAGAATGAATGAGAGGGATGGTACTGTTGGCAAGTGTAAGACTAGCCTTGGACAAAAAAAAAAATTGATGAAGTGGTGGCAGTGAGTTAGAGAATAAGAGTGATAATGGCGATAGTAAAAGTAAGAGTGACTATCAACATTAATGAAATAAAAGTTAACTTTGAGATATTTGGATTACCGTACAAGCAAATTAAGCCGGACACCTATTTATAAAAATAAGACAATAATAAAAGGAAAAAATTAAATTATATAAATTACTGTAGGGACATATTTTGTGCATGATAGCACGTGGCCAAGGTGACGCCGAAGTGTCAGCCAAGGTGCCACGTGGCTTGGTCTTGATATCGAGGTGATCTCAACTAGTTTGAGGTGATCTCGGCTAGGCCGAGGTTATCTACAAAGATACCGGAATCTGATATGAGCGGATAAGGGACAAGAGTCCTAGAATAGGGGAGGATCTCAGTATGGATAAAGATAAAGCTCTTAGGGAGTTTATCCCTATCTAACTGAGAGTCCATGACGAACATTGAGCTTGAGTCCACAGAAGTGAGGCTTCTACAGGGATCAGGTCAGTGCTGGCTATAAAAGTAAGACACCCCCGTGGGTCTCAGATATGTGTGATATACTGTAAGCAATAAGTTCTTTCTTGTGAGTTAAACATAATTTGCTATATTTGAGAGATATTTGATTACTGACTTGAGCGTCAGAGTGCCCCCGGGTGAACGAACCACCGTCGGATTCTTATCTTTCTGTGATAGGTTGTTCGGGCTTAATTTATTCTATTGATGCTCTCTAGCTGAGCTCCCCGTTTGGTTGTGTGGTCAAAAATTAACACCCACAATTTGGCGCCGTCTATGGGAATGTAAGGAGAATAGATAGCCAACGATGGGAAAAAAGAAAAGATCGGGGACGACGTCCCATATAGGAATGGTAAACATGCCGATCCTAACACCAAGAAAGAAAATCATAATGAAGGAGCACGGGATTAGAATCGCGGGGATAAGAACGTTGGCAAAGATAGAGATGCCCCGAAGAAATCAAGCCAAGATGAGTATTACAACAAAAGCGACCTCCAGGTATGGAAAGATAGATGCCTAAGAAGGGACGGCGAGATGAATGGAATGGCCAACAAGTTGGCAGATCTACAATCGATTGTCAACTTCATGATGCAGAACAACGTCATGCAACCACCGCTCCCATTGCACGACATGTCGATGCTAGGGGCCAAGACTGATGCCCAGAAAAATGGGACAGAAAACAATCCCAGCGATCCTGCAGCATGGCAAGGAAAAGAAACCCTCACATCGGCATTCATGGGATGTTGGGCGAGGAGAGTCAGTCAGAGGTGACTCGTAGAGAACACCTCGTACCATAGGAACATATGTCAAAGAATCCCGGAATATCTAGGGGAAAAGCCTGTGTTTTGACATGGTGAATAAAGAGAAGTCCAAGAGGACACATAACGACACCGGGAGTAGCGCACCAAAAAGACTGAAATCTGTTGACAGCCGAGCTCTTAGTCAGACTAAGGAGGATTTGAGGAACTACCTCCAAAGGAAGCGACAAAATGTCGAGGTCACATCTCCCATCAAGCCGAAAACACCATTTTCAGTGGAGTTTGATAGGTTTGAGGCCCCAAAAAGGTTCCATATGCCGAGGTTCTAAATTTATGACGGTAAATTTGATCTGAACTTTCATGTTGGCTTATATCTGAATTCAATGGCTTTGTATACTGGGAACGAATTGTTGTTGTGCAAGGTGTTTCCCTCATCTTTTAGGGAAAATTGCGTCGGATTGGTTTCACAAATTGTCGAAAAGAACTGTGAAGAGTTGGGAAAGCCTGGCTGAGATGTTTGTGGCCAGGTTCGTTACAAATAAGTTGCGGCCACTAAGGGTAGACTCCCTGATGGCTCTGAAAATTGGCGAGGGTAAAGGCCTCAAGGCTTATGCTAAGAGGTATTATGAGGTGTTCAACCGAATACCGGGATGCAACCAAGAATTGGCGGCCTGGAAGATGAATGCCCACTTCAAAAGTCGATGGCAAAAACTCTACCAAAGAGTATGGAGGAGCTCATGGCACGGATCGAGAAATATACTAGAGCAGAAGAGAACACGTCGGGAACAAAGGCACCGAAACAAGAGAAGAGGAACGGCTCACCGAAGTGAAGCCGAGGTAATACTGATTTTAATAAGCAGGAAACAGGGCTGAGGGTTGCTGTCACGACCCAAACCCGGCCCTATGGGTTTAGCATCAGAATCGCCATGTCCGAGATTACCAAAGGCACATAATCGATATCTGATAATACAGAGTTCGAGAACTGGCGGAAGCCAAAACAGTAAAACTAGTGTCCATAGAGCTGTGTTAGTCTGTATGCCAAAAACATTTTTCATACATTTATGCATTCACTACCGATCAAGATACACAATCATTCTGAGACATTGATCACGGGGACTTGATTCCTCGCTTACGGTCTTGATAAAGCAGTCTATACAATGATAGCATTACAAGACAAAAGCAGAGGAGACCAGTGGGGACACAAAAACACCCCAAGCCATGGCATGGCGTCTCGGAACCTCGCAGTGAGGCACATTGGCTGGCTTGACAAAACTGGGGACTAACCCACACTCCTAGCTCCGGTCGGGCTGCTGAGAACCTACATATATATATAACAGTGAGCTAAAGCCCAGTGAATAACATAAAGCGTAAAGAGGTTATGAATGAATGTCCTTACAGTAATGAAATCAGTTCACTTAAACAGTAGTTCAGTCTTGCAGTATTTCAGTCAAACAGTCATATGTGGTACACCCAATAGCCTATAAACAGTAGGTCTAAAAGGACCGAGTCTTAACAGACCCAACAGTAATGATGGCCAATCATTCAGTAAACAGTATGGTTCCACAAGGAAACCGACAGAGCTCAGAATACCAATAACAAGAGGTGCTAAGGATGCCACAATGTCTGATTCGAAATAGGACATACATTCATTCAATAAATAATATCAGTTCAGTAAACAGTTCAGTAACAGTATTCAAAAGATAACCATTTTGAACATATCTTTACACATCTGTTACTCACAGAGATTAGGCTTATAGCAGCTAGAGCGCGTCCCCGAGAGCCAACCCTAAACAGTAAACAGAATAGAACACACACTAAGTCTACAGTTGGAAAGGATGATAATTAAATCCCTAAATTCCCTCGGTGTGGTTCTATGTCTAAATCCTCATTAAGATGCTTTAAACTAGGCCTAAGGATGCCTAGGATGCGATGAGGATGCAAAAAAATGCACTTAGAAAACAATTTCAGAATTTTCAGTGAACAGGGCCTCCGCTGGCCGAGTTTCCCTTTCGGCGGACAAGCACAAAGGCCCACGCTGGCGTACATTCCGCCGCCGAGCGATGATGAAAGGTGCAAAAATCTTTGGATGCGATTTTCCGCCGAGTGTTAAAATCCCTTCGGCGGACTGTAAAACAATGAAAGAAAGTACTGGGAGCATGAATTCCCCTTTCGGCGGCTTCCTTCGGCGGACGTCCAAATTCTGGAAAATCCAGATTCGACTTCTGAGTTTCAAACCAAGTTTTGATGTTCCAAATTCGATCCTCTTGGGCCCATTTTCTGGAAAAACTCTTTCAAACACATAGAATAACAAGTTTTAAAGCTCAATTTAAGAAATCAAGGTCCAAGGGTGTTTCAATTAAACTCAATTTCAAACCCATTACATGAACAATCTTTAAACATGCAATGCATGATCTTTAAACCAATTTCAAGCTTTAAATCTTGCTCCAAAGAGCTCCATAGTTGGCAAATGAGATGAAATTAATCATGGACTCAATATGACTATGAGCTTGCATGTACTAATTAGCCAAGAATTCAACTTCAAAAGTCAACAAATTCAACATGCATGCATGAATTCTAGCATGAATCAACCTATGTGAACTCAAACATGGTTTAATCCTACAATTGAGCAAGAACCATGCAAAATGAAGTTTATAGACAAGGAGGAGACCATGAATTTCTTACCTAGAGTGTTAATTCAAGGTGTGGAAGCTAGACTATGCCAATTACACTTCAATTTCTTCAACAATTTGAGCTTAATTCCTCAAGATGAACTCTCTCTCTCTCTACTTCTCTTCTATGGTCGGTTATGGGGAAAGAATTGGCTGATCAAAATGTGTCTCCTTAGTGTATAAGGTTCAATGAATAATAATAAACAAATGGTCCACTCAAGGGCATTATAGTAAATAAGCTTAAGTTCTCAATTAGCTCAATTCAATCTACTTTAATCATTCCTAACCAATTTCAGATAAATACATCATTAAATCACAAATATTCTACTGAGTCTAAAACATCAAACGGTTTCTAAATCGGCCGCCGATAAGGCCTTCAATTAGCAGTTCAAACATAAAATGCAAACAGATAATCATACACTCAAACAGATGCAACACGCAAATCAATAGACAAACTTATTCAGTTTCAGTTTCAGTTTCATTCAGTTTGTTCAGTAGTTCATGCAGTTCACTTATCAGTCATTAGCAGTTCAGTTTAAGGGTAACCAAAGATATGATTGATGGTTTAACTAATGTCGATCTGAGGTTGTTATAGTCTTCCCTCCTTATAAGGAGTTTAGTCCTCTAAACTCGAGTTACCTTCAGTCTGGAAGAAAACAGGATTCAGCGGGAACAAATCAGGATATCGCCTAGCCATGTCATCTTCCCTCTCCCAAGTGGCATACACACCACCATGGTTCTGCCAATCAACTTTCACTATCGGAATCTCTTTGTTTCTCAGTTTCTTGATCCGTCGGTTTACAATCTGTATAGGCCGTTCCTCGTAAGTGTAGTCATCACTCAACACGATACGGGTAGGCTCAATCACATGAAACGGATCTCGAAGATAGTCTCTCAACATCGAAATGTGGAAGACGTTATGCATATGCTCCATTTCAGGAGGGAGCGCAACTTGATACGCCACCGGATTGATTCTCTCGATAATCGATCCAGGACATACCTTGGCGCTAACTTGCCTTTGACTCCAAAGCGAGTCTGGCCTTTCATTGGTGTCACTTTCACAAACACGTGATCACCCACTTCATATTCTCTATCCCGTCTTCTGACATCTGCATAACTCTTCTGTCTACTCTGTGCAGTTTTCAGTCTCTGCTGTATCAATTTCACTTTCTCAGTCGTTTCATATACAATCTCGGGCCCAAGCAACGGCCCATCTCCAACTTCTGCCCAGCAGATTGGAGATCTACACTTTCTGCCATACAATGCCTCGAAAGGCGCCATACCGATACTCGAATGGTAGCTGTTGTTGTAGGCGAATTCAGCCAATGGCAAATGACTTTCCCAATTTCCTAAAATCCAATTACACATTCTCAGTAGGTCCTCTAGAGTCTGGATGGTCCTTTCTGACTGGCCATCTGTCTGAGGATGATAGGCACTACTCAGCCTCAATTCAGTACCCAATGCAGTCTGTAGGCTCTGCCAGAACCTCGATGTAAACTTCGAATCCCTGTCAGAAACAATAGATACAGGCACTCCATGCAATCTCATAATTTCATCAATATAGATAACAACCAATTTATCCGCATTAAAAATTGTCTTGACAGGTAGGAAATGTGCAGATTTAGTCAGTCTATCAACAATAACCCAAATAGAGTCCATACCTTTCCTGGAGCGAGGTAATCCAACGATAAAATCCATCGTGATATGCTCCCATTTCCATTCTGGTATGGGTAAGGGTTGCAGTAATCCGGCAGGTCGTTGATGTTCGGCTTTGACCTGTTGGCAATGAAGACACTTGGACACAAAATCAGCGATCTCCTTCTTCATTCCTGGCCACCAGAAATTCTGTTTCAGATCTTGGTACATTTTCGTATTCCCTGGGTGAATCGAAAACTTCGAACTGTGGCCTTCTTGCAGAACTCTTCTCTTCAATTCAGTATCATTTGGTACACACAGTCTGTCTTGAAATTTCAGTACATTGTCATCAAATTTGAACCCCGGTCTCGGTTTTGAATCTCTTTCTTCAATAACCTTTTTCAAGAAATCATCTAGTTGTTGTTTCTCCTTAATCTCTTCAATCAAGGCTGGTTGAGCAGTAATGGCAGCCAAGGTTCCACCTTGTTCTTTCAAAACAATTTCAATTTCCGACTTTTCCAGATCAAGAAGCAACTCTTTCTGTCCAGTCAACAAACAGGCTAAGTTGGCAATCGATTTTCGGCTCAAGGCATCGGCAACGGTGTTGGCTTTTCCCGGATGGTACAAAATCTGTAGGTCATAGTCTTTTATCAGTTCAAGCCATCTCCGCTGTCTCATATTCAGTTCCTTCTGAGTGAAAAAATACTTCAGGCTCTTGTGGTCAGTATACACTTCACATGTTGCTCCATACAAATAGTGACGCCAAATTTTCAGTGCAAACACTACCGCAGCAAGTTCTAGGTCATGGGTCGGGTAGTTCTTTTCATGCGGTCTCAACTGTCGGGAAGCATAAGCAATAACTCTCCCATTCTGCATTAAAACACACCCCAAACCCTTATGAGAAGCATCACTAAACACAGTATAACCATCCGCATTCGAAGGTAGAGTCGAATCGGTGCGATCCAGTCTGGTTTTCAACTCTTGAAATGCTGATTCCCTCTGGTCAGTCCAGTCAAATGATACCCCTTTCTGTGTCAATTGAGTCAGCGGTAAGGCAATTTTGGAAAAATCTTTGACAAATCTTCTGTAATATCCAGCCAATCCCAAAAAGCTTCGGACTTCAGTCACATTTGTTGGTCTAGGCCAGTTCACTCTGACTTCAATTTTACGTGGATCAAGAAATTCCATCTTTGCTAACAACATGTCCCAAAAACATCACATGGTCAAGCCAAAACTCACACTTAGACAATTTAGCATCTGATTTACATTCTCTTAAGGTTTGCAAGGCTAACCTCAGATGATGTTCATGGTCTTCAACAGTCTTAGAATAAATCAATATGTCATCAATGAATACTACAATAAAATCATCAAGGTATGGTTTAAAAATTCTGTTCATGAGGTCCATAAATGCAGCAGGGGCATTCGTAACTCCGAACGACATAACTAAAAATTCAAAGTGGCCATACCTCGTTCTGAAAGCAGTTTTATCAATGTCTTCCGGTTTAACTTTCAGTTGATGATACCCTGATCTAAGATCAATCTTGGAAAACACTTGTGCACCCTGCAACTGGTCAAATAAATCATCAATACGCGGTAATGGATATTTATTCTTTACAGTTACCTTGTTCAATTCACGGTAATCAATGCACAATCTCAGTGAACCATCTTTCTTCTTTACAAACAAAACAGGTGCACCCCACGGTGACGTACTGGGTCTGATAAACTTTTTGTCTAATAGTTCCTGCAATTGCACCTTCAATTCCTTCAGTTCAGTTGGGGCCATTCTATAGGGGGCTTTAGATGTCAGCTGGGTACCCGGAACCACATCCACAATAAATTCAATTTCCCTGTCAATCAAATCCCCTGGCAATTCATCTGGAAATACATCTGGGAACTCTCTGACTATAGGAATACAATTCACATCAGTTTTAACATTATCATTAGCAGGTACAGTCAATACAGAACACAGATATCCTTTACACCCCTTTCTAATCAATTTGACAGCCTTTACAGAAGAAATCAGATATGGAGGGGGTACTACTCCACTCCCAGTAAACACAAATTCGGGCAAACCCGGTGGACGGAAAACTACTTGTTTTGTTACACAGTCTATAGTGGCATGGTATTTTTGTAGCCAATCCATCCCCAATATTACATCAAAGTGGTCTATGTTCAATGGTAGTAAATCAATAAACAGATGCATATCCCCAACGATAATCTCACAAGCAGGATACATATATGCACATGTCATGGATCCCCAACAGTGATGATCTGACTAGCAGATAGTTCATGGGTTCTAAGGGTCTATTCAATTTACGCGAAAAAGCATGCGACACATAAGAATGTGTAGACCCCGAATCAATCAATACATAAGCATTTTGAGCACAGATAGAGAGGATACCTGACACAACAGTCTCAGTGTTTTGCACATCTCCCGGTACTAGGGCGAATACTCTACCTGCCTCACGTGCTCTTTCCTAGCTTTGGGGTTTTGGTCTTTGCGTTTGAAGCTGCTGCGCTTGGTGCAGCTTTACTACTAGCTGGCGGGGCAGAGGGGCAGTCTTTAATTCTGTGGCCCACCTTGCCACACCTGAAACAAGCTCCAAAGATCTGATAGCAATCCCCTTTATACTTGTTGCCACATACGGAGCAGGGTGGAGTAAACCCACTCCCTTGGCTGGGGCTAGTCGTCGACCCCGTATTCTGTTTCTTGTTTGCTGGGTTATGCTTGCCTTTCTTAAATTTAAAACCCTGTCTTTTCCCTTGCCACTCAGTTGTCGGTGTTTCAGATTGTTTCACCGCTGCAATATTCGTCTCGGCCATCAATGCCCGGTCGAGAACACCTACATAAGTTGGCATTTTCAAAACATTTATTCGGTCCTGGATAGCAACACTAAGGCCGCCTTCAAACCTCCTGGCCTTCTTATAATCGGTATCCACCATATGTGGTGCATACCTAGCAAGTTCGGTAAATTGCTTCTCATACTCTGCAACTGACACTTTGCCCTGTCGCAGCTGTTCAAACTCAGTCACTTTTCTGTCTCTAATGCACTGGGGAAAGTACTTTTCAAAGAAGGACTCCTTAAACTGAGTCCAAGTCACAATGGTATTCGCCTCACGGGTCAACATCCACCACCTTCTTGCTTCTTCCTGAAGGGTGAAGGTAGCTAACAATACTTTGTTTGCCTCGGAGCACGGAAACATCTCAAACAACTTTTCGGTCTCAAGAACCCAAGCTTCAGCCTTTAACGGTTCTAGGCCTCCCTGAAAGGACGGCGGTTTCATTTTGCTGAATTTCTGAGTCAGTGCAATAATGTCCACCTCATTAGCATTCACGTTCTGTACATTTTGTTCCGGTTGCACCGGAGGGGGAGGAGGTGGGGGCTGTTGGTTCGGTTGTTGTTCGAGTCTTTCCATTATCAGTCCCATCATTTGTTCAAGTCTGGCCATTCTGGCCTCAGAGGATGATGCTTCAGTTTCATTTGCATTATCCATTTCACTATAGCAGTTATAACAGTTATCATTATAAACAGTTGTACAATTAAACAGTTTAACGCTTTAACATGTAATCAGTCAGTCAAAAGCACACACTTTTTCAAATTCATGAGATGCCCTAATTGCTTTTCTAGGACACCCTATAGCTCGTTTGGACACGTGTGTGCGGTATAACTCGTGGTTAAGTATCGCTCTGATACCACTCTGTCACGACCCAAACCCGGCCCTATGGGTTTAGCAACGAATCGGCGATGTCGAGATTACCAAAGGCACGCTAATCGATATCTGATAATATCTGAGTTCGGCTGGCGGAAGCCAAAACAGTAAAACTAGTGTCCATAGAGCTGTGTTAGTCTGTATGCCAAAAACATTTTTCATACATTTATGCATTTACTACCAGTACAGTATACACAATCATTCTGAGACATTGATGCGGGACTTGATTCCTCGCTTACGGTCAAGAAAAGCGATCTATACTGATAGCATTACAAGACAAAAGCGAGAGGAGACCTGGGGACACAAAAAAACACCCCAAGCCATGGCATGGCGTCTCGGAACCTCGCAGTGAGGCACGTTGGCTGGCTTGACAAAACTGGGGACTAACCCACGCTCCTAGCTCCGGTCGGGCTGCTGAGAACCTACATATATATATAACTGAGCTAAAGCCCGATGAATAACATAAAAGCGTAAAGAGGTTATGAATGAATGTCCTTCTGATAATGAAATCGATTCACTTAAACAAGTTCGGTCTTGCAAGATTTCATCAAGCAGGTCATATGTGGTACACCCAATAGCTTATAAACAGTAGGTCCAAAAGGACCGAGTCTTAACAGACCCAACAAAGAATGATGGCCAATCATTGATGCAGTATGGTTCCACAAGGAAACCGATGAGCTCTGTAACGATCAATAACGATGAGTGCTAAGGATGCCTGTCTGATTCAGAAATAGGACATACATTCATTCATGAATAATATCGATTCGATGCAGTTGATTGCAGTATTCAAAAGATAACCATTTTGAACATATCTTTACACATCATTACTCACAGAGATTAGGCTTATAGCGGCTAGAGCGCGTCCTCGAGAGCCAACCCTAAGCGATGAAGAATAAAACACACACTAAGTCTACAGTTGGAAAGGATGATAATTAAATCCCTAAATTCCCTCGGTGTGGTTCTATGTCTAAATCCTCATTAAGATGCTTTAAACTAGGCCTAAGGATGCCTAGGATGCGATGAGGATGCAAAAAAATGCACTTAGAAAACAATTTCAGAATTTTCAGTGAACAGGGCCTCCGCTCGGCCTTGAGTTTCCCGCCGGCGGACAAGCACAAAGGCCCACGCTTCGGCGTACATTCCGCCGCCGAGCGGTGATGAAAAGGTGCAAAAATCTTTGGATGCCCGATTTTCCGCCGGCGTTAAAATCGCTTCGAAAGCATCAGAAACAATGAAAGAAATCTTGAGAGCATGAATTCCCCGCTCGAGCGGCACTTCCCCCGCTCGAGCGGACGTCCAAATTCTGGAAAATCCAGATTCGACTTCTGAGTTTCAAACCAAGTTTTGATGTTCCAAATTCGATCCTCTTGGGTCCATTTTCTGGAAAAACTCTTTCAAACACATAGAATAACAAGTTTTAAAGCTCAATTTAAGAAATCAAGGCCTAAGGGTGTTTCAATTAAACTCAATTTCAAACCCATTACATGAACAATCTTTAAACATGCAATGCATGATCTTTAAACCAATTTCAAGCTTTAAATCTTGCTCCAAAGAGCTCCATAGTTGGCAAATGAGATGAAATCATGGACTCAATATGACTATGAGCTTGCATGTACTAATTAGCCAAGAATTCAACTTCAAAAGTCAACAAATTCAACATGCATGCATGAATTCTAGCATGAATCAACCTATGTGAACTCAAACATGGTTTAATCCTACAATTGAGCAAGAACCATGCAAAATGAAGTTTATAGACAAGGAGGAGACCATGAATTTCTTACCTAGAGTGTTAATTCAAGGTGTGGAAGCTAGACTATGCCAATTACACTTCAATTTCTTCAACAATTTGAGCTTAATTCCTCAAGATGAACTCTCTCTCTCTCTACTTCTCTTCTATGGTCGGTTATGGGGAAAGAATTGGCTGATCAAAATGTGTCTCCTTAGTGTATAAGGTTCAATGAATAATAATAAACAAATGGTCCACTCAAGGGCATTATAGTAAATAAGCTTAAGTTCTCAATTAGCTCAATTCAATCTACTTTAATCATTCCTAACCAATTTCAGATAAATACATCATTAAATCACAAATATTCTACTGAGTCTAAAACATCAAACGGTTTCTAAATCGGCCGCCGATAAGGCCTTCAATTAGCAGTTCAAACATAAAATGCAAACAGATAATCATACACTCAAACAGATGCAACACGCAAATCAATAGACAAACTTATTCAGTTTCAGTTTCAGTTTCATTCAGTTTGTTCAGTAGTTCATCCAGTTCACTTATCAGTCATTAGCAGTTCAGTTTAAGGGTAACCAGTATATGATTCAGTGGTTTAACGGTAATCAGTACGAGGGTTGTTACAGTTGCACAGACAGTCACCACTGTGCTTCGAATCCTGGTTTACAAAGTTCTAGAAAGGATCAAGAACCAGCCGTATTATAGAACGCCGGAGAAGGTCCCTGGTGAATTCATAGGAAAAAGCCTTAGAAAGCACTGTGCCTACCACAATGAGAATGGACACCTAACTCAAGGGTGTAGAACCCTGAAGACGCACTTGGAAGACCTGGTCAGACAGGGTCACTTGAGGAACCTAGTAAATGAGGCCAGAACGAGGGAAGAGCATGTAAGGCTTCCCCCGACACCACCACCACCGCCACAACAACAGCAAGCAGAACCTCGAGTGATCAATGTGATTCATTCAAAGGTTAATGAGAATGATATACGAAGAGAGACACAAAAAGTGAGACACTTACAACATGTATATCAGGTACAGCAAAAAAGGCCTGGGACAAACGAGTTCCAAGGATCAATGGTGTCCTTTATAGAGGCAGACCTAGACATGGTACAGCATCCGCACAACGATGCTTTGGTAGTGACCCTCAAGACAGGAGAATACAAAGTAAGGCGCATTCTGATTGACCAAGGCAGCTCTTGTGACATCATGTATGTTAGATGTTACAAGGAGTTAGCCTTCACCGAGATGATTTAGAGTAATCGGACAGCCCAATAGTCGGGTTTAATGGAACACCGACATGGCCTCTTAGAGCAATAAATTTGGAGGTGCAGGTAGGCACCAGGAATGTTAGCACAGAATTTACAGTAATTGATACCCTCTTCCCTTACAATACTATGTTGGAAAGACTGTGGCCACACGCAATGAAGGTTGTTCCCTTAACGTCACACCAGTTGTTACAATTTCCAACTAAACAGGGGATTGAATAAGTCAGAGGGGATCAAGTGCAGGCAAAGAATTGCTCCATGACAGCAATGAAATCCAACTGTAATGTACAAGAGGCAGAAAAAGTGGAAATCAAAGACATGGACATGAAAGTCCTAGATGATGTCGGCAAAGAACTGGTCGAGAAGAGCGAAGAAGCCTTGAAGAAAATTCTGGTCCAAGAAGGGGATGAAGAGCGCTTATTCCTTCTAGGCTCAGGCTTGGCCGAGGATGAGGAAAGGGAATTTGAGGCTTTCTTATGAGCCAACATGGAAATATTTGCTTGGACACCATATAAGATGCCAGGCATTGACCCTGAGGTCACATGCCATATGCTCAATGTAGACAGGTTGGCTAAACCTGTTATTCAGCGGGTAAGGAGGCCGACGTTGATTCATGTGGAGGCAGTAGAAGAGGAAGTGTACAAGCTATTGGAAGCCAAGGCTATTTGGGAGGTGAACTACCCAACCTGGTTGTCCAACACAGTAGTTATGAAAAAGAAGAATGGGAAGTGGAGGGTCTGCGTGGATTTCACCAACCTAAATAAGGCTTGTTCTAAAGACAACTTCCCTCTGCCTAAAATTGATCAACTGGTGGATACTACTTCAGGGCATGAGAGGATGAGCTTCCTAGATGCTTACAAGGGATACTACCATATAGCAATGTATCCTCATGACAAGGAGAAGACTGCATTTATCATCCCAAAAGGGTTGTACTACTACAGAGTGATGTCTTTCAGGTTAAAAATGCAGAAGCAATCTACTAAAGATTGGTGACCAAGATGTTCAGACATTTGATTGGCAAAATAGTAGAAGTGTACATTGATAACATGGTCATGAAGACCAAAGAGCCTAGGAATCATCTGGCCAACTTGAAGCCAGTTTTTGATATCCTTAGAACATATCGGCTCTGACTTAATGCTTCGAAATGTGCATTTGGAGTCGGGTTTGGAAAGTTCGTAGGATACTTGGTTACCAGAAGGGGCATTAAGGCAAGCTTTGATCAAATCAAGGCCATTCTTGACTTAAAGAGCCCGACGTCAGCTAAGCAGGTTCAGATTTTGACCGACAAGGTGGCAGCCTTAAACAAGTTTATCAACCGAAGTTCTGATAAGTGTAAACCATTTTTTAGTTTGTTAAAGAAGGCCACTGATTTTTTGCGGACGGAAGAGTATGAAGTCGCCTTGGTCGACTTGAAAAGGTACCTGACAACGACTCCAATTCTATCAAATCTTGTACCTAAAGAAGAATTGTTCCGATACTTGGCAGTTTTAGAACACGCAGTGAGAGCAGTAGTAATCCAAGAAGATGAAGGAGAACAAAAGGCGATATACTACGTAAATAAAACCCTATCCAAAGCTGAAACCAAGTACCTGCCCTTGGAAACACTGACACTAGTCTTAGTGATGGCTTCCAAAAAGTTGAAATATTATTTCCAAGCCCACAAGATTGTGGTATTGACTGAGTACCCTTTGAAGTCCTTGTTGCAGCATGGGGATCTGACAGGGAGCATAGCCAAATGGGTAGTAGTGCTGGGCTAATACAACTTGGAGTTCAGGCCTAGAATAGCAATTAAAGGGCAAGTTCTGGCCGACTTTGTGGTCGAGTTCACCCCTGGTGCCATCCCGCGTCGAACTTCGATCAGTCGCGGCTTCGAATGCCCAGGGGAACAGGAAGAAACCCAACTAGGGCCCAAGAACCCCACCCTAGCAAAACAGAAGAAAGAAGAGAAACCAAAGCCCTTCGACATTTACATCAACGATTCCTTCCGCTTGTTTATTGATGGAAGCTCAAACCGTTAAGGGGCAGGTGTAGGAGTAGTGTTGGTATCGCCAGATAGGCGAATGATAGAGTAGTCTATTCGTTTGGGATTTAAAGCCTCAAACAATGAGGCAGAGCGTGAGGCACTAATTATAGGGTTGAAGTTGGCATCAGCAATGGAGGTCGATGAGGTGGTAGTCTTTTGTGACTCCCAACATATTATGAATCAGGCAACAAGTGAGTAACCTGGCTAGTGCAATAAAGTCGGGGAAGGCAAGGACAGTCATGATTGATTACTTGACAGGACCAAGTGTGAAACCTCTAATAACAGAATATGAGGCACTGTGTATGGAGATAGGTCTATGTTGGATGTATGAAATAGTGATGTTCCTTAGGGATGACAAGCTGCCAGATAACCAAAAAAAGGCACACAAGACCAGATTGAAGTCGGCCAGGTTCAGCCTAACAGCAGAAGGCCATCTCTACAGGAGATCCTTCACTGGACCCCTTTGAGATGTGTACATCCCTCCCAGGTTTAGGACTTTCTGTATGAGATTCATAAAAGAGTCTATGGAAGCCATGCTGGAGGCAGATCACTTGCTCATATGGCCATCATTCAGGGGTACTAGTGGCCCTACATGCAGAAGAATGTTGAAGCCTACGTCAGAAAATGCGAGAAGTGTCAAAGGTTTGCACCTTTGATACATCAACCAGCAGCAGATTTGAACCCAGTGTCTAGCCCTTGGCCGTTTGCCCAGTGGGGCATGGATTTTGTTAGACAACTGCCCCAGGCAACTAGGCAAAGGAAGTTTCTGTTAGTAGCAACTAACTACTTCACGAAGTGGGTAAAGGCTGAACCCCTTGCGAAGATTCAAGATATTGATGTGAAGAACTTCATATGGAAGAACATCATCACTAGGTTTGGGATCCCAAGGGCAATAATAGCAGACAATGACACACAATTTGACAGTAAGCTAATTAAAAGTTTCTATGCAAAGTACAAAATCAAGAACTGTTACTCCACTCCAAGTTTCCTTCAGAGCAATGGTAAAGCAGAAGCATCAAATAAGACTATCTTGGATGAGATCAAGAAAATGCTAGAAACAACAGAAGGGAAGTGGGTGGAAGAGTTATCCAATGTGCTCTAGGCATATCGGATTATGCCGAGAATATCAACTGAGGAGTCTCTTTTTGCCATGGCTTATGGCACTAAAGCAATTATCCCATTGGAAGTCGGTATCCCTAGAATCAGAACCCAGGGAGTCGAGAATGGAACTAACAAGGTATTCTTGGCCCGAGATCTGGACCTGCTGGAGAAGAGAAGAGAGAGAGCAGTAATTCGGCTAGGGGCATACCAACAACAACTTACTAGGGCTTATAACAAGAAGGTTTACCCAAGAGAGTTCAAGGTTAGGGACCTCGTCCTGAGGAAAGTTGTCGACAACAAAAAGCATCCCAGGAAGGGAAAACTTGGCCCAAATTGGGAGGGCCATTATAGAATCATCTCGGTTGCCAACAATGGGGCAAATCGACTTGAAAACACTAATGGCAAGGAGTTGCCAAGATCCTAGAACACTTGCAATTTGAAATTATTTTTATCATTAGTCTTTTGTTTTTTGAAGATTATGTCATGATTTTATTAGCCGAAGTAATAATAAAGTGCTAGTTTGATTTTTATGAATTTGAAATTTGTAAGATAGGACTGACCAGTCCTATGACAATGTTTCCGAATGAAACATGATGAATAACTTAGACTTATTATATGGCAGAGTTGAATTATACTTACATATAATAAAATTGAACTAAGTTGGCGATGTTTCTGATTGAAACATAACGAATAACCTAGGCTTATTATATGGTAGAGTTGAATTATACTTATATAATAAAGTTATATAATCAAGTTGAACTAAGTTGGCGATATTTCTGATTGAAACATGACGAGTAACTTAGACTTATTATATGGCAGAGCTGAATTATACTTGCATATAATAGAGTTGAACTAAGTTGAATTAACCTAGACTTGCCATGTCGGCAGAGTTATACTCAAAATGAAACTAAGTCCGCTTTAGTTAGATCGGCTAGTCTTTGTTTGAATTTGACTTCGACGAAAGGCCATAAATGCATAATGTGAACTTAAGTGGAACTTAGGTTCACATTAGGGAGGGGCAGGGAGCAAGAATGATAAATAAACTTGAGAGCTTGACACTAGTTGAAATTTTTAGAAAAAATTACAAGTTAGAATGGGTTTAACACTTGTTGAAATTTCATAACAATTTACAAGTTGAAGTTAGCCGAAGTAATAAGGAAAGATGTATCCGAGGTACATATTAGTCAAGATGACCAACCAGGTTGCCAAGTTTGGAAAGGTTTGAAGGGTTCTTGATAGAAGACATCAAGTGAAAGTAAAGAAGCAAAACTTGACTGAATAAGTTATAAGAAATAGCATTTGTAAAAGTATTTCAAAATATTTTTAAGTATTAGTCGAGGTATTCCAATTGTCGGCCGAGGAAAACAGTTAAGGTTTATATCCGAGGTATTCTAACCTAAAGTGATTACATATTAAGGGTGTACTTTGAAGAAATACAAAAATATTCTAAGAATAGAAGCATGAAAGGCATGAAAGAAAATAGTAAGCATATATAAAGAGAAACATCCAAACACTTAGAAAGAAAGGAAGGCATGCATTCAAGGAGAACTTGTTCATTTACAAAGACAAAAAGGGCACGTCGGCCAAAGCAAAACTTAAAAACTGTTCAAATAGTTACAAGTAAAAGGAAAAAATACAAAAGAAAAATCCTAAGTGTCGGGGACAGTGGCATGGGTCTTTAACGGCTCAACCTCGGCTGTTGGCGGTGTGTCGGCCTCGATTGGCAGTGTTGCTTCCTTTTTCGTTGTGATCTCAACGTCTTTCTCGAGCAAGGTCTGATCTAAGCTCTTCTCGGTTGCTTGGACCTCGGCCTCGGCCTCAGAGGATGTCTTTTTCGGAGAAGAGCTCTTGAGAACCTCATTTTCCTCTTCGTCTTGAGTCAAATCCAAGACTTGATCATTAAGAGTTGGGGACTTGGACCCAATATCAGCCTTCTCTCCATCATCAGCATCACCAGTATCGACATCATCCTTGTCGGCTTCATCATCAGATTCATTGGGAGGCTGAGCGAAATAAACTTGGAGTTGGCTGATATTTCGGAGAGATGAGTCCATTAGGACAGATAGTTGATTGAGCGCCATCGTCCAGCCGAGGTAATAACCTCGGTTACAAGCCTGATTGACTTGTTCTTTGTACTGATCTCGGACGACAGCCTGACCTTCTTCGAAAGCCTTCTCGTCAGCTGCTTTTACTTCGGCATCTTTATATTCAATGGCCTCATTGAGCTTGGCCTCCAACTCAGCTGCCTTGACCTTGGCAACCTCAACGTTGGCCTTGGCGGCTTTGGCAATGGCCTCAGTGTCACGACCCAAACCCGGCCCTATGGGTTTAGCATCAGAATCGCCGATGTCGAGATTACCAAAGGCTGGCTGAGCAAAAGCAGTCAAAGCAGTCTGAGGGCTGGCGGAAGCCATATCTGATAAATAACTAGTGTCCATTGAGCTGTGAAAATCTGTATGTCAAAACATTTTATGCATTCATACAGTTCAAAACAGTACACTCTATACAATCATTTACAGTCGGTCAGTACGGGGATCGAATCCCTCGATAACAAGATACGATCTATCTGATAAGCGGTCTACGGAAGTACAAACAAGAAGGAGACCGATGGGGACACAAAACACCCCAAGCCATAACATGGCAACTCGGAACCTCATGATGAGGCACATAGGTGGCTTGACAAAAGCGGGGATTAATCACGCTCCTAGCTCCGATGCAGGCTGAGAACCTACATATATATATATAAACAGTGAGCTAAAGCCCAGTGAATAACATAACGTGTAAAGAGGTTATGAATGAATGTCCCTCACAGTAATGAAATCAATTCATTATACAGTATTTCAATCTTTCAGTATTTCAGTCAATCAGTATTTCAATCAATCAGTCATATGTGGTACATCCATTAGCCTATAAACAGTAGGTCCAAAAGGACCGGGCCTTAACAGACCCAACAATAATGATGGCCATCAAACAATATGGTTCCACAAGGAAACCGCAAGCGAGCTCTGTAACGATCAATAACGATGGGTGCTAAGGATGCCTGTCTGATTCGAAATGCGGGACATACATTCATTCAATAAACAATATCGGTTCAATAAGCAGTTCGATTAAATTATTCAAAATATAACCATTTGAACATATCTTTACACAATCTGTTACTCACAGAGATTGGGCTATAGCAGCTAGAGCGCGTCCCCGGGAGCCAACCCTAAACAGTTAACAAATAGAACACACACTAAGTTCACAGTCGGAAATGATGATAATTAAAAATTCCTAAATTTCCTCGGTGTGGTTCTATGTCTAAATCCTCATTAAGATGTCTTAAACTAGGCCTAAGAATGCCTAGAATGGGATGAGGATGCAAAAATACAGTTGGAAGGCACTTTTCAAAAGTTGCTGAAAACAGGGGCCTCGCTCGAGCGAGCCTTCCTTCGCTCGAGCGAGGTTGCAAAAACAAAGGCTTCGCTCGAGCGAACAATCCTTCGCTCGAGCGATCTGATGAAACGATAAAAATCTTGGATGCTCAATTTTTCTGCGCGATGCTTTCGCCGATGTCGGCGAGATTCCAAAATCAAAGGGTTCGCTCGGCGAGACTTCCTTCGCTCGGCGGTCGATGAAACGATAAAAATCTTGGATGTTCAATTTTTACGCTCGAGCCACCAATCCTTCGCTCGAGCGTGGCTCGAGAGAAGCGTTGGTCGCTCGGCGAGAATCCTTCGCTCGAGCGAAGAAGCCAAATCTGGAATTTCCAGATTTGCCTTCCAAGCTCAAACCAAGCATTCTCTCACTCAAAACTCGACCTCTTGGGCCCAAATTCTGGAAAATATATTCTAAGACATTGTATAACAAGTTTCGAAAGCCAATTTATGAATTCAAGCCCCAAAGGTGAGTCAATTAAAACCATTTTTCAAACCCATTTTCAAGAATACTTTCAAACATGCAATACATGAACTTTAAACCAAAACCAAGCTTCAAATCTTGCTCTAATGAGCTCCAATCTTTGAAAACAATGTGGAAACATGGATTATGATAAAAACATGGACATGCATGTATAATTCTCCAATAGTTTAACTTCAAAACATGCCAAATGACCATGCATGCAACATTCAAGCTCTAATTCAACAATTATGAACAATTTCATGACTTAATTGTACAATGATGCAAGAATCATGCAAAACTTAGCTCAAAGGCAACAATAAGGAGATGAATGTCCTACCTTAATCTTGTATTCAAGGTTTAGGAGCTTAATTTTGCCAAGTTACACTTCAATCCTTCAAGATTATAAGCATTTCTTGAAGACCAAATTGATTTCACTCCAAGTCCCTCACTCTCTACTCTCTTGGTCGGTTAGGAGTAAGAATAAGAGGCTGATCAATGTTTTCTCTAAGTGTATAAGGTGCAAGGATAATATTAAACAAAATGTCCACTAACTATGGCAATAGTGTAAATAAGTCAAACTAGACAATTAACTCGTTTAAATCTAATCTAATCATTCCTAATCAATTTTCAGATAAATATACCATAAAATTAGAAATATTCTACTGATTCTAAAACATCAAACGGTTTCTAAATCGTCACGATAAGGCCTTCAATTAACAGTTTAAACACATGGATTCAAACAGATAATTAATCAATTAAACAGATAGAAATGCAATATAACAGATAACTTTTCCAATTTCAGTTCCAGTTTCAATCAGTCTATCCAATACTTCAGTTAATCCAATTATCAGTCATTAGCGGTCCAGTTTAGCAATAATCAGTATTCAATTCCGTGGTTATTCAGTAATCGGTACGAGGGTTGTTACACTCAGCAACTTCGGCTTTGGGCTCAACTTGGTTTTGCGCAGCCCTGGCAGCCTTGGCTTGATCTAGCAAACTTTTGTTGTTGGCCTCGGCGTGGTTCAACGAGGATAGGTGTAGACACCCCATTTTGATCAGCCCTAAGACTTGGGCGCTTTCTGTTGATTACCCGATGATGATAATTAGAATGTGTTTCTCACAGAATCCTCAACAAGAAAAATGGAATTTGAGCTTTAATCCCAACCTTTACACATTTTTTTGGCCAAACTATTTTAGACCTTAAAACCCTCTTTTCAAAATATGTTTTTTTTAAAAATGTTTCTACAATGTCCCGAGGCTCCCATTTCGATTAAAATATTGCACCGAGTAAGGACAAAGTGGAAATAAATGGAAAGGAGGTGAAACTTTTTGAAAAATATTTAAAAAACATCTTCTTATAGGTTTGGAGTTGAAGGAAATAGGAGGGGATGAAAGAAAACAGGTTTAGGAAAATGATGAGTATCAAATCATTAAGAAGGAAATGAGCAGCCTTTACTAAATTAGGCATTTTTCTTTGTACACTTGGAATTTAAATGTGAGGCCACCACCATTGAAAATTAGACTTCTTGGGATTCAATTTAGACCCAAGAACCACCTCAGACCAAGTCCAAATAAAGGAGATATGCCCATTTGAAGTTGGGCTTAAGAGCAGATTTTGTTGACCCAGCCCGAGACAGCCTTTACTAAATTAGGCATATCTCTTTGTACACTTGGAATTTAAATGTGAGGCCACCACCATTGGAAATTAGACTTCTGAGGCTTCAATTTGGACCCAAGAACCGCCTAAAACCAAGTCCATATGGGGGAGATATGCCAATTTGAAGTTGGGCTTAAGAACAGATTTTGTTGACCCAGCCCGAGACAGCCTTTACTAAATTAGGCATATCTCTTTGTACACTTGGAATTTAATTGTGAGGCCACCACCATTGGAAATTTGACTTCTGGGGCTTCAATTTGGACCCAAGAACCGCCTAAAACCAAGTCCATATGGGGGAGATATGCCCATTTGAAGTTGGACTTAAAAGCAGATTTTGTTGACTCGGCCCAAAACAACAATAGCCTATTTTTTCTTGGTTTTGGTTCGGTTGGGACAATGTATTTACCTATTTTTTGAGCCATTCAAGTGCATCCACTCATCCTCCATTGTACCTAATCATCTCCCATTGTCAAAAAGAGGTTTTGTTTGCATTCATAAAGGAGTATCCCATGCAACCACCTTTAAAATTTGCCCTCCTATCACATTCTTGTCTCCCACCTTCTTTTTGACCTTTATTCTTCCTCATTGCCTATATAGAATGATCATATTGTAAGAGAGAAAAAGACCACGAAATTGAAGAGAAATGAGTGAGAAAAGAGTAAAAAAAGAGAGAAAAATTGAGTTTTTGAGCCAAAAATATTCCTATCTTCCATATACACTCCATACATTCCATAGCTACTGAAATTCTTCATTTCCATACACCAAAACCACTCCAAAAATTCTGATATAGCCAAAGATCAATTGCCTTGATCATAAGGAAGAGTGTTTAGTGATTGAAAGTGAGAAAAACTAGAGAGTTAGCCATTTTCTATACCACAAACTTCATAAACTCCATAATTTTGAATTGGGGATTTGAAAACACACTTCCTACACTTGAGGGTGATCAAGAGGAAGTTTGGAAATCAAAAAGTTCAATCTTTCTTTGAAAGGTGAATTGTTAGTCTTTCATTTTCTTATATTTTATATTTTATATTTATTTTCATGCTTCTTATTTTATTGTGTTTTGTTATAATCTAAGTGATTTGTTTATCTCATATTTATTTTCTTACTTTATATTTCATAGTGTATTGTTATAATCCTAGTGGTTTGTTGAGCTCATAATTATTTATTTATTTATTTTTATTTGCATGTTTTAATTTCATATTAGTTTTGTTATAATCTTGCATGTTCTACCTCATATTTATTTATTTTTTTGTGTATTAGTCTCATATTAGTTATGTTGTAATCTTGCATGTTCTATCTTATATTTGTTTTTATTGCTTTAGGTTTATGTTGTGAGTTTGCACTTTTTAATTTATTTTATATTTGTTTTCTTGTTTTTTTTTTAATCTAACCGGTAGTGGCTAGTTGAGCCACCTACATATTTTTTGTTTGTTCATTTCTTGGTTTCGCAACAAGACAGGTTTTGCTTGGCCTAGTTGGCCGGTCGGTTAGCTTCTTCCGAACAAGATGGCGTAATCTCCCAATATTGATCAATTTCCGCCGGCGGTTCTAAAGAACATGAAGCTTTTATTTTATTTATTTTTTATTTTGAGTGTATTATGAGGTTTTTATTTTGTTGTAATATTCTCCTCATCTCTCTCTAATTTGATTTGTAATTATTCTTTAAAATGTTGTAATAATTTCCTGCACCGCTTCTTTCTATCCCGTTCTTTTACTTGCTTTCTTTATTTGTACATAAACATCATATTTATTTTTCATCATAGTTATGCTTTGCATCCATGTTTCATGCATCTTGATTCAGCTAAGTTTGCATTTGTGGATTTAATCAATTCCTATGTGATTATGTGCGTTACCTCATGTTCTTGAGATGATTCACATATCATATTTTAAAAGCCGAATCTTTAGTTGCATCTCATGAGTGAATTGCATTAGGATTTTGTATATAAGATCATGCATATTTTACTAACTTTGTTTTGTAGCTTGTTCGTGGGAAATCAAACATATAAGTTTTTATGCTTTAGCATCCCGTTTGTGTGTGTTTTTCTTACTATGTCTAGCATTCTACCATGAGGCTATTTGCTTATGTGATGTAACTCTATGAATGCTAGTGGATGGAGGTTGTATTGCTTAATTTGGAATGATGTTGATTTTTCATGCTTGTAAACTCAATTTATTTGGGTTGTACATCGTCAAAACTCTTTCAAAATGCATGATATCAAATTGTTCCAAAATGAATGGCATAGTCTATACTTGTATGCTTCACATAGTAAATTTTAGAATTTATTAACTAATCAGAACATGACCATATAAAGAAAATAAAAGTCATATCATGGTTTAGTAGAGGCCGATCTTTTGATCGGGTGAGCGGGGGTGCTCATTATTGACCTTCCCCTCTCATACCTGTAGACACCCCATTTTTGACCATCCTCAAGACTTGGATGTCACCGTTTGAACACCCGGTGATTATCCATGTTTGTGTTCGTTTGGAGTTCCCGGAGGTCTCGGCTGCGTGCCTTGCCTCAGGATCTCCGAACTCGACCGTTTGGTGTCTGGTTTTGCACCAAACACTTGTGTTTTGCCTTGGAGGGGCAGGGGATGCCTTGTGAGGTCTCCCCACACTCCACCAGCCGTAGCTTGAGGCCACCGACTGCTGTTTGTGCCTATCGGCCATATATTTGGCCGACCGGCACTCTCTTTGGCCGACCGGCCATCAATTTTGTCAAAATGGCAATTTTGAGCAGCCGACTACTGTTCATCTTCTTTTGCAGATATTTTAGGACAGTTGTGTAGCATTTTTTTCCCCTCCATACACGTGTATGGAGGGATGCTCCTCTTGTAAGCTTATTGAACAAGCTTTACAAGATTGTTTGCCTATAAGAGAAGGGGTCTTCTCTTGGCATTAGGGTTAGAGCAATTTTGGTTAGAAAAGTGTGGGAGAAGCTCTGGTTTTAGGGTTTGAGTTCCATACATAACCTATCTCTATGTCTCTCTTGTGTGTGTTCTAGGTGTAGTTGTCCTTATTATTGCACACAAACACATAGTCTTTCACCTTCTCTTGGTTCATGAGGGACCTGAGGCTTGTTCTTGCTGTTCTTGGCTGGATTGAAGCTCAAGGAGGCAACAAGATCATCTTTTGTGAAGAGGTCTACAAGTGTGAGACACTAGTCCCTTTTATCGCCATTTTTGCATAGCTTGTTAGCCTATCTTAGAACTGTTTTTGTGCTTAGTGTATAATACAAAAAAGTTCTGTTTTTGGGCCCTCTAATTTGTTTGTTTAGAGTGTTTTGTGGTTTGGAGGTGTTTGACCACCCTTAGGCCTTGAGAGGCCCCATTTTGTGCCATTTTTGGTGAGCTCCGAGACTTTGGTGCTTGGGCCTCCTCACCACTGAAATCTTGAGGGATTTCAATGGTAAGGATGGTGCCTTAAAGTCTCAAGAAAGAGAGGGCCACCCCCTCTCCTTGTTGTCCTTGAAAAGGATCAATTTTGGCCTCTTGAGGGAGCATCATGCTTAAGTGTTTGTTGATCATGCCATGGCTGTATTTCATGCTTATATTGCCATGGTATAACATTGTTGTGTGTTGGTTTTGGTACACCATGTTAGCTTAACATACATGTCATGTAATGCCTTGTTGTTGCCTTAATATGCCTTAGGTTGTAAGCCCTTGTTTCAGCATGTTTTAGGCTTGACTTTGTGAAGCTTCAATGCATGTTTTTGTATAATTTAGCTCTATTTTAAGTTTCTTTAGTCATACTTGTCATGTATTGCATAGCCCCTTTGTATTTTGGCTTGTTGGCCTTAAGTATGTAAGTGTGTAGTATGCCATTCTTGCATGGATTTAGTGGGTTGGGATCATTTTTTCATGCTATTTCAGTCCCTCTAACATGCTTGTATGCTTGCCTTAAATACCTCTTTGATGCCTTATGAGCTTGTGTTGTATACTCCTTGAAAGTGCATTTGTGCATGCCTTCATATTTGAGCCACTTAGATGCCATCTAAGTAGTCTTTTGGCCTTGTTTTAACATGCTAAAAATCTGTTTTTAGTTGTTTAATGCATGCCATGTTGGTCTTGCTAAGTGTGGTCCAATACCCCTTTAGCTTGCCTTGATACTTGGACCATTTGCATGCTAATGTTTGCTTTATTTGAGTTGGTTTGGCACCATATTCTAACATGATTTTCAAAGCTTGTGTTGCATGCTAATTATCCATGTTATGCCTCTTTTAAGTGTGCTTGAGAGTGGCCCCTTTTGATGCTTAAGTGTTGGACCATAACATGTGCATGTGTGTATGTGTGTTTAGCCTCACTTCCTTAGCATTATGGCTACTGTTTTGGGCCTAATTAGAGTTGCCTAATTCATGTTTAAGTCCACCCTCTATTTGGTTTGCATGCTTACTTTGCATGTTTGCTTGCATGCTTGCATAAGTGTCTTGTATTGCCATGTTGCATCCTTAGCTTGTATGCCTAGGTTGCATTGCATCTTGCATGCATGTCTTGTCCCTTGATTTAGTGATAGGGATTGGGCCTTTGATTGTTTGTGTGCATTGCATTACATTTGAAATCGAAGTTGCACACTTGATTCTTTGGGCCATCACGCATGGAAATACGTGATTGGTGGTCTGAGAATCAAGGTACATCCTCCTTTGAGTCCTTAACATGATAAGGGTCTTGTTTGGTGCATATATTGCTTGAATTACATTGCCATGCAAGTTACGTCTCTCTTCTTTGTAAGTTCTGCGTGTTCTGTGACGATTTTGGCGGGGCATAATATAGTGCCGGCCACCATTGGTAGCCGATGGATGCATCTTGTGCCGATGGTCATATCTAGCGCGGTGGTAATTCTACTCGGTAGGTGGTATTCCCCGATGTCGAGAAGCAATTGAGACTTTGGCGATCCTCGAGAGGAAGCGAGGAAAAGCAGAGCGATCTATGCATGGCAGTGCAATCCTGAGCAAGACCGAACATGCATTGCATCGGATCCGCTTCCCGAGAACTTTACTGCTTTCCTTAGCTTAGTTAAATTTGTAAACTAATTAGGTAATTTGTAATAATTAATTAGCTCATAGTTAATTAATTTGTATTATTCTTTTGGTCCCTCCGAGCGAGGGCAAATCTGTAATAAGTGTGGGTGTGTGTGTGCATGTCTTCCAATCCCCACTTCTTTCTTCCCTTTTATTTACCTGCTTATGATGGTAGATTAGGGCATGTTTAAATTAGCATACCTTATGCTATGCATGTGTGCATCCATACACTTGTCTCGCATGCACCGGGCTCGACGCATCATGCTAACTGCATTTGTACTTCAATTCCAAATTGAATACGTGCATCAATTGAGTGCTGTGGTAGCCAAATAATTGGCGAAGATAAAGGAGATATATTTCAGAAGCTAGACGCTAGCCGGCAGATATCCCGTAAGGATACGGGGCCCAATAGGATAAATAGGCCGAATGGGGAAGGATCCCTAGAGCCGAATAGTGGAAAAGATAATGATTGAAAAAGTAGGCCCTAGCCCCGAGGATCAAAAGAAACGAGTATAAATATAATGGCAATGGACTAGAAAAGGTAGGTAAGAATCACTTCTAAAAACTTAGCCAACAAGCTTTCTTGAGTAGAAGAACTGACTTGTCCGTCGGAGTGCTAATTCCGGCACCCCCGACCGGAGTATTTGTATCTTTGCAGGTGACTAGCTGAGGATCATTGGCGTCTTACAGGATCTGAAGAGTATTTCCAAACCACTTGCCCACAATTGGCGCCGTCTGTGGGAATACTCAAATACATCCATGGAAGGCGTGACCGAAGATCCTCCGATAGCCACCAACGAGATCACACAGGAAGACGACCTCACCCAAGCTAATATGCTTGGAAAAGAAACCATCGCGGCACGACGTGTCTTGAACTTCGATTCGCCTACAACTTCAGCACAAGAAACAATGCAGGCTATCATAGAACAAGCAAAGTAGAACGAACAAAGGTTCGAGAACATGATCGTTGAGAACGAACGACTCCGTCAAGATTTGGCCCTGGAGGTAGCAAAATCTAGAGAGGCCATGCGCCAAGAACCAGAGCGACCCCCGAGGGCAGACGGGCAAAGACCTCGGGCTCGGCCAAAGGATACCGATAGCAACTCCAACTCATCATCCACGGAGCTCGACGCAAGGGGATGATCCGAGACCTCCAGCTCCTCCGAAAAGGATCTGCGAACAAGGAACAAGTGCAGGAAAAGCAGCTCAAATGAGGAAGACCAGCACGATCCTTTCGTTCGACAGATCGCAAGGGCGTCCCTGCCCAAGAAATTCAAAGCTCCGTCGTTCACTCTTTACGACGGAAAATCAGACCCCACTGATCATATCCGTCATTACAAACAGGCCATGATGCTGCACGCAGACAATGAAGCCCTCATGTGCCGAATATTCCCTAGCAGCCTAGGTCCACTAGCCGTCAGGTGGTATTACAAGTTGGAGCCAGCTTCGATTAAAAGCTTCCAACATCTGCAGAAATCCTTCAGGGCCAGGTTCATCACCAACGAGGTACAACCGAAACAGGCCGACTCCCTCTGGGCTATGCAGATCCAGTCGGGAGAGACGCTCAGAGTGTACTCGGCATGATATTGGGAGTGCTTCAACCTTGTTGACGACGCTTGCAACGACACCATGGCCATCACCGCCTTCAAAATGGGTTTACATCCTGACAGTGCTCTGCGCAGTTCCCTGACCAGAAGGCCCCCCAAAACAGTCTGGGCGTTGATGAAGAAAGTTGAAGAATATTGTAAAGTCGAAGATGATGCCCTGAGGATAAAAGCCGGACAAATCTCCAGCAAAACGGCCCTCCCCGAAATCGCTCGACCAATAAGCTCCGTGCCGCCACCGAGCCCTGAGCCCCGGCAACGAACCAAGCGAGATAAAAGGCGGGACTCCCGCCGATCAAGCGATCAGTGCCCCCACCGAACGAATGAACAACTACAAGTCGACAGCAGACGCTCAAGGCGAACCGACAAGAAGTATACGGAGTTGACAGAGCCGATCGCGGCAATAATGACCAAAGTCCAGCACCTTCCATTTTTCAAGTGGCCGTCGAAGATGGTGGGGCCTCCCGACACACGGAGGAGGGATGACGATCACGAATACCACAAAGATCACGGCCCACGAAACCGAGAGTCGTTATGCGCTAAAGGATCAACTGGAGGAACTGGTGCAAGATGGGCGATTGCAGCAATACGTGAGCAAGGGAAGGCCCACCAAAGCATTAGCCTTGAGACAGGATTCACCTCCGCTTGGTGTGATCCACATAATCTCTGATCTGCGGCATCCCGACCGTACATACGATCCAATCTCACCCAATTCCCCAAAAATATAACATGTCAACCGGCAGGCCCAGAGAAGCTCCGACAATTAAGTTCGATGACTCCGACCTCGTCGGAACGGCGGCCAGCCACATCGATCCTTTGGTCGTCAAATTACGCGTACGACAGTTCAGCGTTGAACGCATTCTCATAGACCCAGGAAGCACTTCGGAGATCTTGTACTACAGAACTTTTGTTGAACTCGGCCTCAACGAGTCGGACCTATCACCGTCGTCTCAGCCACTGTTCGGCTTCAACACGAATCCAGAGTATCCGTTGGGGAGGATCGTGCTACCTGTTCGAGCAGGCTCAAAAACAGTTGACGTGGAATTCTTGGTTGTCAAGCTTCCGTCGCCATATAATGCCATCATGGGGCGCCCCTGGTTGCATGTCATGAAGGCTGTCCCAAGCACCTACCATCAGCTTATGCGCTTCCCAACAGACCATGGCATTGAGGAGATCCGTGGCTCACCGCAATCCGCGCGAACGTAGACTTTATGAAGATCCATTTACAGACCTGACTTGTGGGATCTGATGCTTGTACTCGTACCACGTTTTAATGAAAATCGATTTTCTTTGTCACTCTCCTTCAAGCCTCTTGGGCCCAATTAAGTTTCCGAATTCGGAGCGCCCTTCGTGGATATCACGATTGGCCAAATCAAGTCTCCGGATTCGGAGCCCCCTTTGGTGCATGACACCTTAGGGCCGAATAAGTCTCTGGATTCGGAGCGCCCTTCGTGGATATCACGATTGGCCAAATCAAGTCTCCGGATTCGGAGCCCCCTTTGGTGCATGACACCTTAGGGCCGAATAAGTCTCTGGATTCGGAGCGCCCTTCGTGGATATCACGATTGGCCAAATCAAGTCTCCGGATTTGGAGCCCCCTTTGGTGCATGACACCTTAGGGCCGAATAAGTCTCCGGATTCGGAGCCCCCTTTTGGTGCATGACACCTTAGGGCCGAATAAGTCTCCGGATTCGGAGCGCCCTTCGTGGATATCACGATTGGCCAAATCAAGTCTCCGGATTCGGAGCCCCCTTTGGTGCATGACACCTTAGGGCCGAATAAGTCTCCGGATTCGGAGCGCCCTTCGTGGATATCACGATTGGCCAAATCAAGTCTTCGGATTCGGAGCCCCCTTTGGTGCATGACACCTTAGGGCCGAATAAGTCTCCGGATTTGGAGCGCCCTTCGTGGATATCACGATTGGCTAAAATAAGTCTCTGGATTCGGAGCCCCCTTTGGTGCATGACACCTTAGGGCTGAATAAGTCTCTGGACTCGGAGCACCTTTTGTGGATGTCACGATTGGCTAAATTAAGCCTCCGGATTTGGAGCCCCCTTTGGTGCATGACACCTTAGGGTCGAATAAGCCTTCGGATTCGGAGCGCCCTTTGGTGCAGCTCATCGTAGGGCTGAATAAGTCTCCAAAGTCGGAGCGCCTTTCGTGGATGTCACGATTGGCCAAATTAGGCCTCCGGATTCGGAGCCCCCGTTGGTGCATGACACCTTAGGGCCGTTTAAGTCTCCGGATCCAGAGCCCGTTTTAATCAACTAATTAAGCCATAATCACTAATATGGTTTGCTGGACAAGGCGTGACTTAGCTAGCCCACGAGTACGACCCATTCCGGTTAAACTCGCATCCTGCCTAAGGCAAGGGCCGATCTCTGAATACAGGAAAAATATTTAAGCTACACAAAAGTTCCGATAGCAAACTATTAAACCATACGAAATGACGTGCTTAACCATTAAAAGTTGGGATCAGGAACATTCATCTGGCATAGCTAAACAAAAGATTTTCAGAGTAAGACTCAACTATATGAAATAACACTTTTTATTTGATTAAAAAGTTGTTACATAGACGCAATCCACGTTCGAACATTACAATATCTATCTCTAACTTCTAAGATAAATTAACCCATCGACCCAACTCTTGTCATTTGAACAACCATCGCGCCTCAAAACGCATCGATCAAACCGCGCCCGAATCGGCATGTCGCCGAGCCTCTGACACCATCGACAATGTCAAGGCCAAGATCCAAGACAAGGGAGGTTAGGGGCAGCGGTCGTTGTGTCTCCTTTCGGGGCGATCTGCTTCAACGACTTGGAGGCTGACGTGTTTCCAGTTTCTCCTTTCAGCGGTCCACCTCCCACACCGGAGAATCCTCCGCCACAAACGGAGAATCCTCCGTCGCAAACCATCTGAGCGCCAAGTTCGGCCGGAATTTGAGCTCCTTCAACTATCATCACCATCTGATGGTGAGAACTCTTGATCATCCCACGCAATAGATGCTGGAGAGCCAAATATGTTTGATTGCATGAGGCGTCTGCCGCTTTTATTGTCAGTAATGGCCGCGATCTCGAGGCCCAAATCCCGAAGTAATTTTATCAACACTAAACCCCACAAAGACAGGCGTCGGTCAACATTCTCCACGACCTAGTTAACCCAACGGTTGGCTAAAACGGCTAGACATCTGGCATTCGAGCCAAGTCAAAATGCCGTAGCCCCTCCGATCCCTGGCTCACGGCTTCTTCAAATTTCAACAACACACGCCGCAATGGCTTTATTCAAAAGTAAACGGCCATTACATGTAGGCCGATCATGCACAACGAATCGGCGCATCGATTCAACATGCTGAGTCCGATTGATGTATTTACGTCTATCCAAATATTTATGCAATCAAATTAAACACGCACAAGCCGAATGCGGGAGACAATTTGATATTTTCAATAAAGCATCTTTTATTCAAAAAACCAAGAAATTACATAATTGCGAACGCGACCAGCGTTCGGACCTTACAATAATTAAAGTCATACGGCGTCGCCCTCATCCTCACTCTTCTCGACCTCGAAAGCAGAAAACGGAAAGTCCTCACTGCGGTAGAAAGGTGACGCCGAATCGATGCCTGACAAGCGAAGAGATTCGGCGACTTGAGATGCCTTGATCCAACCATGCCTGAACCCACGATTTTCACATCGGCAAACCTCTTCGGCAAGCTTCTCCTTGGTCTTTTGGATTCCAACCAAGCGCCCTTCGTGAAAACCTTTTTCATAAGACCTCTCCTTGGCGGACTCCAATGCGAACATGCTCGCCGTTTCACGATCGGCAATGGCAGCGCTTATAAGCCGACTGGTAACCCTCTCTTCCACGATTGGATTCACCTGCCTTGCTGGTTGTACTTGAGCCGCTTTGATCTTCGCCTCCACGCGAGCCTCCAAACTGCGGATATGCTCATCATTTTTCTCCATTTCTTGGCGGGCGGCGCGCAATCGTATGCCGACTTCATAAGCCGTATAGAGCCCTTTCACCGCCCCATGAATGCCCTCGCGAAACACTTCGTAGTCCTGACGACCAACCATTGACTGCTAAACTTCCGGAGGAAATATTTGTCGAGCAAACTCGACCGCCACGTCTGGATCTCAAACGATCGAGTCTGCTTCCGTCATGGGCTTATTCTTCACAAATACTGCAAAACTTAACGGGCACGGATTCGCGTCTGATCTCCTTTCGACTTGGGCGTGTGGCGATCTCCCACAGGATCGCCTATCCGTCAGGCGACCTACTACGACGTCGAGGGGATTGACGTCTCTCTCGACCCATAGAACTCTTACTCCCAGCACGCAAGGGTGCACCACCGTGTTCACTTCGATTCATATCACCTCCAAGCTCAGCCAATGTCTTGGCTTCCCCTTTGCTGTTAAAGAAGAGTTTGTTCGACATTCGCACAATAGACTTTCTCTCAGGAGTCTGAATCAGATACCTACCAGACTCTTAAAAGCTGTGCCTTTGATCATTTAACACTCGCAGAGGCAGCACGATCGAGGCAAGTTCATTAATTGTGAAACCCAATCGCCTGACGCCGACTAAGTTGACGGCAGGACAAGCTTTCGGCTCATGATCTTCCGACTAAGTTGACGGTAGGACAAGCTTTGAGCAGACTCATCAATCTGTTCGGCTAAACTACCCCAGCCAGCTCACGAATTGATTCTTCAGAGCCAGAGTTCTTATCGTGAACCCCCTGGGGCAAGAGCAGATTCATCAATCTAAGGGTCCAAGATCAGTAGGTAGTGAAATTGCAAATGGTGATTTTGATGGGATATGTATTAAATCTGCAGGAACCCAGATATTGACCAATCTTTTCCTTTCCACCTTCAGTGGTTCTATTCGGCTCAAGTACCCAGCCGGCTCACAAGTTGATTCGGGCAAGAGCAGATTCATCAATCTGTTCGGCTAAACTACTCCAGCTGGCTCACGAATTGATTCCTCAGAGCCAGACTCCTTATTATGAACCCCCTGGGGCAAGGGCAGATTCATCAATCTAAGGGTCCAAGATCAGTAGGCAGTGAAATTGCAAATGGTGATTTTGATAGGATATGTATTAAATCTGTAGGAACCCAGATATTGACCAATCTTTTCCTCTCTACCTTCAGTGGTTAGCGACTTCAGATTAAAGTAAGGAAAAAACTAAAGTTTGGACAAACGATATTCTATGTACGGCTTGTTTAGAAGAGTTCTAGATAAAATCATTTGTGCCACAGTAAAATCATCCGGCTCACGAGTTGACTGGCAAGAGCAGATTTATCAATCTATTCGGACCAAGTACCCCAGCCGGCTCACAAGTTGATTCAGAGCTAGAATTCTTTTTATGAACCCCCTACGGCAAGAGCAGATTCACAAATCAGGGTTTCCCCACAGTATATGCAATTCCATTTTACCAAATGCATTGACAAACACAGAACTCTTTCATTAAAATTAAACCACAGAACTCTTTCATACAAAGTGTGTGGTGGTACCAAAAATTACAAGAACTCTTTCATACAAAATGTGCGGTGGTAGCAAAAATTACAAGGAAATTTTCATTAATAAATTGCACGCAGATGCTAACCAATTTATATATGAAAACTACCCTGAACCAACAAAGCACTATACAAAAGAAGAAAAACAAAAACAAAAAGATGTCTGCTCAGTAAACGGTTCCCAGATCATTCGTCGGTATCGGATTCAAGTGGCTCAACATCCACCTGCTCATAAGGAATTGACACATCCAATGTAACCTCAGCGGCAGCAAGGGCTTTGAGCCATCCGTGTTTGAACCCGCGATTCTCAAATTTGGACACTTCTTCAACATATTCTGTTAGAGCGGCGCCTCTCCTTGCCTCAAAAGCCTCCGATTTGGCTTTCTCGCAGGCCGCCTTAAGCTCCTCTAACTGAGCTTCCGCTCCAGCAAGTGATTCCTTGGAAAGTTTGAGCGATTCCTCGCTCGCATTTGCCCTACCCTCAGCATCGACACGAAGCTGTTCGGCGACGCGAGCCCTCTCTTTCTCCACTTCGGCTCGCGCGCTCTCCATTTCAGCTCTCATAATTTCGAACTCGGCCCTACTTTTCTGACCCTGCACCTCCATTTGCAAATGGTCAATTCTCCCGAGAGCATCACGCAGGCGGCGACCCAAGTCGGCGATCCTCCCGATCATTTGCAAAATAATTCGGTATGATTAGACACCTTTATCAAACAAGAGCGAAATAAAGGTGACCTACCAGGAGTGCCGATTGAGCTGTTAGGGCAACGGCCATAATATCAGGCACGGCACCGAAGGCTTTGTTGTCAGCCGGCAGAGAAATTGAAGCCGCCAGGCTCAGAGCCACGGCTGGATCCTCGATGGCTGAAGCATCGGATAAAATCGGCACATCCCTAATCTTTGGCTGAATAACGAACGGAGCGACCACGTCCGGTTCTTCAAGCCGAGGCCGTTTGCTACTAGGGCCAGCTTCTGAACTCGCTTCTCCCTCAGCACCAAGCTTTTGGCCTTGCTCCGGAATCAGCCGTTCCCCATCGGACTGTTCTCCACCCTTTTTTCCCGTATCGGACACAGCAACCTCAACCGTCCCCTCAGAAACGGGTACGAAGGGCTTGATCAAGCTGGGATCTGGTGCGGCGCATTCAGCCTTTTTTTGGGCGGCCATCCGCTCGGCATTTTTGTTACGTGCTATATGCGTTAAGCTCTCCTTCGCCATACCCTCAAACAAATCGCCGGGTAGATCCCCCAAATTCGCAAAAATATCCCCGGAAGAGAAATCTGCTTGTCCTGAGGCGGATGGCTCGGTGGCCTCAAATGCCGAGCGTACGGCCTCGTCGCCCTCTACAACCCCCTCAGTAGACTCCCCAGCCGGATCGGCAATCACCTCTACAACCGGCTCGGCGTCTTCCCCCGAATCAGAAGCTACGAGACCGATCTGCCTGAGGTTTTTGAAGCTGGGGAAGATAAGGGCCGAGAGCTGTTGATTGCCGGCTGGAATCGGAATGTTATCTGCAGCCGAGAAAGTAGTGTAAGTGGGTTCGTACCGAAGGAGAATATGGGCGGCTCTCCCTTGCTGTTGTACGTTTGGGCGGCCGAAATATGTGAGTGCAGTCTTGATTTCCCCAAGAACCACGTCGTCAACCGAAGTCAGAATTTTCTTCAACCTATTACCTGCAGAAGATAAAAAGCGATTTAGGAAAAAGAGCCGAATAAAAGATAGTCCAACAAACAAGACATTGCGTGGCAACCTGGGTCACCCTTATGTCTGGGAATAGGTTCCAGGCGATCCTCCCCTTCAGCGAACTCCCAATTACCTCTAACATTGACCATCACGTCGTCAACCCGTTTACTAGAACTGGCAAGCATAGTCACCAAGTGATGGTCAGTATCTTTGGCCCTGAGAAAATATCGCCCCAGCCGACCGGAGGATTTGGCTAAGGCGTAACAATGCCGAATGGCCGGAATTCCAAAGTTAATCCTAAGGCGTCGATTCAACTCTACAACCCCCATGATGATTCGAAAGAAATTTACATTGGATTGAGAAGGAATCAAACCCCAATAGCGGAGAACGGCCCTAAGAAGTGGGTGTAGGGGGAAACGAACCCCGCCCTTCGCAATGGATAAAAGAGGGAATACGATCGTGTTTTGATCTTCCCTCTCCATGTCGAGAGCGTTGTCCGTTACAAGGGACAAATGGACGTCGTCAGGAATAGAAAAATGTTGCCGGAAACCGGAGATACGATCCTCAGAAAGGAGGTCTTTCAAATGTTTGGCCATCTTAGCAAAGAACTAAGTATTCGCCGAAGCTAAAATAGCAAACAGAAAATAGGATTACAAAGAAGGGATAAGGAAACTTACGAAGAGCAGATGAGACAAGGGAAGACGGGAAGAAGTTGCAGAAAACGCGAGTCACAGAGGGATATGCACTGGCGATCCAAAAGTCTCAGAAAATCGAAGAAATGTGAATTCGAAAGGACCGAAGTTTCAAATCGCAATAAATGCTGAGATACACACGAATAGAGCGGGAAAGCGTAATGATGAGCAAAAAGGTGCGCGCCCCCTGACATAAATTGGGGCATGCGAAGCCGTCTGACGCTAAACTTCTTAAATTCTGAACCGAACACGCCGATTAACTGCCGTCAACAGGGAGTTCGGAGGGCAATTGTGGTAGCCGAATAATTGGCGAAGATAAAGGAGATATATTTCAGAAGCTAGACGCTAGCCGGCAGATATCCCGTAAGGATACGGGGCCGAATAGGATAAATAGGCCGAACGGGGAAGGATCCCTAGAGCCGAATAGTGGAAAAGATAATGATTGAAAAAGTTGGCCCTGTCCCCGAGGATCAGAAGAAACGAGTATAAATATAATGGCAATGGACTAGAAAAGGTAGGTAAGAATCACTTCTAAAAACTTAGCCAACAAGCTTTCTTGAGTAGAAGAACTGACTTGTCCGTTGGAGTCTTAATTCCGGCACCCCCGACCGGAGTATTTGTATCTTTGCAGGTGACTAGCTGAGGATCATTGGCGTCTTACAGGATCTGAAGAGTATTTCCAAACCACTTCCCCACAAGTGCATTTCACATGCCATGTTTAGGTTAGCTGAGCCTACTCTAATTGCATCCTATATGTGTTGCATTAGTCAAATTGACATGAACTAGGACCATGCATGTTTGCTAACTAGTTTATTGTTTTGGCACGGAGTACGATGTAAGTATTTTCATGCTTTAGCATACCGCATGTGTGTGAGTGCTACCATGACAGCATGCTTACTATGTGGCTAGATGCTTATGTGATAAACTGTTTGATTGCCTGTGAGTGAAGGTTGGATTGTTTGAGTTGGAAAAACTTGTTGAAATCCATATTTTAGCCTACTTGCGAGTAGCAAATCCCAAAGCATTTTCTAAAACAAACGGATATGCGATGCTTGTTTCCAAATTAGGCGATCTAGTCTATACTTGTTTGTTGTGCGCATAACATAGTAATTCTGGGCTAATAACCGGAATAAGAACACATAAACGTTTTCAAAAATGGATATCACGGTTAGTAGAGGCCGGTCTTCGGACCGGGCGAGAGGGGGTGCTCATAGCTGACCTTCCCTAATCGTACCCAAGCTCCCGAGCCGAGGCAACTTTGGTGATGACGGACACGTGGCCTTTGGCACCGAGTCAGGGTTTCCTAAATTTCCCCATTAAAAAATATTTAGGTGGCGACTCTGTATTTGGCAAAGCAGTCCATGTTTGGCACTTCTTTAAAAAAAAAATCAATTTTTCCAAAACGATTTGCCGGATTTAGACTCTTTGGTTCAGATTAAGAACTAACAACAAAAGGGAGTCCGAACTGTAGAGTGAAGCCCAAGGACGCGTCTACAATACCTAAGGTTCTAAGCCAAGCATCCTTGGTTACGACGAACAGTGGCCTTGGCACTGAGTCATGGGTTTCCTAATTTTCCAAAATATTAGGTGGCGACTCTGAGATCTGATGACGTAGTCCATTTTTGACAAAGTTGCAATAAAATGAATTTTCAATAAAAGTTGCCAAATCTGGATTCTCGTCTACGTTTCACATTGCAGTCATGAGACTAGATCAAAGAGATCTTGGTGGTCCGAACTGTTTAACGCGTGCGGGTACCCTCCGGGCATGTTAAGCTTAGCAGCCTCTTGGGTTTTCTTAACAAACTCCTTCCTCATCATCTCGGTCTTAACTGCGTGTGAATACGCATGCTGGATAACCTGTAAGAAGAGAAAAAAATTAGTGAAATTTGACCAAGTATACAGAGTGCCGCATCATCAGGCCGAAGTTCTCATACTCGTGGAGGTTGGCCATGTGATTCATGTCTTTGGGTAGGAGCACGACCGTTGACAGGGCGGTGCCGACCTCAACGTCTTGGATCGCGTTGTAGCTGACTGTCAAAGGTCTGTCCCCTACCGTGACTTTGGGCACCCAGATCATGTTACAAGGAAAACTGCTGCTACCTTCGGAGCAGCCTGACCTCGGTTTTTTTGTTGGGGGGGCATCAGGCGTTGCGGCCTCAGCTGGCCTCTTCTCAGCAGCGGATGTATTCTTTTCGATCTCGGCTAGCTTTGAGACTAGCACAATGTCCTCAGAATCAACTTGAGTCACTGTAGCCTTGGCCTTAGCCTTTTTCACTCTCTTAGGCTTTGGTTTGGACTGGGATGGAGAAGAGGAAGACTGGATAGTCAAAACACCAGGAAGGTTGGCAAAAAGATCTTCAATGATGACTGCTTTGCATCCCTTCTCGTTGGCTGTTGTTGCGATAATAACCTTCATGCCAAAGCGAATTGCTGGAAGAGCAATTGGCGGATTTGAGGGGTCGGACTCCGAAAACTCAAGACCTCGGCATCTTATACTTCGAGTCCTACTGGCGGGAGCGTTTGCAAGAGCTCAGCGACGGCACTGGCGCTGGACTGGAGGAATTAGCTGGGGGACAGAAGTGGATGACTGATCTACAAGATCAGATGTGAAGGCCTAATCTGGCCTAGGTGATGAAGCAGTTGGAGGAGTTATGGCAGAAAAGGGAGATATGCTTTTTCGAGGAATGTCGGACAGAGGTCTCCGATATGTTGGTATGTAATTGAGAAGGAGTGGGGCCTTGCAGTCGTCAATAGGAAGACGGAAAAGTTGAATCAGGTCTTTGCTTGGCACATAGGATTGGCGAAAGTTCTTCTCTTAATCATGTTTGAGAGTTATGCTCTTATACTTAGTTGACGGGCCAATGCATGAGCATGCATTATCTTGTTTTTCATGCTATCATTTCGGAGTATTTTGGCCACTATTTTGGCATGATTGAGATCTGTCCATATTCGGTTTAAGTCCATTGAGCATTGTTTTGCATGCCTCTTGTGAGATGCTCTTTCCTAGCTTTGATGCCTAAAGCTTCCAAATTTGCCATGCATGCATTCTTTGCATGATAGAATCTTGGGCATGCCATCCTAGCATTGGTAGAATAGTATGTTGTTTGCATGTTGTTGTATTGCATTGTGTTTGCATGTTGTTTGCATGTGCATGCATTGCATTTTGTTTGCATGCCATTAGCATTGATAAGATGATCATGTTGCATTGCATTGTGTTTGGATAGGGTGTTAATCCAAACACGAGAAACGAGGGACATTTCATACTTGAAGTGATGAAACGTGCCTCATTTCTAGGTCGTCGACCCTCTTGATCATGCATGATAGAGGTTAAGGCCGTTATGTGTTATTTGTGCATTCATTGACAATGAATTATACAAACTTGGCTTCTCGGCCATTGTGCATTGCGATGCTCGGTTGATGGTCCGAGAGTTGAGTACCACACTCCCTTGAGCTTAAGAAATGATAGGGAGGGTAGTTGTGCACACATACCTTGCAAATACACTATTGTGCCCTTTCTTGTTCTCTGTTGCAGCAAATTGGAGCTTGGGCAGAATTTCTGGTTGGCAAACCAGAAAAAGTAGCTGCCCGACCACTTTTTCTGGTCTGCAGCATACTTAGGTGGTCCACTGGTGGTCTACACCACCATCAATTGGTTGGTAACCCTCCTGGGGGTCCCCATTTTGGAGTAGAAGCTATCTAGAGCTTTGTGCAGTGTTCTAAGATCAAATGCAAACAGAGGCAAGTTGGAGCATAGCGATGGATTTTTGAGCGAGGAACCAAATGCATGCATTGTTCAACTTTCCAAAGCAGAGCTGAGTAGTGTAGTTTAATGGTTATTTGTCTAGCTTGAATTTGTAACTTAATTAATTTATTGATTAGTTAAGGTGCTGTAATAACTAGTTATAGCTAGTCATTCATTTTGTTATATAATAACTAGTCTAATTAGCTTTATTAGATTAGTGATGTAGCTTAGCTTATTATTCGAACCCTCCGTCGAGAGGGCACAATTTTGTAATAAGCGTGCTTATGTGTGATGCATGTCTTCTAACCCCCATTTCTTTCTCCTTTTTACTTATCAGCTTTCGATGGTTAGTTTAGGGCATGTTTCAATTAGCATACTTATGCTTCGCATGCGTGCATCATTCATCTGTTTTGCATGCACCGAGCTCAGCGCATCATACAAACTGCATTGTATTTCAATTCCTATTTGAATATATGTATCAAGTTGCATTAACATGACATCTTAGAATAGTCGAGCCTATTTAGTTGCATTTTTGCATGTGTTGCATTAGGCATCTTAACATAGCTAGGGTCATGCATTGATTTCTAACATAGCCTTTGTTTTGGCTCGGAATACTAGGTAAGTTTTTACACTTTAGCATATTGCATGAGATGTGTATGTTGCCATGATAGCATGCTTACCATGAGGCTATGTGCTTAACTGATATAACTGCATGAATGCCTGTGGATGAAGGCTTCATTACTTGAATTGGAACAATTCATCAAAATGTGCATTTTAAACGCATTTGAAGTGGCAAAATCATGTTATTTTCTAAGCCCACTTGAGGGTGACAAATCCGTGACTTAGTCTACTCACGAGTAGCACCTTCAAACCATTTTCAAACAAACAAACATGAGATGTTTTGTTCCAATTTGAGTGATTTAGTCTATACTTGTATGTTGTGCGCATCACATAGTAAGCTAGCTAATAAATCGGAATAAGAACACATGTGTTTTCAAAAACAACATATTATGTTAGTAAAGGCCGATCTTTGATCGGGCGAGCGAAGGTGCTCATTGCATGGCCTTCCCCTCTCGTACCCAAGTTCTTGAGCAGAGGCAACTTTGGTGATGAAAGACACGTCGCCTTAGGCATGAGTCAGGGTTTCCTATATTTCTCGAAACAAAACATTTAGGTGGCGACTCTGAAATCTAGCAAAGTAGTCCATGTTTGGCGCTTTTTGATTTAAAATCGATTTTCTAAAACGAGTTGCCGGATTTGGACTCTTTGGTGATTTATCAGTCTTGCATTGCACTTTGTGATATTAGATTCAAAACTGTGACAAGAGTCCGAACTGTAGTAGCTAGAACACAATTTGCGCCTTCGCGCGCAGAGCGAAGTTCTGGGCAGTCTACAGTTTCGGCGACTTTGCTGAGGATTTCAAGAACTTGACTCGAACTCATGATATGTTATTTTATCTACACTTATGTGTTTCTTTGCATTGCATTTGCATTGGTGCGCCTAGGACACCGTGTTTTTCGTTTGCTATTCCTGAACGGTTTGCCGGAGGCTTGCTTGGAAAAGCGCGCCATAAGGCTGATCGGTTGCGGGCTCTGCCACGACGGGAACACAAACCTCGATTTTCATCGAGACATCCTTTTTGACCATTCGACCTAGTGCATATCGGAATCCATAGTGACCATTCCAAACTAGGACAGGTTGCTTACTCGATTGTAGGTTGTTTGAAACTGCTGCGTGCGTAGTGAAACCCTAGCTCCTAACAAAATAGGACAGGGAAACCCTACCCCCACCATAGGGGTGTTTTGGCTCTTACTTACTTGATACGTGCTGTCAGAGTGTGTCTCTACAGGTTGCATGTATCAGTTTGCAAGTCTGAGTATCGGCCTAAAGGTATCAACTTACAGACAGAATTTTGGGCAGCATTCAGTAGAGAGCACAGTCATTCAGCAATGCTCATATTCATTTTGGAGAAATCAGGCTGAGATGCTCTCTTTTTTCTTCTTTTGCAAGGTAGTCTTGGAACCATAGCTTCAGAAAGCTCTGATATCTCCCGGGTACACTAGACTTGTATTGATAGACTTTATCAGGTCAGAGATTCAGTGCAACAGAGCAACCAGTGTTTCCTTCGCCAGTGGTAAGGCAAAGAAGGGCCAGTCAGGCACAGATCACCAGTTTAACAGTCTCCAGTCCAGCAGTCATTATCTACCTTACCTGTGTGTAGTTGGGCTGAGATATCTGCTTCCATCTCAGAAAAGGGATACACACTTGTTCAATTAGATCAGTAGTTTTTAGTTAATATGGAGGACATGATGCGTCAACTCCGAGAGACCATGCAAGCCATGCAACGGGATGCTGCCCGTCAGGCCAAGTTTGCCGCGCATCAGGCAGAGGTTGTGGCTCAACAAACAGAGTTGATTGCCAGACTTCAGCAACAACAGCAGCCGCAACCACAACAAGCCCTGAAGGTCAGTAAGCTTGAGAAGCTATTCAAAAGGGCTCAAGGTGTGAATTCCATTTCGGACATAGAGGATGGATACGCTGATTTGGCAGTAACTTTGTCGGATCGGTTTAAGATGCCACATATAGACTGTTTTGACGGTTCTGGGGATCCCATGGTACATCTACGGTTGTTCTCAGATATCCTAAGGCCAATGGGCCTCTCCAGATTGCAAAATTTTTCCCTCTTCGGTCGGACCCTGTCGGGTGTTGCGGTTATTTGGTACGCAAAGTTGGAGGACTCTGTTAAGAGAAGCTGGGAAGAGATGGTTGAGGCCTTTGTAGATCAATGCTCCTATAACACACAGATCGAGATCACAACTCATGATCTTGAGACAACGAGGCCAGAGCCAAAAGAGGGCTTCTCCGACTTTGTAACCCGTTGGAGGGTCAAAGCTTCTATGATGACCACCAGGCCGGTCGATAAGGATCAGATATGGATGATTGTGCGCAACCTCCAACCCAAACTGATGCAAAAAATGATTGTCTTACCCCTTCCTACCTTTGTAGATTTATACGAGATTGGGGTACAGATTGAGGACGCCATGAAGCAGGACCTTATTAACCAGGAGAAGAAACAGCCCAAGAGGGCGTTTACCTGCAGTTCGAATGCGACCACCAGTGGTGATGCAGCTGCTAGAACTTCAGACGTGGGCATGGTCACCACCGCCACACCAAAAACAGCCACCCCATTCACCGGTGTATCCGGAACCAGCTTACAAACTGCCAAATATCCACCCCGAGGCAAGAGGATTTTCACCCCACTTTATATGCCTTTGTCTAAAGCCCTAGGAGTCCTACTCAGGAAAGGACATCTGAAACCGTTAGAACAGCGGCCTCTACCTGATCCTCTCTCTCCAAAGCATGACCCGACTACATACTGTGCCTTCCATCAGCAGCAGGGTCATGATACCGACTCTTACTTCAGACTACGTCATGAGATTCAAAATCTCATTGACAACCAGGTAATAGCACCTCCAGAAAAACCAACTGTCAATCAAAACCCTCCACATAGGCAGGTAAACTTCATCCAAACAACAGCCAACCCGTTTGGCCCTAGTATATACATCACCCCAGCCTATTTATCCAAGCCTGAGGTGTTTATTCCAGTCAGCATGGACTTGTGCATGATGGGTACACCTAAACCCCAACCATCTCAAACCCATGAACCCACTACTTCTGAGCTAATGAGAATGATTGAAGATCTTCAGAGAACTGTGGCAAATTTAGCCTTTGGGATATTGGCTCCATCATCGACCACATCATATACTAGAAGTTTCACGCCAAAAGGCTCCCCAATCTTGGGACAGGTTGCACTAGAAGAAGGCCAATCCCTTGGCAAAGTGGAGGCCAATGGTAAGAACAAGGTAGGGCCAGACATTGGTCCCCATGAACACCTTTAGTGGGTTATTGAGGCTTTGAAAGTCGAAGGGCTGAACAAATAGCAAGTGATTGTAGTTGTTGCAAAGATTGTGAACGGCACTTTTGCCACTCAGAATGAGAGCAGTTTGAATCAAGGGGCAAGCCGAGACAAGGGATGTCGTACCAGAAACATTCCTTTCAGCTCTAATCCAGCACTCGGAAGAGATCGACAAACCCAGTCAACACTTGCCGACCCTTTCGCCGGTACATCCAACACAACCAGCTCACAACTTGCCAAATACCCACCTTGGGGCCAGAGGGTGTTCACCCTACTGTATATGTCTCTATCAATGGCTCTGAGGGTCCTGATCGAAAAGGGGCATCTGAAGCCCCTGGAGCCGCAGCCATTATCAAATAAACTTCCTCTCTCCCATAATCCGGCCAAGTACTGTGCCTTTCATCAACAAGCCGGCCATGGCACTGACATGTGTTTTCGTCTTCATCACGAAATACAAGATCTAATTGACAACGGGGTCATCGCCGCACCAAGCTCTGCAAAGTCTATCGGCACTAGATCAGTGAACTTGGGGGATAATGTGATGTGATTGGGGGATGAACTACCTGCGGATGGTGCTCAGTTTACTCCAGATGTGGTGGATGGCACGCACTGTTTTGAGCAATGTGCAAATGCTGGTTATTGTACTGTAGACACCCCATTTTGACCGACCCTAAGACTTGGGCACTTTATTTTGACCACTCTCAGCAGAAAAATCAAAGTGAAGCTTTAATCCCAAATCTCAACTATTTTGGTCAAATTATTTTATAATACTAATATTTTATATATTTTTGTATAATTTTATGTGTGTGTATATATGTTTAGGTGTGTTTTATATAAATTGATAAATATTTTATAAACAAAAGAAAATGATAAAAAGAAAAAAAAATATAAATAGAAAATAAAAAAAAAGAAAATAATGGGGCAGTTTTAAACAAAAAAAAAAAAAGAAAAGAAAAGAAAGATGAGTGGAATAGGTGGAGAGTGTTTTATTGAGAGATAACATTGAGAAAAAAAAAAGTGGGGTCTGTGTTTGTTTTCGGTAGAAGATAAAAGGAGAGGGCAGGTGAAGATTGAAAGAAAAAAATGATAGCATTTTCAAAAAGAGAAGTGAGTGGGTGGGAGATGAGCTGTGGGGGAGAACATTTTCAAAAAAGAGAAGTGAGTGGGTGGGAGATGAATTGTGGGGGAGAATAATGGACAAAAAAAGACAGACTCTAATCACTTACTCAACACATGCACTAGCTCTCTCTCTTCTCTCTTTAGGACATATACATACACATGATATCCCTCTCTCTCTTCTCTCTCTCGGGTTGGTTCTCCATACACACACACTGATATACTGAACACACACAGATGCATGCTGTATGCGGTCCACTTCAATAATATGTGTTGCTGCTCTGCCATGGTTGTGGTGAAAGTGTGTGAGGAGGGGGGTTGATGATGAAAATGAAGAAACTGATGGGATGGTTGGTCATCGTCTTCGCATTTCTCATAGCTACGCAAGTAACATCCGATGGTCCTGACCACATCCCACAATCTGGGCTGATCAAGGCTTAAAGAAAACCAACTCTCATACGACGCATGGGTCAGCTGCGGGAACCAGCTTGATGTGAAGGAAGCTAAGTCTCTCACCCACGGCTCTCACACACGCCACTCACCCATGCACACACCCAGTCACCATTCACAACTCTCACGCACCTACACAACACACACACTGATGCAGATTCACATACACACACGACATGCACTCATCACCCCCCCCACACACACGGTTGATACATGGGAGGAAACCCAAAACACCACTCAAAGAGGAGGAGACCACGGCTATACCACAACTCCCATTCACACACAGCACATACAGACCACGGCTACACCACAACACCCACATGTACACATGACACACTGAGCCGACTGACTCTCCTCTCACATTCATACCAACACACACCCATGCACACGACACCCAGCTAACACACACCTCTCTCTCACCCATGGCTCTCACACACGCCACTCACCCATGCACACACCCAGTCACCATACACCTCTCATATACGGCACTCACAGCAGATACCCACCACTCTCACCACACACGGCATACTGAAGAAGAGCGCACACACCACAGCACACACACATACCATGCAGGCGAGACACCCAGCATAACCACACAGGAAAACACAGAGACACACACGGGTTGATCTCTCTCTCTCTAGGACACACCACACACGGGTTGATCTCTCTCTCTCGGCTCTTCTCTATCTCTCTCTCTCTCTATATTTTTGATTTTTGGTGAGACCAAAACCACGGTTTCTCTCTCTAAAAAAACAAAGGCACACTACACACACAAGAGATGCATGATCTCTCTCGGTATCATCCTCTCTCTCTCTCTCTCTCTCTCTCTCTCTTCCATTGTTGCCCCAACTCCACGACCGAGCCACCACCATTGCATAGCCGAGACCAGCGCCACTCAATCTCTCTCCCTTTCGGCAGACTCAACACAACTCGGGGAGAAGTGAGAGAGAAATAAATTTGGTCTCTGTTGTGCGCAGGAATAAATTTGGAGATATTTTGTGGAATTTCTGAAGATGGTTTTGCGGACAACTTTCGGTATATCAAAACCACCCATTTTGGGGAGAAGTGAGAAGGAGAGGTGATGTAGGACAAGTAGGAAGTGGGAAAAAGAGTTTAATGAAAGAATGGAGTAAAACTGATGAGAATCGAGAAAGTTACAGAGTACGAAAGATGGGTCGAAGTAAGTCAGAAAATTGGAAATTTGGTCTCTGTTGTACGCAGGAATAAAGAAGTAGATGATGCTGGGTTCTATCGTGTGCTTCTTGGGTTATAGTGTTATGGTGCATCTAAGGTGATCGGGTGATTCGAATGACGTTGGAAATAACCATCCTAAGGTTTTTCGACTTGTAGAATCTATTTTTGAGGTTAGATTCTGTAAATTTCGAGGCTAGAATGATGATATATAATCAACAAATTCGGAAAAAGCAAATGGAAGATCTATGGTGAGATCTTGTCCAACCGACATGAAATTTCAGCAGGATGATCATAGAGCTGGGACGGTCATATCCTACGATCAGGATCATAAACCAAAGTCGAACAATAAACCGTGGATTTTTGCTAGTTGCTGAATGGCTAGAGGTGGGGCCCTTCATTGAAGATGAGTACATGGACTGGATTTGATTGAAGACACATGGATCTTTGCTAATTGATGAGTAGTCGGGGGTTTTAAAACTTTTATTTTGATTTTGAGTGTTTTGTGAGGTTTTATTTTATTTTATTATTATTCTCTCCTCTCTCCCTTATTTGGATTTGTAATATTTGAAGTATTGTAATAATCCCCCACCTCGCTTCTTTCTATCCCATTCTTTTATCGATTTTCCTAACTATGCATATGTATATATTTGACATGCCATGCATATCCATGCTTTGCATCCATGTTTCATACATCTTGATCCGGCTAAATTTGCATCTTTGTGATTTAATCAATTCTTATATGATTCTATGCGCTACCTCATGTTGAGATGATTCACATGTCATATTCTAGAAGCAGGATCTTTAGAAGCATTCTTGTATATGTATTGCACTAGGATTCTGTATATAAGATCATGCATATTTCACTAACTTTGTTTTGTAGTTGTTCGAGGGACGTCGGTCAATCTGTGAGTTTTTATGCTTTAGCATCTCATTTGTGTGTGATTTTCTTATTATGTTTAGCATCCTACCATGTGGCTATTTGCTTAAGTGATAAACTGTATGAATGCCTGTGGATGAAGGCTTGTTGTTTGAATTGGAATAATTCAATAAATGTACGTTTTAAGCCCACTTTGTAGTGGCAAATTCACAAACTTTAAGCCCACTTTGTCAAGTGGCAAATTCAAACCCTTTTCGAAAAACAAACATGAAATTGAATTATTCCAATTTGAGCAAACTAGTCTATACTTGTATGTTTTACATAGAAAATTTTAGGATTTATTCAATAATCAGAACATGAACATATAAAGAAAATAAAAAGTCATATCATGGTTTAGTAGAGGCCGATCTTTTGATCGGGTGAGCGGGGGTGCTCGTTATTGACCTTCCCCTCTCATACCTAAGGTTCCGAGCCAAGCATCCTTGGTTACGACGAACAGTGGCCTTGGCACCGAGTCATGGGTTTCCTAATTTCCCAAAATATTAGGTGGCAACTCTGAGATCTGATGACGCAGTCCATTTTTGACAAAATTGCAATAAAATGGATTTTCAATAAAAGTTGCCAAATCTGGACTCTCATTTGTGTTTCACATTGCACTCGTGAGACTAGATCAAAGAGATCTCGGGGGTCCGAACTGTTTAACGCGCGCGGGTACCCCCCCGAGCATCTTAGATATACTTTCTGACTTGGGTATTGGGTCAATCTTGTTGTATTATATTGAGTCAGTCTTTTTGTGCTGAGTCAGTTGCGTCTGTCTTGTTATATCGAGTCAGTCCTGTTTTGTTAGAGTCGGGTGATTTCGGGGGTGTTACCTCGAGCGATTAGTCGCTTTCTTAAAAGATTTCAAAAAATGTTTTCGTGGTCCTGCGAAGACTTGTGTGAAATCGCTCTTGAGATTGTGCAGCCTAGGATCGCTCTCAGCCTCGAGACTTGACCCCTTGTGCTTTCAAACCTTGAACTTGGATTCAGAATGTTCAACGGTCAACCACAAAGTGAGGCTTGTATGGCCAGATTTGAAACAGCCCATGAACTAGGGGCAATAAGGTCGTATGACATCAAAGGAGGCCCGCCAGGCCAAATTTGAAGCAGCCCTTGAACTAGGGGCAAGAAAGTTAGATCAAGAAGATCAGATGTTCTCAAAGGAAGCTTGCAAAGTTAGATCAGAAGCAGCCCTTGAACTAGGAGCAAAAAAATGTCAGATATGCTCAAAAAGTCAAAAATTGGGACATTTCTCAAACCAACGAAGATCGGCAAGAATGCCAAATCCCAGAAGAGAGGAAAGAAGAAAGCGTTGCTGAAGGACAATTGAGTTCCTATCCACAACACTGGAGCAATTCAAACCTGGTTGGATGGACTTCTACATCATCAGCGAACAACATCCATTCTCCTAGATTCAGATGGCTTCGAGAACTCAAAACCATTCAACATGGACAAGTTACACTTTTACCCTTGAGAGGCTCGCTGAGCCGAAAACTCAAAAGGGCGACCTAGGAAAAAGTTAGAGTAAGAAAAAAGAAAAAAAAGAAAAAGAAATGAAAAGAAAATGAAAAAATGCAAGAAAGAATTGAAAAAGAAAAGAAAAACAGAGCTCGCAAGGTTGAAAACCAGAAATGGCGGCCTTGGCAAAAGTTAGAGCGCAAAAACAGAGGTTAATACCTAAGTGTACCTTAACCTGGAACTACGTCAGGCTTGATTCCCATCTTTGGGATACGTAGGCAACTTCATTCTAAAGTCCAACCGTAAAACACTGCAAATTCTACTGTCCTGTCCATGAGATTGAATGGGTCATCTTTGTCGCTTCTTTATCCAAGAGTTCGGTTGTGATCTTCATTATGAGAGCGGGTTACAGTATGCTGTGGCACTATTCAGACAAAGGGCAACTTTCCGTTGCCGTGAGTTGCCATTCAAACAAGGGGCAACTTTTCATTGCTAGATTTGGTGTCGTGCCGTGTCATTCAGACAAGGGGCAATTTTCCGTTGTTTTGGATCTGAGGTTGTGCATCTCAAGAGTAAATTCTACGTTGGTCGAGCAGTGGCTGTTTGTAAAAACAAGTTTTGAGAATTTTTAATGAAATTGACTAATTCTCTCGAAAATTATTCTATTTTTTCAAAACTGGACCATTTCTTGGACCCAAAAAAAGAAAATTTTCAGTGCTCATAGCCTGACTTGCATGATTTTAAATCAAAAAATCGAACAAGTATGTTAATCTAACTTTCATGTTGGTCAAAATTGTTTTAGTAGAAAGCAAAAAAACAAAAATGGTCAAAATAATGAACTAGGGGGCACAGTTGAGTCAGGTTTTCTGTCTGTTCCTCCATTATCAAAATGCTTGTCGGAAAAGAGCACTGTATTCGCCAGAAAGGGCACAACTGAAGCTAACAACAAAGGGCTGAAAGCTCTCTCATCTTCCAAGCAGCAAGGTATCAAGCTAAGTGCGAAGCACGAACTAGAATGGATCAAGATATTCTACTCCCTCATCTGGACAACAATGTTTTAAAAACCAGACCGGTGAGCGAACCGGAAAAGGGATCGGGTGGACGGGTCACCGGTTCAACCAAATATATTAAAATTATATTTAAATAAAAATATAAGTAATAAAATTATAAATTAAAAATATTAAATTATCTTAAATATTTGTCCTAATATTTTTTTTACTGAAAAATATAATAATGTATTTTAAAATATTATTAATTTCAATTTTGGAAGATAAAATCAAATATTTTAATATTCCCTCCATATGATTTTAATTCAAATAATTTGATTGAAAGGAAAGCAAAAATTTTGGAGGGATATCAAAATTTCAATATTCCCTCCAATACATTTGATTGAATCCCACATGGATTTCTTGAGTCTTTTTGAAAGAATTTTTTTCTTATAAATAGGTGAAGACTTTCATAATAATTTCATCAAGCTCTTAATGGGATTCCTCACAAGAAGAGACCCTTGAAAAAGAGTTTCAAATTAAAATTTTCTTATATTCTTATATTATATATATATATATATATAATAAGAAAGAAAGAAAGAAAGAAAAGAATAAAAGAATAAAAAAAAACAAAAAATTCGTTTTCACAACCCGGTGAACCAGAACCGGGTCGACTGGTTTGGCGGTTCGACCGTCAGTTTTTCCAATTCTTCCAAAGTAGGCCGGTTTTCCACTATGACCGATTCAGTGGGTGTAATCGGATCGGAACCCCGACCGGTCAGCTGGTTCAACTGGTTGAACCAGTCGGTCCAGTCCGGTTTTTAAAGCCATGTTGGACAGGTCTGATCACATCCGAACTGGCCAAGCGCATCGTCAATCGATGTCAGTTGCTGATCTGTTGCACATCTAGTCGCACCACAACCCCTCTGCAGGAGAAGCTCACTGTTCTGAGCGGAAGAATGAGAATCTAGCAAAATGCTAGGGGCAGGAGCCCGCAACTTCCTACTTATCCATCAACCACCCAGGAGAGGGATAAAAAAAGAAGATAGATTGAAGAATAGAGAGATGTACGTGGAGAGAAAAGTGAGAAAAAGGGCTTTTTAGAAAAATAGAGATTGAGTGCCAGAGTGATGTGAATATCACAAACGAGAAAGTGTGGGAAACATTACCCGAAGAAACAGGCTCCTCGTGAACTGAGAAGTCCCCCACTGGTGGTACACATCCGAGTGTTGTGTTTGTTGTTTTTATTTGTTTCAATTCTTGTTTTGAGTCGTTTTGAGTGTCAATAGATATGTTTAGGTTGCTTTACCTTGTCTTTCTCTTTGTTGAGTCATTTTAGCTGTGGTCAGTTGTAAGCTCAATACCTAGTTGAAAACCTTTTTCTTATTTCAATTTCAAAAATAAAATTATCTTGTGCTCAGAGTGCCGTGCCGTTCTCTGCATGTATGCAAAACAAGATTTGTTCTTTCATAAAATTGCAGGGTTCAACCCCAATCATGTCAGAACAGTAAAACAGGACCTAACTGAAGCTATATAGGTTCCAGACTACAAAGCAAAAGAAAAGAGGGAAAATGTCGGGCATCTGAGTTTGTTTCAACTTCAGTAAGTTCCACCATTGTATTCTGGATGTACTTCTTCCGGACTTGTCAATGCTCCGAAGTATGAGTGTGCCCCTACATCAAGCTCAAGATCAAGTTTGCTTCAAGCCAAAATGGCGATCAGAAGTGCTCTTCCTGAGTTCCATTCTCTATCAGGGACATCTTGGCTGTGTTTGCAATGAGTTCCTAGGAGACCAACTACGACGATGGAAACTAGAGTTCGAATGGCTAATGCCTAGAACACAAAGGTTCGAGATTTCCGAGACTAAAGTCTGGTTTAAATACCCATGGGTGTATCCCCGACTTGAAATCTGTATGGAAGCCCCATAGGTTGAGATAGCATGTATGTACCTCAATTCTGGATACTGAACCAACCTAGTCTATCACCCCGTTGGAGAATAGGGACAATCATGAATATGGTCAGGAAGAAAAGTGGCATCCAAAGTGTTCTACGTGAAGAATCCTTGTCGGTATTTCAGAACCTTTATACTGTGAATTGAAGAAAAGAGTTTGAAGAACACAAGGGGAGATCCCCGTCAGAGTAGAGCGATTCATCGCCACTTACCCCGTGAGGTGCTTTCTAAGGCGCTGCTATGTTTGTTTATTGCATTCCTTAAACATCATGCATTGTATTGCATTGTACCTATCAAATTTCTTTCTCATTCATACACTATATTGTATGAACAGTTCATTTGAAGTTGGCGCAACCAGGCGATATTGGATGTGCGGTTCATTCAGAGAAGTTCCGTTTAAAATTGATTATGTTTTATGTATCTATCACACTTCGTTCATTTTTGTGTATCTATCGCACATGTTCATCTTTGTGTATCTATTGCACATGCTCACTTTGTGCATCCATCGCACATCTTCACTTAGTGTATTTATCACACTTTGTTCACTTAGTGTATCTATCACACTTCATTCATTTTTGTGTATCTATCGCATATGTTCATCTTTGTGTATCTATTGCACATGCTCACTTTGTGTATCTATCACACATGTTCACTTAGTGTATCTATTACACTTTGTTCACTTAGTGTATCTATCACACATGTTCACTTAGTGTATCTATCACACTTTGTTCACTTAGTGTATCTATTGCACATGTTCACTTTTTGTTTTCGTCACACTTTGTTCACTTAGTATATCGATCACACTTCGTTCACTTTTGTGTATCTATTACACATGTTCACCTAGTGTATCTATCACACTTTGTTCACTTAGTGTATCTATCACACATGTTCACTTAGTATATCTATCATACTTTGTTCACTTAGTGTATCTATCACACTTCGTTCGCTTTGTGTATCTATCACACATGCTCACTTTGTGTATCTATCACACGTTCGCTTTGTGTATCTATCACACATGCTCACTTAGTGTATCTATCACACTACGTTCACCTTTTTTGTATCTATCACACATGTTCACTTAGTGTATCTATCACACTTCGTTCACCTTTTGTATATCTATCACACATTCGCTTTGTGTATCTATCACACATGCTCACTTTGTGTATCTATCACACGTTCGCTTTGTGTATCTATCACACACGCTCACTTTGTGTACCTATCACACGTTCGCTTTGTGTATCTATCACACATGTTCACTGTGTTCTCTAAGATTGCATAATTTTCTTACCTCCTTTCTGCATGAGATGTAGTTTGGTTGGTGTTTGCTTGCTTATGTACGAGTTTGCTGTAGCATTTCTTTGCATAACATTTGCTTAAAATGTTATATTTATTTTGCATAATTACTTCATCATTGCTCTCTTTGCATGATTATGAGTTATGTTCGACATTGTGCATATCATTTGTATCTTGTCCCTGCCTGTGGGGCGCATCTCTTTGTTATCTTGCCTGTTTGTCTGAGTCTTCGGCCTTGTCAAAAATGGGTCGTCTCTAGGCTTTGACATTCACTCCAGTCACTTCTTGACTTTCGAGTTTTGTCAAAGAGGGGCAACTGTAGACACCCCATTTTTTATTGACCTTAAGACTCAGACATCATCGATTGAGCTCTCAATGATCGAGCATGTTTGTTCTCGTTTCGAGTTTTTAGAGTTTTCGGTAGAGTGCCTTGCCTCCGGCCCTTTGAACTCTTTGTGTTTTGGTTTGGCTTGTGGACCATGCCTTGTTGCCCTTGCCTGGAGGGAGAGAGAGGTCCATAGACCACTTTTTGTGGTCGTAGACTACTTTTCTCTCCTGTAGGTTAGTTTCCGATTTCCGGGGCCTTCGGCCGAGTGCCTTGTCTCGGGACCTCTTAACGTTCTCCTCGCTTGGTTTTCGGACCATGCCTTGTTGCCTTTTGTAACAACGCCCGCGGGGGACCTCGCCACAGCTCGGACTCGATTTTTGTTGCGGTTCTAAATCTCGAACCAAAGAGTCTAAATCCGGCAAATCGTTTTGAAGGAAAACAGATTTTTTGAAAGAAGTGCCAAACATGGTGCTTTGCGGATATGAGTCGCCACCTAAATATTTTAAAATGGGAAATTTAGGAAACCACGACTCGGTCTTTGAAAAGGCCACGTGTCCGTCATCACCAAAGTTGGCTCGGGAACTTGGGTACGATTAGGGAAGGTCACATCGTGAGCACCCCCTCTCGCCCGGTCAAAGACCGCCCTCTACTAACCATGATATCTGTTTTTGAAAACTTTGTGAGTTCTTATTCCGGTTATTAGCCTAGATTACTATGTGATGCTCATGACAAACAAGTATAAATGGATCGCTGAATTGGAACTAAACATCTCATGTTTGTTTGTGAAAGATGGTTTGCTACCCGCAGTAGGCTTAAAATACGATTTTGCCACAATCTAGTGGGCTTAACAAACAATTGATGAATTGCTCCAATTCAGATAACTCAACCTCCACCCACAGCATTCAAGGCGGTTATATCACATAAGCATGTAGCCTCATGGTAAGCATGCTATCATGGCAACACTCACACGCATGCAAGGATGCTAAAGCGTAAAACTTACAGTACTCCAAGCCAAAACAAAAGTTGATTAGAAATCATGCATGATCCTAAAATATCTGAAATGCCTAATGCAACACATGCAAAATGCAACTATAGCGGGCTTGGCTATTCTAAGCATGGTATATGAAATGCTTGACTATCAAGTACTCAACTTGGAATTGAAATACTGAATGCGGTTTGTATGATCTTGCCGGCAGATGCGTGCAAAACAGATGAATGATGCAAACATGCTGTCATACTGTATGCTAATTGAAATATGCCCTATATCTAACCATCCAAAGCAGATAAATAAAAGGGAGAAAGAAATGGGGGTTGGAAGACATACATCACACTCACACACCCTTATTACAATTGTGCCCCCGCGCAGAGGGTCCGAATAAAATAATAATACAGTCCGAATGAAAGAATATACAGTCCGAATAAATATACAGATTTCTAATTAATTAACAAATTAATTACAGAAAAGAAGCGGCATGCAAGCCGAGGCGCTTCTGATGAATGGTATATCTTTGAAGGTGCTTGGCGCAGAAATCCACTGGGATGCCCTGATTAGCCTCTGTTTGCAATTTTCTCGAAATGCGTGCGACCTCGAAAAGTTGTTGATTGTTGATTTTCTTAACAGAGAAGCGGGAAAAGGGCATAACAATGTATTTCACAAATATATGCATGCCTCGATCCTCGTGCCACCAATCACGCACATCAATGCATGATGGTAGAGAATCGAATTGCACAACTCAATATGGGATGAATGCATATGAATGCTACAACAAAACCTAACTCCATCATGGGTAATCCGAATTAATGGTGACTTGGGAATTGAGACCCGTTCCGTTACTCGGAGTACGAAACGCGTCTCGTTTCCCGTGCCAAATGCATGGTATGCATGGAATGCAACTAACATGTAATATAGCATGCACAATGCCATGAAAATGAGTAACCTCGAAATGCGTGCCCACGGGTACGCAAACCGAGGTAATGCATGAATGCAATCTAAGATACAACCTAGTATGCACAATGCTGTGAAAATGAGATGAAAATAAGATGCCTCGGAAAGCGTGCACGCGGGCACGCAAACCGAGGCGATGATGAAATGCAAAGCGGATAAAACAGAGTGCCTCGAAATGCGTGCACACGGGCACGCAAACCGAGGCGATGACAAAATGAAAACCGGATACAACCGAAGTGCCTCGAATCGCGCCATGTGCACGCAAAACCGCGATGATGAAACTTCGGATAAAATCGAAGTGCCTCGAAAGCAGCGTGCCTGGTAGCGCCGTCGGCGATGATGAAAGAATGAAAATCGGATAAAACCGAAGTGCCTCGAAATGCGTGCCTGGTAGCGCAAATCGGCGATGATGAAAGAAATGAAAATCGGATAAAAGCAGAAGTGCCTCGAAGCAGCGTGCCTGGTAGCGCCGTCGGCGATGATGAAATGAAAATCGGATAAAACCGAAGTGCCTCGAAATGCGTGCCTACAGGCGCGCAAATCGAGGCGATGATGAAAGAATGAAAATCGGATAAAACCGAAGTGCCTCGAAATGCGTGCCTGGTAGCGCCGCAAATCGGCGATGATGAAATGAGACGAGATGGCATACGGAATGCAACGATGGGCTTACACCAATATGGGAGAGCCTCAGCTCACTCGCATAGGAGGCCGTCGGATAAAAACAAAGCTGCCTCGAAACGCGTGCCCGCGGACACGCAAATCGAGGCAATGATGTAGAAGCATGAAAATGCAAATTGGGCTTACGCCGACATGAGAGGGCCTCAACCACACTCACATAGGCTGCCGTCGGATAAAACAGGGGCGCCTCGAAAGGCGTGCACACTGGCACGCAAACCGAGGCAATGCAAAAATGATGCAAATGGCATAGGGAATGATATGTAAGCATGGCAATGGAATTTCAGCACCTAAATAAAGGGGAAAACAGCCCCGAAACAATTCGAAATAACACTCGAAGCATGCATTCATCCCGAAAATGTGAAATTAAGCCCCGAAATGGCCTATAGCCATGCTATACATGCAAAATATGATCATGGCAGCAAGAACAGTAGCAAGGCAGTCCCAAATATGGCATTTTTCAGTAACAAACTTGGCCAAAATGCAAGTAGGGATAGATCAACAATAGCATGCAAAATTAGTGGCCAAAAGAGGGGTATTGAGACAAGTGATATATGAAAACTCCAAATGGACAAACTTTCTTCTACAACATTGAAGATGAGATAAAAATAAGCACAATTTCAGAAGATGACATCCTCAAAATCAGAATACAAACATGCTATAAAATCCATGCAAAGTAGGCTTCCAAATAGGCTATATCATGAGACATGCAATGCACACACCAAATGACAAAACTTTCTTCATAAAATATGTAAAGGGGGTGAAAATAAGACCAAAACCAGTAGGGGTCGAAGTCCCAAAAACAAACACAAATAGGTCAAAAATTGCATGCAAAAATGGCACACTTGATGAAATTTGAAGGAGGTGGTATATACAATGACCAAATGAGGTTGAGCCCTTCTACAATGTTGTATAGGGGCTCAAAATGAGAACAAAACCAGTAGGGGTCGGACCCATGAAAACAAAAGGAAATAGGCCTAAACTAGCATGCAAGATAATGGCATAAAAGCTAGGTATTGAAACAAGTATATCATAGGAGCATCAAATGAAGTTGAGCCCTTCTACAAAGTTGTAGAGGGGCTCAAAACAAGCACAAAATCAGTAGGGGTCGGAGCCCCAATTCTCAACCAATTGGAGTATAGAAATGAATCAAGAAAAAGCCCTAAAAGTTGGTTTTGAAGACTTACCCTTGAAGACTTGTCTTTCTTTGATTCTTGGCTTTGATTTGTAGTTTCTCAACCTCTGAAATTCACTTCCTAGCTGCTGGAATGGTAGTAGGGATGGTGAGGCTAGGTGTTGATGAAGAGAAGACCTAGGGACTTAGAAGCTTTTTGAGGTTTTGAGCTATGAAAATGGAGGAATTTGAAGATGATCTCTTGAGACAATTTTTTCCAACCTTGAAGAAGGAGAGGGAGGGCCCTTCAAATAGACAAAAAATGGGGTGTAAAAGGGGAGGGAAAGCACCCAATCTTTCCCTCCCGAAATATCCCCCGGATGCCCCGGGATATGTTGGAAAATATCCGGACAATTTGGACAAAGGAAAGTGGTGAAGCCGGCCAGTAGTTTTTGGTGGTGGCCGGCCAGCCACCCCCCATGGCCGGCCAGCCACCCTACATGGCCGGCCAGCCAGGTGAAAAAAATGAAGTTTTGAATTAGTGGCCGACCACCAACTTTTAGGGTCCTCCAAGGTGTGTAGAACAAGGATCCAAGGTTGGAATTTGGCAACGCTGAAGCAGAAGTCACAACATAGAGCTTGAAGAAGAGGCTCAAAAATGAACTCAACAATTTCTGGCCGACCATATACTTTTTGTGTCCTCTAAGATGTGTAGAACAAGGTTCCAAGGTCGGAAATTGGCAACACTGAAGCAGGAGCCACAACATAGAGCTTGAATGAGAGGCCCAAAAATGAAACCTTGAATTTCTGGCCGACCACCAACCCTTAGGGTCCTCCTAGATGCCCTCATCACAGATATGTAGCTTTGGTTGGAAGAAAATACCCCTAGGGTGTTCAACATTGGCCCGGAAGTGAGAAAAACGGGCTCCGGAGGAGCGAAACTGGTTATCTGGGATAATTGCTGGCTTCTCCCCCCCCAGGGATCTTCCTGGTGTTGGAACAGGGGGGCCTGCCAAGTTTGGAGAAAAAATAAGGAGGAATGAGCGCGGAGCCAAAAGCCGAGCAATTCGGGATCGAAAATGAGGCTGCGTCTTGGGAAGTGGTATTCAGCGAAGTGGGTATCTGCGACCCAGTGTCCCTGGGATGACAAAAGCAGAGGTCCTACCAAAAATAGCGAAACCGATGCAAAATGAATGCTCGGGACCAAAAGCAAGGCGATTTGGGGTCCGAAAACGATTCTGAGCACCGAAAGTGGCATCTGACCTGAAGTGGGCATCGAGGCCCAGGTTTCTCGAAATGTCAAAATAGAGGTCTCCGCCAATACCGAGAAAGCGGATCTGAAATGAATGCTCGGGGCCCAAATCACGCGATTGGGTCCGAAAATGGGTCACCGACACCGGAAGTGGTGTTCGTGCGAAGTGGGCATCGAGGGCCCCAGTGTTCCTCGGAACATTAAAAGCAGGTCTCCGCCAAAAACCGGAGAAGTCGGAGATGGTTAGGCGGTCCAGCCGAGCACCTGACTGGCTCAGCCGGGAGCAAGACTCGAAATGGGCAAAATGGCCTCTGACCACGAAAAAGTAGCTCCACGGCCACGGAGATAATCTGAGATCACTCCCTTCCCTCGGGAAAAGAAAAGCAGAGCGAACTGGTTATGGCAAACCGAGACAAGGTAGAGAAGATGGTTCGGAAGTCCGGAGGCAGGGCATGCGGCCGTGACTCTGGGACTTCTGAACAAGCACAGTATGCAATATCACCGAGCGCTCAACCGGTGACGTCTGAGTCTTAAGGTCGGTCAAAAATGGGGTGTCTACAGTTGCCCCTCTTTGACAGGACTCGGGAGGCAAGAAAGGACGAGAGTGAAAGTCAAAGGCTAAAGGCGACCCATTTTTGACAAGGTAAGACTTAGCCAACCAAACGAGATAAACAGAGATATGTCCCCGCATGACGGGGGCAAAATGCAAAATGATAGGCGCGGAGCCAGATGATCATGCAAATGCAGCAAGTTGTAATGAAGCAGGTATTGACAAATAGATGCAACAGTTTTAAGCAAGAATGCAAAGCAAACAACTACATTTCATGCAGTTAGGAATGCGGAGAATCATTCAATTCTCGTCGCGTCTCACACGGAGAAGATCGATACTGCTTGCGATTAGATGCAGTGCACTGACCTCAAATGAACCGTACATACAATATCGTGCCTGCAAAATAGAGGAATTCAACAGGAACAATATGCCAACAACATATATTCAATGTAATTCCTATGATTCCAAAGGTTCGACACCGCGATGTCGATGAGCGAATGCAACACAACGCGAGAAGAGATAATGCGCGACAACGCACGTCCAATCATAGAAGTATTGTACACCGAGAAATCATGCATGACAATGCAAATCATTCGTGAGAATGCAAATTATGAGCCAAATAACGTAAAACGAGCACAAATCAGGATGCCCATTTGACATGAAATGACGAACCGGAAATGCGCATTTCGGTGACGGCAACTCGATCGCGGCCTCTGATTCACCTCCCGGAGAGGTCACAACATGTTTAAAAAGGATACACTCTGATTTTGATGAATAAGGACGAGACACATATCGAATTGCGATTAAAGTTCGTGAACAATTCGGCGAATGTGCACTTTTCTTCAACTTTTTCAGGTCCCGGGAACTCCGATCTTCCTCAAAATTTGCAGAGAGGTAGGGGAGGGGGTAGGGAAGATGGTCGGCCAGCACACCACCCTAGGAGAGGCCATCGGCCAGGTGGAAAAAGTGGGTGGCCGGCCAGCCAGGTTAGGTGGTCGGCCGGCCACTGCCCAAAAGCAGGGGCAAAATGGTCATTTTGGCATTTTCTATATATATGCACCTCCATTCCATCCGAAATCACACCCAAAGTTGCAAAACTTCTTCCTCTTGCTCTCTAGACCATTTTCTCTCTCAGATCTGCATTTTATACGCGTCCCTCGGCCTCCCACGCAAGTTGTTTTTGCGAAGTCTTTCAGATTTAAGCACTTTGAAGCGACTAAATTTCGACTTTGGGGCTTCTCTTCTCATTTTCACCACTTGAGGTAATTTTGTTTCAATATTTGGAAAATTTTCCCGGGGGTTGACTTTTGTTGACTTTTCATTTCCCGAGAGTTGACTTTTGTTGACTTTTTCCAATTTTGGCCCATTTGCTCATTTTGCTCCTCTTGCAGATTTCTCGCAATGGCGGTCATTTCCCTCCGACGGAGGTTTTCCGGTCGGAGATGATTTTGACTTTATGGTATTCCAGGGTTCGCCCTTTCTTTCCGTCGATATGCTCCGTGGTTCATAGGCTTCATGGGCCACTTTCCGTCACTTCACCGATTTTAACGATCGGGCACCGGGATCTTCTTCTCTGAGCGAGCGGCACCTCTCTTATGGCCTTGAGGTATTTTACTTTATTGTCGCATCTTTCATGCATTTCATTCTCTGCCATGCTTAGACATCTGATTTAGCTTATGACATAATACTTGCATCTGAGCACGCGACTTAAACACTTGAATTTCATGAACACAGGCACATTGAATAATTGTGAGCACGGTGCACCTTAGTTAGAGATTGAACACGGCTCATACATTGATTCACCGAACACATAGCACGAAGTTGAAAATGAGCACATAGCACATCTTGACCAAGAAGCGAACACACAGTCCCAAAACTCGGATCTTGAACACACGGCCCGATTAAGCGAACACGCGACCCACCGATTGAGAGTAGAACACTCGACCCCAACTTGAAGCGAACACACATTGCGATGTTGAGTAGAACACCACGATCCCAATTTGAAGCGAACACCCTGACCCGCGATGTTGAGTAGAACACAGATCCCAATTTGAAGCGAACACCACCCCCGATGTTGAGTAGAACACACAGTCCCAATTTGAAGCGAACACACCATTGATGTTGAGTAGAACACCTGATCCCAATTTGAAGCGAACACCTGACCCAGCGATGTTGAGTAGAACACGATCCCAATTTGAAGCGAACACCACCCTTGATGTTGAGTAGAACACACGATCCCAATTTGAAGCGAACACACGTAGCTTGATGTTGAGTAGAACACACAGTCCCAATTTGAAGCGAACACACAGCCCACTGATTGTCTGAAATTTGAACACGCAGCCCGAAACACTTTATTTGCACACAGCTCATTTTTACTTCAGTTGCACACAGCTCATTTTCACTTCATTTGCACACAGCTCATTTTCACTTCATTTGCACACAGCTCATTTTCTCTTCATTTGCTGATCTACGCATTCATTCTAAATGCAGGTTCATTCTCGCACAGTGCGAGGATATGGCTCCACCGCCGCGAGGGAGTGGTATTTTGAGCTTCCGGAAGCTGTCCGGGGATTGATTGACCTTGCGGGATTTGGGCCATTCTGCAGAGGGTTATCTCATTGCCAGATCAGTAGGACTTTATTTGCTGCCTTAGCAGAGAGATGGTGGGATACCACCAATTCTTTCCATTTCTCTGCGACTGGGGATATGACCATGACCCCGCTGGACTTTGCTATGATCACCGGCCTAGACATAGGCGGTGTATCCATTCCTTATGACGAGGATATGGGCCAGTGGGAGGCTGCCTGGATGCACTTATTGGGGACACACCGCTTTGTGAAGCGAGAGGTTGAGGAGAGTCAGATACTCTGGTTTCTTTGCCCATTTCCGTGACCCACAGATGGAGCCTGAGACTCCTGAGGAGGCGGAGCAGTATGCCCGCGGTTTCCTCATGTACCTCCTCGGCACCACCTTGTTCGCCGATAGAGGGAACATGGTAGGGTTGTACTTACTGAGCGCTCTAGTGGACTTATCACAGGTTGGTCAGTATGATTGGGCGGCCTTTGGCTACTACCTGTCTTGTTATATGGCCGGTCTCTCGCACGAGGGACTTACTCGGTGGCTACTGGAGAGCCTGGGAGGTACATTCCGTCCTCTTGATTTACATTTTGCTCCTCATTACTTGTTCACTGCACACACACGGCGCACTTTGCATTCTGTATTCTGCCTTTAGCACTTTGTACTCATATTCTGCATTGCTTTTCTCAGCTGTGGGTGTATGTGTACTTCCCCACACTGGCTCCGGAGATGGAGGTGGTGGGACCTCTTATGACTCCATTTTCATTGATGTTTGAGGCGAGCATCTGGCGAGGCCTCGAGACTCTCCTCTCTGCGGCGATACTTTGATCTTTGTTCGGCGGCAGAGGTATTGCTTGAACTCTCGGTTCCTTTTATTTTCATCTTTGATCGCTCTGTATATCGATTTCGATTGATTTGTACCTTTGGTTATCCACAGATCACTGGCGGCCTTAGGCGATCTTGGCGACGAGCTCGAGACTCGATACCTGGGCGTCGAGTTGTTGTCGATATAGATTCTGCTCGAGGACGGTCGGCGAGGTTTGGTTCTGAAACGCTTTCGGCGTCGAGATATGGGGGCAATTCTCGGGACACTCTGCTTGTGCCTCCAGACACCATCGCGAATTTCGATAGATTATCCCTGAGGAGGTCGGCGGTGTATGCGAGGCGGTGATGCTTTGTTGCATCATCTCGATGGGAACTCGCCACCTACCGCCGCATATATTTGATGCCCCCTTGGCGGAGTGCGGGCTCGACGGAGGTCTTGGCGCACCATCTTGGTCGCGCCCATACTCTGAATATCCCTTCTTCTAGCGGTGGCACATCGAAGGTGGGGCGATTCGATCCCTCCGATCCCTCCGACTCTTGATCATCGGGGTGGCGGACATGCCGGCGAGTTAATGACTGGCGATTTGGGGCGCCTTACGATTCGCTAGAGCCTCCTCTGCACGATCACGAATATGTTAGAGACCACGACTTCGCCCGGTATGTTTTGACTTTGATTTATCGATCGGATATTTGAACATTGATTCCGTTCTTGATAGTTTTGCATTTGTATTTGCGACCTCTGTTGAATATCTGGACGAGTGCTTTCGGGATCTTGGCCACATTCGAGGGCATGATCTTCTGGAGGAGAGCAGATGAGCATCGTGGGTGTGGAGGTATTGTTCATTTTCCTGTACTAGCATGTTTACGATGATACTCGGGTTTGAACCTTCTTTGTATTAGAGCACATCGACACACACCCTATTCACATTCGCATTTGCACCTTTTATGTTTGAACTAATGCATTGCACCTTGCATTTTCAGATGCCTCCGATATATGCTTCGACCGAGGTGGGCCACGGGCCTTCTCGAGAGGTCGAGTCTTGGGCCATCGAACCTTCTCGGGGGCTGGGCCATCTAGGCCTTCTCGAGGAGTTCGAGGGCGAGGTCGTCTCATGAGCCTTGAGGCACCCATCGTCGAGGATGACGAGGAGGAGATCGCGGATCATGTGTCGAGGCATCCTGGAGAGGAGGCCACGGTCTTGGTTCGAGGCGGAGGCAGGCTGAGGAGGATCCGGAGGATGGCGACTCCGATCCGGATGGTGATGATGATGTAGAGATTATCCATGAGAAGAGGATGAGGGGCCTCCCCTTCTCGCTCGAGGGCAGCGATGTTATTTCTGCTTTATTCTACTTTTTAGCTAGTAGTTTGTAGCACTTTGCACATTGTTAGGCGGTTTATTTTACGTAAAACTTGTACCTTTATTGTTGTAAGACATGATGAAATGAAACGACTTTTGAAAAGATGTTGTATTTGAAATTCTCGACATCGCATCGCATTATTTTGCACAAAATGGAATTGAATGGAAATCGCCTCATGTATTTACGGGTTAGGTAGGGAACCGGCGCAACAAAGCAAAACAAAAGCGACTCACTAAGAAATAAAAGCAGAATCTTAGCGAGTTTACAACTCGATAAACAAAGTACAATAATGTTAACGACTCAATAGACAAGACTTAACAAAATTGTGTAATCAAAAGTAACAACTCAAAAGCATAAAAGCGGCTTTTCGACAAAACTTACAACTCAATAAGCAAAAACAACAACTCGATAAGCAAAAATATAACACGATGTACTTGGATGGACTATACGGATAATGGAGTGTATCCAAAATTGATAGGCACGGATGCCTTCTCTGTGGAGACAACCAGTTGCGGGAGTCCACTCTTGCTATAGGTAATGTTTCCACCCAAGCTCACTTGTATTTGCTTACATCACTTTCGACCCTCGGGCTCGACTTTTCTCATAAAACCCTTATCTTACTTTTCTCTCGTCGCACATCTCTCTATTCTTTATTCTCTCATTTTCATCCCTCCCCAGATATGGTTGGCGGAGAAGTTGCAAGTTGTGGACTCTTGCCTGCCTATTCGACCAGCGGCTACTTCTTTCGGCAACGCCTAGTTAATGCTCGATGAGGTGGTGGCTCGAATGGATCATAACTTGTCGGCGGTCGCATTGCATGGCGCCGTTCCTGGCTTACTCTTTCAGCGATGAGCTACAGCATGTTCCAGGATACCGGGATCCGTCTGATCGGCTTGACTCACTGTATATTTTATTTCCCATTCCGTACTCCGCGCCAGTTCGGTCATACAAGTTGGGCCTAAGTTGGCATCTGAAGCTTCGACTAGCTCACGGGAGGCGCGAGGACACTGACTAGACTATGCCCCAGATTTATTGCTTTATTAGTACTTTCAAAGTTTTCTTTATGAATGTAATAAAAAGCAACTTCAATTGTATGCAAGAGCAGGAGAACTCTGTTTTCGAAACCAATGAAATTGAAGGTTGTGGTCCTTAATATTCTCCGCTTTTGGTTCATATATGGTCTTAGTTGTGAAAAGATTAATTTGAACAAATGCGACTTTTATGAAAACTTGTCAACATTATTTTCGTTATGGATCGAGCTGGACACGCTGAAATCATCCTTTGAGATACACAACCGAATCCTAGCAAGCGGAAAGTTGCCCCTAGTTTGAAAAGGTGCTTGACAAAGTGTGGCAGCGGAAAGTTGCCCCTAGTCTGGATGATGCGCAACACTCCATTACAGCGGAAAGTTGCCCCTAGTTTGAATAACCTTGTCTGGGAGATCGTAGTGAATCTTGATGAATAAAGATGGTGAGGTGATCAAAATGGACTAAGTTGATCGGGGAAAAGATTGTGGTGAACTTCAAGATGAAGGCGCCTCGTATCCCAAAGATGGGAATCAAGTCTTCGTAGTTCGAGGTCGGAGTTCGCTCGAGTGTTTTGCTCTCCTTTTAGCTCTAACTTTTGCCAAGGCCGCCCTTTGCGGGTTTTCAACCTTCTTGAGCTCGGTTTTATAATTTTCAAATTTTCTATGCTCTGAGTTTTGCCTAGGTAGCCCTTTGGGTTTTCGGCCTAGCGAGCCTCTCGAGGATAATATTTCTTCAACTTGTCCATATTGATCGGTTGGGAAAACTCCAAGCCATCTAGATCCATCGAACCACGGCTCCACGACCGGATTGACTTGATGATGTAAGGACCCGGTCAATTGGAGTGCGAACTTGCCCCTTGGAGTCGTGGATAGGAGCTCGGTTGTCCTTGAGTACTAAATCTCCTTCTTTTAAATTCTGGACTTAACCTTCTTGTTAAAAGCAGGCGATTCTGCGTTGATAACCTGAGCGTGATGCAGTGCTTTCAATCTCCTTTCATCAAAGAGCATGAGTTCTTCAAATCTATTCTTTGCCAATCTGCTTGGCTATCGGCACTTTCGGCCAATACTCTCAATAGCGGAACCTCAATCTCGATAGGTAGAGCGGCCTCCATCCGTAGACTAATGAGTGCGAGTCGCCCGATGAAGTTACGATCGAAGTCTGTAGCCCCTGAGCAAATGGCGGCTTATCGGCGATCCCGATAGGTTTCCACCATCTTACGTAGTATCGCTTGATGTTCTTGTTGGCGGCCTCAAGCGCTCCGTTGGTTTGCGGCGGTAAGTAGTCGACTTATGAGAAGCCACGTTGAATTTCTCCAACAAGTCAATCACCTCCTTCTTGAAGTGGGAGCCATTGTCAGTAACTATTTCATTTGGGACTCGTGGCGAGATAATGTTGTTTACGATGAATTTTTGCAGCGTGTGAAGCTTTCAACACTGCGTAAGATTGGGCCTCAACCCACTTCGTGAAATAATCTATCGCTACGAGGATGAACTCATGCCCGTTCGACCCCTTCGGCGTACGAGCTCCGATCACATCAATTCCCCAGACTGAAAAAGGCCATGGCGAAGTCATGTTATGCAGCTTTGTGGCGGAATGTTCATGCGATTTGCATGAATCTGACATTTGTGGCATCGCCGAACAAAACCGATACAATCCTCCTCCATGGTGGACCAATAATAACCTTGTCTAAGGATCTTCGCGCCAACATCACCCCATTCATATGTGCACCACATTCACCCCCGTGGATGGCTTCCATCGAGCGCTTGGACTCTTCGACATCAACACCACGGTTTATGCATTCCCGGATGACCTCTTCTATCTGATTTACCCCGAGATGATGATGGGTGACATTCTTCGATTGCCCTCTTGTCTTTGGCATTTACCTGGCGGGTATACTTCTTTCTCCAAAAGTTCCGGATGTCGTAGTACCGGGGTGTTAAGTCACGAACTTCATCTATGGCAATCGACTCATAAGCGGTGCAAATTTACGGTCGATAATATTGGGCGCATTCGGACTCCGTGGGATGTCTATCATTGATGATAGAGTTGCTAAAGCGTCTGCGAACTTGTTGTTCTCTCTTAGTAGATGAGTAAAACTTAACTTTTCAAACCGAGGAATCGGCAAATCAAGGTTTGGTGATACATCATCATATTTTCTTCTTTTACTTTCCGGTCTCCTTTAGCTTGAGACACAACAAGATTCGAATCTCCGATGGCGTCCGGTAGTCTTGCCCCTAATTCGAGTGCTTCCATACCGACAATGCATGCGTGATACCTTCGTTATTTGAGACTTTGAAACGGAGTTTGAAGGCTAGAGGGATACGGGAATTGTCGGGTGCTATCAGCAACACTCCTATCCCATACCCATGTTGATTTGACGCTCCGTCAAAGTACATTATCCAACTTTCCTCGTCGATATGCAGAATTGCTTCATCTGGGAATAGGTACTCAACTGCTTCATCCCCCTCAACCGGATGGTCGGCAAGGAACTCTGCTACTGCTCTGCCCTTTACTGACTTGCGCGTCACATATGTAAGATCAAATTCGGAGAGCAACAGCAACCAACGAGCTAGCCTACCCGTAAGCGCTGGTTTCTCGAAAAGATATTTGATGGGATCAAGTCGTGAAACCAACATTACAGAGTGAGCTAACAAGTAGTGCCGCAACTTCCTGGTAGCCCATACCAAAGCTAAGCAAGCCTTTTCGGTGGCGTATCTGGGGTTTCATACTCTAGCATTTTCTTGCTCAAATAATAGATGGCTTTCTCCACCCTATCTTGATTCTTGTGCAAGCATGCGACCCATCGTGGTCTCGATCCTTTGCATTACAAAATCAACGGTTTCCACGATTACGGTGGCGATAAAACGGGTGGGTTCTGTAGATATTCTTTAATCTGTTCCAATGCAGCTTGGCATCGGCCGTCCCATTGGAACTTCTTTCCTTTCTTTAGGAGACCAAAAAGTGGTTCACAAGTCAAGGTTAGTTTTGAAATAAACCGTCTTATGAATTGCACTTTACCCAGAAAGCCTCGCACCTCTTTTTCAGTCTTTGGTGGTGGCATTTCTAAGATGGCCTTGATTTTGGAAGAATTCGACCTCGATGCCTTTATTATGTCGAAACCCGACATTTTTCCATTGTAACACCAAGCGTACATTTACGAGGGTTTAAGCAACTTTGAATTCACGATCCTTTGGAAGAACTTGCGCAAGGCGGTGTAGTGGCCCTCTCTTTCTTTGGACTTGACAATCATGTCGTCCACGTACACCTCAACCTCTTTGTGGATCATATCGTGTAATATTGTGGTCGCGGCCCGTTGATAAGTAGCCCCAGCGTTTTTCAACCCAAACGGCATTACCCGATAGCAGTATGTTCCCCACGGGGTGGTGAATGCAGTCTTTTCTCTGTCCTCTGGTGCCATCACAATCTGGTTGTACCCTGAGAAGCCATCCATGAATGAGAGCAATGCATGCCCTGCTGTGAAGTCCACTAGCTCATCAATGTGTGGCAAAGGAAAGTCGTCCTTCGGACTGGCTCTGTTCAAATCCCTGAAGTCTACGCACACCCGGATCTTGCCATCTTTCTTCGGCACCGGCACTATGTTGGCCAACCAAGTGGGATATTCTGATACTAGCAGGAAGCCTGCGTCAATTTGCTTGGTGACCTCTTCTTTGATCTTGAGAGCCCAATCCGGCGGATCCTTGAGCTTCCTTGATAGGTCGGGCATCGGGGTCAAGGGGATCCGATCTTTGTACAATCTCGGGATCGATTCGGGCATGTCTTCGTGGGACCAGCGAAAACATCTTTGAAATCTTTTAATAAAGCGACTAAGCGCTCGCGTTCCTCCGAAGACAACGTGGACCCGATCTGGACCAGCCGCGGGTCCTCCTCAGTACCAATATTCACAGAAATGATTTCATCCGTTAAAGGCTTAACAAATCTCTCCTGTTCTTGCTCAATTAAACGTTGTAAAACCGGAGGCACTTCGTCCTCGTCGTTTTGATCAAAATTTTGAAAGTCTGAACTAATGCAATAAATTAGGGGCACAGAAAAGTACTCGGAAACCACAGATGATTCATTCTCATTAAGTACATCCAGATCATCCAATTCATCGGTTACAACAGACTCAAAAGAAAAGGAAAAAGATGACCTGGACAAGACTCTGGCATCCAGGTTAACATCCCAGAGTACCGGACTCGGACTTCGGTCGGTTGGAACTGATTCGACTCGAAGACTTCGGTGGAATCGATTCGGCTCACTACTGACCGGAACTGCTGGATAAGAATCCTCCTCGTCTTGCCAAATGAGAGGTCGCGATCGATCGTCCAAGATAGGCTGTTGGTTGGCCCGCGGCCGTTTCATCTCAATCATGGAAACGCGGCGTTATTCCCCAAGCAATCTGGTCGATCGGAGGATCGAGAGGAGAACATGCGATGCTACCCCATTTCCAATTCGGTGCCCTCGGGATCCTCTGCCGTATTACGCTCAATCTCGGTTATTGGAGTGCATGCGCTCGTGACAGCGTCATCCCGAATAGTTGCGGTCGAAGAAGATTTGAAACACAATGCGCGCTTCCCTCGCGTTCAACCATGGTTACGGGAAGCGCAAAATGGAAAATCTTCCCCCTCCCGGACGAAGCGTCCGTTCAGGGTACCCCAGATGGGCCTATGCATTAGATCAATAGGGTTCCCAGCCTGCTTCGCTCTGGCCCTGCCCCCCATTTCCTTTCCTTTTCTTGCCCGGTCTTACTTGGTGGGCAGATAACCCAATCCAAAGGTATGTGCAGTATGTGCCACTTCAGCCAACGCACCGCCTCCTTTCCTGCCGCTTCTTCCCAATCCCATCCGGGATATGTTGTAGCTTATTCATGAGGTATACGGCTTGGCCGACATACAAACCCCCATTCACAGCCATAATGTTTTGTAGCACCGGGGCCTCAGCCAAAGTAAATCCAGATATAAACATGTCCTCCACGCCGTGTTCAAACACCAGGACTGGCGTAGATACCACCGGAGGGGGATGGATTGATGAGTTCCCAAAAACAATGGCTACTCCTTTCCATAGGGGTATTTCACCATTTGATCACGAGTAGATGAAACGGCCTTCACGATGCAACCGAGGTCGCCCCAAAAGCATGTTGAAAGATCGGGGACCTCCAAGACATGAAAATCTATTTCGTGTTGTCGGCCCAATCTTGGTTTGGATTTTCTTGTCCCAGGACATCCTGCTTGTATTATCATATGCTCGATTACTTGAGTAGTCGGTGTGAAGTCCATGACTTTAACCCAATTGCATCGCCGTTCTGGCGGACATTGATAAGCGGACCGGTGTCAACGAGCACCACCGGAATCCATTTGTCCTTGCATTCTCTGGAGATGTAGAAGTGCATTATGATCCACGCCCTCGGCGGCAATTCTTTGTCCGTAAAGGTCAATCTTGGGGAACCTCCTCCGGGAAGACCAAACCAACTAGTTGTTCGGCGTAGTTTCGATGGAAAGTTTCGCTCTGTCCATGGCGAGATAAGGCGACTGCCGGTGCACCCTCGAAGCCATAGCGATCCCCAGATGGAGATGTGCACTGTATTTTCTTTAAATGCTTGATCTGACCTCTTCTTCCACTTGCTTCTCTTTACTGTTTCTCTGCCTCCTTATCTTTCCCTGATGCCTCGGGTTGATCAAGGTGTGGGGGCTTGAAATACCGGCCACTTCTAGTCATATGGTCCACCTCCTCGAGGTACCGGGTGCTGTCTGGTTGGCCACCTGCCCAATCTTAAATGCGTGTGGGCAAGATACAAGTCGTCATCTTCCACCACATTCCATTAGCATCTAGCGAGCATCATGCAGTTACGGTAAGTTCGCTCTCAGCGTTTTCATTCCGCATGCCCACAGCATGTTCAGTCTTCGTGCCCGCAGCACTCTCAACTTCCTCGTGATTCTTTGCTTTTCGGGCTCTCTCAGAATCCCATCTTTTTCCTTGTTCCTCCAACAATAACTGTGCGGTTTTCAAAATGTTTTGTTCTGGCGAAATTCTTACGTCTGGCGCTCTCCGGCAATGTAATCTGATCCTCGGCCCTTCCGGCCACAAATGGTAGAATATCAGGCTGATCATCCAACCACCCGGCGACCTGGCGACTCCTCATCTTGAACGGTTAATCGATGCATCCCACGATTCTGCTCGTAGAATTGAAGGTTGGCGAAGTCCTCTTCCACCATGATCAAATCATCCCCGTGATTCAAGCTTGTCCCCCCGGATCATACACAACTCAGCCTCTACCGGCAACCCCATACTCAGCTTAGACTGGCTCATTGACAAGATATATCCACTCGGATCATAAGCTCTGCCAGCTAAATTCTCGAGATAGCTCCACCCAGATTCAATTGTTTTGCTCTCCTCGAAGCTTTGCCCGTTCCATCCTCGGTGGTCACCACCTTTAGCTCGAGGTTGGGGTGTAGAGGTGTCCATCATGCACAAGGCCGTGCTATCAGGGAGGATCACCTCCGGCTTGGCTAGGTGGGAGGGAGTGATATAGATACTGGGATCATATGAAGGGACCCGCGTATGGATGAGGTTGACTCTTTTTGGTGGATCTTGGTTGTGTTTGGGGAGTGGGTTGTTTGTGACGTTGGGTCCTTGGGGAGGTAGAATGATGTTTTTGTCAATGAGATCTTGAATCTCATGGCCTTGACTGTAACATTAGTCGGTGTCATGACCATCTTGTTGGTGGTATTGGCAATATTTGGTGGGTTATGGGAAGGAGTGGATTCGGTAGAGGCCTCGGTTCCAAGGGTTTGGTGCCTTCGACTAGAACCGAGGACTTTAGACAAAGGCATATAGAGTGGGGAGAAGGTTCGTTGACCCTGGGTTGGTATCTTGGGGCTTGATTCTTTGCTCGGAGGCATCGAGAAAAAGGTGTGGCAGCTGCGGACCTTGGTTGGGGAGGGATTGGTGGTGACCATTCCGACCTCTGAAGTTCTTGTATTGGAAGAACCACTCGGGCCGCATTGTTTTCGGTTAAATGTTCTTGGTGATCCGATCTTGGTCAAAGCAGACCTGCTTCATTCGCATCCTCTATTTGCATCCCCATATCATGCAAATCTGCGAAAGTGGGAAGGGACTACAATCATCTTCTTCATTAACGCCTTTGGAGATTGCGCACAATCATCCGGATCGATCTCTATCTGTTGGCCTTAAGGTCATCATCGATGCCTTCGCCCTCCACCGGGTTACAAAGTCAAAAAAAGATTCTTTGGGCTCCTGCCTCGTTGTCTCGAGATCCGAGTGGTGATCTCGATCTGCGTGTTATATGAGTATTGCGCGATGAAGGCCTCGGCCATCTCATCGATTTGTTTTCACATCATCATCGAGTTTTGAGTACCAAGTGGATGCCACACCCGGCGAGTTCGACCGAACAAAAGCTTTTGCGGTCGGGTTAGGCCGTGGTCTTAAGATGTCGAGAATAATGGGAGGTGGACCATAGGATCCTCGGACCCATCAAAGCGATCGATCTGGGGCATTTTAAATCTATCCGTGATCCACGGCCACATCGTATAATAGTCTTCAATATCTGGGATGGCCTTCACCCTTGAGACTTCTTAAGAGCTTCTCCAACTTGCTCAATTTGGTATGCGGTCTACCTCGAACTCAAATGGAAGTCCGGGTGGTTAGGGGTAATGTTTTTGGACGGTTGTGGTAGAAGCGGGGCGAACCGGCCAGATTGGAAGACCCGTGTCCTCTTGAATGTTTGGGGGTTAGGCGAGCATTTTGTGGATTTGGGAGGGTAGCTTGGGTATTGGCCATTTGGAGGGGCATTACAGGGGATTTGGGGAGGATTACGCTTGATAGATGTTTGTTGGGCAATGGAGCCCTGGTGGAGGGACTGGTGCGAAGCAGTCTGGCGTTCTTTGTTATGTCTGGCGATCAACTCGATTTGTTGGGCCATAACGGTGGCTTTGTTGTTTGGAAAATTCCGCTGGCGGATAGCATCATCTTGCATTTGCTTCATGCTTTCGACCATCTGGCGCATCATCGCCTCTATTGTTGGGTTACATTGTTCCATCTGAAAAAGCGGCAAGTGTGTCTCTATAGCGAAATAGGAATCTCAACCCGACTATCGACACTATAGTAGGCTAACATTACGGTGATACGTGCTCGATATCTTGTGCCTTCTCGGCCTCCTTCGATATGAGGGGTAGTGAGTGAAACCTTTGGATGTCCGTCAACTAGATCCTCGGATCGGTTAGTCGGCGACCTCGTGTCAGATTGCTTGGGGGTATCGGCGGGTTGGAAGCAATTGTGCTACAAAGCTGTCCTAGCAAAAGGATAAATAAAGCGAAAAAGAAATAAATAACCCGAAATAAAGCAGGCGACATAACGGCTTAAATTGAATACACCACACGATCGGGTATACAACAACACAGTTAGTAAGTGGCTATACTTGTCCTCAAATCTTGGTCAATATTCTGTATCCATTACGATAAAGCTGAATCGATATCCGCGGACAAGCTGATTCCCAAATCTTGGATAATGCCCATGAACTGATTCCCAAATTCAAAAGCGATGCCCTTGAACTGATGCCCAAACTCATCTTGATACATGCATTCCTGTGAGGCACACTCTAACAAGCACATAGCGAGATAAGTGAGAGCCAAAACACCCCTATGTTGGGGTAGGGTTTCCCTGTCCTATTTTGTCAAGAGCTAGGGTTTCACTACGCACAATGACTTCAAACAACCTATATCGGGTAAGCAACTTTGTCCTAGTTTGGAATGGTCACTATGGATCGAATATGCACTAGGTCGAATGGTCAAAAGGGTGCCCCGGTAAAACCGGGGTTTGTGTTCCCATCTTGGCGAGCCGTAACGATCGACCTTATGGACATGCCTTGACAAGACAAGCCTCCGCAAACCGCTCGAGAATAGCGGATGGCAAACCACGGTGTCCTAGGCGCACCGATGCAAATGCAATGCAAAAAACACACAAGTGTAGTCAAAACCGGATATCACGAGTTCGAGTTAAGTTCTCTAAATCCCAGTGATGCGAAGCGTAACAACGCCCAGAGGACCTCGCCTGACTCGGACTCGATTTTTGTTGCGGTTCTAAATCTCGAACCAAAGAGTCCAAATCCGGCAAATCGTTTTGAAGGAAAACAGATTTTTGAAAGAAGTGCCAAACATGGACTGCTTTGCGGATATGATCGCCACCTAAATATTTTAAAATGGGAAATTTAGGAAACCACGACTCGGTGCCGAAAAGGCCGCGTGTCAATCATCACCAAAGTTGGCTCGGGAACTTGGAGTACGATTAGGAAAGGTCACATCGTGAGCACCCCTCTCGCCGATCAAAGACCGGCCTCTACTAACCATGATATCTGTTTTTGAAAACTTTGTGAGTTCTTATTAGGTTATTAGCCTAGATTACTATGTGATGCTTTCATGACAAACAAGTATAAATGGATCGCTGAATTGGAACTAAACATCTCATGTTTGTTTGTGAAAGATGGTTTGCTACCCGCAGTAGGCTTAAAATCTGATTTTGCCACAATCTAGTGGGCTTAACAAACAATTGATGAATTGCTCCAATTGAGATAACTCAACCTCCACCCACAGGCATTCAAAGGCGGTTATATCACATAAGCATGTAGCCTCATGGTAAGCATGCTATCATGGCAACACTCACACGCATGCAAGGATGCTAAAGCGTAAAACTTACAGTACTCCAAGCCAAAACAAAAGTGATTAGAAATCATGCATGATCCTAAAATATCTGAAATGCCTAATGCAACACATGCAAAATGCAACTATAGCGGGCTTGGCTATTCTAAGCATGGTATATGAAATGCTTGACTATCAAGTACTCAACTTGGAATTGAAATCTGAATCACGGTTTGTATGATCGCCGAGCAGTGCGTGCAAAAGCAGATGAATGATGCAAACATCTTTGTCATCTTGTATGCTAATTGAAATATGCCCTATATCTAACCATCCAAAGCGGATAAATAAAAGGGAGAAAGAAATGGGGGTTGGAAGACATACATCACACTCACACACCCTTATTACAATTGTGCCCCCGCGCAGAGGGTCCGAATAAAATAATAATACAGTCCGAATGAAAGAATATCTGATCAATAAATATCTGATTTCTAATTAATTAACAAATTAATTACAGAAAAGTAAAACTGGCATGCAAGCCAGGGACTGCCTTGCTCCTGATGAATGGTATATGCTGGGCTGCTTGGCGCAGAAATCCACTGGGATGCCCTGATTAGCCTCTGTTTGCAATTTTCTCGAAATGCGTGCGACCTCGAAAAGTTGTTGATTGTTGATTTTCTTTAGCAGAGAAGCGGAAAAGGGCATAGCAATGTATTTCACAAATAAATGCATGCCTCGATCCTCGTGCCACCAATCACGCACATCAATGCATGATGGCCGAGGAATCGAATTGCACAACTCAATATGGGATGAATGCATATGAATGCTACAACAAAACCTAACTCCATCATGGGTAATCCGGAGTGTCGGTGACTTGGGAATTGAGACCCGTTCCGTTACTCGAGTCTGAAAGCGCCTCGTTCCGTGCAAAATGCATGGTATGCATGGAATGCAACTAACATGTAATATAGCATGCACAATGCCATGAAAATGAGTAACCTCGAAATCGTGCTTGCACGCATAAACCGAGGTAATGCATGAATGCAATCTAAGATACAACCTAGTATGCACAATCTTTGTGAAAATGAGATGAAAATAAGATGCCTCGGAAAGCGTGCAGCGCACGCATAAACCGGCGATGATGAAATGCAAAGCGGATAAAGCGAGTGCCTCGAAATGCGTGCTGCAGACGCATAAACCGAGGCGATGACAAAATGAAACCGGATACAATCGAAGTGCCTCGAATCGCGCACGAACGCATAAACCGAAGCGATGATGAAATGAGAAACTCGGATAAAACCGAAGTGCCTCGAAGCAGCGTGCCTGGTAGCGCCGTCGGCGATGATGAAAGAATGAAAATCGGATAAAACCGAAGTGCCTCGAAAGCGTGCCTGGTAGCGCGCAAATCGGCGATGATGAAATGAAAATCGGATAAAAGCGAAGTGCCTCGAAGCAGCGTGCCTGGTAGCGCCAAATCGGCGATGATGAAAGAATGAAAATCGGATAAAAGCGAAGTGCCTCGAAGCAGCGTGCCTGGTAGCGCCGTCGGCGATGATGAAAGAATGAAAATCGGATAAAACCGAAGTGCCTCGAAAGCAGCGTGCCTGGTAGCGCCAAATCGGCGATGATGAAATGAGACGAGATGGCACACGGAATGCAACGATGGGCTTACACCAATATGGGAGAGCCTCAGCTCACTCGCATAGGAGGCCGTCGGATAAAAACAAAATTGCCTCGAAAGCAGCGTGCGCGGACACGCAAATCGAGGCAATGATGTAAAGCATGAAAATGCAAATTGGGCTTCTGCCGACATGAGAGGGCCTCAACCACACTCACATAAGTGCCGTCGGATAAAAAGAGGCGCCTCGAAAGGCGTGCACAACGCATAAACCGAGGCAATGCAAAAATGATGCAAATGGCATAGGGAATGATATGTAAGCATGGCAATGGAATTTCAGCACCTAAATAAAGGGGAAAACAGCCCGAAACAATTCGAAATAACACTCGAAGCATGCATTCATCCCGAAAATGTGAAATTAAGCCCCGAAATGGCCTATAGCCATGCTATACATGCAAAATATGATCATGGAAGCAAGAACAGTAGCAAGGCAGTCCCAAATATGGCATTTTTCAGTAACAAACTTGGCCAAAATGCAAGTAGGGATAGATCAACAATAGCATGCAAAATTAGTGGCCAAAAGAGGGGTATTGAGACAAGTGATATATGAAAACTCCAAATGGACAAACTTTCTTCTACAACATTGAAGATGAGATAAAAATAAGCACAATTGCAGAAGATGACATCCTCAAAATCAGAATACAAACATGCTATAAAATCCATGCAAAGTAGGCTTCCAAATAGGCTATATCATGAGACATGCAATTCACACACCAAATGACAAAACTTTCTTCATAAAATATGTAAAGGGGGTGAAAATAAGACTAAAACCAGTAGGGGTCGAAGTCCCAAAAACAAACACAAATAGGTCAAAAATTGCATGCAAAAATGGCACACTTGATGAAATTTGAAGGAGGTGGTATATACAATGACCAAATGAGGTTGAGCCCTTATACAATGTTGTAGAGGGGCTCAAAATGAGCACAAAACCAGTAGGGGTTGGACCCCTGAAAACAAAAGGAAATAGGCCTAAACTAGCATGCAAGATAATGGCATAAAAGCTAGGTATTGAAACAAGTATATCATAGGAGCATCAAATGAAGTTGAGCCCTTCTACAAAGTTGTAGAGGGGCTCAAAACAAGCACAAAAGCAGTAGGGGTCGGAGCCCCAATTCTCAACCAATTGGAGTATAGAAATGAATCAAGAAAAAGCCCTAAAAGTTGGTTTTGAAGACTTACCCTTGAAGACTTGTCTTTCTTTGATTCTTGGCTTTGATTTGTAGTTTCTCAACCTCTGAAATTCACTTCCTAGCTGCTGGAATGGTAGTAGGGATGGTGAGGCTAGGTGTTGATGAAGAGAAGACCTAGGGACTTAGAAGCTTTTTGAGGTTTTGAGCTATGAAAATGGAGGAATTTGAAGATGATCTCTTGAGACAATTTTTTCCAACCTTGAAGAAGGAGAGGGAGGGCCCTTCAAATAGACAAAAAATGGGGTGTAAAAGGGGAGGGAAAGCACCCAATCTTTCCCTCGAAATATCCCGGATGCCGGGATATGTTGGAAAATATCAGGACAGGTGAGACAGTGGAAGCGAGGAAGGCGGCAGTGGTTTGCAAGGTGGCCGGCCAGCCACCCCCCATGGCCGGCCAGCCACCCTACATGGCCGGCCCGCCAGGAGAAAAAAAAGTAGTTTTCAATTAGTGGCCGACCACCAACTATTAGGGTCCTCCAAGGTGTGTAGAACAAGGATCCAAGGTTGGAATTTGGCAACGCCAAGTCACAACATAGAGCTTGAAGAAGAGGCTCAAAAATGAACTCAACAATTTTGGCCGACCATATACTTTTGTGTCCTCTAAGATGTGTAGAACAAGGTTCCAAGGTCGGAAATTGGCAACAGGCAGAGCCACAACATAGAGCTTGAATGAGAGGCCCAAAAATGAAACCTTGAATTTCGGCCGACCACCAACCCTTAGGGTCCTCCTAGATGCCCTCATCACAGATATGTAGCTTTGGTTGGAAGAAAATACCCCTAGGGTGTTCAACATTGGCGGAAGTGAGAAAAGCAGGCTCGGGAGGAAAGCTGGTTATCTGGGATAATTGCTGGCTTCTCCCCAGTGATCTTCACGATGTTGAAACAAAGGTACCGCCAAGTTTGAACAAAAACTAATGAGAAATGAGCGCTCGGAGCCAAAAGCAAAGCAATTCGGGATCGAAAATGAAATGGCTGGTCTTGGAAGTGGTATTCAGCGAAGTGGGTATCTGCGACCCCAGTGTCCCTCGGGATGACAAAACAGAGGTCCCTGCCAAAAATCAGCGAAAACCGATGCAACATGGATGCTCGGGACCAAAACCGGCGATTTGGGGTCCTAAAACCGATTCTGAGCACCGAAAGTGGCATACGGCCACGAAGTGGGCATCGGGGGCCCCAGGGTTTCTCGAAATGTCAAAATAGAGGTCTCCGCCAAAAACCGAGAAAGCGGATGCGAAATGAATGCTCGGGGCCCAAATCACGCAGTTCGGGGTCCCGAAAATGGGTCACCGGGCACCGGAAGTGGTGTTCGGCTGCGAAGTGGGCATCAGGGGCCCCAGTGTTCCTCGGAACATTAAAACAGAGGTCTCCGCCAAAAACCGGAGAAGTCGGAGATGGTTGGGCGGTCCCGAGCCTGACTGGCACAGCAAGACGGCTCAAAATGGGCAAAATGGCCTCTGACCACGAAAAAGTAGCTCACGGCCACCGGAGATAATCTCTGAGATCACTCCCTTCCTCGGAAAGAAAACAGAGAAAACCGAACTGGTTATGGCAAGACAAGGTAGAAGATGGTTGAAGTCGGGAGGCGAGCACGGCCGTGACTCAGGACTTGAACAAGCACAGTATGCAATATCACCGAGCGCTCAACCGGTGACGTCTGAGTCTTAAGGTCGGTCAAAAATGGGGTGTCTACACCTTTGCCTAGAGGGGAACAGAGGTCTGTTGACCACTTTTTGTGGCCGTAGACCACCTTCTCCTCTTGTAGACCACTTTTTGTGCCTGCCAGCCAGTTTTCTGGTCGGCCAACTGGTCTTGGTGGTTTGTGGACCACCTAAAGTGGTTGGCAGCCATGCCATCACCTTGTTTTCTTTGTGCAGACCACTCCTCCCCCTTGGCGACCACTTTTCATTCTTGCAGACCACTTTCACTGGTCGGCCGACCAGTGCAAGTAGCTGGCCGACCACTTCAATTGGTTGGCAGCTTTCCTGCACTTTCTACAGATATTTTCCATGCCAGCTGTTGGGCACAGATAGCATATTCCATACACATGTATGGAGGGATTGATTCAAGCTTCAAGCTTGATGCATGTTTTTCTATAAAAGGGAACCTCTTCCCTCTTGTTTCAGGTTCAGAAAATTTCTTAGAGAGATATACATACACTTGTATCTCTATATTGCTCATTTCTCTTCATATTTGTGCTCAAAAGTGTCATTTCTTCACACTTTTGCACACAAACACATAGTGAAACGCCTTTGCTTTGGAGCTGAGGCACCTTAAAGCTGGTTTTGAAGTTTTTAGATTGCTTTTGGTCCAAAAAAGTTGCTGGAGTTGCAGCTTTGAAGTTGTTCTTTAAGGGTGAGTTTCTAACCCCTTAAAGCTTTGTTTTTGATTAAGCCTTTGACCCCCTTTGTATGCTGATTTAGGCCTAACTTTAAACTGAAAAAAGTTCTGATTTTAAGTGTTTAAAATGTTTGTTTGAGACTTCTTTGGTGTTGGGGGTGATCTACTCCCTTGCATGCCTTATTTGCTAGGCTTTTAAGCCATCCCTTTAGACCTTTGTAATCACTTTTATTTGGCCTCTTCACCACTGAATTCCAAAGGAATTTCAGTGGTGGAAAGTGTGTTTTGAGGTCTTAAATAGGAGGGGGTTGTCCCCCCTCATCTTCTCTTGTTTGCTTGTGTTGATGGCTCATCAAAAGTGCATGTAGCTCTATCTTCTTGAAGCTTTGTTTGAGCACTTTTTTGTGACCTTCCATGACTCTGTTTTTGGTTGTCTTGGTCACCCCTTGCATGCTTCTTGTAGGTGTAGTGTAATCCTACTTGAAGCTTCTCAAAGTAACATGCCTTTATAACATGTTTTGGCTCTATCTCAACATGTTTTTGGTGTTGTTTTAACATGCTTTAACTTTGTTTTTGGCTTGTTTGATCATTGGTTGCATGCTTCATGCACTTGTAGTGCAAATCCTCTTTGCTAGCCTTGTATGCCTAATGAGTTAGCTTGTTATTCTAGCATGTGTTGGCTTAGTCTCAACCCATTTTTGGTGTTATTTTGATATGCCATAACTCTGTTTTTGGTTGGTGGAGTCACCTCTTGCTTGGTTTGTGCACTTGTAGTGCAATCTTGCCCATTAGCCTAGTGTACTTGGTGTTTTAGCCCTTCATGCTAGCTTGCCTTGGCTATACTCCATACATATTTTAGTATTATTTTGATATGCTTTAGGACTATTTTGGATGTTCTTGGCTTTTTGGGGCTTGCTTTGTATAGCTATAGTGTAAATGGCTTCACTAGTCTCGAGTTTTGAGACCCCTACCATGCCATACTTGAGATGTTTGCTTGCCATGACATCATTTCACATGATATCTCAGTGCATATAGTGTTGTCATACTTCCACATTTGTCACTTCTTAATCATGTTTGAGAGTTATGCTTTTATGCTTAGTTGATGGGCCAATACATGAGCATGTATTATCTTGTTTTTCATGCCATCATTTCGGAGTATTTTGGCCACTGTTTTGGCATGATTGAGGTCTGTCCATATTCAGTTTAAGTCCATTAAGTATTGTTTTGCATGCCTCTTGTGAGATGCTCTTTCCTAGCTTTGATGCCTTAAGCTTCTAAATTTGCCATGCATGCATTCTTTGCATGATAGAATCTTAAGCATGTCATCCTAGCATTGGTAGAATAGCATGTTGTTTGCATGTTGTTGTATTGCATTGTGTTTGCATGTTGTTACATTGCATGTTGTTTGCATGTGCATGCATTGGATTTTGTTTGCATGCCATTAGCATTGATAAGATGATCATGTTGCATTGCATTCTGTTTGGATAGGGTGTTAATCCAAACACGAGAAACAAGGGACGTTTCATACTTGAAGTGATGAAACATGCCTCATTTCTAGGTTGCCGACCCTCATGATCATGCATGATAGAGATTAAGGCCCTTATGTGTTATTTGTGCATTCATTGACAATGAATTGTGCAAACTTGGCTTCTCGGCTATCGTGCATTGCGATGCTCGGTTGGTGGTCTGAGAGTCGAGTACCACACTCCCTTGAGCTTAAGAAATGATAGGGAGGGTGGTTGTGCACACATACCTTGCAAATACACTGTTGTGCCCCTTCTTGTTCTCTGTTGTAACAAATTGAAGCTTGGGCAGAATTTCTGGTTGGCAGACCAGAAAGAGTAGCTGGCCGACCACTTTTTCTGGTCTGCAGCATACTTAGGTGATCTACAGGTGGTCTACACCACCATCAACTGGTCGGCAACCCTCCTAGGGGTCCCCATTTTGGAGTAGAAGCTATCTGGAGCTTTGTGCAGTGTTCTGAGATCAAATGCAAATAGAGGCAAGTTGGGGCATAGCGATGGATTTCCGAGCGAGGAACCAAATGCATGCATTGTTCAACTTTCCAAAGTAGAGTTGAGTAGTGTAGTTTAATGCGTATTTGTCTAGCTTGAATTTGTAACTTAATTAATTTATTGATTAGTTAAGGTGTTGTAATAACTAATTGTGGCTAGTCATTCATTTTGTTGTATAATAACTAGTCTAATTAGCTTTATTAGAGTAGTGATGTAGCTTAGCTTATTATTCAGACTCTCTGTCGAGAGGGCACAATTTTGTAATAAGCGTACGTGTGTGTGATGCATGTCTTCCAACCCCCATTTCTTTCTCCTTTTTACTTATCAGCTTTCGATGGTTAGTTGAGGGCATGTTTCAATTAGCATACTTATGCGTCGCATGCATGCATCATTCATCTGTTTTGCATGCACCAGGCTCGGCGCATTATACAAACTGCATTGTATTTCAATTCCTATTTGAATATATGTATCAACTTGCATTAACATGACATCTTAGAATAGCTGAGCCTATCTAGTTGCATTTTTGCATGTGTTGCATTAGGCATCTTAACATAGCTAGGGTCATGCATTGATTTCTAACATAGCCTTTGTTTTGGCTTGGAGTACTAGGTAAGCTTTTACGCTTTAGCATATTGCATGAGATGTGTATGTTGCCATGATAGCATGCTTACCATGAGGCTATGTGCTTAACTGATATAACTGCATGAATGCCTGTGGATGAAGGCTTCATTGCTTGAATTGGAACAATTCATCAAAATGTGCGCTTTAAACCCACTTGAAGTGGCAAAATCATGTTGTTTTCTAAGCCCACTTGAGGGTGACAAATCCGTGACTTAGTCTACTCACGAGTAGCACCTTCAAATCATTTTCAAACAAACAAACATGAGATGTTTTGTTCCAATTTGAGTGATTTAGTCTATACTTGTATGTTGTGCGCATCACATAGTAAGCTAGCTAATAAATCGGAATAAGAACACATGTGTTTTCAAAAACAACATATCATGTTAGTAAAGGCCGATCTTTGATTGGGCGAGCGGGGGTGCTCATTGCATGGCCTTTCCCTCTCGTACCCAAGTTCCCAAGCAGAGGCAACTTTGGTGATGACGGACATGTGGTCTTAGCCACGAGTTAGGGTTTCCTAAACTTCCCGAAACAAAACATTTAGGTGGCGACTTTGAAATCTAGCAAAGCAATCCATGTTTGGCGCTTTTTGATTTAAAATCGATTTTCCAAAATGATTTGTCGGATTTGAACTCTTTGGTGATTTATTAGTCTTGCATTGCACTTTGTGAGATTAGATTCAGAACCGTGACAGGAGTCCAAACTGCAATAGCTAGAACACAATTTGCGCCCTCGCGTGCGGAGTGGAGTTCCCGGCGGTCTACAATGTGCAGTCAAAACTCTTGGAATTCTTGATTAATGAAGCAAAAACCTCGTTTAAAAGAACGATCTCGGTTAAGATACTCAAAGAACTTGGTTTTTGGTTTTTGGTTCTTGGTTCTTGATCCCTGATAAAAAACAGACAGTTGAGTGCTGGGTACTTGAAGCCGACGAGTAATGATTTCGATCATGGAGAAGGAATGAATTTTAGCCGACATAGTATATGAACTGTAGGTTCCATTACTTCAGGTTGCCGATGTAATAGAACTTAGGGGGTAGTTGTGGGGACATGTTTTGTGAATGACAACATGTGACCAAGATAGCGTCGAAGTGTCAGCCGAGGTGCCATGTGGCATGGTCCTAATGCCGAGGTGATCTCGACTAGGCCGAGATTATCTGCGGAGATACTAAAATTCGAGATGAGTGTATAAGGGACAAGAGTCCTATAACAGGGGAGGATCTCAGTATGGATAAAGATAAAGCTCTTAGAGAGTTTATCCTTATCTAGCTGAGAGTCCAGGATGAGCATTGAGCCTAAATCCACAGAAGTGAGGCTTCTACAAGGATTAAGTCAGTGCTGGCTATAAAAGCAGGACACTCCCGTGGGTCTTAGGTATGTGTGATATATTGTGAGCAGTAAGTTATTTCTTATGAGTTAAGTACAATTAGCTATCTTTGAGAGATATTTGATTACTAACTTGAGCGTCGGAGTGTCTGCAAGTGGACGAACTATCGCTGGATTCTTATCTTTCTGTGAAAGGTTATTCGGGTTTAATCTATTCTGCCGGTGTTCTCTAGCTGAGTTCCCCATTTGGTTGTGTGGTCAAAAATCAACACTCACAATTACCTATTATCTGTTAATTATAACTAACAAGTATAAGCGAATTCTTAAAATTGATAAAGTTTTAAAAGTTTAAAATTTAAATTAAAATATTTAAAAATTATAATTTGATTTGTTAATGAGATAAATTTTTAATTTTATAATTTTAACTAAATTTTAGTTTGATTTCTCAATGTTGCACGTGATAATTTCAAAACCTCAAATTACACGCAAAAGGTTATACTCGTGGTTGACCTGACCCATTGAGACAAAATAGTGTAATTTACCATAAAATAATGGAGAATTATAAACATTAATATATCAAATTTATAGACCTTTTCATTACTCTGTAAAATCTTTTATAAAAATCTCGCTAATATGTAATTTCTTCTAAAATAATTTATCACAAGTGATGTTGTGATGGACCCGACTAGAGGTAGATAAATGTCTGTCGGCATTCGCCCGACACTATATGATAAGAAATTTTATATTTATTTAAGGTTTATCTGTTCTTAATATTAGATCTTTATATTTGTTTAAGTCCGATAAAAAAAATAATTATAAATCTAAAACTCACTAATTAAGCTATATATTAAAAGAATTAAAACATTTCATAATTAAAATTCAGTTATACATTATATTTTTTAAATAAATATGTTGACATTATTATAAAGGGAAAATTGGCCTAAGGTCCCTCCTCTACTTTTGATAGGAGGAAAGGTCCAAAATAATATATTTTAATGGCTAAGGTCCATGAAATTTTTTTTAGGTTATAACGTACCTAAATTACCCTTCCTTTATAACATAAATTTGTTTGAATATAATATTGTTGACTTAACTGATAAATTTTGGAAACCGAATTCGCAGGGGAGATTTCGTCGAGATTTCAGTGGAGTTTGACGTGAAAGATTGCTACGATCGTGTGGATTTCGTCGGAGATTTCGTTAGAGTTTTGATTCTTTGTTTTTGAATCAATTTCAAGGAGTGTTAACAGTGTATTGATCGCGTAGGTTTTTGAGTGGAGTTGAATCAGGTTTGTTTTCGATTTTAGATTCCACATGGATTTTGACTTTTGTTTTGAATTTTTGTTTCGAGAGAGGCCAGGTTTATAGAGTTGATTTTTATTTTTGGAATTAATTTTTCATTCTTTTGTTTTTTGATCAATTTGAAATAGTGTTGACAGTGTAGTTGATTTTGATGTTTAGTGTTTATTTTTAGTGCTTTGTTTTTTATCAACATGCTGATGAATGATAAGTTTTGTTCTATGTTTTTTCAAACCAGAGATTTGATTTTCTGCACTTTTGTTTGTGTAGTCCAGAAAAAATTATAAGTGCATATGGACATATTATTAGAAGTTTCTAATGGAGATAGAATATGAGAAAGTGAATGTAAGTTCATAAATTTGTGCAATAAAGTGAATATGAGATAGTATATAAGTTTGTAAATTTCTCTGGCTTTTTCTATGAGTGCAATATCAGTGTAAAGTACATATATAAGGTGTATATGATTTTTTTCTATGATTGTATTTAATAGTTAGTAGTAAATTTCTCTTTGTTTCATTAAGTTTCTGTGATTTTATTTTTTATCATCTTGAAGGTGAATATCAGTTTGTAGATGTGTCTTTGAACTTTTATTTTATAAATACAGACAAAGTTAGACAGAGGCAATTAAATACAGACAAACTTTTATTTTATGAATACAGAAAATTATAATTTTTAGAAATTTATCTGGAATTTTATGTTGTTTTTGTGAAGTGTTTCTATGTTAAACAATTTTTTTTTTTTGTTTTTTTCAGTTTCGATGGACAGTGCAGTGTTGTTGCTGTGCAAATATGGGAATGATACTATTATCATTAATATTTCATGCGAATTTAATTTTGAGGAATTGGTTGGCATTTTGTGTACAACATGGGAGAATTTGAAACCTGAGACTATGTGTATTTCATATTCTATTGTGGGCCATCCGAATTGTATGGTTCAAAATAATATTGATTTTCTGAATATGTTAAGGGTTGTTTGTGCACGCGGTGTTGATATAGTTGATGTTTCAGTTACTAGATGTAGTACTTCTGGTGAAGATGATGAAGTGGGGTCTAATTGGGTAGATGTTGTGGATGGTGAGTGTGATAGGCTGGTGGATATTGAAAGGAATTCACTCTCTAAGTTTTGTTCTCACCAAGAAAAGGTGTTATTGTCGGCTGGTTGGCAGAATAATATTACGAATGTTGGACAAAAGTTTGAGGGTGGTGTGGTTGAGTTTCGTACTTTTTTATGCAAGTGTGCTATTGAGGTTGGTTTTCAGTTTACGTATGTTAAAAATGACAAGCTGAAGGTTACGGCAGAATGTGCATATAAGGAATTGAGGGGATGTATGTGGCGTGTACATGCTTCAGTTGAAAAAACAAATGGGTTCTTCTACATAAGGACTTTGAACAATGAACATACGTGTGGTGTGGCTGTTCGTACGAGTAAACATTCGAGGATGACTTCCAGCTTAGTTTCTGGGCTGATACTTGAAGAAGTAAGTGCAAAACCTTTAACTCGTCCAGTGGATGTTGTGAAAGAAATGAAAGACAAGTATAGGGTCTCAGTCAGTTATAACTGTGGTTGGTTGGGTGTTGAAAAAGCAAAATGTAGTACATATGGGGATTCTTGCTTGTCATTTGATCAATTACGTTGGTATTTTGATGATGCATTGAAGAACAATCCAGGTAGTCGTTTTGAGTTAGATTTTGAAGACAACAAGCGTTTCAAAAGAGTGTTGTGGCTTTTCATGCATGCACAGCTGGTTTCAAATATTGTCGGTCATTGCTTTTTCTTGATGGAACATTTTTGAAAAGGCGATACAAAGGAGTTATGCTTGCTACAACGGGGAAAGATAGGAATGAGGGTAATTGTAAATATGTATAATTTTATCTAACTATGTGAATTTTCTATACATGTAGGAATTCAGTGAATGTGATTTTTCTCTGACACTTTGAATTTTCTCTAGTTTTGGCCTGTGTGGATTTTCACTGGATTTTGGTCAGTGTGTGAATTTTCTCTGGATTTTGTCATTGTGTGAATTGTATCTGTAGGTGGTCACTGAGTGAATTTGCTCTAGATATTATGATTGTGTGAATTTTCTCTGTAGTTGGTCACTAAGTCAATTTTCTTTAGATGTTGCCAATGTGTGAATTTTCTCTGGAGTTGGGCACTAAGTGATTTTTTGTCTGGATGTTGGCAGTGTCAAATTTCTCTGGTTGTTTATTGTTCTAATTTTCTATGCATGTGTATATCTGATATGCTTGTTCCTATTTGTTTTGTAGGTTTTTTCCCTGTAGCTTTTGCTATTGTTGATGCTGAGAATAAAGACAAATGGTGTTGGTTTCTTGAACATTTATGTGGAGTATTGGGATCAGAAAGGGTGATAAGTTTCATATCAGATCGACATTGTGGTATTGTGGAGGGAATTGCTAGGTTTTTCCCTAACTGCTTTCATGGATTTTGTCTTGAACATCTAAAGAGAAATTTGAGGAATAAGTTGTCATAGGGAAACACAAATTTGGTTAGGGAGACGATTGTGTCCAAGTTTTCAGAATGTGCATATGCGCCAACAAAGGCATCATTTCATTTCAAGTTAAATGAATTAAAAAGTGAGGGAGGAGACATTGTGATTGCTTTCTTGAGAAGTTTACCATATGAAAATTGGAGTGATGCATATTTTGCAGGGAAACGTTATGGTGAGATGTATTCAAATGTTGTTGAGTCATTCAATTCATGGATACGAGATGCTCGGCACTTGCCAATAACAAATTTGGTAGACATGATACGGTTGCAAATTATGAATATGAGGTCTGATAGGAGGCTGCTCTCTAGTAAATGGAATAAAGTTCTATGTCCTCGTATGGATAGTGTATTGGAGAAGTATTTTTTGGATGGGAGGACATGGAATGTGAGTTTGTCGTCTGATAATGTCTTTGAAGTGCATTGTTTTCCTTCGGTAATGGTTGATCTTGGGTTGAGAACTTGTTCTTGTCAAAAATGGGAAATAAATGGGTATCCATGTCAACATGCTGTTGCTGCAATTTTTAGGAGTGGAAGGAATTTGAATTCATTTGTTGAACCATTTTTTCATGTTGATATGTATCGTCAAGCGTACTCATTTTCGATTGGCCCAGTTCCAACTGTTGAAAAACCTCTATGTAGCATTGAAGATGCTATGATTTTACCTCCATTGAGCAAGAGACCAGCTGGGAGGCCGAAGAAGAACAGAATTGCTTCTACTGGAGAGTTTAAAAGGGTGATTAAGTGTAGTTGTTATGGGAGTATTGGTCACCATAATAAAAGGACATGCAAGGAACCTTTGTTGAATAGTTGAGGATAATACATTTTATTGATTGAATAATACATTTGATGATTAGTTTGTATATTTTGTTTTGTGAAATGTGTTTTTTAGACACTGTATATAATAATATCAATCAAATTCATCCAGAGAAATTTTTGCAATATCTGTTAAAGTGTGCATTGTGTTTGTTGATATATACTATAGGCATTAGGTTTGTAATACCTGTCAAATTTATGCAGAGAAATTTGGTATGGCAGAGAAAATTTTGTGTAATGTATTTTGAAGCTTCAGATTCATCCATATAAATTTGACAATGGCAGATAAAAGTACTGTGTGGATTTTGTTTTTTGAATTTGATAATTGCTTTGTACTAACACAGTGCATTATAGATTGCATGATCATATAGGCACCTTCTTTGACATGATACGAGTTAAATTTCTCTGTGAATTTGTGGTAACTTCATATCAGTCATTTCAAGAAATGTGCATACCAGACAGAGCATACACAAAATTATTGCAGTGAGTACAACCAAGAAACAAAATCATGCTTTTTTGAAATTTCTCTGAGTTAAGAATTTCTCTAGACCAGGGAAGAATTTATCTAGAATGAATTCAACTAATAAATTTTGCTCAAAACCAGAGAAATTTTCCTCACCAACCCAGAGAAATTCACAACTCAGAATTTTCAAATTCATCCAGTGAAATTTTATAGTGGCAGATAAAATTACTGTTCGCTTCTGTGTTTTGTTGAGTTTGATGATTGTTTTGTACTAAGACAAAGCATTATAGATTACATGATCATATAGGCATCCTTTGGGACTGTACGAGTTAAATTTCTCTGAATTCTGGTAATATGATACCAGAGAAATTTGTGCAGACAATTTTCTCTGTATGGATTGTGTTGACAATCACAATAAAAATATATATATATATTTAACCATCGATAGGTATGAAATTGATATTAGTCGAAATAAAAAAAAATGAAATTTACATTAATCAAGAAAGGATATATCATCATTGTTCCTTCAATGTGTCAACAAAAAACTGAACGGTTAATACTGTATGGATATATATATATATATGTGAGACAATTTTCTCTGTCTGGTATGTACATTGTCTTCCTTTCACTAGTTTCACTATTACATGTTTGGTTGTTCTGGAGGTATTTCAATTGGTTCAGTCCATGATCGGCCAACTTCGGTGACAAATCTCTCTATGAGTTCTGCCCTCATCAATCTGATCTCTTGTGTGGACAATTTAGAGCTGATTGGTTCATGCTTGGTATATTGTTTCATGATATAGCAGACAAAGAGGCCACAATCCAGACTGCATACAAATTATAGGAATGGTTAGTTTTAAGAAACATGCAAATCAGAGTATCTTATTTATAGATATATGAAACTTACGAATCATTTTCTTGTTGTGGAGCATTGTTGACATACTCAAAGTCGTAACTTGTGTTTTGTGAGTCTATCAACTTGAAAGAGGGTTGTGATTGAGCGTCTCTTTCAAGGCAAGCTTTCAAAAAATTCTCCACATAATGTTGCTGCAAAAAAATAATTTTTAAATAACAGAGAAATTTACAGACAAAGCAATAGGATTGTATGAAAATTATCATCACATAAAGATTATGATGGATCAGAGAAATTTGCACTCATTACCAATTGTTTTGCATCTTCGAGATATTTGTCTTCTGCGTCATCTCTCCTTGGCCTCAGTGAGTTGTAGAACCTCCATAAACTGTCTTGTTTGTCCAGGACAAGCAAGGTCTAGTGATTTCCAACTGTGGACTTCTCATTACCTCCAGTATTTATTGGGAAATGGAGGAACCTGTAGTTCCTCCATGCTGTTTCAATATGCTTGTCAAATAAGGACACTCGAAAAGATTGATTTTCTTTCATCTTGATGAAATTCTGTGTTCAGAGAAAATCCAAAAATGGTTTTGTTCAGAGAAAATCCAAGAAATATCTTAAGAAGAGAAAGTAGTAAGTAAATTCCGGAGAAAATCAAATAAAATAGTAGTAACATACTAAGCTCATGGATGTGAAAAAAAAATAAGGTTGGTTGTTGTGTTTCTCTCATTTGGTTAGCCAAAAATATCTCTTCATAGCCATCGATGACCTGAAAAATATGATTTATAATTCTAATATTGGTTTATAAAGGCTGATGGAACATTTGCAAAGAAATTTTGATGAAAGGGAAAGACTTACATTGTTGGCAATTTCTTTTTGCTTTATTAGGTTTCCAATGTCTTCGAAGGTAATGAGGTTCAACTCACTTGTCCAAATTAAAGCCCTACAAGATGACAAAGAAGGGATTTAATTGTTGTTAATGCAATATAAGTTTGTAATTTGTTGTTTGTTATCTTCTATTTTTGTTTGTTGTACTTACTCAAGTCCAGACACATTTGATATGTGCTGCAACATGTCTTTTACGTGATCTTTTATTAACCTTGAAATTGGAAGAGTTTGTGGAAAGACCCAAGATTTTCTGATGTTTGTAGGTTGAGGCAAGATGTATGCATCAACATCAAGCACTTCTTTGTCCTTCGTGCTTTGCTCAGCTTGTTTTGCAGCTTGTTTTGAAGCTCTAGTCACTTTTGCCACTTTGGGATATTGAAATTCTGGATCGTGCTGCTTTTCCTTCCTTTCTTTTGCCTTTAAATTTTTGATCATTGAGGTCGGATCTTTTTTTACTGTAGACAGTGAAAATATTAGTAAAAGTGAAATTTCTCTGAAGTAACAGATGATATTTCAATATGTAAATTTATGTGATTCAATATTTTCCAGTTACCATAGACTTTCGTCTTTTGTTTCGGTTGTTCTTTGTGTGCCATTTCTTCTTGTTGGGTTGTTGATTGTTGTTCAACTTGCATTTCAACTAGGCACAGTGAAAATCAAACAAATCCCAAAAATGAAATAAGAAAATAGACAGAGAAAATGAAATGAGTAGTAGAAATCAATAGAAATAATCGGCAAAAACTAATGTGTTCAGAGAAATATAACTTCCAGAGAAAATTACCAATGCCAGAAAATTATAATAAATAGAAATTTCTCTGAGTTATGCTGACTCAAGGACTTGACTTTTTGTGGGTCAAGATTTTCACTGACCTTGTGGTTGAAGTTGTGTTGGTGTTCTGTATGGTTGTGTTGCTAGTTGGATTGAAAGTTCTTGTACTTGTTCATGCAATTTAGCATTTTCTGTTTCAAGCTCTGAATTTGAATTCCTCAACTGTTGAATTGTTTTCATATCATGTTCATTTTCAAGCTCCAACATCCTTAGTTTCATTTGGATTGTGCTTTCTTTTTCTTGAAGTTCTGAGTTAAGTGATGTCAGGGTTCTTATTGAAATATCCTTTTCAGCAAGTATTTCCATCCAATTTCTGTCTTCTTCTTGTTTAGATTGAGAAAGTGCCTTCAGTCTTTCACGCAGATTAGCAATTTGGGCGTCCTTTGATTCCTCAAATTGTTGTTGGTCCACTGGCTCAATACATTCTTCTTCATCACTTTGCTCATTTTCTTCTTGCTGTTCATCTTCTTGTTCTTCATTTTCTTCTTCACTGTCTTCTTCTTTCTGTTCATTCTGTTTTTTTTCTTCTGCTTCTATTTCTTCACTTTCTTCTTGGGCTTCTTCTTCTCCACTGCTTTCACTTTCTTCTCTGGCTTCTTCTTCTCCACTGCTTGCTTGAGCTTCTTGTCCATTGCTTTCACTTTCTTCTCTGGGTTCTGCTTCTTCATTGAATTTGACAATTGCTTGACCTTCAGATGAATCTTGTAATTTCTCCTTGAATTTGACAATTGCTTTTTTTGATTCTTTCTTTGTCTTTTTACCAAGACAGAACTTCTCTGATAGGTTTTTGACTAGCTGCTTGTTATCTATCTATAATAGGAGGCTTTTTTATTAGAGAAATGTTACAAAATTCACTGAGAGAAAAATTAAAATAAGAAAAATAAAATTCATCTAAATGATACTAATGGGAAACAAACTTTAGAGAAAATTGTATGGGCCAAAGAAAATTACAGACAAGGAGTTAATTTTATGAGGCAGAAAAAATTATGAAATAAGCAACATAATTTAGATATCAGAGAAAATCAATCAAGGCATATAAGTTAATGTTTGACTATAATTGTGTCAGAGAAATTTGAATTCCAGAGAAAATTCATTAGAAGGGCAGAAATAAACAGTGTTTATCAAAGATGCAAGGCAAATAAGTAATGGGCCAGAGAAAATTATGAAACAACATAATTCAGATATTAGAGAAAAGCAATCAGGACAAATAAGTTATGGGCCAAAGAAAATTATGAAACAACATAATTCAGATATTAGAGAAAAGCAATCAGGGCATACAAGTTAATGTGTTACAATTATGGTCAGAGAAATTTGGATTGTAGAGAAAATTGATTACAATGCAGAAATGAACAAGTTTGTACCAAAGATGAAAGCATAAATTGATAGTTGAGAGAAAATTGATCTTAAACAATCAATGCACAAGGAGGGAAACAAAGCAGTTGTCAGAGATATTTTGGAATTTCACTGAGATTTTAGGAGCAATAGGAATTAACCTGTCGAGGTGCAAGAGAGTGGAGTGGTGTCTTCTGCAGCTGTTTTGTCAAGGTTTGCAGGTTCCACTTAGCACATCTTGGGAAGTCAGTTGTGTTATTGTGTTCCGAGTCAATGATAGTTGCATGTTCACATAGCCAATACTGTGATGAAAATTAAAGTAAATAAAATTTTCTAAATGCACAAATTTGTAAGTATGATAACTGCAAATTTGAATAGATATTATACTTACCAGCAATGCAATGACACACCCCGTAACTTTTTCTGGGGTTTTGTGCAATGCCATGATAGAATCAATCAATGTTGATGTGATTGCCTCTGGCCAATTATACTGTTTCATTGATTCAAGAGGTTCCACATACTGTATAAAAACCCACCCTATCGAATTCTCATTTGTTGCAAAAAATAGGGTGAGACACAAGTACAATGTAACAATGATTGCTACATCTTTGTAGTCTGTTGGTTGCTTGCCTTTCATTGCCTTGACCAAGGCATTTTTAAGAACAGGACCAGTGAGCCTTGTGTCTTTTTGGAATCTTCTCCTTAGGAATGCAGATTTTGGCTTCTTAGAGTATCTTAATGACATGGGTCCTTTACCTTCTTCCAAAGCAAAAATCAAGGTCATGTCGTTTGTTGTGAAGGTCAGGTTCTTCTTACCAACAATGAATGCTTTTGTTTTCTCATTGTAACATTTGATTATGGCAACTACATCATCATCGGATTTCCTAAATTTCTTTGGATCCATTCTTCCACTGGTTAGAGCATGGATCAAATACCAGAATGGGGACTTTTGAAGCTCTACAAGTTGTTTTGAATTGAATTTAAGTGTTCGAAAAAATGAGACAACAGACGAGAGGTTGGATCGGAATTGAATGGTGTAGTAAGCTCTCTTTCTGTGGAGTTTAGCAGGTTTTTTCCCCCTTGAGGTTGAGTCGGTTGAAGTTGGGGTACTCATGTGGATGCTAGTTGCTTCATCACTTTATGTGATTTGGAGTGGAGTTTGTGGTGTTTTACTGCTGGTTTTTGATCTTAGATCATAGGAAGACTGAGAGAGTTGTTCTTTCTTGGTTAATGTTTCCAGTGCTTTGCTGCTGGTGTTTGATCGCAGCTCATAAGAAGACTGAGACAGTTTCTATTTCTTGCTTGGTGTTTCTGGTGTTTCGGTGCTTTTACGTTTTGCCATTGCTAGACAATGATTAAAACATAAAGATTTCAACATTAAATCCCAGTGAAAATTGAACATGTCAGAGAAAATTGGACATGCCAGAGAAAATTACAGATAAAAGAAAGTGTAAGATGTCAGAGAAAATTACAGATGAGGAAAAATTACAGAAAATTGGACATGCCAGAAGAAATTGGACATCAAAAATTAAATGTCAGAGAAAATCAACAAAGCATCATAAACATGGAAGAGAAATTTTCAATAATTCTTAAAATTACATATAGAAGTAAACATACCAGAGAAAATGAATGACAGAGAAAAGTAAACATGGCAAGGCAAAGAAAATTTTCATTCCACAATTAGCAAGATAAAATAAATAAAGTATTGTAAACAAGCCACTGAAAGTTATACCACATTGAAACCAAGAATTGAACAAAATAAACATACCAGAGATAAATACACATTCCGGAGGAAATTATACATTCTTGAGTAAATTTCCATTCCAGAGAAAATTTCAATTCATAATATTGAAATGCCAGAGAAATTTACATACACAACCAGAGAAAGTTAACCATGATAGAGACACACAAGGGGAGGAAAGTGATGTGATGTTTGTCAGAGAAAATTATGAATATAGACAAACTTAGACAGAGCAAGAGAATAATAGACATTCCAGAGAAAAATACATATTCCAGAGAAATTTTCAAAGCAGAGAAATTCATAGACAAAATCACAGAAAAATGTTCAAAAATAAGATAGAAACACAGAGAAATAACTTTTTTTTTCAAAATATACATATCAGAGAATAAACATTCATTCCAGTCCAAAATAAACATGGCAGAAAGGGTGATACATTCATTCCAAAATACATATGTCAGAGAAGAAACATTCAGTCCAGTCCAAAATACATATTACAGAGAAATGTACAGAAACAAAATTACAGAAACATGTTCAAAAATTAGATGAAAACACAGGAAATTGCTTTTTTCAAAATAAACATGGCATAGAAAATTGAAAGAAGAAACATACATTAAGCAAAAATCAGAGAAATTCAAATGCCAGAGAAATTTGCAGAAATAATCACACAAACATGTTCAAGAATAAGTTCAAAACACACAGAAATAATTTTTTCCAAATTCAGGTAGCTTTTTAAAACGAAGGTGAAACCCTAATTTATGGAAGGTTAATATAAAATGCAATTAACTGTGTTTCCAGAGAAAATCTAGTTGTATTGTAGAAAAACTTACCAGAGTTAGGATGAAACTTTGAATGACGAGCTGATATGGCCTGAGATGAAGATGCGACGTGACGAAGGTGGACTGAGATGACGATGAGCAGTGAAAACGAAGCTCTAAGGAAGGTCAGAGAAATTTGTAAGGAAGGAATGAGAATGATTTGTGCAGAAGAGAACGAAGCTCGAATGTCGATCGTAAAGATGATGTTGAAACCCTAATTGTGCTGTTCTTGTGTTCGTGAAAATTGTGAATGCTTGGAATGGAACTCAGACGTCGGAAGGAGTATTGTTTCTGTGTTGATTTCAGCGAGGGTATTTTGGTCCAAAATAATAATTAAAAACGCGCGCCAAGTTGTTCAGGGACCTCATGCATCACTATTTTTTTGGGTGTTAAATTAATATTATTAGGAAACTGTAAAAAAATTCCCCTATTATAAATTGAAAGATTTATTAAATAAATTAAATCACATATTACCACAAATATAAGTTTTAATAAAATCAATAAAGATAAAATTTAAATCTTAAAAAATATAATTCTTTTTAATGTATCATAAATAAATACTCAGCTAATTAATTTAACAACGAGCCGAGTCGAGATTAGATTAAAAATATAAATCTGAAATCAACTTTACTAATAGTTTGAAACAATATTTTCGAACCCAAAAAAAATAGAATTCGATATCCACCCAGACCCGACCCATTAACGAACTTGCTTCCTGAACATGTAACAGTAGTATCATCCGATCACACAGATAGCTCTAAAACTTGAAATCGCACAGAGAGAAACGATTTTAGCAGTTGATTCGGTTGTTTCTGACTGGAAATCCGCGGAAAAATGGAGGGTGAGGAAGCAAACAAAGCGGACTCATCACCATCAACAACAACAACAACAACAACAACCGACTCAGAAACCCTAGTTTCAGCAACCGAACCCAATCAGCAGCCGACACGTCACCAGAATCCTCTGCTAGCTGTAGAAGAAGAAGGAGGAGAGAATCGAATCGGGGAATCGAAATCGATTTCTTCGTTAGACCAGAAGGAGATCGTGAGAGCTCTTGAAATCGTGGAGAGGGACTCGGTGGCCATCGCCGAGAGCTTCACTTCTCTCTTCGCTTCTCTCCGTTTGGCTCTCTCCGAGGTCAGTCAGCTTCATACGTAGCTTCTTCAGTTTCGTGTGTTTCACTCACAGCAAATTTTGTATGATTTTTTTATTCATATTGTTGTGTTGATCAGAAGAGGGGACAAGAATGAAAATTGTGCATTGTTTTTGGTAGACAATGTGTCTTTTCTCTTCAAACAGTGCTGTTTGTTTAGATAGAAAATAATTTCCGGAAGGTTTGATTTCACCTCACCATTTTTCTTCATTTCATGCTCAACTATTAATTTCATCTATTAAACATCTAACTGGACAGCTTAAATCATACCAAAAAAAAAGGTCTGTTAAATTGGTTGTGAGGTGTAATTTGTTCAAAATAGTAAGGAAAACAGGTGTTTTGTTGTACGATTAAACTTGAAACCGTTTTTTTTAAAAATCAAGTTAGGCTTCAGCGATTATTGATTTGTATAATTGTCTCTAATTCGACCACATAAACTAAAATCGTAAAATTTAGGGATTAGATAAATCACATTGATAATTTGGGGATGAAGTGGAAAAAATTGATGATGGGTGTCTTCATTGATTTTTTTATTTATTTTTGGATAAATAAACAAAACTTTATTAGGACGGCATCAAGACAATGTACAAAATACAAAAAGAGTCAACGTACAAAAACCTAAGGTAGTGTTTGGTAATGTTTACGTTTTTGGTTTATGTTTACAAATATTTTATACTTGTTTTTATTTATTTTTAGAAAAATATAAATAATAAATGCATTTGGTTTGGACAAAATGTTTGAAAAATTTGATAACATAAACTAAAAAACATGTTTGTTAAGGCCTAAAATTTTTATTTTTTTATTTTTTAAAATTTTTGACAATGGGATCATACACATTGTAATAAATATCCATAATAACCATATTGATACAATATCAATCATAGATAAACTTAATAACCATATTAGTATAATGCTCATAACAACTTACAAACCATAATAATATCTCAATTCTTCCACAAACCATAAAAAAAATCTCATTAAAATGAAGAATAACCGTTATAATATCATTACAATGAAAATAATCATTAACGTATCATTAAAATGAGCTTCAGGCAACAATATCTTTTAAATTCTTATCATGTACTCCAAATTTAAAATGAAGAACAAGATCTGCAGATTAACATATCTTTTAGATCCAAATTAGCAAAAAGGCAACAATATCATTAAAATGAAGAAGATATGCAGATTTAAAATGAAGAATAACAGATATATGTTCTTAAAATTTTTAAAAAAAAAAAAAAATGTAGCATAGATCTACAAACAACCATGGTAGAACAGATTTGTGGTTCAGAAATTTTGCAGAACAAATTTGTAGAACAGAGAAAGAGAGATTGAGATCAATGTGGTTCGAAAATTTTGCAAAAAATCTACAGAACAAATTTGTTGTTTCAGGAAAGAAAAAAAAAAAACACCATGGCAGCTCGATGAAACATAGAGAAAATAGAGGAGAGAGGGGAGAGAGAGATAGAGAGCAAGAGAGAGAGAAGAGAGAGACCTGAGATCAATTTGTTGACAGATCTACAAAGATCTACATGTTTGCAACATAATGTTTTAGAAAAGAAAAAAAAAATTTCGAAGCTCGGTAAACACAGAGAAGAGAGTGGAGATAGAGAGAATGGAGGGGAAAGAGAGAGGAGAGAGAGAAGAGAGGGGAGAGAGAGCGAGAAGAGACACTGACTTGATTTGTGAAGTTTCAGTCAACATGAATGAAGTAGAGGAAGATGAGATACAACTTTTATATTACTGTTGGGAGAAAATAAATTCAATTCGGGTGCTTTGAAGATTTGAACCAGGGTCCTAATGCCGACAACTAAGTTACTATCTGCTACAGTGCCAAATTTATAAACCAATGAAAACACCTTTTTTCAGTTTACATTTTTTGGGTCAAATATATAAACTGAGAACTAGTATTATAAATAAAAAATTTACCAAACAAGTTTTTAGCACAGTTTTTAAATTTTTTGTAAATGTAAACTGAAAACTGAAAACAAAATGGTTACCAAACAGACCCTAACTAATCAAAAAAATGTTAAACTTGAACAAAAACCTAGTTTAGGGAGTATTTGAAGTATGCAGGTGGTTGGAGACTTGGACCATATGTTTGTCATTATTGAAGTATTAGATGGTTGTGTAATTGGATTTTAGACTTGAAGGTGAGCCATGTATTATATTGGTGATGCTCTTGCCTCTGGAACACAAATTTGCTTGCAGTTTGCCCATTTTATCAAACATCCATACGAGCCATAGGTTGATCAAATTCAAAATCTATATTAAGTTTGAAAAACTATGTGTCATATACATAATCAAAATATGTGGGAGGTTGTGTGTGTGTGTGTTTTAGAATTGGGTTTTTTATTGCAGTGTGCCCATATGACAGGACAATGTAATTTTTGCAGGCAACAAGCACTTCAGTTGATCACATGCATTGCTTCAGTGATGCTGCGGGCCGACTTCAAGAATGTGGTAAATAATGGATTGTTCTGAATGATATGGTGGCTAATTTATTTATCTCTTTGATAAATTCAAAATGTTTTGGCAGAATTTAGATTATGAAAATGTTGGATAGCCATCCATGCATTATATCCATCCATATGACCAGTCAGCAGTCCAGTATGATTATGACTTCAATGATATTGTGGCTTGTTCACACTTCTTTCTCAAAAAGTGAAAAATGCTTTATTACTACTTTGATATAATAAAAATTAATATATTTGTAAATTAAAAACATGGGATTTGTAGTTACTTTCACATATGTAAGAATATGTATATGTTAGTTTTTCGTGCCCTAGCCTTGTCATTTCTTGATTTTTAAAAATTGTCATGTCAACCTAGCCCTGTCGCATCGTTTATATTGTATCCATATTCTGCATCCGTGTTTGTGTTTCTTTGGTCAGTTTGCAAGTTGCTTGTGGTGAGGTAACATAAAAATGCTTACTAGTATTTTGTTGTTATTTCCCTCTGTGCCACCAAAACTCATCTTAAAGGAGGTGCTATTTGAAGAGAATTTTTCTTTAGAACTATAAATTTTATTTCTTAGCATGTTCAATGTATTGAAAACTTCTCAATATTGAATTATATTAATTTTCAGTTGGTGTCCTAAATAAGTGCACTTTTTGTCTTTTTGAACTAAAAAATTGAGGGAAAAAATATGAATATTTGGGTTAACTTTTTGACTTTTTATGGAAAAATGTGTATTAAAAAATTGTATAAATTAGTGTGTTGGGAAAAATTAGGATTGAAAGTTATGCAGCTGTAATTTTTGACTTTTGGTGAATAGTGATAACTTTTTAACTTTTTAAATAACTTTTTAGTTTTTTGACTTTTTTTGATCTTGCCAAACTTGGCCTTAGTGACTGGCTACGTACTATCTACTTCTGGCCTCCACTTCATGTCCAGGGAGATCCTGCTACCTGGCTTTATTTTTTTCAGTCATAGCTACTTGCTCTCAGGGCCGGCCCTGAGATTTGAGGGGCTTAAGGCAAACTTTGAAATTGGGGGCCCCTCTTACATTGAAAAAAAAAAAAAAATTCATGAATAAAACGATAAGTTATTACTTTTTTATTTGTTTGTAACCACAAAAAAATTTACTTACACATATAATCATTAAAATTATAAACAAAACAATTTAATGAAACAAAATTAGAGCAAAAAAATTAGAAAAAAATTATTCAATTAAAACTGATAAAGACCTAGGTAAAAAAATTTGGGCAAAATTATTTATTCTACTAAAATCTAATAGATAAAGAAGGTTAAAAAAAAATAAAAAAGGCCCGTATATTGTATGTATTGTTTTTCTTGGGCCCAAACATTTTTTTTTTATATATATATTTTCATTTTAATAAATATAAGCAAAAAAACTACACTTATAAATAAATATGGGCTAAACCATACATGAACCCAATAAAATATTTGGAGTCCTTTAAATTGATCCTAAAACCAAAAAAAAAAAACATTGAGCCTATAATAGTTTACCAAATTTGGGGCCCTATTTTTGGGGCCTTACTGGCCTTAGGCCAGGGCCGGCCCTGCTTGCTCTTAAAGAAGAGCAGGATGATTGTTGCAACGCTGCAGGGATAGTTTGGTTGAGTTTTTATTTATTTATTTATAAATAGAGCAGTTTCTTCTCGTGACTCCTGTATTTTTCCCCCCCTAAAAAAGGGGGACGTTTTTTTCTTATATTTTGTTCTTAACTAAACTCAATAGTTTGCCAACTTATATCACGGATCCTCTGATTTGAACTGTCTCCTTCTGGTTGTCTTACTTTGCAGCACTTGATGCAGCGACCAAAGGGAATCGGTATATAAATTCCTGTCTGAGGTACAGAATTTGATTTCACCTTGCCATTATGATAAACGCTGATGCAGGGACTTTTTGGCTTATTTTGATCAATTTTCCACAACTGTTCCAACAAGGATGTTTTTCTTCATTCTGCTGATTTATACCCTGTCATATGCATTTCTTAACAATTTTTGTGCACTTCATTATGCAAACTATTTTGTTGGTAGTAATTTAAATTCAAATTAGATAGCAAAATGAAACAACCAAAGATATGAGAGTTTAAGTCTCATATGCACTCATCAGCCAACATATGCACAGCCAAGGACTGATGGAGAAAATAAACCAAACCAAACTAAGCCTTCTGTCCCAATCAAATGGGGGTTGGCTACATTTTCTCCACGATGTTCCTTTAATAATAACCCTGCAGGGCCATAGGAACCTATCTTGTAGCTGCCAGTTGGTGACTCATATCAGGAGTCTTAAATCAGTTTAGAAAATGGGAGGTACTCCTTACTGATGGAATGTCGATGACTTATAAAATATTTTTTGAGTGTCTTCATTATATCATCAAATATTACAATTTTCCCATCTTTAGCAAGTTACATTTGCTCTGACTATTTCTTATTTGGAACTTATTGTGCAGATTGAACGAGGAAATGAAAGGTGCTGACAGTCTAGGCACACAACTGTATCCTTGGTTTTGCTTGTGTTCAGTCACACGCATCTTATCTTCTTTTTACTTTTGTCAATGTGTATTTTTTCGTCGTTGCCAAACTTACCCTTACACAAGGTTCCCACTCCAATCTTGTAAGGTATTTTTTAAGGGTGAAGGTTGGAGTGGTTGAAATCCGTTTTGTTTCTTGTATCATATATAAATAACATGCACATGTTCACACGAAAGGGCCATAGAAGTCGAAACCTATGCTCAACACACTCAAGGAAAATTGATAGTGGTTCATTAAAATTTTTTTTATAGCATTTACTCAAATCTTTTTATTTGTACTATGATTTTTCCACATTGAAATTCAATTGCTTCCTTAATATCCCTGTGAAGAAAAATCTTGCGGAGGAATGTTGATACTTTGGACTTGGCTGTGAATAGGCTACTCCGGCTTCCATGATGGTATTGTGCTTGACACTCAATTCTCTCAATTAGGAAGGCAACTTCAAATTTCATTTTAATGTGTAAATTAATATGCTAGTTTTACTTGGGGTATTATTTTTACTGATATTATTGTTTTGGGAATTCGGGTGGTTGATATTACAGATGTTTTTGAAAATGCCAGGAAGAAAAACAAACTGATACATTGTTTGAACCACTGCGGCCTGTGATTCTGTTTTTGTTCTTGTATTTTGTTTTATGAATATTATTTTGTTATTATTATTTTTATTTGGGGTCAGGGATACAAAACATGAGAAAAAATGAAGAAAGAAACAAAACAATAGGGTAATCAGAAGAGGATGGAAAAAAGGCAGCCTTTGAGCTTTAGCCCAATTATGTGAAGCCCATATTCAAGCAAATTTAGCCCAATTATTTTCGTTTCATAAATAAACATCTCTGAGATTGTAATGTGTCATCAAAACTTGGAATTTATGGTTTATAATTATCATGTCATTATTAATTTTATGACTTATATTGATTTATTTTTAATTTAAAATTAAAATATTGATAATAAAATAGAAATATCTCCATTTTATCTTTGAAGTGGAGATGATGTGTTGTTCTCCTCAATCAGATTGTGTGAGGAATTGGCATATATCTCCAAAAAAAGGCAACCCATTTGTCAAGAGTCAGAAAATTTAATTTCGTTCAACATTAAAGATTGTTGGCTTTATTGACACACTTGTATCTGTATATTTTTGGCAGTTTGTTATTATACATTTACTAGCGGATGACGCAAACGTGATGGATTTATAAGTTTGAAATAAAATATAGGATTGTTTTGAGAGTATGATTTGTAAGTTGATTTTTTTATTTATTACGAAGAAACGTGTAGAAAAGTGATGATGTGATAAAAATAATTCAATAAATAACTTATTTCTTGTGTCTCATATTAGTAATTTTTACCATTTAGCATAAACTAAGTAAGTGTAATTATTTAGATAAGTACATTTATTTAGGTCGTATTATTTCTTTATTTTTTTATACATCTTTTTGTAAAAGTCAAAAAATATATTTATTTAAATTATTTTAAATAATCCCGAATGCATGCCATTGTTTCACAAAAAGTGACTTTAATTCGACTACATGTACATGAACTCTTAATCTGTAATCAAAGTGGGTTTTGGGAAAATAAATAGTACTTTTTGAACTAAACCACAATGAGACGAAAAGGAATAAAACTAAAAAAAGAGGGAAAACAGTGACATGAGTGGGGTTTGATACTAACAAGTTAGGCCTTTTTTGGGACCAATCCAGTTATTAATGGTTTTTGTTTTTCCAAGTCAAGATAATATATATTATTGCAAATAAAGAGAATATAACAAGGACAGTCATTAACTAAATGTACAAATACAAACAAAAAAAACCAATAGGATGAGTAGTCTCTAATCTCCTCACATCTCAACACTTGAAAGAGAGAGGATGGCATTACAATGCTACCATGTTGCAGATCTATCTAAACCACAACCCTGATCATTAGTATTTCATTTGGCTAAAACTAAAAGGTCAGCTTATTTATTTGATTTGTTCTTGTCTTTATTTAATTTTAAAAATTTTGAGTTATTATTATTATTGTTATTATTCTTTTACTTTTTAAGCCTATATTGACTTGATGATCTTCAAATTTTGAGTTTCTTATGAAAAAAGCTAGTGTAATTTATGTTAAAATTATGAGGTTTACGCTTTCTTATTTGTTTTGAGTTGGACCATTGAAAATGACCTGGTATAAGTTTCAACGTGTTTAGTATATATCTTAAGAAGCTTAAGAAAAAAAGAAAAAAAAAACCCAAGCAAAAAAAAAAATAAAAACAAATAAAAAAAACATAAAACGAATAATGTACAATTTTGACAAGTTAGTTAAAAGTCAGTTCTTTGATTTCTTTTTTTTAGGTCATTACTTCTTTATTTTTTTGCACATTTTTTTTAAAAATTTTAAAAAGAACTTTTAACCTACTTCCAAAAATAGGCCATAGTATGCAAACATGTAATCAAAACCTTTAAATTTAAGGTAAACAGTCTTATTTAAGAGATAATCGGAGGGTGTCCATGTAATTTACTCATAATAAGGGATTACTACATGTTAGTGAAGTCAGAAGAAGAACACATTTATGGAAAAGTTTACAAATTTAATTATTAAAATGTATAAAAATTAAATTTGGGTAAATTACCAATAGGTCCTATTTTGGAGACTTATTATCCAATAGGTCCTACTTTGGAGACTTATTACCCATTAAGTCCTATTTGATATAATTTATTAAGTGATAAAGATAAATTTATCAATCTTTTTTTTTTATGAATAATTTTATAGTGATAAATTTATCAGTCTCTTTGTTTTTATGAATAAATTTTTAATGATAAATTTATCACTCTCTTATTTTTATAGTGTTAAATTTATTAGTTAGGACCTGTAGGTAAATAAGTCTAGTTAACAGGACTAATTGGTAAGTACCCCTAAAAATTTTCATTGATTTGATATATATATTTTTTTTCTGGAAAGTTACACTGGGAAAATTATTCATTGCTTTTAGCACATGTTGATGTGGTATTTTACCTTAGTTTTTATTGATTGAAATAGCAAGATTCATCATATTTGGACAAGTGTTCCTTAATAAATGATATGGACCAATACTCCAAGACCAACTAATAACTTCTCCTATTGTTGTGTTATTTTCCCTAAATTTAATGTCCTTATTTGGTTTGTCTCTTGAAAGACAATTTTTGAGAAAAAAATTATTTAATTGAAAATTTTTGAAAAAAAATAATTGAACATTACTTTTTTCTCTACTAAATATCAATCAATCATTTTTTACTCACATTCCCCTATTTTAACTAAAAAAATAAATAAAATTCCAGATTTGGGACTTCCAAATCATGAAGCATTTTTAACTAAAAAAATAAACAATTGTGTTGATAGCTCAATTATTTAACTAAACAATTTAATGTCCTTATTTAACTAAATAAATAAATAAAAATAAACAATTGTGTTGATGGCTCAATTGTTTGAGTACTTGTTTTATTATCAAATATATATATATATATAAAAACAACTCAGATTTGGGACTTCCATGGCCAATTAACAAGCAATCATGACGCATTTTTTCAAATCCATTTCTTCTTCCCTCTCCTCTCCATTTTTTCAGAGGTTTCAAATTTTTGGCATCGATTACTCAAATCATCTTCCGAAACAACAACTAAGATTAAAACACTAGAGGAGAAAATGAAGCCCAGATTTGCAACCAAGGCCCATTTGCTGTGCTTTGTGGTTCTGTGATTTGTGTAGATCGCTCACAGATCTATATGGATTGACTCAGATGTCGGCTTACAACATTAATATCTACGCCGGCGGGAGATGATGCGGCGGTAGGGAAATGGGAAGGGTTGTCGACGATGGTGGATCAAAGAGGACGGTGGTGATGGAGTCCGCCAACAGAGAGAGAGAGAGAGAGAGAGAGAACAGAGCAGAGAGAATAGAGTTTAGTTTGGTTTGGTTCAGTTCTATTTGGTTTAGGGAAATGTTGCCATGCTCATCTCTAAACACACACACACACACACACACACACATATATATACACGAGGGACCTATCACTGTCTCCATCCAGAAAACCATCGGTGATCTAATTTTTAATACCAGTTCCGGCCTTATGGGGGTAATTTTCGGGAAAAACCTGGCTTATCGGGGCGGGGCGGGGCGGGGCGGTCCCGGTCCCCGTTGGGATGGGTTCAAATTGTCATTCCTAGGTAATCTAGACTTACCAACTCAGATTTTTCAGGGTTGATATTTGTTTGGCAGAAATTAAGATTGTGTAGTTTGGGATTTACATATAGAATAAATTTAAATTACAAGATGATAATTCTAAGGGTAAATTACACTTACCTCCGCTGACGTTTCTAACAAATACAGGGATCTCCCTTGTGATTTTAATACTTACAGTAATCTCCCCTACTTTACCTGATAATGCCAAGATTTCCCAATTCCATATATTTTGCACAAACGACATTAGTAGCCTATGCAAAATGACCATATTATCCTTGCTTTTGCCTGAGAAAATATGAAAATAACGGAGAAAGAGAAGTCAATCCAATAAGAGCTTTTACTCCTAGTCCTATTGGTTGACCGCCCTATTAAATAAGCTAAAGAAGTCGAATCCTCCAAGTCTGACTGCGTCGATCTTGTCAAGCAAACCCACTTTTTCTCTTTCAAGCTCCGATTAACCGTCTGTCTCACTACCACCACCACCACCACTACCACCACCACGGCCCAATCGTCTCTTTATTAGCGCCTCGTCTGCTACATCGCCATTGACGTTTCCAAAACCCTGGAACAAGCCCTCACCCTAGTCCGCAAGTGCAAGGGGAGTGGCATTTTTCGGCAGGTGTTTGCCATCACCACCAGTGCCGAATTTCGCAAGGTCCCCAGCCTTATGAAATTGTCTATCGTTGACGTTAGCTGGCTCCTCTTCATTGCTAGCAACGACCTTATCCTGGCTATACTTTGGTTCTTCATCGCCTCCGTCCAAATGAGGCGTATCCTCCGTAACGGCCTTGACACCGCCAACAACCTAGCCTCCCTCGGCCGCGACAACGATTACAACAAGAAAATGATAGTTAAAGAAGGTGGAGTTGTACCCTTGCTCAAGTTGTTGAAAGAAAGGGTTTCCCCTAATGCTCAAATGGCCACCTCCACTACTATTTTCTACTTGGTTAATGATCAGGACACGGTTCGATCCATCGCTTGTGAGCTGGCTGTACCTTTAATTGTTAAGGTTCTGGCCGATTCCCCCATCAAAGTTAACGTTTTGGCCACAAAAATGCCCTTTGTTCACAAGAGACGAAAATTCCCTTTGGTGAGCCTCACCAAGTCAACGACTATGACAACAACGCGAAAACGACAAGAAATTCGACGATTTGACACATTTTTGCAATGTTTCGGAACCTGCAGTACTTGATCATCGCCTTGGCTTTCTCCACTTGAATATTGCGATAATCCACAATTTATCGAGAAAGTGACGGGAAAATGTCGAAAAATAGAGGGGCAAAAAAACAGTGAAGAGAAACTGAAATCAAGTTTTCTGTTCTACATTCAAAATGTTTGTAAGAATTCTGTGATTCCCATAAGAACAGAGATATATATAATTACAATATACAAGGGTATTATGTAAGGTTCAGGGCTGGCCCTGCCTTAAGGCAGGTAAGGCTTGTGTCTTACGCCCCAAATTTTGGCCCAAAAATAGGGCCCCCAAATTTAAAAAATTGTTATAGGTCCAATCTTTTTTTTTTTTTTTTTTGGTTTTAAGATTAATTTAAAGGGCCCCAAATGTTTTATTGGGCCCATGTATAATTTAGCCCATATTTATTAAAATGAAAATATATAAATAAATAAATAAAAAAAACTGAAAATGTGTTTGGGCCCAACCCAAAGTTTATATGGTGTGGGACTGAAAACAACTTTGGAGGCTTTAAAGGGCCCTAAAACTGAAAATGTATTTAAAGGGGCCAAAAATGTGTTTTGGGCCTAACCCAACCCAACCCAAACCATACATACAAATATAATATACAATAGCATAGCAGTGATGAAACGAAGTGCTTCAGTTTTCAATCTTTGTTTAACAAAACGAAGTGAATCACTCTCCCTCTTGAAGGCAGGCAGACGAAGAGCATAGCATAGCATAGCATAGAGTCACTCTCCCTCTTTCACACACTCCTCCTCCAGCGATTCACTCTCTCTCACACACACTCTCTCTCTCATGTAAGTCATCTCTCTCACTATCAGATTTTATTAAATAAAGTTGCACAATTTTTTTTTTTAATATTTTTTCTCTATCAATTAGTGGAATAATAAATTTGCCATAATTTTTTTATTACCTTCTTTATCCATTAGATTTTAGTGGAATAAATAATTTAGCCCTAATTTTTTTACCTAGGTATTTATTAGCTTTAATTGAATAATTTGTTTGCCCTAATTTTGTTTCATTAAATTATTTTTTTATAATTTATTTGCTATCAGATTAGTGGATTGTGATTTGTGGATTGAAGTGTTTGTGATTTGTGGATTGATGTACGGGGAGCAAATATTCCGGCAAGCTCGCACTCCTTTCTTCCAAGCTTTGCTTCTATCCGATCACCTGCGTACACAATGGCGGTGAGCTACCCGGCGGTGTGTGGCCGGAAAACCCTTCCGACGATCAAGTTAAAACACACACCAGGGCATAAATAGAGAGAAGGGAGAGAGTTGAGTGTTTAGTGTATGCCTCACCAAATGTTCATCTCCAGTATGGGGGGCGCAGACCTGCTTATATACCTTCTGCGCTCCAAATCTACTCCCATTAGTCTCTCGACACCTGGTGCTGCTATCCCATTTGTCAGCACAAATCTCGCTGAACACTACCTAACCCAACTGCAAATTTCACTCATCGGGAGCTCGGCGGTCAGCAAGATCTCGCCGCCAACAATCTTGCACTTTAAGACCAAGTGCTTCCAATAACCGAGCTTCGTTTCAGCCATGCTCGACCGCATTCCGGCGACGTCGAGCACGGGATTGGTCATTCCGGTCAACCAAAGGCCTTCCTACCGAGCTTCAGGCACGAATCTTCATGTTGAGCTATGGGTGTGCGCCTTCCGACCGAGCAACGCACGAACCGTGAAGCCCTTCTAGGCCACGAACGTCTCTGCCGAGCTCTCACTTGACCGACCTTCATACCAAAGAGCCTAAGTAGCTCGGCTCCGCAGGCCCTTTTCCATTACCGAGCAAAACCACGGCACAATCTTGAAGCCAAATACCTCGGCCCAATCTTGTTCGGCCCAAACTAGATCATAAATCTCCCTCTCAATTGCCCCTTAATTCCGTCCGCGCTAGCGTGACTGGGATTACATTACAAGGCCGGGCTAGGTTTTTTGCTCAGTGATCCACTTTTTTCGACAAGGAACTCCAAGGAAGGTGAGCAAGGTTCGTTCCGCGACTTCCTTCTTGGCGAGCAAGATCAGCTCGGCCAAGGAACTCCAAAGAAGGCGAGCAAGGTCCGCTCCGCAACTTCCTTCTTGGCGGACAAGATCAGCTCGGCCAAGGAACTCCAAAGAAGGCGAGCAAGGTCCGCTCCGCGACTTCCTTCTTGGCAGACAAGATCAGCTTCGCCAAGGAACTCCAAAGAAGGTGAGCAAGTCCACTCTGCGACTTCTTTCTTGGCGGACAAGATCAGCTCGGCCAAGGAACTCCAAAGAAGGCGAGCAAGGTCCGCTCCGTGACTTCCTTCCTGGCGGACAAGATCAGCTCGGCCAAGGAACTCCAAAGAAGGCGAGCAAGGTCCGTTCCGCGACTTCCTCCTTGGCGGACAAGATCAGCTCGGCCAAGGAACTCCAAAGAAGGCGAGCAAGGTCTGTACCGCGACTTCCTTCTTGGCGGACAAGATCAGCTCGGCCAAGGAACTCCAAAGAAGGCGAGCAAGGTCCGCTCCGCGACTTCCTACTTGGCGGACAAGATCAACTCGGCCAAGGAACCCCAAAGAAGGCGAGCAAGGTCCGATCCGCGACTTCTTTCTTGGCGGACAAGATCAGCTCGGCCAAGGAACTCCAAAGAAGGCGAGCAAGGTCCGCTCCGCGACTTCTTTCTTGGCGGACAAGATCAGCTCGGCCAAGGAACTCCAAAGAAGGCGAGCAAGGTCCGATCCGCGACTTCCTTCTTGGCGAACAAGATCAGCTCGGCCAAGGAACTCCAAAGAAGGCGAGCAAGGTCCGCTTTGCGACTTCTTTCTTGGCGGACAAGATCAGCTCGGCCAAGGAACTTCAAAGAAGATGTGCAAGGTCCGCTCCGCGACTTCCTTCTTGGCGGACAAGATCAGCTCGGCCAAGGAACTCCAAAGAAGGTGAGCAAGGTCCGATCCGCGACTTCCTTCTTGGCGAGCAACATTAGCTCTTAAAACTTCAGAGTTGAGAAAATCATCAACTCCTCTAGCCGGAGTAAATCATCTCGGCTGGAACCTCGGAGTTGAGCAAATCATCAACCCGTCAGTCGGAGTAAATCATCTTGGCTGGAACCTCGGAGTTGAACAAATCATCAACCCGTCAGCCGGAGTAAAACATCTCAGCTAGAACCTCGCAGTTGAGCAAATCATCAACTCTCAGCCGGAGTAAATCATCTCGGCTGGACACTCGGAGTTGAGTAAATCATCAACCCGTCAGCTAGAGTAAATCATCTCGACTAGAACCTCGGAGTTGAATAAATCATCAACCCGTCAGTTGGAGTAAATCATCTCAGTTGGAACCTCGCAGTTGAGCAAATCATCAACTCTCAGCCGGAGTAAATCATCTCGGCTGGACCCTCGGAGTTGAGCAAATCATCAACCCGTCAGCCGGAGTAAATCATCTCGGCTGGAACCTCGGAGTTGAACAAATCATCAACCCGTCAGCCGGAGTAAAATATCTCGGCTGGAACCTCGCAGTTGAGCAAATCATCAACTCTTCAGCCGGAGTAAATCATCTCGGCTGGACCCTCGGAGTTGAGCAAATCATCAACCCGTCAGCCAGAGTAAATCATCTCGACTGGAACCTCGGAGTTGAACAAATCATCAACCCGTCAATCGGAGTAAATCATCTCAGTTGGAACCTCGCAGTTGAGCAAATCATCAACTCTCAGCCGGAGTAAATCATCTCGGCTGGACCCTCGGAGTTGAGCAAATCATCAACCCGTCAGCCGGAGTAAATCATCTCGGCTGGAACCTCGGAGTTGAGCAAATCATTAACCCGTCAGTCGGAGTAAAATATCTCGGCTGGAACCTCGCAGTTGAGCAAATCATCAACTCTTCTGCCGGAGTAAATCATCTCGGTTGGACCCTCGGAGTTGAGCAAATCATCAACCCGTCAGCCAGAGTAAATCATCTCGACTGGAACCTCGGAGTTGAACAAATCATCAACCCGTCAGCCGGAGTAAAACAGCTCGGCTGGAACAGAAGAGTAGGCCCCTCATCCACTATTATTTCGGACACAACAAAGCTCTTCAGCAAAAGTAATTCACTTCTATTACATTGACAAAAAGAGTATTTGCATTCAGAAGTGTAGAGGAAACAAGTCCATTCTCAAAAAATTACATAAGGCCGCATTCCATGGTCGGGGTATGCCTTTGCCATCCAAATCTTCTAAGTGGTATGCCCCCTTGCTCGGTTATCTTATAAGGCCCTTCCCAGTTTGCCCCTAGCTTGCCTTCGCTCGGCACTAGTGCGTTGCCCACGACCTTCCCTAAAACCCAGTCGCCCACTTGCTCGTTGCCACCGGGGTTGTCTCCGCGGTGGACGTCGCTGCATCATCCTCTACTCGGATGTGCTCATTGATGCGCTGCATTAGGTGCCACATGGATGTCTGCTGGCTCATTGTAAGCGAATCCCTCAGCCTATGTCCGACCGGGAGACCGCGCTTATATTGGGTGATTGCCAGGTTGACCGGGCAATCTAGGATCTCATTGAAGGTTTCCCAGTACTTGGAGTTGTACGCCTTGAGAGTGTCGCTCGGTTCCATCTTGACGCTCAGTAGGTGATCAACTTCCTTTGGTGTTTTGGTGTTGGTTTTGAAGCGCGTAACAAAGGCTTCGGCCAGCTGATGCCACCTTTCTATGCTCCCCTCCGGCAACCTCTCAAACCATTTCAGGCCCAGTTCGCCTAAACTTGACGGGAAGATAAGGCACATAAGTGCGTCATTCCGCCTATGTCCGGCCATGACCTGTCGGAAGTGGCTTACATACATGTAGGGATCGGTCTTTCCGTCGTAGAGGGTGAATTTAGGCTGGTGGAAGCCTGCCGGAAGCGGTGTTGTTTCTATCTACAGAGAGAAAGGGGTGGCGCTCAGCCTCACCAAGTCTGTATGTAGCGACCCTAATTTTCTTTAGTCATTATTTATTATTATTATGGTTATTATTATCTTATTTTATTTTTGACTTTATTAATTGTGTGGTCACATGAGAGTTAATGTAATATTTAATGGATTTAATGTTGTAATTATTAATTGTGTGGATTACATGAGAATTTATTGTGATATTTAATGAATTTAATGTGGTGATTAATTAATTTAATGTGTTATTTAATTATATATAATTAATCCAAATCTTTAAATATTTATGTTTGTTATATAAAAAAAAAAGTGTTATATATATATATAATCTTATATTTATATATATCATAATCATGTGTGTTATATTATATAATAATCATATTAGATTAGAATAGGAAATTAGGTTATTATTAATCTTATATTTATATATGTCATAATCATGTGTATTATATTATATAATAATCATATTAGATTAGAATAGGAAATTAGGTTATTATTATATATATATATATATAATATGATATGTAATCAATTAGGTTTAGGAGTTGGTAAGAAAAAAGAAAAAAAGAAAAACAGAGGCAGCCGCATAGGAGAGCAGCCGCGTGAGAGGGAGAGGGAGAGAGAGAGAGAGCAGGGGAGAGCATCAGTGGAGTGGAGAAAAGAAAGAAAAAGAAAAAGAAAAGAAAAGTAAAGAAAAAAGATAGGGTTTTGGGTTTACTTTGGTGGTTCAATTAATCCTCTTGGTCTTGCTTCAATTTTCAAAAATAATTGTGAGTACAAATCCTATTTTCCTTGATTATGTTTGATTCGTTAGTTTATTTATTTATTTATTTTATTAGGTTGATGTGATTTGATATTTTTGTTTGTAGATGTAGATGATGAATTAACTTAATTATTTTAATTAGTGTCTATGAGATGTGTAGGGTTTTTAGATGAGTGATTAATTTTATTTAATTTGATTAGTGGAACGTGTAAAATTTAGGGTTCTCAGATGATAGATTAATTTTAATTATTTTGATTAGTTGTGGATATAAGATTTAGGGTTATAGATGATAGATTGATTTTAATTATTTTGACTAGTAGTGTATGTAAAGTTTAGGGTTCTTAGATAAGTGATTGATTTTAATTATTTTGATTAGTTGTGTAGGTAAAGTTTAGGGTTTTTAGATGATTAATTAATTTAATTATTTTTATTAGTTGTGTATGTAAGATTTAGGATTTTTAGATGATTGATTGATTTTAATTATTTTGATTAGTTGTATATGTAAAGTTTAGGATTTTTAGATGATTGATTGATTTCAATTATTTTAATTAGTTGTGTATGCAAGGTTTATGTTTTATTTTATGGATTTAATCACACTCATAATTATATGAAATTGAAATAAAGTTAGAATCCATAGATATTGGTTAGAGGATGGATTGATTCGTTGTTTTTATTTATTTATTTATAATTGATTTTGTATTTGCATGTAGATGATGGATTGATTTTAATTATTTTGATTAGTGGTGTATGCCATGTTTAGGGTTTTTATATGGATTTATTCTATGGTTGTAATCATATTCATGGTCATATGAAATTTAATAATTAAGAATTCATAGATAAATTCCTTATACTCCACCATGACTCCATGAATTGTTATTTTATTTGAGTGATGGTGAGAAAGAGTGTATAAAAAAAAAGGTGAGGATTATGAGAGTTGTTTGATGCCTTATGCCCGACATTGTTATATTTGTCTCATGATGTCGATGAGATGTTTATACATATTGTTGCCTCGTTCTCATGAGTAGACGAGTGCTTTGATTTGCGCGCGTATGTATATGCTAACCATCCGGAGAGTGTGAGTCAAACTCAGGACGATATCCCCGTGCAAGTTTGGCTTCGGAGTGGGTTAGGTATACGGGAGGCACATGGAATATATGTGTAGGCCAGAAGGGGAGAGCCGAAGTGGTGGAGTCAAGGTACAAAGAATTAATTATGAACTTGTATGTTGGTTCGAATTATCTTAATTGAGTTAAGGTACAAAGTAGTAATTATGAACTTATATGTATAGTTCGAATTATATTGATTGAGTTAAGGTATAAAGAATTTAATTATGAATTTATTAGCATAGTGTGAATGGTACTGATATGTACATGATGAAAAAAAAAAAAATAGTAAACGATCTTGATAAATTATGAAATTTGAGCAGAGGCATGTATACGTAATTCTAGACAACTTTTGTGTTTTAGCTTTTTATTAAAAAGATCGATTAGAACTTATAATCGGATGATCTTGATTATTGTCGGTTTGATTCATTTTAGCAAAGCAAATTTTAGAGACTGTTTTAATCCACGAAACGAGCTCATTTTTATTGGTTTTGCGTAAACTGAAGTAAAACATTATTCTGCACATTTTTCATGTTTTGAATTTTTTCGAAAAAAATCATTTTATGGCAGTTTTTGTTCGTTTTCAGCTTCAAATTTTTCTATTAAATTCGTTTAGATTTTTATATCAAGTTTTTCTCTTAACCTGTTCAATTTCTGTTAAATTCGTTCGTGCTGTCTTTTAGGAAATTTGATTCTGTACAACTTTTGTTCTTTTAGTTTTGGTCAATTCAAATTATTTAAGTAAGAAACGGTGCATTTTTATACTTATTCAGCAAGTTACTTGTGATTAAATTATACTAACTTTATTTTTTTTGCAGGATGGTGGGTCTTACTAACTTTTTATGCAGGGCTGACCCACCATATATTTTTATTTCTATTTTGTCTATTTTATAATCAATTTATATTTCGTTGTGTACGGACAAGAAACTAAATGCCACCGTATCTCGAGAAACTACCCATTCGTCTCGGTGCGGTTGGAACTACTTGTCTTGTCTAGTAATAAGAATTTAATGTACTTTTGTTTGTGTCTGGTGGACACGTGGGTGTTGATTCTTGTACTCATACCAGTATACCTGTATATTGACCCGTTTTGCCTCTTGGCAACTCGGGTGCGTTCTGTTTGAGCGCAGCTGAGCTTCCTTTGCAGGATTAGTAGAGGCTTTGGTGGTGACAAGAAATAACTATGATCGTAGGACATGTTGATTGGACTTCTTTTGTTTTCTCATGTTTATGATTGTTAGTAGTTTATGTATTTTTATTTTCTTTTATGACCTTAGTATTTTGAAAATTTGGCATGGGTTGTAACCTTACATTATTTAAGTTGTTTTGAAGTATTTATTGTTACTTTAATGTTGGAGGTATTGGTTAGTTATAGAATTATGGTGAATGGTTTAGTTTGTGTTTAGTTTTTTTTTTTTTTCACCCCTAAGATTTGGATGATGGAATATTGATTGGGGTTTAATCCTAAGTTAATATTTAATTGTCCAAATTTGGGGGCGTGACAGTTTGGTATCAGAGCACTAGGTTACCCTAGACTAGTGAGAGTTTAGGTGATCCTCGGATTGTCGAAATATGGGTTAGCTGGTTTAGTTTGGTGAGGAGTTTATTATAAATTTTTAACGAATTCTTCTTGTGTGTTTAACTTGAAGGTGATGGTTGGAAGATATCTTTAATCTTTTTCACGAATCTATTAGAGTACTTTTTGATACCGGTACCTCCCATCTTTTCATATCTAGGCAGTTTGTAGAAAGAGAACATATTGTTACTACCTCCTTGTCTAGACCTATTCGTGTTGAGACCCCTTTAGGAGGGGCAGTTACTCTTTATGAAACGTGTAAAAATTTTGAGATTGACTTTGGGGGTAGAGTCTTGTTTGCGAACCTAATAATGTTAGGGTTTGAGGGGTTTGTAGTTATTTTGGGTATGGATTGGCTGCGGAAGCATTTTGTGACTCTAGATTGTGCTGGAAAGACGGTGAATGTAGATATTCCCAGTATGCCACGACTTACTCACACTTCTAGCGATGGAAGAGAGTCAGTGATGACGAGTTTTCTATGCTCGGTTGAAATCCCTAAGTAGGATATTAGTGAGGTAGATGTGGTACGTGAGTTTGAAGATGTATTTCAGGAGATACATAGACCTCCATCTCAATGGGTAGTAGAATTTCACATTGATTTAGTGTCAGGAAGTGCACCCGGAGCTTTTTGTTAGTACTCTTTCCTATCGATTCTCGGGACGAGATTCTTTTGAGGTGTGTATATTGTAGCGACCCTAATTTTTTCTTTAGTCATTATTTATTATTATTATGGTTAGTATTATCTTATTTTATTTTTGACTTTATTAATTGTATGGTCACATGAGAGTTAATGTAATATTTAATGGATTTAATGTTGTAATTATTAATTGTGTGGGTTACATGAGAATTTATTGTGATATTTAATGAATTTAATGTGGTGATTAATTAATTTAATGTGTTATTTAATTATATATAATTAATCCAAATTTTTAAATATTCATGTTTGTTATATAAAAAAAAGGTGTTATATATATATAATCTTATATTTATATATATTATAATCATGTGTATTATATTATATAATATTATATAATAATCATATTAGATTAGAATAGGAAATTAGGTTATTATATTATATAATATTATATAATAATCATATTAGATTAGAATAGGAAATTAGGTTATTATTTTATATATATATATATATAATATGATATGTAATCAATTAGGTTTAGGAGTTGGTAAGAAAAAAGAAAAGAAAAATAGAGGCAGCTGCATAGGAGAGCAGTCGCGTGAGAGGGAGAGGGAGAGAGAGAGAGAGAGCAGGGGAGAGCATCAGTGGAGTGGAGAAAAAAAAGAAAAAGAAAAAGAAAAGAAAAGTAAAGAAAAAAGATAGGGTTTTGGGTTTACTTTGGTGGTTCAATTAATCCTCTTGGTCTTGCTTCAATCTTCAAAAATAATTGTGAGTAAAAACCCTATTTTTCTTGATTAAGTTTGATTCGTTAGTTTATTTATTTATTTATTTATTTTATTAGGTTGATGTGATTTGATATTTTTGTTTGTGGATGTAGAGGATGAATTAACTTAATTATTTTGATTAGTGTCTATGAGATGTTTAGGATTTTTAGATGAGTGATTAATTTTATTTAATTTGATTAGTGGAACGTGTAAAATTTAGGGTTCTCAGATGATAGATTAATTTTAATTATTTTGATTAGTTGTGGATATAAGATTTAGGGTTATAGATGATAGATTGATTTTAATTATTTTGACTAATAGTGTATGTAAAGTTTAGGGTTCTTAGATAAGTGATTGATTTTAATTACTTTGATTAGTTGTGTAGGTAAAGTTTATGGTTTTTAGATGATTAATTAATTTTAATTATTTTTATTAGTTGTGTATGTAAGATTTAGGATTTTTAGATGATTGATTGATTTTAATTATTTTGATTAGTTATATATGTAAAGTTTAGGATTTTTAGATGATTGATTGATTTCAATTATTTTAATTAGTTGTGTATGCAAGGTTTATGTTTTATTTTATGGATTTAATCACACTCATAATTATATGAAATTGGAATAAAGTTAGAATCCATAGATATTGGTTAGAGGATGGATTGATTCGTTGTTTTTATTTATTTATTTTTAATTGATTTTGTATTTGCATGTAGATGATGGATTGATTTTAATTATTTTGATTAGTGGTGTATGCCATGTTTAGGGTTTTTGTATGAATTTATTCTATGGTTGTAATCATATTCATGGTCATATGAAATTTAATAAATTAAGAATTCATAGATAAATTCCTTATACTCCACCATGACTCCATGGATTGTTATTTTATTTGAGTGATGGTGAGAAAGAGTGTATAAAAAAAAAGGTGAGGATTATGAGAGTTGTTTGATGCCTTATGCCCGACATTGTTATATTTGTCTCATGATGTCGATGAGATGTTTATACATATTGTTGCCTCGTTTTCATGAGTAGACAAGTGCTTTGATTTGCGCGCGTACGTATATGCTAACCATCCGGAGAGTGTGAGTCAAACTCAGGATGATATCCCCGTGCAAGTTTGGCTTCGGAGTGGGTTAGGTATACGGGAGGCACATGGGATATATGTGTAGGCCAGAAGGGGAGGGCCGAAGTGATGGAGTCAAGGTACAAAGAATTAATTATGAACTTGTATGTTAGTTCGAATTATCTTAATTGAGTTAAGGTACAAAGTAGTAATTATGAACTTATATGTATAGTTCGAATTATATTGATTGAGTTAAGGTATAAATAATTTAATTATGAATTTATTAGCATAGTGTGAATGGTACTGATATGTACATGATGAAAAAAAAAATAGTAAACGATCTTGATAAATTATGAAATTTGAGCAGAGGCATGTATACGTAATTCTAGACAACTTTTGTGTTTTAGCTTTTTATTAAAAAGATCGATTAGAACTTATAATCGGATGATCTTGATTATTGTCGGTTTGATTCATTTTAGCAAGGCAGATTTTAGAGACTGTTTTAACCCACGAAACGAGCTCATTTTTATTGGTTTCGCGTAAAATGAAGTAAAACATTATTCTGCACATTTTTCATGTTTTGAATTTTTTTGAAAAAAATCATCTTATCGCAGTTTTTGTTCGTTTTCAGCTTCAGATTTTTCTATTAAATTCGTCTAGATTTTTATATCAAGTTTTTCTCTTAACCTGTTCAGTTTCTGTTAAATTCGTTCATGCTGTCTTTTAGGAAATTTGATTCTGTACAACTTTTGTTCTTTTAGTTTTGGTCAATTCAAATTATTTAAGTAAGAAACGGTGCATTTTTATACTTATTCAGCAAGTTACTTGTGATTAAATTATACTAACTTTATTTTTTTTGCAGGATGGTGGGTCTTACTAACTTTTTATGCAGGGCTGACCCACCATATATTTTTATTTCTATTTTGTCTATTTTATAATCAATTTATATTTCGTTGTGTACGGACAAGAAATTAAATGCCACCGTATCTCGAGAAACTACCCATTCGTCTCGGTGCGGTTGGAACTACTTGTCTTGTCTAGTAATAAGAATTTAATGTACTTTTGTTTGTGTCTGGTGGACACGTGGGTGTTGATTCTTGTACTCATACCAGGATATACAGATATTGACCGTTTTGCCTCTTGGCAACTCGGGTGCGTCGCTTGAGCCTTGGTGAGCTTTCTTCTTGAGGATTAGTAGAGGCTTTGGTGGTGACAAGAAATAACTATGATCGTAGGACATGTTGATTGGACTTCTTTTGTTTTCTCATGTTTATGATTGTTAGTAGTTTATGTATTTTTATTTTCTTTTATGACCTTAGTATTTTGAAAATTTGGCATGGGTTGTAACCTTACATTATTTAAGTTGTTTTGAAGTATTTATTGTTACTTTAATGTTGGAGGTATTGGTTAGTTATAGAATTATGGTGAATGGTTTAGTTTGTGTTTAGTTTTTTTTTTTTCACCCCTAGGATTTGGATGATGGAATATTGATTGGGGTTTAATCCTAAGTTAATATTTAATTGTCCAAATTTTGGGGTGTGACACTGTATCTACAAGGAGTGGCGCCGCTAGGCCGGGTTGAGGCATTCTGACCTCCTCGCTGGCATGAACCCCGTAGGATAGCCGCTGGAACGCTAGCACCCTTTGAGCCTCCTGCCGGCGAGCCCGTTCTTTCAAGATTGCCCGCAAATCTTCTGATCGAACGGAATAGGTGTACCTCGACGTTGTCGCCGGACGTGAGGGCTGGTAAGTGCTATTTTGCGCGCTAGACTTCTCTGCGCGCACATCGGAATCACCAACCTTATAACTTCTGGTAATAGAGATAGACGGTGTGTGTCGCTGACTCTGACTACCTGAACGGCGGGGTTGGGTGCACTCACTGTGGTCTCCCACTCCAGCTACACCCTTTCCTTTGACATGCCGCTTCAGCTCCTCTATCTTCGCCGCCATTCGCCGGATGACGGCGTCCTGGTCCTTCAGCTTATTTTCCAGACGTCTGGTGTGTGAGTCTCTCCTCTGCCGGTGACCATCTGGACTCCGTGAATGACCATGACTTCTTCCGTGCTTATCCCGTGCGTCTCCCGATTGTCTTCCTGGGAATGTTTCCAAGTCCCCCATTGGAGTAATGGTGGGGTGTCCCTCTCTCCGTCTGCCCGACTCCGGAGTGACTCCATCGATGGCAGACAGCAGAATCTCTTCTTTGTTCGCCATAGAAAGCGATCGGATGAGCCTGGAAGACAAGATTTTATCTGCAAAGCTTTCCACAGACGGCGCCAATTGTATGGGGAGCAAATATTCCGACAAGCCTGCACTCCTTTCTTCCAAGCTCCGCTTCTATCCGATCACCTGCGTACACAACGGCGGTGAGCTACCCGGCGGTGTGTGGCTGGAAAACCCCTCCGACGATCAAGTTAGAACACACACCAGGGGATAAATAGAGAGAATGGAGAGAGTTGAGTGTTTAGTGTATGCCTCACCAAATGTTCATCTCCAGTATGGGGGGCGCAGACCTGCTTATATACCTTCTGCGCTTCAAATCTACTTCTATTAGTCTCTCGACACCTGGTGCTGCTATCCCATCTGTCAACACAAATCTCGCTGAACACCACCTAACCCAACTGCCAAATTACTCTCTTGGGAGCTCGGCCGGTAGCTGCGATCTCGCCGCCATGTGACCATCTGCACTTCAAGACCAAGTGCTTCCAATAACCGAGCTTCGTTTTAGCCGTGCTCGACCGCATTCCAGCGACGTCGAGCACGGGATTGGTCATTTCGGTCAACCAAAGGCCTTCCTACTGAGTTTCAGGCACGAATTTTCATGCCAAGCTATGGGTGCGCGCCTTCCGACCGAGCAACGCACAAACCGTGAAGCCCTTCTAGGCCCCGGACGTCTCTGCTAAGCTCTCACTTGACCGGCCTTCATACCAAAGAGCCCAAGTAGCTCGGCTCCGCAGGCCCTTTGCCATTACCGAGCAAAACCACGGCACAATCTTGAAGCCAAATACCTCGGCCCAATCTTGTTTAGCCCAAACTAGATCATAAATCTCCCTCTTAATTGATTTGAAGTGTTTGTAATTATAGCCATGTTTCCTAGAAAGTATAGTTCTGGAAATGAAAAGAGAAAGAAGAGGATGAAAGTAGAACTATTAATTCAATCTCAATCGGGAGCACTTGATAAATATTTTGGTACCAAGAAACAAGTAGATATTTTGGGTTCAAATGACAATGATGATGAAGATTTGGTAATTGAAGAGCCTACTCATTGTGTGAGTAATAATAAGAATGATGATTTGGTGATTGAACAACCTAGTGAACATATGAATGAGAATGAGAATGAAGATTTGGAGAATGTAGAATCTAGTGAAGGTGAAGATGTCAATGTTGAATGTGGACCTCTAAACATTTATGACCCTAGTAATTGGGACAAGATTGATCAAAATTTAAGGGATTTACTAGTTGAAAGAGGTCCCATAAGAGGTAATGGTGTGAATTTTTCCCAAGATGACAAAGATAGACATTTTTCTTCTACATTTTACATACGACAGTTACAAAATAAAGAGAAGCAGGATAAGAAGTGGCTAGTATATTCAGATACTTCAGACAAAGTGTTTTGCTTTTGTTACAAGTTGTTTGAGCAAGATGGGAACAATGTTCATTTAGCTACTGATGGATTAAAAGATTGGAAGAATATGGGCAACAGGCTTAGAAGTCATGAAACTAGTAATGAGCACTTTATTTGCATGAGCAAATGGGTTGAGTTGGAAAGTAGATTGAAGAAGAATGAAACAATTGATAGAAGTGTTCGAGAACAAATCAACAAAGAGAGGGAACACTGGAGACAAGTGTTACTAAGGATAATTTCTATTGTGATCACTCTTGCTAAAAATAATTTAGCTTTTCGTGGAGACAATGAGAAGATTTATCAAGAAAGAAATGGAATCTTTTTAAGCTTAATTGAAATGCTTGCTAAATTTGATCTAGTAATGCAAGAGCACATTCAACGTATTTAAAGGAGTGAAATTCATTACCATTATCTTGGCCACAAAATTCAAAATGAATTGATACAGATGTTAGCGAGTGAGATCAAGAGTACGATTGTGGCAAGAATCAAAGAAGCGAAATATTTTTCAATTATTCTCGATTGTACTCCAGATGTTAGTCATGAAGAACAAATGTCTCTTGTGATAAGATGTGTAGATGTTTCAACTAGTCTGGTAAAGGTAGAAGAATTCTTTTTAGAATTTTTGAAAGTGGACGATACATCGGGGTTGGGACTTTTTAATGTACTTGGAGAGTTATTGCACACACTCCAGCTTGATATTGGTGATATAAGAGGGCAAGGATATGATAATGGCTCTAATATGAAAGAGAGACACAAAGGTGTACAAAAAAGAGTACTTGAAATAAATCCAAGAGCATTCTACACACCATGTGGGTGTCATAGTCTTAATCTTGCCCTTTGTGATATGGCTACCTCTTGTTCCAAAGCTATCTATTTCTTTAGAGTGGTACAACGCATATATGTGTTGTTTTCATCTTCTACAAAGAGGTGAAATTTTCAAAGACAATGTGGAAGGTCTCACACTTAAGCCATTATCACAAACTCCTTGGGGAAGTCGCATTAAAAGTGTTAAAGCTATACGGTACCAAGCTCCATAAATTAGAGATGGTCTAATTCAGTTGGAAAAAGAAGCTGATGATCCCAATACAAAGTGTGAAGCTGAATCCTTAGTTACATCTGAAATTGAGAACTTTGAGTTTTTGCTTGGCATGATTATTTGGCACAATCTGTTGTTTGCTGTTAATTCTGTTAGCAAAACATTTCAAGCTGAAGACATGCATATTGATGTTGCTATACATCAATTAAAAGGACTCATTACATTTCTTGAGAAGTATAGAGAAACTGGATTTTTGGAGGCCATGATTGAAGCTAAAGAAGTTACAATTGAAATGGAGATTGAGCCTACATTTCGTGAAAGGCGTGTCATTCGTAGAAAGAAACATTTTGATGAGAATGTTAGTGAAGAGGTTGCACAATCAGCTGAAGAATCCTTTAGAGTTAATTATTTCATATATATAATAGATCAAGCTCTTTCTTCACTTAAGAGTAAATTTGAACAATTTCAAATATATGATGAAACTTTTGGATTTTTGTTTGATTTGAAGAAGTTAAATTCTACCAATGATGAGTGCTTGAAGACTTATTGTGCTAATCTTGAAGACTTTTTGAAACATGATGGGCTTATGGATATTGATGGGAGAGATTTATTTTCTGAGTTGAAAGTCTTCAAAGAAATTTTGCCAAAAGAAATCAGTAGGCCAATTGAGGTGATGAATTATTTGAAATTGATGGATGGTTGTTTTCCAAATGCTTGGATTGCGCATAGAATATTATTGACTATTCCAGTTACCGTTGCCTTTGGAGAAAGAAGTTTTTCAAAGTTAAAATTGATCAAATCCTATCTTTGATCAACAATGTCACAAGAAAGATTGAATGGATTAGCTATATTGTCTATTGAAAAGGATTTGGTAGAAAAATTAGATTATACAAACTTAATTAGTGATTTTGCAGCTAAAAATGCAAGAAGAGTAGTATTTAAGTGATCGTTGGGTTAATTGTAAGCTGGATATTGCTAAACTATAAAGCAACAAAACCAGTTTTTAATGTTTTTGAGTCATTGTACTGATTTCTTCCTATGTTAATATATGAAAGTAAATTTTAGTTTATAATTTTAATGATTATATGTTCAAGTATACTTAAATAAAAAATTTATGAATACTTATCATTTTATGCATAAATTTTTTATTAAAAAAAATATATTAGAGGGGCCCCATTTTCACAGTGCGCCTTAGGTCCCACAAATCTCAAGGTTGGCCCTGGTAAGGTTTTTGGGGGATGGTGGGTTCTAAAATTGAAAATAGAGCAGTGTGAAGATTAGCGAAAATTGCAGATTTTCTAGGAAAATTTAGGAAATGAAAGATTAAAAAGGAAATTAAAAAGAAAATCTACATAGAAATGGAAAAAGAAGATTGTGTATACATTGATATACAAAGAGACAGTGAAAACAACCCTTTGTCTCTTTGCCTTTCTCTCTTTCTAACTTCTTCGTTTTCTTCACAGAGATCAACCTTCTTTACGTTGCTTACTATCGTCTTTCTCTCTCTCTCTCTCAAGAATTCAATGTGTATTGTGAAAGCAGCTAATCAGGGATTTTGTGAACAAAGGGCATTTTCGTCTTTTCGCAGGCAAAAACAAAGGTAATATGGTCAATTTGTACAGGCTACTAACGTCGTTTGTGCAAAATAGACGTAATAGAGGAATCTTCACATTGTCAAGTAAAGTATAAGAAGTTACTGTAATTGTTGAAACCACAAAAGAGATTCTCATATTTGTTAAAAACCTCAGGAGTGGTAAGTCTAATTTACCCTAATTCTAAATAATTTATGAGTAGTTAAGTTTGAATTCGTAATATTGTTGCAATTTAACAGTCAATATTTTACTTTCTTAGACACTCAAGCCATTAAATTATTCTCTATCTAAACTTAGAGTATCTCTCTATAAGCCTTCTATTGGGTGTGCCGTTGGGGGTAAGGAGGGGTTCTGGCCGCGGCCTCCTTTTTCCTCATTTTACCCCATTTTTCTCCTGTTCTTTATCTTTTTACTTAATAATATTGGAAGTTTGTCCTTCCAACCATTTTCAAATGGCGCCACCATTACACCGCCATATTTTCACCTCCATAGATCCACCCTCACTAGATTTGCCTCTAGACATCAGTATTAGTGTCGCATCTCCCTCTTTCCAACTTTCAAGTATGATGTTTGGCTTGCGCCCAAACTTTCACTCTCGCACTCAAAACTTTAAGATCTAGTTTCAGATCTTCTCACAATCCAATTACCAATGCTATTTAATGTATTCGTTTCATGCTAGGCGACCACCTCAACTTCAATGTTCCATCTTGACCAGCGGATGTGGGGTTTTCAGATTTCAAATTGAAGATTATGGTATAATGGAGCTTTACTTGCGTTTGGCAACTTGGATCTAATTGTTTTCGGTTTGCTTTTTTATTTTTTTATTATTTGCTGTAATAATCCTCCCTGTGTGGAGGTTATGTCCCTCCATTGTGATGATTTTTTCTTCTCTTCTATGGAGGTTAGGATTCTTCCTCCTATGGAAGTTTGTTATCTCTTTATGAGATCTTTTACTATCGCATACGAGATTGATCATTTTTTTATCGATTTTGTAATGAAAAATTTCTTTTCAATCTAAAAAACACACTCAAGCCATTGTGTCCCAACCCAACTCCATTTCTAATGTTATTGTTATTATTAATATAAAAAAAAGGTAAATTATAAATACGCCACTAAGTTTTGTTTCAAATACAATTGCTCCTTGTGATTCTAAAAATTATATCACATTCCTTGAAGTTTCAAATTTTAACAAATTGCCTTTTTATTAATAAATCATCAAGTCAATAACACATTTTAATAATGTAATAAATTTATTTTAATTAATAATTTAAGTAATTTTATTATTGTATAGGAGAACAGTTAAAAATTTTATTTTTTCAATTAATTATGTTAAATAAAAAAGGGTAAATTACAAACACATCCCTTGAGGTTTACTTAAGTTACAAATTACTCTATGTGATTTTAGAAATTATATTATGCCCCATAAGATTTCTAATTTCATAACAAATAGGTTATTTTATTAATAAATTATTAAGTTAATTAACAGTTTTTAATAATGTTAAAGAGTTCCATTTTGATGAGAAACTGGTGGATTTGATCCTAAGTTGCGTCACTAGTGTGAGTATTGTTATTTTATGGAATGGTGAACCTCTTGATGAGTTCTAACCAGCTAAGGGTTTAAGACAAGGGGATTCTCTATCCCCTTACCTTTTTGTGCTATGCATGTAAAGGCTTTCTGTTATGATTAATCAAAAAGTGCATGAAAAAGAGTGGATTGGTCTTAGCTTGGCTAAGAATGGTCCTACTTTATCTCATTTATTTTTTGTGGATGATTTGATTTTGTTTGCTAAAGCTAATGTTCAAAATTGTACCACCATTTTGAAAGTTTTGGATGAGTTTAGTGCTATCTCTGGTTTAAAGATCAATTTAAACAAATCTCATATGTTTGTGTCTCCTAATATTGCAAGGAGAAGAGCTAGAACTTTGAGTAATATGAGTGGTATCCCCTTAACTCAAAACTTAGGGAAATAACTTGGGGTCCCTCTTCTCCATACTAGAGTGAGCAAAGTAATTTTAATTATATCCTGAAAAAACTCAAGCCAAGCTAGTTGGGTGGAAATCTGGCCTTTTGTCCTTGGCAGGGAGGGCCACTTTGATTCAATCTGTGACCAGTGCTATACCAACTTAAGGCATGCAAACTATAGAGATTCCAAGAAAAGTTTGTGATGAGATTGACAAAATAAATCGAAATTTTCTTTGGGGTGACATCCTAGAGAAAAATAAAGTTCATCTTGTGAATTAGGATCAAGTTTGCAAGATGAAAAAAGATGGTGGTCTTGGGATTCGGAGGGCTAGAGATCAAAATCTAGCTCTTCTATCCAAGCTGGGATGGAAAGTGTTAAAAGAGGACAATTGTTTATGGGTGGATGTACTCAAAAACAAATATTTGGGGCAATAACCCCTCTTGCACAAGAAAAAAGGCAATAATATATCTCATATTTGGAAAGGCATCCTTAATTCAAGGGAGCTACTTGTTAAAGGGGTGAGATGTAACCTTGGAAAAGGGTCCAAAGTTAGAATTTGGAAAGATTGGTGGTGTGGTGATGGAGTCCTTAAACAGGAATTGAGCATACCCACTTACCCACTCCCAAATTCTGGGAATATCACTGTAGATTCCCTTCTTGATGAGAATGGTGAATGAGATTTGAATCATATATATAACTTTTTACCTATGCATATGGTTGTGGAAATTTTGAAAATACAACCACCCCGTAATAAAGATGAAGAGGATACTCCCAGATGGGTTAAATCCCTTGATGGAGAATTCTCTACATCAAGTGCATATGAATTAATTGTTGATCACCAAAGTCAATAAGGGGATTGGGGTTAGATATGGAAGCTTAAGGTTCCCCAGACGCTTAAGAGCTTTGTGTGGCTTGTTCTCCATGAGAAAATCTTCACAAATCACATGAGACAATTGAGGGGCCTTACTAATGACCCGAAATGCCCCTGTTGTGAAAACTTGGTGGACATTGATCACTTATTACGGTTTTGTCCCAACGTTGTACAGGTTTAGAGTCAAATATTCAGTCCAGAATGGTACTCTAACATGCTTAATTTGTCTTGGCAAGAATGGATCATACAGAATGTAAAAGGGATGAACAAATTTCCTCCACTGTTCCTTATTACCATATGGCTTATTTGGAAGAACCATAATAAAATGGTTTTCGAAAATAAACATATAAACATTCATGAAAGTGTGAAAAGTGTATTAACTTTTGCTAAGGAAACTTTTCAAGCTTTCAATTTAGATATTACAACACCCATCAAATATAAAAGTCTAACTATATGGTCTTGTCCAAGTGCAGGAACAATCAAGCTAAACACGGATAACAGCACTTGCCGCAATGGAGGAGGTGGCGGTTTTGGTGGTCTTTTCCGGGATGAGACAAGATCATGGATTTGTGGCTACTATAGAAGACTAGAGATATGCACTAGCCTCGAAGCGGAACTTTGGGCTGTTTACAAAGGGCTCACAATCATTCTACAATGTGGACTGAATCAAGTGGTCATTGAAACAGATGCGGAGCAAGTGGTGCAATTGTTAAGCAAAGAACTGGGAGAGCGATGTCCCTTTCGGGGCATTGTGGAGGATGCACGTATTATCATGAGAGGCTACGACTACTCAATCCAACATATCCGAAGGGAAGCCAATATATGCGCCGATGCTTTGGCAAAGTTAGGCGAAAATCAACCATCTGATTTACTAATTGTCAATGAACCACCAGCGGAAATCCGTAACATGCTAATTGCGGATATTGTTCACCTCTCTGAGGAGGAATTTAGGGCGTAGTTCCTTTTGTTTGTCTTTCAATTCCGATGTACCCAAAAAAAATAAAAATAAATGAATAATGTTAAAACTTTATTTCAATTAATAATTTAGATAATTTTATTATTGTATATGTGAATAGTTAGAAATTTCACTTTTTTAATTAATTATATTAAATAAAAAATTCTGACATTGAGGTATTTATAATTTTTCAAACTACAGGGACAATTCGTAATTTAAGCAAATCTTAGGGAGTGTATTTGTAATTTATCCAATAAAAAATTATAACAATGGGATATTTATAATTTTTCAAATTATTTGGGACATTTCGTATTTTAATCAAAATTTAGGAGATGTATTTATAATTTATCCAAATAAAATAAAATATATGTTTGATGTTTAAATTTTTGATTTAAAAATAATTGAGAGAGTGACTGTAGGTGGTTTTAACTGAAAGCGATGGCTAGAGGTGATTGTTGATCATAAGGTGGTGTGGCTGAAGGGGATGAGGCGGCTGTTGTGCCTCAATTTAAGGCATATTATGTATTTATTTTTATGATTTGAACCATTTATTTTATAGGGTTCATCAAATGCTTCATACATATCAAAAATTATATTGATGGGATATTGGATTGCATATTTTTTATACTATTTTAAAAGAAAAACAAATTGCTTATTTTATTTTTATTATAATAAATGTAATCTAATCAAATGATTACCGATATTCAATTAATATAATTTTTAACATGTTTGAAGTACTTAACGAGTCTTATAAAATAAATAATTTCAATTACAACAATAAACACATAGGGTTGTTTTGGGAAGTTGGTAAAAAGCTAGCTTTTGGCTTTTTATCAAGTTTTTTGGCTTTTTTGGTATTGATTTGGGAAGTTGGTAAAAAGCTAGCTTTTTTACTTTTTGGTTTAATATTTATTTATGGCATCAAATCAAAATAAAATGACCAATATACCCTTGCCAAACTTTAAAATTTTAGGTAATTTATTAACATAGAGGGTATTTAGGTAATTTTGCCCGCCAGCTTTTTTTTCACTTTCCAAATAGATGTTCCGGCGTTTTTGGGCAGCTGGCGTTTTCCTTCACTTGCCAAAAACGTGGCGTTTTTGGCAAGTTCCCAAAATGGCACATAATAAACTCCAATTAAAAGACAATAATTATTACTGCAGCCTTTGCGCAACAACCATGCATTCTTCCAGTTGAAGGAAGTCTTTGGCGACAATAGCTAGACGTGAGGGGTGATTGAGGGTTGTTTTGGAAAGATGATAAAAAGTGATTTTTTGACTTTTAACCAAGCTTTTGGCTTTTTTAGACAAATGATTTGGGAAGTTGGTAAAAAGTGACTTTTGACTTTTTTGATTAATGTTTGTTTATGATGTCAAATCATAATAAAATGACCAAACTACCCCTATTTATTTAAAATATTTACAACTTCACCTATATAACACTTTTTAACCAAGGAGGGGTAAAATTGTAATTTCATCATTGGCTACAAACCAACTTCCCAAATGAAAAAAAAGACAAAAAAGTCAACTTTTGACTTTGACTACTAACCCAAAAAAGTGGCTAAAAACCATGTTGCCGAAATAGGCCTGAATGTGGTGGTCAATGATAGTGATGATAGGTGGGTAGCGACCAAAAAAGTGTAAGACAAGAAGAAGATAATGAAAATTATTATTTTTAAGTGTAGCAAACTTTTTTTTAGTTACAATAATTTAATAATTTTTTTATAATTTGTAAAAATAAAATAACAGCGTGCTCATTTTTTTTCTTCTTCTTTTATATACATAAATATAAATATGTAAAAGGCAAATTATTGTAGTGGTCTCTCTATTTTACCCTTGTGTTATTTTGATTTTTATCATTTTAATTAACTCAGTTTTGATCTTTAATTTTAAATTTAGTTTAAATTTGATCTAATTAATAATGTCGTTAGTATTTTTTAAGAAAAATTATCACTAAATTTGTTGAGGTTAACTAACCGAGTTGAATAAGTTTAAATTTTATCTTAAAAAATATGGCACATGACACTTATATGTTTATTTTTCATAAAAAAAATATTAAGAGTTGTAACTAATTGGACTAAATTGAGACAAAATTATAAATTCAGAATAAAAATTAAGCCAATTAAAAATAAAATGACTAAAGTTATATAAAAAATAAAATACAGAAACTACCGTAGTAATTTATCCACATGTAAGGCCTTATTTGGCAATTACATGTTTTAACAAAAAAGTCAAAAAGTTACTATAAATTATCACATCACTCTCTACTTTTCTGCATATCTTTTTATAAAAGTTAAAAAATTATTAAAATAATTTGTTTTCAAACGAGATCTAAATACAAAAGTTATTATATTGACAATCAACTTTTAATATGCAATAAATAATGAAAACTAAAATAAATAGTGATAATATAGTGATACAAAGCTCTAAACAGAGAGCTCTAGTTGAGCTAGCAATAAAAGAAAAAAGAAAAAAAAAGACAAAACATCACATCAATGAGTGGAGCACACTTATTAGAGCTCTTGATTTAGGGTTAGTTTGGGGTGTCCTAAAAAAGTGTACTTTTTGTCTTTTTACGAAAAGATGTGCAGAAAAGTAGAGAGATGATGTGATGGAAAAAAGATAAAAAGATGAATTATATAGTAGATACCAAACTTGGCCTTAGAGTTCTCAAAGATTTTCGAAATAAAGAAAACAAATTTACATCCAACTTTATTTACAATTTAAAATCTAATTCTACTATTGAAAATCATAATATGCTAGAAATCACGTAGTATACATGGTGTGACTTATCCTTAAAGGTCACATGGTTTATATGATCCATTCACACATGGCCCAACCATGAGGGACACATAGTCTTAAAAACCATGAGAGACATATGGTCTTGAACATGTGGTACATATGGTGTGGCGTAATTATGAGATACACATGATTTGCCTATAAGGACTCATGCTGAACATTGTGTAGACATACCAAAAATAATAAGGTCTCTCTATTCATAGATCTTGAGACTATTATTTTGAAAGTTTAAAAATTTGAAATGTGAATAAATATTGAAAAATTTTAGTAACTTTTCAATTGATGAAATTTTTTCAAATGAGACTCATAATTTAAACATCTGGTCTAAACTATTTTTGTATCAAGTAATATACACTTTGTTTGGATAGAGTTTTTCAAAAACACTTTTAAAAAAATTCTACTTTTTTGCCTTCCGTATTTTTTTTATTTTTACTGAATTTTTTAATATTTTAAGTAATTTTTTTAATTTTTAGACATACCTAATATAAATATACTTAAAAAGTAAAAAATTTGTAAAAAAAACATTTTAAAAATTCACTAAATATTAAAAATATAAAAAAAATATGAGAATTTAGTACATTTTTTACATTTTTATGTATTTATTAATTTTTTAAAATATTTTTTCACAATTTTTTTATTTTTTAGATATATCTAAGTAAAGTATATCTAAAAAAATAAAAAATATTTAAAATTTTAAAAATATTCATTAAAAATATAAAAAAAATATAAAAACTAAAAAATTAAACTTTTAAAAAATTTAATCAAAAAATTCAAATCAAACACACGGATAGTTATCCCGTATATTTTTTTTCCTTCCCCACAAATTTATGGATGTGGATATGAGTCCGCAGCCGTCTCTCCGATGTACCTAAAAATAAATGAGAAAATATAAGTCCGCAACCATGTTGGACACGTAGAAAGAGCTGGGTTTGACTGGTAAGCAGGACAATAAATCCTATGCCAGCTTGCCAGTGTACTCTAAAATGAAAACAAAATATATATCATTGTGGACCCACTAATTTTTTTTAAAAAACATTTAGGTCTCGTTTGGAAACAGATTTTTTTAATAATTTTTTGAAATAATTTTTTAACTTTTTACAAAAAGATGTATAAAAAATAAAAATAAAATAAAATCTTTGGCTTTTTAAAATAAATTATTGATTTTTAAACTTTTTAAATAATTTTTTGACTAAAAAAATTACTTACCAAATGAGGCGTTAACATTGAAATCTACTCGAGTATTCCCATTCCACATTAAACGATTAGCTTGAGAAGTGATTTTTTTAATAATTCTTTAAATTTTTAATTAAAATCTGAGATAAATAAAATTATTTTTTTAAGATTAATTTTTTTGGTTTTTACATAAAAAAAATGTATAAAATTTAGGAAAAATGAAAAAGAATTTTTACTTTTTTTTAATTATACTTTTAACATTTTAATAATTTTTTAAAACTTTTTTACTATATAGTTTACTACTAAACAGGTTCTCAAACTTTGTTAGGCTCATTACACCGGCGTTCATGTGGCTTCTATTGACTAAAACAATTAGTTTTGTTATTAAAAAAACAAAAAAACAAAAACATCATTTGGCATACACATTTGTTGTAAAAGGAACTAATTTTAACTACATTTCTTGTAAAAAAAACTAATTTTAATTGCAAAAGTTGGTAGACTAAAAATTATTTTAGAAATTGACTATTTTAGTTAAAATACGTACAAAATAATAGAGAGAATAAATGATTTCTTTGCAATGACTTTTTGGATATTTTAATCTATTACCAAAATAGTCTGGAGCATGGACGATTTTATTAGGACTTATTTTCAATATGATTTGAAGAGAATTAAGTCAAATTATTATAGTTTATTGATAGTTTACCCTTTAAATTATACATTATTTTAGCAGTAGTGTTTGAAATGTATAAATCAAATTTATTTTAAATGAGTGTGTAGTCACAATCATCCTGGTTAGTTTCATTTTAAAGAATTTTTCTATTGAATTGTTTGAAAAAATAGAAATTAGTTGACAAAAATAAAACCAAAAAAATATTTTCAAATTTTAAAAATAATTTGCACTAAATTTAGAGAACATTATATAAAAATGATGAGTATTTTTTAATATTTCATTTTTTCACTAAATACGTTTTAAATTAAAAATCAAATTCTTAAAAGGAAACCAAAAATGAAACAAATTTAAGAGTTAAAATTACACTGACCACCCTTTGTTGTCCAAATTGTGAGACTTATTATCTTTTCTTCAAACTTTAGAAAAATCAATTTAATTTACTCTAAATTTAAATTTACACTATACATTAAACTTTTTTGAACAATTACCGGGGCCAGCTTTGGCTCAAAGCGGGCAAAACCATCGCTTTGGGCCCCTAACAATTGAGTGAAAAAAAACTCCGATTTTTTTTTAGCTATTATATTAGTTCACAAATTTTTTTTTAATCTAAATTTGAAAAGTCCCAACAAAGTTTGGTGAAAATAACTAATAATTGATTGTTGTGGTGAATTATTTAAAACAAATGGATGATTGTTTTTATTGACAAAAACAAAAAAGTCGATTAATATGGTGAATTATTTTAAATTAATGGATGATTATTTCTCAAATATATAGATTGTGTATAGAACACGATTCATTATTATATTAGCTATATTTGTTTTTGGGAAAACAAACTTTTCAAATTTAAAATTGATTCAATTTTATTTTCGATTAACTATGTCACAAAAAAGAAAGGATGTATTAGCAATTTAATCCATTGAAAATGATTTAGGTTGTTTGGTAAACATTTTGGACTAAAAAATCACAAAATGACAAAAAAAAGTCAAAAATACAAAAAGACAAAATAAGCAAAAAGACAAAAAAAAAAAAAAAACACCATTCCAAAGTTAAAAAGTTAAAAAAGCCAAACAAAAATACCAAACGACTAAAAAAATCTCAGGCTAAAAGAGTCAAAAAAATCAAAAAGTCAACTAAAAAAGTCATTGCCAAACGAGCACTTAATAAGTTGAATTATGCAAATTAGATTAGCATTTTTGTACAATTTGTTCACTTTTTATTTAGTATTTTAGCTTGAATTATTTTAATTTTTTTATTTATTGTAAATTTTGTTATATATTCAAATAAATTAAAAAATATATATATATATGATCAAAATTTAAATACATTATCATTTGATCAATTTTTTTTTATAAAAATATATGAAAGATCTCATATTAAAAATTCACTTTCACCTACAAAATGTCAAAGCTAGCCCTGACAATTACGTGTGTAATATTTTTGGTAGACAACAATGATTCATCCCACTAAAAACATCACTATTAATAGCATTAATGCATTAAAAAAATAGAAAAAAAAATACAATTCTAAAATTAAAATATCACATCATTTCTGACGGAACTCACTGCCACCTAATTAGTGGGAGCACTAATAGTGCTCCCAACAAGCATTTTTCTTTTGGTAGAAGCATTCTTTTGTTAAAACAGTACGTTATAGTACAATAGGGGACAAATGTAATAAATTTTTTGTATTTTTTGTTATGTATCAAGTTTTGACTTTTATTCGAACATTATTTTAATTTAATCTAATCAATTAGCCGTGTAATATTTTTGGTAGATAGCATTATTTTGTTAAAACATTACCTTATAGTACAATAGGGGACAAGTGTAATAAATTTTTCTGTATTTTTTGTTATTATTTTTTTTGTTACTTGTATTAAATTTTGACTTTTATTTTTAACATTGTTTTAATTTAACCCGTGTAATATTTTTGGTAGATAGCATTCTTTTGTTAAAACATTACATTATAGTACAATAGGGGACAAGTGTAATAAATTTTTTTGTAATTTTTGTTATTATTTTAAAAAATGTTTGGGGGTCCTAATTTTTGTGGCTCAAATAGCTGTTAGTTTGTACTCAAAACGACGTCGTTTTGACAAATTCGAGTCATTTGAGCCACAAAAATTAGGACCCTCTACCATTGTTGTATTATTTTTTCTGTTACTTGTATTAAATTTTAACTTTTGTTTTTAACATTATCTTAATTCAATCTAATCAATTACTGTGTAATATTTTTGGTAGATAGCATTCTTTTGTTAAAACATTACATTATAGTACAATAGGGGACAAGTGTAATAATTTTTTTTTTGTATTTTTTGTTATTATTTTTTCTGTTACTTGTATTAAATTTTAACTTTTATTTTTAACAATATTTTAATTTAATCTAATTAATAATATTTATTAAAAAATTAAATAAAAAATAAAAATAAAAATGATCTATTCAAAATATATCATTTCAAATTAAAAACAAATCTCTCCATCATTTTAAGAAAAATTAATAAATTATTTTGGCACTTAATTTTCAATCCAGTTATTAAGCATTATCAATTAGATTAAATTAATATATATTACATAAAGTTTAAAATAAAATTGATAAAATTAAAACTATAAAGTCTAAATTTACATTATACATTATAAACAGTTTTCTATAGCATTGCAATTTTTTTTTTGTTAATATATATACAACAATGCTACAGACCCTCAGTACGGACGACCCCCACCGACCCCCAATGCCACGTGTCAGCCTGAAATTAGCCAAAAACATAAAAAAAAATAAATAAAGAAAACTGCTTTTTTTTTCACCAATCACGGGCGACCACCAGCACCCCCAGGGGATCCAAGTCATTTTTCATATACATATTAATACTAGGGGACAAGTGTAATAATTATTTTTGGTACTTTTTGCTCCTATTATTTCTGCTACTTGCCAAGCCATCTCTCTCTCTCTCTCTCTCTCTCTCTCATCAAAACAACTGTCAAATGTGATGAACAAATGTGGCATAGCATTCAACCCAAAAAAAAAAAAAAAAAAAAAAACTTAAATACTGCTCTCTTTTTTTTCCCCAGTTTTGTTTTATGGGTTTTTATTATTTAATCTTTTTGAGTGCAAATATTCATTAATAATGTGGGGAGTGCTTGACTCATTAAAATAAGGTTGGAATGAAATCTTCATTTTTTAATAATATTCATTATTCTTTTGCATAGTTCAATAAATAATAAATAAATAAATTTATATTGAAAGTATAATTACCATTCACCAATTTAGAATCATACCTGTGTAAAATCATTATATCGAACAAAACACTACTTAAAACTACAAAATTTTAGATTTCAAATGCTTCCTGTAATGAAAAATATTTTAAAAATAAATGAGACGATTAAAAATAATTTTAAAAAATATTCTCATGATCTTTACCTTAGCATTGTTTATCATTCAAATTGAAGTGAAAAATATTTTGGAAATGAATAAAAATATTTAAATAATTTTAAAATTAGTAAAAAAATATGTTAAACAAGACTTTTAAATACACAACTATCCAAAATTTGATATCCTAATTTAATCATTCTATGAATATGAACTCACCTTTCACTAGAAAGTGATTTCTTTAGTTTTTAGTGTAGGCCCTAGTGTTTCAGATTTATTGGCCAAAAAAGCCACAACTTTTTTCCCCCCCATAATTTAAAAGAAAATACAAAGTTTCATTCCATAAAATCTTCCATTGTTCATTTGACATGAATTTATGTTTCTTTACCTGCCAATCTTTCAGTTTGAAAAAATTGATTATTGAAAAGTTAAAAATATATATATATATATTTGGTTTATGCTTCTTATTTTTTGATTATTAATTTTTAAAATCATAAAAAAAATTGATTAAATATTCTCAAAGTATGGGAAAGTATTGTTTACATAGTAAATGTAAGTTAACATAAAACAATTTGTTACATAATTAGCTTGAAAGCACTAAATAGACAATATTGCATGGTGCTCAAAAATTTTGAGAAATCTCAAATGAGTGGGATAGTGGGGGAAAAAAAATCATTTTCATGAGGTGCAAATTTCTCACGTATGATACAAGTCCTTTTCTGTGCAATTACACTTTTACAGTCCAATTGAAATACAATTGGCCTTAAAAAATTACACTAAACAAGCCCTTATTGCACTTTTAAGAGATTAATCCAAGTAAAAAGTTACAACATTAAATTCACATGAAAAAAGCTTACATCATATAATTTTTTCCCAAGAACTGAAATTTACTATTTTTGTGAAAAGCAATACTAGGTATCATGAAATTTTTTTTATGAAAATAATCATGAAAGTTTTGTGATCCTTGGATTACGCTTAGAAAAAAGCACCACACACTAATCAAGATAATCCAAGAATCATAAATTTTCATGATTATTTTTATGACAAAATTTTCATGATTCCTAACTTTTCCTTTTGTGAATTGTATATACATATATAGATGTTTCTTTTGAGTGATTGCTCTGATTCTATACACAACTAGAAATAATATATTTAAATCTTTATTGTCTTCTCTTGCTTTTCCTAGCTTCAACTAGCAGCCCAGAAACACCTACTTAAATTTGCCCCCACCTCCTAGCTTTAGCATTCTCAACTCCAAGCCAAAGAGCCCAACTACTGGTTATGAGCTCTGTTTGGCTGCTCAGAAAACCAATCAAACTTCAGCAAAATCAACACCAGTCTTCTAAAAAATCAATGATATAACTCATGTCCAAGTTCCAACATATTCTGGGATCTGATTGGTTGGTGGGATTTCTTTCATGATTCTACTCTCACACACATATATGTAGAGGGAGAGGGAGGGAGAGAGAGAGAGAGAGAGGAGGAGGAGGAGGAGAGAGAATGGCTTCTGGGCACCATAATCAGTGGGGAGTGCCAGAAAACCTGAGAAAACAGCTTGCTTTTGCTGTTAGAAATATTCAGTGGAGCTATGCAGTCTTCTGGTCCATTTCTTCAAGACATCCAGGGTATTCAACTTTTCTATCTCTTCTCTTCTCTAAAGTTATTTTCTTGTGTTTTCTTTAATGTACATAATTTTCAGACAAATTTTCCTTCTCTTTGTTTCTAAATTTGTCTGCAATGGGTGATTTAAAAAAGTTTTAGTTTTTTTTTCCTTTTTCTTTTTAGCTAATATCCCTAACTACATATAGGCTTAATTCATAGCAACTCTGTTTGGCTGTTTCCAAAAAAATAAAAAATAAAAAATTTAAAACCAACTCGATGAAAAGAAATGAGAAAATAGAACACTCACTATTTTCATACCATTTTCTCTTTGTTGTGATGAAAATAATTTTTGAAATTTTAAGAATATCTATTTTGGTATTTATTTTCTGTCAAACTAGCTTCTATTTTTTTTTTTATTTAAAAAACAAAAAAGTCAGGAAAACTCAATCAGACAGAGCCGCCCCTGTTTGGATTTTTTTTTTTTTTTTTTTTGGGGTGTGTTTTTGGAAGAAAAAAAAGAAAAAGAAAAAGGGTACGAAATCACCCCTTTTTTTTATTTTTATTTTTAATTTTAATTTTTAGTTTTTTTATTCTTGTGTGAGAACAGTTTTTGAAAATTTGAGAAAACAATAAAGAAATTTTTTTCCTCTGCTTATAGAATTTGGTGTATTGTTCTCTTACTCTGCTGAGAGAATGCAATTCACCTTCATGAGATTTTTCATGTTTGCAATGTTCGCTTCTCATAACTTAATTTATTTAATTGCTTTTAAGGTAGAATTAAGATTATTTTAATTTCTTACCATTCTTTCAAGTTTTGAATTTTTGAAGATGAGCACAATTGCAGTCTCCCATACCCATCTTATTAGTATATTCTAGTGTCTTCTTGTTATTGATTGTAAATTGTTTTTGTAGGGTATTGGAATGGGGTGATGGGTACTACAATGGAGATATTAAGACCCGAAGAACCGTTCAAGCCCTAGAATTTAACGCGGACCGAATGGGGTTGCGGAGGAGTGACCAATTGAGAGAACTTTATGAGTCTCTTGCAGCAGATGAAAACTGGCCACAGGCCAGAAGGCCTTCAGCTGCATTATCCCCCGAAGACCTCACCGATACAGAGTGGTATTACTTGGTTTGCATGTCATTCATGTTCAATATCGGCCAATGGTAATTTCCCTTTTCGCTCGTTTTAAAAATTTTCAAGACAGTCTAAAGCTTCTCTAGAAAAAGCCCTCCTCGTGTCGGTGCTGCACTAAGTGATCATTGGATCTATTTTGTTTATTATCTGACGTAGCACCAGCGTCAGAGCAATTCCTAGAGCACTTGGATCGACGAAGGCCCAAGAAAATGCCACCAAGGGCATATATGTAATTTCTGGCCAACAAGCTCGGAATTGCAACAAATTTGGGCTTTTGTTGATCCAACTGCTATAGGAACTCTTCTACCACCTATTCTACATCATTGTCATCTAGGATTTGCGTATAAACCATCCATGTTGCAAAAACACATAGCCCGTTTGTTTTCAAAGGTAGAATGGAGGAGATTTATAATGAGGGTGTTGATAATGAGGAGATTAAGTAAAATTGTGTTTGTTTTGATAATAATTGTTAGTGTAGGAATTGTTAAATTATTTTTATTAAAATAATAAAACAAATAAAAAAATATAAAAAATTACACATTAATGTTTAAAAAAAATTCCCCATATGTAAAAAATAAAAAAATTTATAATTCCCTTATTATTTTTCTAATACCACCTCCACCTCCTCCATCCCAATCCCCCTTTTAACCTCCATCTTAATCCCTTCCTCCATCCTAATCCATTCTCTAACTCTACAAACAAACAAACACAACACTAAATAATCCTACTTCCATCCTAATCCCCTTCCATTTATTACACCCCAAAATAAACGGAGCCATGACTCCTTCCTCCGGTACCAATGCAATTGCATGATTGGGGCTTGAGACTTTTAGTAACAATTTGTAGTTTTTAACTTTTGCAAAGTCTCGTTTGGTTATTCTTGTGTGTTCACCCGTCTTTCCCCAGTTTGCCAGGAAGAACTTTGGCGAACGATCAACCCATCTGGCTATGTAACGCTCCTTGTGCAGATAGCAAAGTATTCTGTCGCTCTCTTCTGGCGAAGGTAACTTCGTGTTTCTTGGCAGCCTTCTTTTAGAAAATGTTTTCCGCTCAAACAAACAGAATGCTAATTAAAATCTGAGAAAAGTTCCTTTTTCCATGGAATATCTAATCTATATAATGCTCAAACTAACTGCATAAACTGAATTGTTCTGTGTGTTTTCTGGTTCAACTGCTGGATTTTTTGCGGACTATCCTAAGCAGAGTGCATCTATTCAGGTACCTTTTTTTGTTTTAATTTAATCTTGGGCCCAAACACAGTCTATTACTATGTGAACATACTGAGAAGACTCCATATTAGCGAATGTTCTGATGTACAACATGAAATCATTAAGCAATACACCAATTTATCAAAACTAAATTTCCATTTTACTCGATTTACCAAATGCAGGACACAAAACCCATGTATATACGAACACGTCTTTATGAAAACTAAATTTAATATTTTTCGATATCCTGTTTTTGACTTGCAGACTGTGGTATGCTTCCCATATTTGGGAGGTGTCATCGAGCTGGGCGTAACCGAGCTGGTAAATTGATTTTGTAGACTTCTCTTTAGTAGTTTTTGCATCTAATTCCGAGCCATATTCCTCTGATGTAAATTTTTGTTCATTTATTTTTTTGAAGATTGTCGAAGACCCCAGTCTCATTCAGCACGTTTTAACGTCCTTCTTGAAGATTCCGTTCTCAGTTGTTTCCAAAACATCTAGGTCTGTTTCAGGAAATGCACAGTACAACAAAGACTCTGTCCACGCCAAGCTTGACCAGGAAATTCTTGAAGTAATGGAAGTTTGTTCTCCCAATAGTAGCTCAAACAGGACCAGACTTAATCAACAGGCCGAGGAATTATTTATGATTGAAGGTCTAAATGATGAAATCAGCAACTGTGTCAACAATTCCAGGAGTTCCAGTGACTGTATGTCTCAAACCTTGATTAACCCTGAAAAGGTCAGCCCTATTATGAAGGAAAATGATGATTGTTTGATCGAACGAAACGAAGACAATCCAATGAAAATGAGTTCATCAGATATTCAAACCGATGAAATCCACTACCAAAGCATTGTTTCGACGCTTCTGAAGAGCTCCCACCAGCTGATATTGGGACAGCACTTTCAAAACTACAATCAAGAATCAAGCTTTGTTAGCTGGAAGAAAGGAGGTTTCGCAGGTATTCAGATGCCTAAAATTGGAACTCCACAAAGATTGGTAAAGAAAATACTCTTTGAAGTTGCTCGAATGCATGGTGATTGTTTGCTTGACTCTAGAGAAGATAATGGGAGAGGAGATGGACTATGGATACCGCAGGTTAATGACATTAATTCAAGCCACATATTGGCAGAGAGGAGACGAAGGGAAAAAATAAAGGAAAGATTTTTGGTTCTTGGATCGTTGGTCCCTTCTACTAACAAGGTAGTTCAGTCCATAGTCCCATCCCAACTATAGTTTTAAATAACATTAGTGATACTGTCACATATTGGCCGATATTGGTAAATATCAGTATCAGAAGTTCAAAATTCAGATACATATCAGCTTATATTTAAAACCCTGGTCCCAGCATGTATTTGATTCAAGAAACACGTCACTAGAGGTTTTGACTTTGATTATGCAGGTTGATAAAGTGTCCATACTCGACCACACAATAGAACACCTAGAAGAGCTCAAGAGAAGGGTTGAAGAGCTGGAATCTTGCACGGTGGCTAAGCGTCAAGACAGTGCAGAGTGGACATCGGATAACAATGGAAACGACGACATTGGTAACAGAAAGAAGGCCTCGAAGAACAAGAGGAAAGCTCGTGACATCAATGAAATGGAAACTGAGATCAACCGGGTGCTACTGAAAGATAAATTGACAGATAATGTGACTGTCAGTACGATTGAGAAGGATGTCGTGATTGAGATTAGATGTCCTTGGAGGGAGTTCGTGCTGCTAGAAATTGTGGATGCAATAAGCCGCCTTTATTTGGATTCTCACTCGGTTCAATCAACCAACATCGATGGGATTCTCTCCTTGACTATCAAATCTAAGGTTTGAACTCGAGATCGACTTCTTATTTCAACTTTCTATTTTTCTCTAACGTGCTTTGCTAGTAAGATAGAAAGGACTTTTCTTGTTTAGTAAAGTCAAGCTTTGGCAAATTGGCAGTTGCCTTATTTTTCTTCTTTTTGGTTGTTTGAGAATATTATTATACATTTTGGTTTCTAGAAACACTTTTTAACTGTGACTTGTGTTCAAATTGCAGTTCAAGGGATCCAAAATTGTATCAACAGGAATGATCAGACAAACACTTCAGAAATTGGTTCAAAAGAATTGAAGATCATATTCTCAGACTGACAATCATGGTTTGTTTTGAGTTCTTTGAAACTGCTGCAACCAACAGCTTCAGTTATTGTAACAGAGCATTGCTATTCAAGACCAAAAATTGGACTCAATTTTCAAACCCAATGATGTGGCAATCAATTAGGATATTAAAGGCAATACTGTTTCTCATATCTTCTCTATTTATCAACTAATAATATCATTTATACATCATTGGGTCTAGAAAATTGATCTACATTATGGGCTTGTATATTATTTTCCATTGTGTTTGTAGCATAAATTTGATCATCTCTAATTTGTAGCATTAAGTACATCGGGCAAAATTTTCTGATAAATGGTTAACTGAGCCCCGTTATCGATTAATTTTTGTGCCAAAAAAATGTGTTTGAAAATTTGAAAGTAATTTTTTTGGAAGTTTTCTTAGGCTTCGTTTGGAAAGCCATGGTTGGGGCTTTTTTGGCTATTTTAACCATAAAAAACAAAATAGGCTATTTTAGTCATAACAAACAAAATATCACATCCAACCCATAATCATTACATTCTTCTCTCACAAAAAAATTCAAAAAAGCCAAAAAGTCAAAAAGTCCTTCCCAAACCAAGCTTTTACGCTCAGGCTAAAATAGCCAAAAAAGTCAAAAAGCCAAAAAGCCAACCCACTTCCCAAACGGAGGCTTAGAAAGTGATTTGTTAAAAGAAATTTATTTTAAAAACAGTTCGCTAAACAAGTTTTGTATTTTTCAAAAAACGAAAACAGAAAATGATGGAACTTCAATAGCAAATCTGATATACATAAAAGGGTAATCTTTTTAGTCATTGATCAATTCAAAAACTAATTTGTATAGTTATATGCTATGCTATGCTATGCTCCACGCTGTTTGTTTTAGTGGAAATGTTTTTGACATTTTCTACATTTGGTATGATTGGAAAAAAAAAGTTTTTTTGTTGTTAATAAAAATTAAGTTAATTTGGATATAAAATATTTTTCAGCCCATTTTTCACCCTAAAGGTGAAAATCAAATTATTATTATTTTTTTAAATAAAAATAAAATCTTACAAATGTAACCACTAAATAAGAAAAGCCAAACAAATTGTAAATGTAAACAATTAATTAAAATTTTAGTTATGGAGATGCGATTAGACTTTGAAAATATTTTCACTTATTTATTTTATTTATTTATTTTGACGTTTAATATGACGATTTATTTATTTATTTATTTGTAATCAATAAAAAATAAAGGATGAATTACACAAACGGTTCCTAAATTTGGGATTTGTGTCATTTTGGTCATTGATTTTTCAATTATAACACATTTAATCATGAATTTTGAATCTTATTTCAAATAAAGACAATTGATGATACCATTGGATTTTTCAAGGGCAAAAATGTCAATTTGATAAAATATAAACTAATTTGACAAAAATAAATGACAAAAAATATTTTTGAATTTTTAAAAATTATTTCTACCCATTAAAGATAAAATTATATAAAATTGATAAATCTTTTAGACATTTATTTATTTATTTATCTACCAAATTAATTTTTATTATGTGTTTAAATGATAATCATGTAATAAGTGGTTGTTTTTAGTTTCATTAAATTAGTTTTTATTTATCCAAAAATCAAATATGACAACTTTGATATCATTATTAAACCAATCCATTAGATCAAAAAAATCCAAAACTAAAAATATTTCATATATTAAAATATTAATTACACATTAAAAGTTTAACAACTACCCATTATCCAAACATACAATAAAAATTAATTTGGTAAAATAAATAAATAAATAAAAGTTTAAAAGATTTATCAATTTTACATAATTTTATCTTTGGTAAGTAGAAATAATTTTTAAAAATTTAAAAATATTTTTTGATATTTATTTTTATCAAATTAGTTTATATTTATCAAATTAATGATTTTGCCCTTGAAATTAAGTAATGGTATCTTCAATTGTCCTTATTTGAAAACAAGATTTAAAATTGAGAGTCAAATATGTCACAATTGAAAAATTAGGAACCAAAGTAACATGAATCCCAAACTATATGGACTATTAGTATAATTTGTCCAAAAATATATTTATTTGGGTAAAAAATAATTTTCACTTTTAAAAATCAAAAAACATATTGTCAAATGTAAGCAATTAATTAAAATTTTAGTTATAGAGATTCGATTAGACTTTGAAAATATTTTCACTTATATGTTCTGTTTATTACGGTTTTTGTATTTTCTAACATTTAATACTATAATTTTTTTTTTCTAGTCAATAAAAAATATATTTATTTTGATAAAAAATAATTCTCACGTTTAAAAAATAAAAAACATATCCTAAACTAAAATTTTACCAATATTATTACCACACGATCGTCACCTCCTCCAATGTCTCATCACCACTATTAGTATTTAAGTTTAAAAAATGCAACAAAATACAGAAAATTTATTTTTTTGTAAAAAATATTTTCCCTTGAAAAAAAAAAGGAGCCATTTGGAATTTTTGGATCCAGTGTGAGAAAGGTTACCTAATTTTTTATTCAAAAGTCAAGAATTAACTTTAACATTTTGAATCAATAGTCTCTCTTATATATAGCTATCATGTGTCCTGTTATATTGATGATTAATTGAAATGAAATAAAGCATTTTTGTTTTATCGCTGTTACTTAAGATTTTCTTAGGTGGATCTCTCTTAGTCCTTATAATTATGAATGAATTAGGCTAATTGGTGCCCATTAACCTAACTCTTTGAATTTGAATTCAATTTGTCATGTTTTTAGTTTCATGTTCAATCAAAGCTCAAATTTTGGGGAAAACCATTCAATATGTCATGTTTTTCTTTTCCTTACATTTAATCAAAGTCTCACATTTTCTAAGACTCCATTTGATTAGAAAGAAAATTTGATAGAAAGTGGAAGTGAAAGCGAAAGAAAATGAAGTGAAATAGAAAAAAAAAAAAAAAAAATTGTGCAAATATTTGATTAATTTGAACATTTTATAAGAAAAAGATAGAAAAATTTAAAAGTTTAATTATAAATAACTCACACATTTAATTTTTCTTATATTGTTTTTTGAAAAAAATTAAAAATAAGTTACAATGCTAATATATGTTATATAAGAAAATTAATTTAATTCTACTTTTCACTACTTTCAAATTAAACAAACTCATAAAAATTATTATTTTTTCTTTTTCCTTCATTTTCTATCTATTTTATCCTAAACCTAAGAAAATTATTTTGGGGCAAACTTTACTTTACCTCCTATAGTTTATCTTTTATCTCATGACGTTCGAATATCACCACATAGCTCCTTTGTGATTGATGGAGTAAAGTGCATAGTTACCTTTTCCATCTATTCTAACAAGCTGTGTAGTACAAGCGAGTAATGTGCAATTGGGCATGAAAAGATAATTTTTCATTCGAATTAAATGACTAAAATGCCCTCATCTTCATCACTAATTTTCAAAGCAGCCTTTCCTCTTTATTTTTCAAGACCCAGATTTGAAAACCTTTACCCAGAAGGGGGGAAAAAAAAGAGTAAAATTACAAACTCGAGATTTAAATCGAACAGATTTGTTAAATCCTTTCTGCCAATATTCCTGTGTCAAACAATTACCTGAAATGAAAAGATGATTTTTTTTTTTTAAAATAAAGTTTTTCAAGTGGTAGCCTCCTCCGTCAGAGAGATTGTATGAAAGGGTTCAAGAAAGTAGTTAGAAAATTCAAAAATCTTCGAAAATCCTTGAAGAACAGTTTCGAATTCTCTAGAAGATGTTGAGAGACTTAGATTCTTTAATAGTCTCAACTTAAGAACACAAAAGTAAAGGAGATGATGGAGATAAGAGATTGGGTGAAGAAGAAGGCAAAGTGGCTAGAGAGAGAATAATGGCAAGGCTCTCCCATGGATCTCCCACTTTTACTCTCAAGGTTGATAATGGAGAAGGGAAATTAGTTCTTTCCCAAGAGTTAAATCTCCAAAATCCATCCCTTGTAAAGCTATGGGTGGGTGCTATTTATAAGCACCTCATGATGTAGGATGGAGCCCATGTGCAAGGCACATGGGGAATATTCTCTCTAACCACCTTGTCCGATGAGGTGACCTCTCCGAGGATGAGAAAAATCCCGAAGAGGAGATCAACCCCTCGGCGAATCCTTTTTCTTAGCCACACCTAACCAATGATCCCCAATTATCCCAAAGGGTCAGGGGTAGTCCCAGAGGACGTCCTACCATATAACGGTCAGGGGTAGTTCAAGAGAACGCTCTGCTGCAAATATTGCCGAGTCTCAGGGACCCCCTAGATCGTGCCACCTCGACCCAGGCACAGGCTAGTTTAATCGAAGAGTGAATTTATCTCCACTCACCATTCTCGAGATCGGGTCCTTTGTTCGGACTCCATTACGCCCATGGTTCTGGTATGTAGATCCCGGAAAGCTCTGAGTTCGCAAGTGTTCTGGGACTCATTAATGGAGCGGCTTCTAGATTGCATCTGAATCCGTTCAAAGCCAAGTGCTTCGGATCTCTAGATTCGTGGGTCCGAATCTTTTCGAGTCTGAGTGCCTCGGATCTCTAGGCTTGCTCAATACGCTTTCGAGTCCGAGTCCGAGTAAGTCTCTAAGTTCGTGGATCCGAACCCTTTCGAGGCTTAGAGCGATTCGGCCCGTTTGATGGCGATAAATTCGGGCCCACCAACCTTGGACTATTGGGCCTAAATAATTTAGTAGGCTCAAATTAGCTCCTCTTACATTTGCCCCTTGCGTGTATGAGAAATTGTAATTTTCTCGGACATGCATAGTTTCACCTTGTCAGCTACGCTTCACATTACATCTTCGGAAATATTTGGTCTTGATAGAATCTATGGATAAAGCTGAGGGCTCACTGCAGCTACGGATAAAATTGACAAGTAATATTAAAATAAATAAATATCTCTTTTTTTTTTTTTTTTGAACTACTGATTTGTTTTTACAACATCTAAAAACATAAAATAAATAAAGCACCCACACTTTTTTTTTATTTTATTTATATTATTAAAATGGTAAGGCTCAAACACTTTTTATGGGTTTAGAAATACAACAGGCCTCCTATATATATATTCAAAATATTTGAGAGAATATTCCATGCATCACACTTTTTTTTTTTTTTCTATTTAAAGAAAAGGATAGCAACCCTAATCAATAGCCCCTTACTTTTTCTTTGTTGCACAGCCATTTCGGCTCTCTCTTTCTACATAACAGAGAGACCAACCCAGCTCTCTTCTTCTTCAAGAAGCCTCTGCCGTTTGCATACCAATCTTCGTCATAGCTTCAAGCAACGCCGTTGACCTAGTTCTCTTCTTCTTCAATCGGAACTCCGCAACTGCTAAATCAAAGGCTACCGCCGGTTGCTTGCAAGGCCCACCCAGCTTGCTGCCTCTCCAAATGCCGCCATCGTCGTTGTCGAAGATGAGCCACGGTTGCTGCTTGTTATAAACGTTGTGACCCAGGCTGTAGATGCTGCTATAGATGGCGCTGTGGTAGACGGTGCTGCTACAGATACTGTCACGCCGTGAGCCAACCATGACCAACCAGAAACCATCCTCTCTACTGCAACTTTACTGCCGACCTCGGTTGTCCAGCGCCACCCACATCCGTCGCTACTTCTGGCCTTAATTGTCCAGAACTGACCACACACACCGCCCACTCAACGTGGCATGTGTGGTCTCACCAAGCACTATCTATCTGGTTGTCGGTGTTCTGTCTTAGCTTAACAACATTTATTGGAGCTCTGAACTCACAAATTTCAGCCCTGCTTTCATAACTCATCATTTTTTTTTATTTTGTTCTGTGCTTCATCTTCCTTACCTCACTACCGAAGAAATTTTATTTTATTTTATTTTTTTTCAATTTGCACGTTGTGCAGCTCCAAGCCCCGCCGTTATCGGTTTTTCATCTTGGCTTAATGACGCAGCTTCTGAGCTTTGGATACACCAGATCTCAGTCCTGCTCCGCTGGCGACCACCTCCACCAGTTCCAGTCACAACTGAGTAATGCTGACTAGCTTCCCTAGCATTGTGCAACACTCCGTTAGCCTACGCGAGAGCCAGATGTGGATCTGCCCTGTGCGTGCGACCAGCCAGCTTGCGTAGCCTGCGCGCCTTATGTCCGTCAACTGCAACCTTACCACTACTTCCAGCCGTGACTAACCAATGCCGACCGCGTCGCCTACTCAACGCGGCGTCGGTTTGCCAAATGGTTTCACCGATTTGGGGCCTGCCTTCTGTTTCCACCACCCATTGCTTGTGGCCGCCATTCTCGACTTACACTGTTTGTGATTGATAGCTCTGCTCCTCATTTTGTTGCCCCTAAATCTGTGAGTAAATACTTGTTGAAACCCATTTTTGAACTCCTCATTTTGATGGGTTTTGGTCTTGATTCAACAAACTTCATTCTCTTCATTGCTTTGGATTTGAGAGTATATGCTTGAAACCCTCTTTCTTTGGCTTTTTATAGGTTTTGCGAACAAATTTCTAGAACCCTTGAAACTTGACTCTCCATTTTTTATGGCTTTTAAGTTTATGCACTTGGACATGTAAACAATTTGGGTTTTGCTACCCTAATTGTGGGAAAATATATATATGAGTTTTTGGACTGAAGTTTGACTTCTTGACCTTGAGATAACCACCGCTCTTGATGAATCTTGTTTTGTAAGAAATTTTGGGTTATGAATCTTGACTTGGAAGAAACATTCTTGAAATTGGTATGACTGAGAAATATAATATCCAAATAAAAAATGTTTGAGATCTTGGGCCTGAAATTTGTTACTCAACTTACTCTGTTTATTTAGAGTCAGAGTCTTGTATAAACTGGGTCTTTAATATTGAATACTGTAATTTGAGAGAGAATGACCCACTTGAATCTTGTATGAGTTATTGATGTTGAGGAAGAACATGTAATCCACGTGAGTGTTGTTGCTAGCTTTGCTTGAATGGGACGAATAAAATAAATGTTGTTGTTGAATGATTGATTGTCGTGGCTCTGAGAATAGTGAAACCCGATATTGAGCTTTATATACTTGATAAATGAATTCCCGATATCCAAATTCGGTGAATATTTCGCTTGGAAGAATAAACTGATGTAATAGAGAATAAGACCATATATTGTTGTGTATTGATCTTGTGGATACTCGAGGAAATAAAATGTTGATGCTGAAATTTTGTTTGAACATTGTTGCTTTATGTTAGCTTGAGAGGAACCGGCCCGGGGAGACAACACCTTGATTGTTGCATTTTCATGAACTTGCTCGGAGGAGTAGAATTATTGTAACATAAGTTGCTCATTACTATTGTTGATGTCGCCTCTATTTCGATAACAATCAGAATCTGAACTCGATATTGTTTATCTCGTTTGTTGACTTTACTATTTTAGGCAAATGAATTCTTGTAAAAAACTCCATGACCTCGGTGCCTTCAGAACCCGCACTAATGAGAGTAAGGGCTGTTCCTCGGAAGTCCGAATGGAAGCAAGACTGTCTCTTGGGAGTCCGAAAGTAGCACACACCCTACTTCGGCAAGAAAGATCCCTCTGGAAGGCAACTGAGTCTACCAAGCTTGCACTAACAAAAGTAAAGATTGTTTCTCGTAAGTCCGAGCGGGAGCAAGGCTCTCTCTCAAGAGTTTGAATGAGAGCAAAACTGTCCCTTAGGAGTTCGAAAGTAGCATACACCCTACTTTGGCAAGAAAGATCCCTCTGGAAGACAACTGAGTCTACCAAGCTGGCACCAATAGAAGTAAAGATTGTCTCTCAGAAGTCCGAGCAGAAGTAAAGGCATCCTCGAAGTTCGAAGGAAACAAAGGCATCCTCTAAGTCCGAGTGGATGCGTACTTCTACTTCGGCAGCTAATGGAAGCAAATGTTATCCCTCAGGAGTTCGAGCAAGAGTTCGCTCTTCTTTGACAAGGAAGATTCTCGAAGCTTGTACTGATGAAGTAAAGGCTATTCTTCGGAAGTTCGAGTGGGAGCACACACTCTACTTCAACAAGAAAGACTCTTGAAGCTTGCATTAATAGAAGCAATGATTACTCTTCGGAGGTCCGAGTAAGAACACACATTCTGCTTCAATTGAGAAAGACCCTCGAAGCTTGCTCTGATGGAAGTAAGGGATGTTCTTCGGAAGTCCGAGTGGGAGCACACATTCTACTTCAACAAGAAAGATCCTTTACACTCTTTGAAAGTCTGAGTAGAAGAACACACTCTGCTTCAATAGGAAAGATCCTTGAGGCTTGTACTGATAGAAGTGAGGTCTGTTCTTCGAAAGTCTAAGTGGGAGCACACACTCTACTTCAACAAGAAATATCCTCGAAGCTCGCACTGATGGAAGCGAGGTCTGTTCTTCGAAAGTCTGAGTGGGTGCAACACTCTACTTTAGCAAGAAAGGCCCTCAAAGCTTGCATTGAAGGAAGCAATGGCTGTTCTTTGGAGGTCCGAGTGGGAGCACACACTATTTTGGCAACTAATGAAAGCAAAGGTTGTCCCTCTCTGAGTGGAAGTACACTTCTACTGCGTCAAGCAAAGTCCCTTTAGGTTGGTAACCGAGTCTACTATTCCTCTTTCTTCTTCGAGGGGCAACAAAAATTAAAAATTCTTCTGTAGAATGTTGACATTTGCCCCTAGAGTTGCAAGGTCATTTGAAAAGCTTTCACCAGTTGCTTGGGCTGTAGCCGTCATACACCATCATAGCCACGTCTTCTAAGATATCCTGGTGCCCTTGTTCTTTGAACTCTAGCTCATCTGCTTCGACTTTCTTTCTAAAGATCTTCTTAAGTGTCCGGCACTTTTCTGTAGGATGTCCTAGTGATCGGTGGAAAACACAATAATTAGGACCCTCGCGATCTTTCTTCGGCAAAAGCTCTTCGATACGAGGCAACTTCAGTTCTCCGTTTGCCACTCATTCTTTAACTAAGGCCTTCACTTCCTTAACATTACACGGAAAAGGAGTGTCATCTTCGTAGTATTTCCTCTTTTGACCTCTGAATTCCTCCCCCTGCGACTTTCAGGTAGAAGACGCGGAAGCCGCAGTGACAGAAGATCCTCAGGATGACTTGAAGTTGGTTTTATAATTAGTCTCGAACCCGATCTCCTGAGATTGAGGTATGTTGATGTTCCAAGATGCTTCAATTAGTGCCGAGAAGGTGGGTAGCTTGTGATTAACTAGAAGGATCTTGTATCCGTACAATGCCCCTTCAACACAGATTTGGACCAAGTAGCTTTCCTCCACAGCCTCATGACAATCTACGGCTTTGTCTTGAAACCTCTTCACATATTCGAGAATGTCTTCAGTCTCTCGTTGCTTTTCTTTACACAATGTAAGTGTGGTCACCTTCTCTGCCACTTGAAAGAACTTAGAGTGGAATTTGTTGACTATTTCCTCCCAACTTCGGACAGAGTTTGGAGCCAAATTAACATACCAACTGTATGCTCGATCAGTGAGGGACTTAGAGAATTCTCTCAGCCGGAGGACGTGGTTTGGACCATGAATACCCAGAGTCTCAATGAATCGCACAACATGTTCTCGAGCGTTTCTTTATTTGCCATCGAATTTAATGAACTTCAGCATTGTGTACCCCTCAGGGTATGGATAACTCAGCACCTCAATAGGGTAAGGCGGCTTGACATCCGGATCAGGTAAAGAGGGTAAAATCCTCTTGCTTCGTTCAAGATCGAACATGGCTTGCACATCAGCGAGAGTGAGAAACTGTTGAGGAAGAGAGTTTGATGGTGGTATTCCCGGAACTTGGCTTATGGACCTGAAGACTGAGCTAGGGGCGACTTGGCCATTTTGTTGCTGCGAATTCATCATTGGTGAGGACATTTGACGATACTGGCCATCAGTGCCTATAGACAAGCCAGTTGGTGATGAGACATTGAATTGAGGCTCGTAAAGTCCACCGCACAGCGCCGCTATACCGGGTTGTGCTTGCAAATTTGTTGTTGGTACCAAAGGAGGCCCGCTTGGTGCTTGAGTAACATTCACTGGTGGCGTAACAAGATTAGGTACGGGCAGAGCTCCCTTTTGCGCCATCATGCCCCTTGTATTTTCCTGGACACCAACAGTCGCCGGAGCCCCATTTATTACACCAGAACCTCCCCTAGTCACCATTGGATCTTGGCTTGGCACGCCATGGAGCCCGGGCGTAGGCAAACTACTGCCGCCTACTGCGGTTTGAGCATGTGTTACTGTGGCCGTGTTGCCATGAGCCATGGACTGACTAGTGCCTACTTCTTCTTGGATTTGATTTTGCGTTCTGGCAGGAATGACTCCACCACTAGCTTGATTTCCATTTGGTGTAGGCAAACTACTGCCGCTTATTGCGGGCATAGGCAAACTACTGCCGCCTACTGCGGTTTGAGCATGTGTTACTGTGGTCGTATTGCCATGAGCCATGGGCTGATTGGTGTCTACTTCTCCTTGGATTTGATTTTGCGTTCCGGCGGGAATGACTCCACCACCAGCTTGATTTCCGTTTAGTGTAGGCAAACTACTGCCGCCTACTGCGGGCATAGGCAAACTACTGCTGCCTACTGCGGTTTGAGCATGTGTTACTGTGGCCGTGTTGCCATGAGCCATGGGCTGAATGGTGCCTACTTCTCCTTGGATTTGATTTTGCGTTCCGGCGGGAATGACTCCACCACTAGCTTGATTTCTGTTTGGTATCGGTGCAAAATTAGAACTCATCACCAACATAGTGTGAGTGAGATTCTGAAGAGTGGTAAGAATCTCTTGCTGAGTATTTTGAAGTCCTTGAATGGCTTCAAGCAAAAGTGGTTGATCTGGAGCCATGGTCCTGTCATCACCACCATTAGAGGATCCTTGTTGGTGAACTTCATCTTCTTCCACCATCCTTGTTGGAGTTGTGTGGATTCCAGATCTCGTTGAGACCATTAACCAATCCCTCTCCCCAGTGAAGTCGCCAAATGTATGAAAGGGTTCGAGAAAGTAGTTAGAAAATTCGAAGATCTTCGAAGATCCTTGAAGAACAGCTTCGAATTCTCTAGAAGATGTTGAGAGACTTAGATTCTTCAATAGTCTCAACTTAAGAACACAAAAGTAAAGGAGATGATGGAGATAAGAGATTGGGTGAAGAAGAAGGCAAAGTGGCTAGAGAGAGAATAATGGCAAGGCTCTCCCATGGATCTCCCATTTTCACTCTCAAGGTTGATAATGGAGAAGGGAAATTAGTTCTTTTCCAAGAGTTAAATCTCCAAAATCCATCCCTTGTAAAGCTATGGGTGGGTGCTATTTATAGGCACCTCATGATGTAGGATGGAGCCCATGTGCAAGGCACATGGGAAATATTCTCTCTAACCACCTTGTCCGAGGAGGTGACCTCTCCGAGGATGAGAAAAACCCCGAAGAGGAGATCAATCTCTCGGCGAACCCTTCTTCTTAGCCACACCTAACCAATGATCCCCAATCATCCCAAAGGGTCAGGGGTAGTCCCAGAGGACGTCCTGCCGCATAAGGGTCAGGGGTAGTCCAAGAGAACGCTCTGCCGCAAATATTGCTGAGTCTCAAGAACCTCCTAGATCATGCCACCTCGACTCGAGTATAGGCTAGTTTAACTGAAGAGTGAATTTATCTCCACTCACCGTCCTCGGGATCGGGTCCTTTGTTCGAACTCCATTACGCCCATGGTTTTGGTACGTAGATCCTGGAAAGCTTCGAGTCCGCAAGTGTTCTGGGACTCATTAATGGAGCGGCTTCTAGATTGCGTCTAAATCCGTTCAAAGCCAAGTGCTTCGGATCTCTAGATTCGTGGGTCCGAATCCTTTCGAGTCCGAGTGCCTCGGATCTCTAGGCTTACTCAATACCCTTTCGAGTCCGAGTCCGAGTAAGTCTCTAAGTTCATGGATCCGAACCCTTTCGAGGCTTAGAGCGATTCGGCCCGTTTGATGGCGATAAATTCGGGCCCACCAACCTTGGACGATTGGGCCTAAATAATTTAGTGGGCTCAAATTAGCTCCTCTTACAGAGATGAACAAAGCAAACAAAACGAAGAGAAAAATAGCTCCTTCAATGTTTTAATTTCAGCATAAACATTTTTATGTCTGAAAAGAAATCGATCAATTTAGAAAAATGACTGTATGAAGAAGAACACAAGTTTAAGATGCGTTTACCATAGATCGAAATCTCAGATCCAGAGCTAGCACATCCCAGATCCAAATCCCAAAAATTAAACAATATAAAAAAAAATCCCAACAACGATTCCACCAAGTTAGAAGTCCAAATGCAAGACACAAAGCCTCATTACATTACAACCATATGAGAGAGAGAGAGAGAGAGAGAGAGAGAGAGAGTAGTGGTGAAGACGACCTTGTATTTCTGGTGCCAACACGGTGATTCAGTGCTATAGCGGTCCCGGGTTTACCCTTTGTTGTATAGTGGTCCGGACATGTGTCCGTGGATGTTGGTAATTGAGTATTGTCTTATTTACGTCCTTTCTTGCTTTGTTTTTGAGTTACAGGATGTGTTGGGCAGGTTTGTCACAGGTTGGTTAAGTTTAAGAACCAAGTCTAGTTGCCGAGTTTTAAGCGGTCGCTCGGCGGACATGTTTACGCTTCAGCGGATGGGTTGTTGTTGCTTATGCGCCGGCGGAGGTTTTGGCGCCGGCGGAGAATGCACCTTTCGAGATTTCGTGCACTGTAAAACTTCGCAAGTGTGGTTTATGCGCCGAGCGGGTCTTTGTCTTCAGCGTCTGATGTATTTTTGGTGAGAGATCCGGGAGAGACTGCGCTTCAGCGGCTGGGATCTACGCCGAGCGGACGAACTTTGTGTCAGTGTCTTGGAGCTCGAGCGGACAATGTTGCGCCAGCGGGACTGTTTATGTGTCTTTACGCCGGCGGAGTGTCTTACGCTCGAGCGGACCTGTCGTATAACTGAGTGGGACTGGGCATTTTAAATCACTTTTTGACTTATCTTCTTTCTCCTACTTTACCAAAACGCCATTTTCAGAGCTTCTCACTCAAAAACCATAACTTCTCTCTAAGTATTGATCTAGCTAGAGTGTGTTGTTCACCTTTTGTCTTCACAAAAAGGGTGTTGATCGTCGAGGGCATCATTTTGATCCGAATAGTTTGGTGTTTGGAGCATTTTGGTTTTGGGTCCTTCTCCTTTGGAGCTCATCTTTTGAGGTAGGGATATCCTACTCCTCTTTATGAGTCTTGTCTTTAAATTTTAGCATTTTGACATGTTGGTAGTTGTTGTGAAATTTTGGGAAACTTTGGGCCATTGTGTAATTTTATAAAAGTTTGGGGTTTTGTCTATAATAAACCTAGAAGCATGTTTGGTATAGAAACATGGAATTAATGTTGAAACATTAGTGAAATTGGAACCTAAGGGTTGTTATGTTATGAATTATAACGATGGATAGAATACATTGATTTCATGTATTGTTATGTGATGTGTATAATTGTTGTTTATATACATTGTGTTGTGTTGGAGGAGATAGGGGATGTACTCATGGTTTAGGGAAGATAGGGATGGACCTCTAAACCGGATGTTATTGGGAGGAGATAGGGGATGAACTCCGTAGATAGAGCATGTATGCTTATCTAGAAATGTATTGACAGGCGTATATGCTTGTCTTTGGAAGTATGAATATGACTTATGTTTATATTTGTTGAAGTGAAATGTGTTGGCATGTGTGCTTGTCTCATGTGAGATGTTTGAGCCAAGGTTATGATATGGCAAGTGAAAAGGAAATATAGACTTAAATGTCTTGGAATTGTATTATGTTATGAAAGAATGTAAAGGAGTTGGCCATCTATCAACTGTTAGTCTTTTAGTCATTATTCATAACTGGTTTAGTATTTTTCTCTTGCCGTGGCTCACCCTATATGGGAACATCATTTTCAGGTACAGGTAGTATGCCACCTCCAAGGACTTAGCTTGGAAGGCTAGTGGCGGACGGACTTTTTGGTTGTCTTTCCTTTTGTAACATTACATGTAAATTCAAGCCAAGGGCTTAATGTGTAAATGAGTTAGCACTCTACTTTCTTGTAACCAAGTGTTAACTTGGAAAGCTGTAAGCCCTTAGGGCATTTGCTTTTGTTGTTAACATGTAATACTATTTGTAATAGAACTCTGTTGAATGGAAGGACATGGATCTTTTATATATCATGGCACGTCAATATTGTTGGGTTTAATGTCATTATTTTGAGGGCGTGACAGTGCCGTCGCAGCTTCGTCGTCGGCGGTGGTGGTGGTCAGATCGGTAGATCGGCGGTGATGGAGGTCACAAACAGCGGTGACGAACAACAGCGATCGCAGATAATAATGAAGAATCAGTGTCTGAATTCGAATAGATGATGATGAAGAAACAGTGTCCGAATTCACAAATTTGTATGTAATATTTGTGTGTTAATTTAGGGTTGGTTTGGGAAGTGGATTGACTTTTTGGCTTTTTTGACTATTTTAGCCGAGGTTAAAAAGCTTGGTTTGGGAATGATTTTTTTGGCTTTTTTTGTGAGAGAAGAGTGTAATGATTATGGGTTGGATATGATGTTTTGTTTGTTGTGGCTAAAATAGCCTATTTTATCTTTTGTGGTTAAAATAGCCAAAAAAATCCACAAAACCATTTCCCAAACGGTGCCTTAATTGGTTTGTTTGATTGATGAATTGATTAATTAATTGGTTTGCTTCAAATTACACCACTGCACATATTTATATATATATATACACATATATATTGGCAGAAATAATTCCGCAATTTATTGTGTAATACTCACTAAATTCCAACTAAAAAAAAAGGTGAATAATTGGTTTCAACTTTAAATTTGAAGGCAAATTGAACGTTAATTAATTTTTGATAAAAATTATGTTGTTTAAATTAATTTGTTAAATCAAAACCCTAATTTCAAAGATTGAAACCCTAAGTTCTCTCTCTTACTCTTCTTAAATGCACAATTGTTAAATGAGAAATGCTAAACAAAGGTTATATATACAAGGGCAAAAATAGTCTTTTTACTTCTGATGTTAACGGTGTTAACTGTGCACGTTAGTCCATCAACCACAAGGAGGTTATGTGGAAGGAGGTTATGTGGTGATATTCGAATGTCAAGAAAGTAATCCGCACATGGCATAAATCATAGGGGTAAAGTGAAGTTTGTTTATTATTTTGATCAAGCAGGTAAAGCAACCACAACTAGAGACATTTTATCTACATTTTTTTTAAAAATATAAGGTGTGACCCAATTAAAAGTGAGAATTATTTCTTTATATCCAAATGTCTCTATTTAATTGTGTTTTTTGTTTTTCTTATTGTGTTTATTTTCGGAAAAAAACACAACTTATTTGATGAACTATTTTGTAAGGAAAAAAAATCATTCATTAAATATTATATGTAGAATAATTTTTTATCAATATTTTTTTTTATACTACTAATGCAAATAATAAGTTTCACACATATTTATTAATGCGAGTCCACTATCCTTACATATAAACACATCATATTAAAAAAAATAATTAATTACAATAACCATCCCTTAAGGTTCGAAGAAAATATAACAAGTCTCACAATTTTAATATAATTATTCAAGTGACCAAAATTAGTGTCGATGGTTTGAAAAGAAATAAATAAGAAATACATTTCATCAATATAAAAGATATGTCGCAACTTCATGTTTTTTTTTAAATCTATGTAATTAACCAATTATGGACGAAAAGGGAGCTGAATATTGTATAAATTAAAACATTAAGAAATACATTTCATCAATATAAGCACTTTTTTTTTGAGGTTCTAATCTAGCAATATCTTTTGCAATACTAGTTTCTAAAACTTACCTCCATTGTTATCCTCTCTGAACTTCAAACAATCCAAGCAAACAAGTGCTCTTCGGTCCCTCAGTTTCCTACTTCGATCAAGCTATCCGGTGCCAAAATCATTGACAGAAAGCCAGAGTGAGGATGCTAAAGCTCAATATGTTTAACTTTTTCAATTCATATCTTGGTTGGCATAAAAATGGAGAATGCTTCTAACTTTTGTGCGAAAAATAATCATTCTCACCAGTCCGCAGTCATTCCATCTTGACTTGTAACAGTCCTAAGGGAAACAACATGAGAATGTGTTGTTTGATCTCCTTGAACTCGAATAGATGGCAAAAACACCGCAAAAGCTTGCCATATAAAATCATAAATGCCAACATCCTTGATTGACTGAATAAAGATCTCATCCACCTGGAAAATATCAAAAAGAAAATAGAGTACTCATTAAGAATACAAAAGGATGAACCAAGATAGCAAAGAGTCATATTCCATGCACAAAAATTCCATCCACCTGGCGGAGGATTTCCAAGGCATTTCCTTTAGTGACATCACCCAAAACTCGTACTGCAAGGCCGGGCCAAGTGAAAGGGCGACATTTAAGAAATTCCATAGGAACATCCAAGATCCTCCCCATTTCACAAACCTTTGAGAGAAAAAACAAAATAAAAAAGGAATCAACACAACAGTGAATCATAGAAAACTATATATAAAGTTTGCAAAGAAATGTAAGCAAAAACATTATCCTTAAATAAGAGTTTAAGTGGTTCAATGAGCTTCAATTTCATGTCATTTGGAAGCCTCCAACATTGTGATGGCTCTTGATTGTGTGGGAGTATGTTCTTCCACTTCCAGGGGTCGGGCAAGATTCAATCACATCTGGACATAAAGTTCTTTGGACCAAGTAAGCAGGTTTTCTTCCTAATTTATGCTCCAAATCTTGAGCAAAAGCATCAAAGATGCAGATGAACTTCTTTCCAATAATTTTCCTTTTCATCTCTGGATCTACCACACCTTTCAGCTTAGTAAGAAATTGCTCTGTGCATCAACACAAGTAATGGGTAACTGAAGGTCCTGCTCAAAAGTTTCCATCATGTGCTCTCTTTCTTTGTACCTAGGGAAAATAAAGACTACAACCAGAATTCAAATGACAGAAACACAATTATGCTAAGGAAGTCTCAAACATGCATTAATATTTGACGAAGCACTATCCTTTTCATTACAAAAAAAAATCGTATTTTTCGAGATATTAATAAAAAAAATCTAGCTTTCTAGGTCTTGCAATAGGGAAGTGGTTCCACTCTTACCTCAATAAACGATTGTCTACAAAAACGCAATGAAGCCCATCTCCAATTGCCTTATGAACAAGGGAGGCTGCAACTGTGGAATCTACACTCCCAGATAATACACAAATCACATGATCTTCAGGCCCGACCATGCCTTTGATAACTTCGATCTCTTCATTGAGTACATCTTCCATCTTTCAGCCTGCGGTTACTCCACAAACATCAAAGAGGAAATACCGTAGTGTTTCCATCCTTTCAGGTGAATGTGTCACCTAAACAAAATGGTTTTGGTATGGAAGTGTAGATATCAATACTAATATGCAATAGCCATCAAACACACTATAACAAACACCACATACTTGTGCATACTGTAGACGTCCCCGAACGCATCCTGGGGAAAGGAGTGCAAGTCCCCCCCGTTCTGGTTCGATATTGGGTCACTACAGTTCAAAGGACTCAAATGTCACGGTTCTTAATCTTGAACCAAAGAGTCCAAATCCGACAAATCGTTTTGAAAATAGATTTTTTTGAAAGAAGTGCCAAACATGGACTGCTTTGCCAGATACAGAGTCGCCACCTAAATGTTTTTTTTTTAATGGGAAATTTAGTAAACCCTGACTCGGTGCCAAAGGCCACGTGTTCGTCATCACCAAAGTTGCCTCGGCTCGGGAACTTGGGTACGATTGGGGAAGGTCACTTCGTGAGCACCCCCGCTCGCCCGGTCAAAGACCGGCCTCTACTAACCATGATATCTTATTTTGAAAACATTGTGAGTTCTTATTCCGGTTATTAGCCTAGGTTTACTATGTGATGCGCACAACATACAAGTATAGACTGAATCGCCTTAATTTGAACAAAACATTTCATGTTTGTTTGTTTGAAAATGGTTTGCTACCCGCAGGTAGGCTTAAGATGCAGATTTTGCCACCCTCAGGTGGGCTTAAAAGAACAATGGTTTTGCCACTGTCTAGTGGGCTTAAAAAACAAATATTTGATGAATTGTCCCAATTCAAGTAACTCAACCTCCACCCACAGGCATTCAAGGCAGTTATATCACATAAGCACATAGCCTCATGGTAAGCATGCTATTCATGGCAGTCACTCACACGCATGCAAGGATGCTAAAGCATAAAAAAAACTCACCGAGTACTCCAAGCCAAAACAGAAGCTCATTAGAAATCATGCATGATCCTAAATATATAGAAATGCCTAATGCAACACATGCAAAGATGAAACTATAGCAGACTCGGCTATTCTAAACATGGCATATGGAATGCTACAACTAACACGTATTCAATTTGGAATTTAAATACAAATGCAGTTTGTATGATGCGCTGAGCCCGGTGTGTGCAAAATAGATGAATGATGCAAACATGCTGTCATACTGTTATGCTAATTGGAACATGCCCTATATCTAACCATCATAAGCGGGTAAATAAAAGGGAAGAAAGACATGGGGTTGGAAAACATACACCACACTCACCCACACTTATTACAATTATGCCCTCACGCAGAGGGTCTGAATAAATAATAATACAGTTCCAAATGAAAGAATAATACAGTCCAAATATACAGTCCGAATAATATACAAATTCCTAATTAATTAACAAATTAACTAAGAAAAACTGTAAACTGGCATGCAAGCCAGGGACTGCCTTGACTCCACTCCGGATAATGAAATGATGCATGTTTGGGCTGCTTTGCGCGGAAATCCACTGGGATGCCCCAATTAGCCTCTATTTGCAATATTCCTCGAAATGCATGCCAGACTCCGAAAAGTTACTGATTCTTCATTTTGCTGCAACAGAGAACAGGAAAGGGGCATAGCAATGTATTTCACAAATATATGCATGCCTCAATCCTCGTGCCACCAATGACGCATATCGATGCATGATAGCCGAGGAGCCGAATTGCACAACTCAATATAGGAAGAATGCATATGAATGCTACAACAAAACCTAACTCCATCATGGATAATCCAGAGTGTCGGTGACTTGGGAATTGAGACACGTTCCGTCACTCGGAGTACGGAACGTACCTCGTTTCGCGTGCCTGAGCTAACTCCTATCCCGAACATGATGCAATATGCATGACATGCATGAAATGTAGTTAATATGCAACCCTAACATATACAATGTCATAGAATGGCATACACGCTGCATGAGGTAATACACAACCGGGCATACACAATGCTATGGATGAAATGGCATACGCAATGCAATAATGGGCTTACACCAACATGAGAGAGCCTCAGCCACACTCACATAGGAGGCCATCAGATGAAAACAAGATACCGCGAAGTGCGTGCCCGCGGGCACACAAACCGAGAATGGACCCTCGGGCACTGAAATGCCACCCTAATGAGGCATGGCAAAGACATAGAATATGATATGCAAACATGCAAAAATAAGTGGCAAAATGAGGGGTAAAACATCCCCGAAATGAGGCGAAATAATACCTGATGCATGAAATGATCCCGAAATGCGAAGATAAGTGCACGAAATGGCTTACAGCTATACAATATGTGCATAATTGATACATGACATGAAAAATCAGAAGCAAGGAAGCCCAAAAACTCACATTTTTACAGTACAAAACATGGCCAAACAGCAATCACAAGTAGGGCTAAAATGGCATACAAAAATAGCTCCGCAAGGGAAGCAATGAAGCAAGTGATAGATACAAAGCCCAAATGGAAAAATACCCTTCTACAAAACTGAAGAGGGACTAAAAATATAAACATTTACAGTAGATGACAAGCCTCAAATCAGTATGAAAACATGCTCAAAATGCAATGCAAGAAATAGGCCAACAAGAGGCTATAACATGAGGTATACAAATAATTCACCAAACAGCCAAAGACCCTTAATGAGATATGTCCAGGGGGTCAAAATATGGCCATTTTCAGTTCTGATGATGGCTGAAAACAGAATCTAGATAAGCCTAAAAAGGCATGCAAAAATGGGGGCCAAAGAAGGGTATAATGGTAAGTGCCACATGGAGGCTCCCAACAGTATTGAGCCCTTCTACAATGTTGTAGAGGGGCTCAAAATAAGCCATCTCACAGTTTATATCATGATCAAAAACAGATCAAAAATAGGCTAGAAATATCATGCAAGATTATGGTATTTAAGAGGGTATTGAAGCAAGTACCAAATGGGGGGCTCAAACAGGGTTGAGCCCTTAAACAAACATGAAGAATGGATCAAAAAAATGACCCTTCCAGTTAGGGTCGGAGCCCAAAACAGCAAGAAAATAGGCTAAGAAATTGTGGCCAAAATGAGCTAAAAAAAGGGGGGAATGGACTTACCCTTGAAGCCCACACTTTTGCTTCCTCTTGGACCAACGAATTTTGCTTCTAAGCCTCTGAAAAACCCCTCCTTGGTTCTGGAATGGAGTAGTGATAGTGGTGCTTGGTGGTAGTGGAGAAATGAGGTTGGAACTTGAAGGAAATGAGAGAAATGGAGGGAGATATGTGTGTAAGGCTCTTAGGGAATTTTTTTGTCACCCTTCTTCAATGTTGGAGGCTGGTTATATGCACTCAAAAAGGGGAGAAAGAGGAGGAAACAAAAGGGAGGAAAATTCCTCCAAACTTCCCTAAAAAAATATCCCCCCGGATACAGAATCTGGGGGGAAACAAAGATCACATCTGAACTAAACAGGGTGTAAGAAGGAAGGCCGGCCAGCTTTTGGGGTTGCAGGTGGCCGGCTGGCCACCCCCCATGGCCGGCCGGCCAAGGGTCAGAAGGCTCAAGAAGATTTTCTGGCCGGCCACCAGAGAAAGGTGTCCTCCCAGGTCTCTTCATCACAACCCTGTGGTTCAAAATTGGTAACTCTAAAATAGGAGAGAGAATAGGCCACTTTTAGGAGGGGTTCAAAAGGTTCAATTTGAATTGCTGGCCGGCCATAGACTTTTAGGGTCCTCCCATGTGTGTACAACACAAATATGTGGTTTGGGGTTGAAGAAAATGGCCCTAGGGTGGTCAAAATTGGCTCGGAAGTGAGAAAAACGGGCGTCGGAGGGCGCCGGAGGAATATAACTGGTTGCTGAGACAATTGCTGGCCTCCCACCCTTCAGTGACCTTCCTGGTGATAAAACAGAGGTACCTGCCAAAAATGAACGAAAACCGATGCAAAACGAATGCTCAGGGGCCAAAACACGCAGTTCGAGGTCCCAAAAATAGGCTGTTAAGCACCGAAAGTGGCATTCGGCCACGAAGTGAGTCTTTCAGACCTCAGTGTCCCTCAAAAGGGAGTAAATAAGATGTATGCCAAAAATCGGAGGAATCGGAGATGGTTAGACGGTCCCGAACTGAGGCACATGGCCCGAAATCGGCTCAAAATGGGAATGGGAAAAATGGCCTACGGCCACGAAATGTAGCCCACGGCCACTGAGAGATGGTCTACGGGACCTCTCCCTCCCTTCAGGAAAAGAAACAGAGAAAATCGAGTCTGGTTCGCAAACCGAGACAAGGTACAGAAGAGGGTTCGGAAGTCCGGAAGCAGGGTTCATGGCCGTGACTCTGAGACTTCTGATCGAGCACAATATACAACATCACCGAGCGCTCAATCGGTGACGTCTGAGTCTTAAGGTCGGTCAAAAATAGGGTGTCTACAGTTGCCCCTCTTTGACAGAACTCGGAAGTTACAAGTGACGGAAGTGAATGTCAAAGCCCAGAGACGACCCATTTTTGATAAGGCCAAAGACTTAGACAATCATACAAGATGCACAGAGATACGTGCCTGCAGGCAGGGGGCAAAATGCAAAGCGATATGCACGGAGCCAGATGTAACTTAATGATCATGCAAGTGCAGCAAGCTGTAATGAAGTAAGTATTCGCAAATAGATGTAACAGTTTTAAGCAAGAATGCAAAGCAACAACTACATTTCATGCAGTTAGGAATGCGGAGAATTATTCAATTCTCGTCGCGTCTCACACGGAGAAGATACGATACTTGCGCGATTCGATGCAGTCGCTTTACCTCAAATGAACCGTACATACAATATCGTGCCTGCAAAAGAGAGAAATTCAACAAGAACAATATGCTAACAACAAATATTCAATGGGATTCCTGTGATTCCGAAAGTTTGACACACGCAGTGTCGGCGAGTGAATGCATCGTAATGCGAGAAGGGAACGTGCGTGACAACACATGTTCAAGCATAGAGGTATGGTATACCAAGAAAACATGCATGACGATGCAAAATGCTCACGAGAATGCAAGTCATGTGCACAACAATGCAAAACGAGCATAAATCAGGGTGCCCGTTTGCTGCGAAATAACGAGTAAAGAAACGCGCATTTCGGCAAAGGCGATTCGATCACAGCCTCTGGTTCACCTCCCAGAGAGGTTACAACATGCTCAAAAAGGATACACTCTGATTTTGATGAGTAATGATGAGACACATGTCAGAAATTGTAGCTGAAGTTCCGGCGGAGCAATTTCGCGCCAGAAAGTGCACTTTTCTTGAACTTTTTCAAGTCCCGAGAACTCCAATCTTCCTCAAAATTTGCAGAGAGCTAGGTGAGCATGTGGGAGACATGGCCGGCCAGCTATTTTCCCAAGGGGAGGCCACCGGCCAGTTTCCAAAAAGCAAATGGCCGGCCAGCCAGAAAAGGTGGTCGGCCGGCCACCTACCCAAAACAGTGGGCAATTTGGTCTTTTCACCTCATTTTCTTTATATTCTCTCATCCATTCACTTCGAGCTCACACCCACAGCTGCGAAAACTTCTCCTCTTGCTTTCCAAACCATTTTCTCCTTTAGATCTGCACTTTATATGCGCTTTTCAACCTCCCACGCAAGTTATTTTCGCAAAAACATTCGATTTTAAGCACTTTGGACCGATTAAATTTTGATTTCGGGGCTTCTTTTCTCATTTTCACCACTTGAGGTAAGTTTGTCTCAATATTTGGAAGATTTTCTCGGGAGTTGACTTTTGTTGACTTTTCCATTTCCCGAGAGTTGACTTTTGTTGACTTTTTCCAATTTTGGCTCATTTTTGCTCCTTTTGCAAATTTTTCGAAATGGCAGGTAATTTCCCTCATGGTGGAGGTCCTCCAGGTGCCGGGGATGATTTCGATATTATGACGCTACCCCCGAGGGTTCGACCATTTATTCTCGAGAGATACGCCTCGTCGGTGTACATTCTTCCGCGGGCCGTTTTTCGTCATTTTACTGACTTCACTGATCGAGCACCCGGAGATCTACTTCTGTGAGAGCCAGAGCATCACCTCTCCTACGAGGCACGAGAGGTATTTTACATCATTTTCTATATTTTTCATGCATTTCATACCTTTGCCATGCTTGAACACACAGTTTAGCTTATGACATAGTATTTTGCTTGCATCCTGAACATGTGGCTTAAACACTTGAACTTTTGAACACTAGGCTCATTTATTGATTATGAACGCATGGTACACACTAGTTAAGAATTGAACACACAGCTCAAACACTGATTTGTCGAACACACAGCCCGAATTTGAAGGTGAACACACGGCACACACTGACTAAGAGTAGAACACATGTCCCAAACTCTGATTTTCTGAACGCACAGTCCAGGTTGATGGTAAACACACGGCACACACTGATTGAGAGTAGAACACGCAGTCCCAAACTCTGATTTTCTAAACACACAGTTCAAGTTGATGGTGAACACACAGCCCACACTGATTGAGAGTAGAACACGTAGTCCCAAACTCTGATTTTCTGAACACACAGTTCAAGTTGATGGTGAACACACAGCCCACACTGATTGAGAGTAGAACACGCAGTCCCAAACTCTGATTTTCTGAACACACGGTTCAAGTTGATGGTGAACACACAGCCCACACTGATTGAGAGTAGAACACGCAGTCCCAAACTCTGATTTTCTGAACACACAGTTCAAGTTGATGGTGAACACACAGCCCACACTGATTGAGAGTAGAACACGCAGTCCCAAACTCTGATTTTCTGAACACACAGTTCATTTACTTGCGTTTGCACATGGCTCATTCATTTCATTTGCACACAGCTCATTCATTTGATTTGCACACGGCTTGTTTATTTGATTTGCACACGGCTTGTTCATTTCATTCTGACACATGCATTCATTCTGAATACAGGTTAGCTCTCGTACCGTGCGAGGATATGGCTCCACCGCTGCGAGAGAATGGTACACTGAGCTCCCGGAGGCTGTCCGGGATTTATTTGATTTAGCAGGGTTCGGGGCCTTCTGCGTAGGGTTATCACATTGTCCTGCCAGTAGAACACTGTTAGCCGCTTTGATGGAGAGATGGTGGGACACCACCAATTCCTTCTACTTTTCTACCACCGGGGATCTGACCATGACCCCGCTAGATTTTGCAGTACTTACCGGCCTAGACATAGGAGGTTGGCCCATTCCTTACGACGAGGATATGGGCGAATGGGAGGCTGCTTGGATACATCTGTTGGGGGCCCGCCCGCCTGTGGACAGAGCTTCTGGGAGAGTCCGGTACACCTGGTTCTCTTCCCATTTTCGGAGGGAGGGGATGGAGCCCGAGTCTCCTGAGGAGGTTGAGCAGTACGCCCGTGGTTTCCTTATGTTCCTCTTTGGCACCACTCTGTTTGCTGATAGGGGGAACACTGTCGGGCTATATCTTTTGAGCGCTCTAGTGGACCTATCACAGGTCGGTCGATACGACTGGGGTGGCGCCGGCCTGGCTACCCTTTATTGCTATATGAGCGCGGCCTCTCGCGGGCGGGGAGACTTACTCGACGGCTATTGGAGAGCCTGGGAGGTACTTTCTGTCCCTTTGATTTACATTTCTGCTCCTCATTACTTGTTTATTACACACACGGCGCACTTTACATCCTGTATTTTGCCCTCAGCAGTTTGTATTTACATTCTGCATTGCTTTTCTCAGCTATGGGTCTACGTATATTTTCCGACATTAGCCCCGGAGATGGAGGTGGCAGGGCCCCTTATGACCCCGTATTCCTTGGTATTCGAGGGCCAGCACCGACTGAGACCTCGAGAGACTCTCTTCCATCTGCGGCAGTATTTTGACACTGTTTGGACGATAGAGGTATTTCAGTACTCTCAGTTCCTTTCATTTTCATCTCCAATCTGCCTTGTATATTCCCGATTTCTGATTGATTTATGCACTGGTTATCCGCAGATTACATAGCAGCCCTGGGCGATCTTGGGTGATGGTCTCCGATACCAGTATCCCGGAGGATCGGGTAACTCCCAGTACAGGTTCCTGCTTGAAAGACCGGTTGGTAGAGCATGGTTCCTGGGGGAACGCTTTCTGCGTCAGGTATGGGGGTACACTTCTCAGGACCCTCCTACCGCACCTCCAGCCACTATGCGGACTGCTGATAGACTTTCTACCCAGGAGGTCGTTAGTGCTCTGCAGGGCACCGATGCTTTGCTACACCTTACGGACGGGGACTACGCCACTTATCGTCACACATATTTGATGCCTCCCTTGACGGAGGTGCGTACTCCGCCACTGAGGTCCACTGGTATACCATCTTCGAGTCGGGCTTGTGCTACGGATATCTCCTCCTCCAGCAGGGTTGGTACGTCTCGAGGTGGGGGTGGGTTGATTCCCCCGATCCCTCCGACTCTTCATCATCCTGGGTGGCCAGATATGCCGACCGAGTTGACGAGTTGGCGATTTGGGACTCCTTACCAGGTCTCGCTGGAGCCTCCTCTTCCTGACTAAAGATATATCAGAGATCCTGATTCGCCCCCGGTATGTTTTACAGCTTTGACTTATCAGTCGGATATTTGAACATTCATTCCTTTACTGATAGTTTTGCATTTATATCTGTAGCCTCCAGTTGAGTACATGGATGAGATGCTTGGGATGCTGGCCACATTCAAGGGCATGATCCTACGAAGGGAGGCACAGTTGGCCATTATGGGTGTACAGGCACTGTCCATATTTCCTGTATTTAGCATATTTTTGATGACATGCTGGTTTTGAACATTCTGCTGTATTGATAGGCCACTTGTGTAGAGCACATCTGACACATACCTTACTCACATATTGTACTTGCATCTGCTTTTCATATTTGAACTGATGTATTGAACTCTTCACTTTCAGATGCCTCCTGTATATGCACCGCTGCGGGCCGAGCCACCCGGGCCTTCTCAGAGAGGTCGAGGTGCTGGGCCATCTAGGCCCTTTCGAGGAGCTGGGCCATCCAGGCCTTCTCAGGGAGCAGGGCCATCTAGGCCTTTCCGAGGAGCTCGAGGAGCAAGGTCGTCTCGCAGACGTAGGGCACATGTTATAGAGGCAGAGCCTGATGAGGAGGAGGAGGAGGTCGCAAATCGTGAGTCAGAGACATCTGCTGAGGAGGGGGACTCCGGCCTTGGTTCTGGGAGTGGAGGCGAGGCTGAGAGGGATCCTGAGGATGACAGCTCCGACCCGGATGGTGATGATGGTGCAGAGGTCGTCCCGCAGAAGAGGATGAGGGGGCCCCCTCATTCCCGCTCCCGAGGATATTGATGTTATTTCCTGCTTTATTTTACTTTTTGCTAGTAGTTTGTAGCACTTTGCATATTGTTAGGCAATTTTATTTTATGTAAAACTTGTACCTTTATTTTGTTGTAAAACATGATGGAATGAAATAGCTTTTGAAAAGATGTTTGTATTTGAAACTCTTAGCATCGTATCGCATCATTCTGCACAAAAATGGAATTGAATGGGAATGTGCCTTGTGTATTTACCGGGTCAAGTAATGAACCGACGCAACAAATCAAACAACTCGACTTACTAAGAAATAACAGAATCTTAGCAAGTTTACAACTCGATAAGCAAAATACAACAATGTTAACGACTCGATAAACAAGACTTAACAAAATTGTGTAAACAAAAAGTAACAACTCAAAACACAAAATGAGACGGCTCGACAAAACTTACAACTCGATAAACAAAACAACAACTCGACAAGCAAAATACAACAAAGCGTACTTCGGACGGACGATCTGGATGATGGAACGCATCCGAAACTGAGAGAAATGGAGGCCTTCGACATCCCCGATGCATAGAAATGCCTCAGACTTCCTTTCGGAGGGCAAAACAGGACCAATGCATGGCCGGCCACATTTTGCATCTGGGGACTGAAAGGTGGCCGGCCGGCCAATTTTTGAAACAAAGATGGCCGGCCTGCTAGAATAGGTGGCCGGCCGGCCACCTTTCCTGCAACTCCTAGAATTCTGACACTTGTCCTTGAATAGTGTTTTACCCCCTCTATAAAGCTCCAACTTTGGAACTCTTTCATTTCATCACTGCTTTGCACAAAAATGGAGGCATTTTTCGTAGAAAATCTCACATCTTGGATCTCTTCTTTAGATGGCTCAGAAAAGTTGAATTTCTGGAGTTTCGGCTTGAATGCACTATTCACGCTGGGCCGGACTCCACTGCACCTTCCTTTCCTCCATGCCGCAGTGAGATTTTGGAACCCGGTGACGCATGTCTTCAGCTTCGGAGGGCAAGAGGTATGTCCCACTTTCGAAGATTTTCAAATCTTGATGGAGTCTGAACGCTCAGAAGAGATCTTGCCTCAGTCTCGTTTCAGCTACGCCCAAGCTTTAGGGCGGATGTGCGGTCTCAACGCGCATGATGCTCGATCTCTGATCTGTAACGGGATATTGGATATCCCGAGCCTGATTTACCGATTCTCTGATGCCGGTGACTGCAGCGACCATCATTGGCAAGGTTTCCGACAACATGCCCTCTGCTTGTGCATGCTATCTCATTTTCTGTTTGTCTCGGGCTCCGAAGGAGCTAGCATCCGTTTGATTGAAGTCGCTCAAGGCTTGAGGGAAGGAAAGAGCTGTATCGCCATGACATTGGCCGAGACACTGCTGGGTTTGGATGCCTTCTACCGCCGGGAGATGACTAGATTTGCAGGGAGTCCACTACTGCTGCAGGTAATGTTTCCCACCCGATCTCACATATGTATTTGCTCACATCGCTCGGCCCTCAGGCTCGGTTTTTTCCTCACAAAACCCGCATCTCACTTTTCTCTCATCGCACATTTCTCTATTCTTTATTCTCTCATTTTTCATCCCTCCCCAGATATGGTTGATGGATAGATTGCAAGTTGTGGACTCTTGTCCTGCTTACTCAGCCCGCGGCTACTTCTTTCGACAACGCCTAGTTGACGCCCTTGATGAGGGATGGTGGTTTGAATGGATGTGCAATTTGTCTGTTGATCGCATTGCTTGGCGCTGTCCTTGGCTTGACCTTCCGGCGATGAGCTATAGCATGTTCCAGGATACGGGGATCCGGTTGATCGGCTTGACTCACTGCGTATTCTATTTTCCATTCCGTATTCTGCGTCAGTTTGGTCATGATCAGACTTGCCTTCCGGAGGGGATTGAGTACCCGGTCACTTTCCCGGTCCGAGGTGCACACCTTGCCCGACATACTACGGCCTGGAGGATTAGAGAGCTCCTGCCCCCCGCCCCTATTTTCAGTTGCACTTTATCTAACGAGTGCTGGGATTGGCTCAATGAGGAGGCACAGATTGGGCCTAGGTTGGCGTCAGAGGCTTCGACTAGCTCCAGGAGGGGGCTCAGGGACACCTGACTTGATTATGCCCCAGATTTATTGCTTTATTAGTACTTTTAAGTTTTCTTTATGAGTGTAATAAAAAGCAACTTCAATTGTATGCAAGAGCAAGAGAACTCTGTTGTGAAATCAATGAAATTGAAGGTTGTGGTACTGAAGATTCTCCGCTTTGGTCCAAAAATGGTCTTAGTTGTGAAAAGATTAATTTTGAGCAAAGTCAACTTTTATTAAAACTTTTCAAAACTATTTTCGATGTGGATCAAAACTGGACACGCCTGAGATCTGTCACTGAGATGCACAACCCCGGATCCTAGCAACTGGAAAGTTGCCCCTAGTTTGAATGGTACCGCAGCACTTCGTCGCAACGGAAAGTTGCCCCTAGTCTGAATGGCACTATACCGGAGATCACGATAAATGCTGATGAATAGAGATGACTGAGATGATCAAATGGACAAAGTTGATCGGGGAAAAGATTGTGGTTGAACTTCAGGATGAAGCTGCCTACGTATCCCAAAGATGGGAATCAAGTCTTACGTAGTTCAGGCTCAGGTTCGCTCGGGTATTTTTACTCTCCTTTTGCGCTCTAACTTTTGCCAAGGCCGCCCTTTGCGGGTTTTCAACCTTGCGAGCTCAGTTCTTATAATTTCAAATTTTTTGTGCTCTGAGTTTTGCCTAGGTCGCCCTTTCGGGTTTTCGGCCTAGCGAGCCTCTCAGGGGTAGTATTTCTTCAACTTGTCCATGTTGATCGGTTGGGAAAACTCTAAGTCATCTAAATCCATCAGAACCGCAGCTCCACCTGACCAGATTGACTTGATAATGTAAGGACCAGTCCAATTAGGTCTGAACTTGCCCCTTGGGTTGTGGATGGGAGCTCGGTTGTCCTTGAGTACCAAATCTCCTTCTTTTAAATTCCGGGACTTAACCTTCTTGTTGAAAGCCCGGGCGATTGTACGTTGATAACCTTGGACGTGGTACAGTGCCTTCAGCCTTCTTTCATCGAAAAGCATGAGTTCCTCAAATCTGTTTTGCTGCCAATCCGCTTTGGCTATCTGGCACTCAGCCAATACTTGTAATGACGGGACCTCAATCTCGATAGGCAAAACGGCCTCCATCCCATAAACCAATGAGTACGGAGTCGCCCCAGTAGAAGTTCTGATTGAAGTCCTGTAGCCCCACAGAGCAAACGGCAGCTTATCGGCGATCCGTGAGGTTTCCACCATCTTCTGTAGTATGCGCTTGATATTCTTGTTGGCGGCCTCAACTGCTCCATTGGTTTGCGGCCAGTAAGTAGACGACTTATGAAAAGCCATATTGTATTTCTCCAACAAATCAATCACCTCCTTCTTGAAGTGGGAACCATTGTCTGAAACGATCTCATTTGGGACTCCGTAGCGACAGATAATGTTGTTCCTGATAAATTTTGCGACGTTTGAAGCCTTCAACACCGCATAAGATTGGGCCTCAACCCACTTTGTGAAATAATCTATCGCTACCAAGATAAACTCATGCCCATTCGACCCCTTTGGCGTAACAGCTCCGATTACATCAATTCCCCAGACAGAAAATGGCCATGGCGAAGTCATGTTGTACAGCTTTGACGGCGGAATGTTCATGCGATTTCCATGAATCTGACATTTGTGGCATCGCCGGACGAAACTAATACAATCCTCCTCCATGGTGGACCAGTAATAACTCGTGCGAGAATCTTACGTGCCAACATTACCTCATTCATGTGCACCACATTCTCCCGTAGATGGCTTCCATCGATGCTTTGACTCTTGGCATCAACGCATACGCTTTATGCATTCCCAGATGACCCCGTTTATCTGATTTACCGGCGGATGATGAACCGAGCGCCATCTTCCTGATTGCCCTTTTGTCTTTGGCATTTACCCCTGGCGGGTATGTTTCTTTCTCCAAGAAGTTCCAGATGTCGTAATACCAGGGGTGTTCGTCCTGAACTTCATCTATGGCTGCAATCGACTCATAGGCAGGTGCAAATTTTTGGTCAATGATGACTGGACGCATTCGGGCTCCACACGGGATGTCTATCATAAATGAAAGAGTTGCTAAAGAATCTGCGAACCTGTTGTTCTCTCTTAGTAGATGAGTAAAACTTAGCTTCTCAAACTGAGGAATCAGCAAATCCAAGGTTTGGTGATACATCATCATCTTTTCCTCTTTCACTTTCCAGTCTCCTTTAGCTTGAGACACAACAAGGTTCGAATCCCCAATGACGTCCAACCGTCTTGCCCCTAGTTCCAAGGCTGCTTCTAGACCAGCAATACACGCCTCGTATTCTGCTTCATTGTTCGAGACTTTGAATCGGAGTTTGAAGGCTAGAGGGATACGGGAATTGTCGGGTGCTATCAGCAACACTCCTATCCCATACCTATGTTGATTTGACGCTCTGTCAAAGTACATTGTCCAAGTTTCATCGTCGATATGCAGAATTGATTCATTCGGGAATAGGTACTCAACTGCTTCATCCCCCTCAACCGGGTGGTCGGCAAGGAACTCTGCCACCGCTCTTCCTTTCACTGACTTGCGTGTCACGTACGTAATATCAAATTCGGAGAGCAACAGCAACCAACGAGCTAGCCTACCCGTAAGCGCTGGTTTCTCAAAGAGATATTTGATGGGATCAAGTCGTGAAACCAACATTACAGAGTGAGCTAACAGGTAGTGCCGCAGCTTCCTGGTAGCCCATACCAGAGCTAAGTATGCCTTTTCCAGCGGTATATATCGGGTCTCATACTCCAGCATCTTTTTGCTCAAATAGTAAATGGCTTTCTCCACCTTATCTTCTGATTCTTGTGCAAGCATGCAGCCCATTGTAGTTTCAGTCACTGACAGATACAAAATCAACGGTTTCCTCGATTCTGGTGGCGATAAAACGGGTGGGTTTTGTAGATATTCTTTGATCTGTTCAAATGCAGCTTGACATCGGCCGTCCCATTGGAACTTCTTTCCTTTCTTCAGGAGGCCAAAAAGTGGTTCACAAGTCAAGGTTAATTTTGAAATAAACCGTCTTATGAATTGCACTTTACCCAGAAAGCCTCGCACCTCCTTTTCAGTCCTTGGTGGTGGCATTTCTAAGATGGTCTTAATTTTGGAAGGATCGACCTCGATGCCTCTTTGTGTAATCAAAAACCCCAGCATTTTTCTCGCTGTAACACCAAATGTACATTTCTGAGGGTTTAGCCGCAACCGGAATTCCCTGATCCTTTGGAAAAACTTATGTAAGGCGGTGTAGTGGCCCTCTCTTTCCTTGGACTTGACAATCATGTCGTCCACATACACCTCAACCTCTTTGTGGATCATATCATGTAGTATTGTGGTCGCGGACCGTTGATAAGTAGCTCCAGCGTTCTTCAACCCAAACGGCATTACCCGATAGCAGTATGTCCCCCACGGGGTGGTGAATGTAGTCTTTTCCCTATCTTCTGGTGCCATCACTATCTGGTTGTATCCTGAGAAGCCATCCATGAATGAGAGCAATGCATGCCCTGCTGTGAAGTCTACTCACAGTTCATGACATGCTTTGAAACAGGCTACATGTAGGCCAAACAAATCATGCAAATTTACGGTAAATAGGAGAGATTGTGAAGCAAGTACAAGATAGGGGGCCCAAATAGGGTTGATCCCTTCTTTAATGTTGAAGAGGGGCTCAAAATAGGCCCACTTACAGTTTACATTATGCTTGGAAGCAGATCACTCATAGGCTAGAAATTTCATGCAAAAAAATGGCATATAAGATGATATTGAAGCAAGTGCCAAATGGAGGGCTCAAACAGGGTTGAGCCCTTAAACAAACATGAAGATAAGCTCAAAAGAGTGACCCTTTCAGTTAGGGTCGGAGCCTAAAACAGTGAGAAAATAGGCTTAAGAAATGAAGCAAGAAAATGCTACAAAAGAGGGAAATAGAGACTTACCCTTGTAGACCTTTTCTTTTCTACCTCTTGGCTTAAGGAATGTTGCTTCTAAGCCTCTGAGAACCTCTCCTTGCTATTGGAAATGGAGTGGTGGTGGTGGTGCTTGATGATGATGAAGAAATGGCACCAAACTTGAGAAGAATCAAAGAGATGGAGATGGATATGTGTTTGTAAGCTTGAGGCAAGTGTTCTAACTCTTGAGGGAGAGAGAGAGAGATGTATGCATGCAAGGATGGTGTGTCAAAGTGTGTGAAAGAGTGTAGGCCTTAAGGGATTAAGTTCCCTTGCTTACAAAATATCCCCCGAAATCAGATATTTTGGGGGATAAAGCTATCTGTTGCCATGCACACCTCCCAAGGAGCATGGCCGGCCACCATTTTGTTGCAGGTGGTCGGCTACCCTATGGCCGCGGCCAAGGGTCAAAGGTCCTTGTGAATTCTGGCCACCACCGGATATTGGTGTCCTCCAGTCTTCTCATCACAACCCTATGGTTCAAAATTGACAACTCTAAAACATGAGAGAGAATAGGCCACTTTTAAGAGGGGTTCAAAAGGTCCAATTGCAATTACTAGCCGGCCATGTGTTTTTAGGGTCCTCCCATGTGTGTACAACACAAATATGTGATTTTGGCTCGAAGAAAATGGCCCTAAGGTGTTCAACATTAGCCCGGAAGTGAGAAAAACGGGCGCTGGGGGGCGCCGGAGGAGCATAATTGGTTGCTGAGACAATTGCTGGCCTCCCACCCTCCAATGATCTTCCTGGTGATAAAACAGAGGTACCTGCCAAAAATGAACAAAAACCGATGCAAAACGAATGCTCGGGGGCCAAAACACGTAGTTCGGGGTCCCGAAAATCGGCCATTAAGCACCGAAAGTGGTGTTTGGCCACGAAGTGGGTATCTAAGACCCCAGTGTCCCTCGAAAGGGAGTAAATGAGATGCATGCCAAAAACCGGAGGAATCGGAGATGGTTAGGTGGTCCCGAACCGAGGCACACGGCCTGACGGCTCCGAAAACCGGGAATCGGGCTCCGAAATGGGCAAAATGGCCTACGGCCACGAAATGTAGCCCAAGGCCACTGAGAGATGGTCTACAGGACCTCTCCCTCCCCTCAGGAAAGAAAACAGAGAAAACTGAGTCTGATTCGCAAACCGAGACAAGGCACAGAAGAGAGTTCGGAAGTCTGGAGGCAGGGCACACGGCCGCGACTCTGAGACTTCTGAACGAGCACAATATGCAACATCACCGAGTGCTCAATCAGTGACGTTTGAGTCTTAAGGTCGGTCAAAAATGGGGTGTCTCTGATTGCCCTTCTTTGTAACTTCGGAAGTCAAGAAGTGGCGGAGTGAATGTCAAAGCCTAGAGGCGACCCATTTTGACAAGTGAAGACTTAGACAATCATACAAGATGAGCAGAGATATGTGCTGCGCAGCGTGCTTTCATGACGGGGCAAAATGCAAAGCGACATGCACAGAGCCAAATGATCATGCAAATACAGCAAGCTGTAATGAGGCAAGTATTCGCAAATAGATGCAACAGTTTTAAGCAAGAATGCAAAGCAACAACTACATTTCATGCAGTTAGGAATGCGAAGAATCATTCAATTCTCGTCACGTCTCACACGGAGAAGATACGATACCTGCGCGATTCGTCTGGTCGCACGAGCCTCAAATGAACCGTACATACAATATCGTGCCTGCAAAAGAGAGAAATTCAACAAGAACAATATGCTAACAACATATATTCAATGTGATTCCTGTGGTTCCGAAAGTTTGACACACGCAGTGTCGGCGAGTGAATGCATCGCAATGCGAGAAAGGAACGTGCGTGACAACGCATGCTCAAGCACAGAGGTATGGTACACCAAGAAAACATGCATGTCAATTCAAAATGTTCATGAGAATGCAAGTTATATGCACAACAATGCAAAACGAGCATAAATCAGGGTGCCCGTTTGTTGCGAAACAACGAGTAAGAAAACGCGCATTTCGGCGAAGGCGACTCGATCGCGGCCTCTGATTCACCTCCCGGAGAGGTTACTACGTGTTCAAAAAGGATTCACCTTGATTTTGATGAGTAATAATGAGAAATTGTAGCTGAAGTTCCGGCGGAGCAATTTCGCGCCAGAAAGTGCACTTTTCTTGAACTTTTTCGGGTCCCGGGAACTCCGATCTTCCTCAAAATTTGCAGAGAGCTAGAGGGGGATGTGGGGAACACCACCGGCCAGGTGGTTGCCCTAGGGGAGGCCACCGGCCAGGAAACAAAAAGCAAATGGCCGGCCAGCCAGAAAAGGTGGCCGTGACCCTAATCCAAAAGCAGGGCAATTTTGTCATTTTGGCTCATTTCTATATATTCCCTTGCCCAATGCCTCCGAAATCACTCCCATGGCTGCGAAAACTCCTTCCCTTGCTCCCCAAACCATTTTTTTCTTCAGATCTGCACTTTATACGCGCTTTTCGGCCTTCCACGCAAGTTGTTTTCGCGAAATCTTTCAGTTTTAAGCACTTTGAACCGATTAAATTTTGATTTCGGGGCTTTTTTTCTCATTTTCGCCACTTGAGGTAGGTTTGTCTCAATATTTGGAAGATTTTCTCGGGAGTTGACTTTTGTTGACTTTTCCATTTCCCGGGAGTTGACTTTTGTTGACTTTTTTCCAATTTTGGCTCATTTTTGCTCATTTTGCTCCTTTTGCAGATTTCTTGAAATGGAGGGTGATTACCCTCATGGTGGAGGTCCTCCAGTCTGGGATGATTTTGATATCATGACCGCCTCGAGTCGCCTTTTATTCCCGGAGATATCCCACCGGTACATATGCTTCCGCAGGCTGTTTTTCGTCGTTTCACTGGGTTCAATGACCGGGCACCCGGGGATTTACTTCTGCGAGAGCTGGAGCAGCACCTCTCTCACGATGCACGAGAGGTATTTTACTTTATTTTCTGCATTTTTCGTGTATTTTGTAGCTTTGCCATGCTCGAACACACAGTTTTAGCTTATGACACAGTACTCTGTTTGCATTCTGAACATGTGACTTAAACACTTGAATTGCTGAACACACGGCTCATTGACTGATTGATTGTGAACGCACGGTACACACTAGTTAAGAATTGAACATTCGGCTCAAACAATGATTTGTCGAACACACGGCCCGAATTTGAAGGTGAGCACACCGCACACACTGGTTAAGAGTAGAACACACAGTCCCAAACTCCGATTTTCTGAACACACAGTCCAAGTCGATGGTGAACACACAGCCCACACTGATTAAGAGTAGAACACACAGTCCCAAACTAATTAAGAGTAGAACACACAGTCCCAAACTCCGATTTTTTGAACACACAGTCCAAGTCGATGGTGAACACACAGCCCACTGATTAGGATTTGAACACGCAGCCCAAAACACAGATTTACTGAACACGCAGCCCAGATTTTGAAGTGAATACGCAGCCCACTGATTAGGATTTGAACACGCAGCCCAAAACACAGATTTACTGAACACGCATCCCAGATTTGAAGTGAATATGCAGCCCACTACTTAGGATTGAACACCTGACCAAAAACAGTTCTTGAACACACTGACCCAGATTTGAAGTGAACACACACCCACTACTTAGGATTGAACACACATTAAACACAGATTCTTGAACACGCAAATTTAATCGAGTAAGGTTTGAACACGCAAATCAAAACACAGTTCTTGAACACGCAGTTTTGATTTTGATGTGAACACATGACCCAAAACCAGATTATGAACACGAGCTAATCGAGTAAGGTTTTGAACACGCAGCCCCAAAACACAGATTTACTGAACACGCAGCCCAGATTTTGAAGTGAACACGCAGCCCAAAACACAGATTTACTGAACACGCAGCCCAGATTTGAAGTGAACACGCAGCCCACTACTTCGTTTTATTTGCACACAGCTACTTTATTTCATTTGCACACAGCTTGTTACTTGCATACGGCTTGCATTTTATGGTATACTGAACACATGTATTCATTCTGAATGCAGGTTGGCTCTCGCACCGTGCGAGGATATGGCTCCACTGCTGCGAGAGAGTGGTACACTGAGCTTCCAGAGGCTGTCTGGGATTTGGTTGACTCAGCAGGGTTCGGAGCATTCTGCACAAGGTTATCGCACTGTCCTGCCAGTAGGACATTGTTAGCTGCTTTGGTGGAGAGATGGTGGGACACCACCAATTCTTTCCATTTTTCTGCCACCGGGGATATGACCATGACTCCGCTAGACTTTGCCGTACTCACCGGCCTAGACATAGGCGGTTGGCCCATACCTTATAACGAGGATATGGGAGAGTGGGAGGCCGCTTGGGTACATCTATTGGGGGCTCGCCCACCTATAGACAGAGCTTCCGGGAGAGTCCGGTACACCTGGTTCTCTTCCCGTTTTCGGAGGCCGGAGATGGAGCCTGAGTCTCCCGAGGAGATTGAGCAGTATACCCGAGGTTTCCTTATGTTCCTCTTTGGCACCACTCTGTTTGCTGATAGGGGGAACACTGTTGGGTTGTATCTTTTGAGTGCCCTAGTGGACCTATCACAGGTCAGTCGGTATGACTGGGGTGGCGTTGGCCTGGCTACCCTCTATTGTTATATGAGTCTGACCTCATGGCGGGGAGACTTACTCGGCGGCTATTGGAGAGCCTGGGAGGTATGTTCTGTCTTCTTGATTTACATTTCTGCTCCTCATTACTTGTTCATTGCACACACGGCGCACTTTGCACTCTGTATTCTGCCTTTAGCACTTTGTATTCACATTCCGCACTGCTTTTCTCAACTATGGGTGTACGTATACTTTCCCACATTAGCCCCGGAGATGGAGGTGGCAGGACTCCTTATGACTCCGTTTTCACTGGTATTCGAGGGCGAGCACCGACCGAGACCTCGAGAGACTCTCTTCTACCTGCGACAGTATTTTGATACTGTGCGGACGACAGAGGTATTTCAGAACTCTTGGTTCCTTTCATTTTCATCTTTGATCTGCCCTGTATATTCCTAATTTCTGATTGATTGATGCATTGGCTATCCGCAGATTACTTGGCAGCCCTGGGCGGTCTTAGGTGATGGACTTCGGCATCAGTATCCCGGAGGATTGGGTAATTCCCAGTATAGGTTCCTGCTCAAAGGACCAGTTGGTAGGGCATGGTTCCTGGGGGAACGCTTTCTGTGTCAGGTGTGGGGGTACGATTCTCAGGACCCTTCTGCTGTACCTCCAGCCACTATGCGAATTGCCGATAGACTATCTTCCCAGGAGGTCATTAGTGCTATGCAGGGCACCGATGCTTTGTTACATCTCATGGAGGGGGACTACGCCACCTATCGTCGTATATATCTGATGCCCCCCTTGACGGGAGTGCGTGCTCCGTCACGGAGGCCTACTGATGTACCATCTTCGAGTCGTGCCGGTGCTACGGATATTCCCTCCTCTAGCAGGGCCGGTGCATCCAGGGGTAGAGGTAGTTCGATTCCTCCGATCCCTCCGTCTCTTCATCATCCTGGGTGGCCAGACATGCCGACCGAGTTGACGAGTTGGCGGTTCGGGACTCCTTATCAGGTCTCGCTAGAGCCTCCTCTTCCTGACCACAGATATGTCAGAGATCCTGATTCGCCCCCGGTATGTTTTACAGCTTTGATTTATCGTTCAGATATTTGGACATTCATCCCTTTACTAATAGTTTTGCATTTGTATTTGTAGCCTCCAGTTGAGTACACGGATGAGATACTTGGGATGCTGGCTACATTTGAGGGCATGATCTTACGGAGGGAGGCACAGCTGGCCATTATGGGCGTGCAGGTACTGTCCATCTTTCCTGTATTTAGCATATTTCTGATGATACGCTAGTTTTGAACATCCTGCTGTATTGATAGACTGTGTAGAGCACATCTGATACACATCCCACTCGCATATTGTACTTGCATCTACTTTTCATATTTGAACTGATGTATTTGAACTTTTCACTTTCAGATGCCTCCTGTATATGCTCCGCCGCGGGCTAGGCCACCGGGGCCTTCTTAGGGAGGTCGAGTCTTGGACTGCTCGAGTCTTGGGCCATCCGAGCCTTTTCGAGGAGCTGGGCCATCCAGGCCTTCTCAGGGAGCTGGGCCATCTAGGCCTTTTCGAGGAGCTCGAGGAGCAGGGTCGTCTCATGAGCTTGAGGCACCCATTATTGAGGAGGAGGAGGAGGAGGTCATGCATCGTGAGTCGAAAACATCTCTCGGGAGGGAGGCTCGGTCTTGGTTCCGGAGTGGAGACGAGGTGAGGATCCGGAGGATGATAGCTCTGACCCGGATGGTGATGATGGTGCAGAGGTTGTCCCGCAGAAGAGGATGAGAGGGCCTCCTCATTCCCGTTCCCGAGGATATTGATACTATTTCCTGCTTTATTTTACTTTTTGCTAGTAGTTTGTAGCACTTTGCATATTGTTAGGCAGTTTTATTTCCTGTAAAACTTGTACCTTTATTTTGTTGTAAAACATGATGGAATGAAACAGCCTTTGAAAAGATGTTTGTATTTGAAATTCTTAGCATCGCACTGCATCATTTTGCACAAAAATGGAATTGAATGAAAATGTGCCTTGTGTATTTACTGGGTCAGGTAATGAACCGACGCAACAAATCAAAACTCGGCTCACTAAGAAATAACAGAATCTTAACAAGTTTACAACTCGATAAGCAAAGTACAACAATGTTAACGACTCAATAAACAAGACTCAACAAAATCGCGTAGACAAAAAGTAATAACTCAAAACACAAAATGCGACAGCTCGACAAAACTTACAACTCGATAAACAAAACAACAACTCGATAAGCTAAAATACAACAAAGCATACTTCGGACAGACGATCTGGATGATGGAATGTACCCGAAACTGAGAGAAATGGAGGCCTTTGACATCCCCGATGCATAGAAATGCCTCAAAATCCCTTCCGGAGGGCAAACTAGGACCAATGCCTGGCCGGCCACATTTTGCACTTGAGGACTGAAGGGTGACCGGCCGGCCACTTTTTGAAACAAGGATGGCCGGCCTGCTAGAATAGATGGCCTGAACAGTGTTTTACCCCCCTATAAAGCTCCAACTTTGGAACTCTTTTATTTCATCACTGCTTTGCACAAAAATGGAGGCATTTCTCGTAGAAAATCTCACATCTTAGATCTCTTCTATAGATGGCTCGGAAAAGTTGAACTTCTGGGGTTTCGGCTTGAATGCACTATTCACGCTGGGCCGGACTCCACTGCATCTTCCTTTCCTCCATGTCGCGACGAGGTTTTTGAACCCAGTGATGCATGTCTTCAGCTTCGGAGGGCAAGAGGTATGTCCCACTTTCGAAAATTTTCAAGTCTTGATGGAGTCTGAACGCTCAGAAGAGATCTTGCCTCAGTCTCGTTTTGGCCACGCCCAAGCTTTAGGGCGGATGTGCGGTCTCATCGCGCATGATGCTCGATCTCTGACCTGTAACGGGATGTTGGATATCCCGAGCCTGGTTTACCGATTCTCTGATGCCGGTGACCGCAGCGACCATCATTGGCAAGGTTTCCGACAACATGCCCTCTGCTTGTGCATGCTATTTCATTTTCTGTTTGCCTCGGGTTTCGGAGGAGCTAGCATCCGTTTGATTGAAGTCCCTCAAGGCTTGAGGGAAGGAAAGAGCTGTATCGCCATGACATTGGCCGAGATGCTGCTAGGTTTGGATGCCTTCTACCGCCAAGAGACAACCAGGTTTGCGGGGAGTCCACTACTGCTGCAGGTAATGTTTCCCACCCAAGCTCACATATGTATTTGCTCACATCACTCGGCCCTCGGGCTCGGTTTTTCTCACAAAACCCTCATCTCACTTTTTTTTTCATCGCACATCTCTCTATTCTTTATTCTCTCATTTTTCATCCTTTCCCAAATGTGGTTGATAGATAAATTGCAAGTTGTGGACTCTTGCCCTGCTTACTCAGCCCGCGGCTACTTTTTTCATCCTCTACTGCTATGAGATCGATACCAGAACTATTTTGTCATGTTGAATAACGGAATAGAACGCTGAATATTTCCTTTGTATGATGATACTTAGTGAACTACTGAATGGCGACGGAATGAATAATAACATATGACTGAGATTTCTGATTGAACTTTTATCGAAATAGGAAAAGTTTGCAGGACCAAACTTCTTAAGGTGGGGAGAATGTAATGACCCCAACACGTATGACGTAATTTTCTGTAATTAATTATGTGATTATGTGATTTAATTGAAGAAGACCTGTCTGAATTAGAAAATATCTGTTGGAATTATAACTTCGGGAGTGAAATTGAAGACTGTAATGGGATCAGAAAACGAAATTGAATATGTCTAAGTGATACTGGGAATGCTTAGAATCATCTGAGAAATTTAATTGAAGACTGAATTCCGTCTGAATCGCTAAGGCTTGTTTGGCTCAAGTTATGGGCTTAAGTGGTTTGGCTTATTTGAGTATATGATATATATGACTTAAGAGATAGAGATTGTTGACCATTTGACTCACAAAAGAAAAGAAAAATCTGGAAGGAGAGAGAGAGAGAGAGAGAGAATTCGGGGAAGAGAGAAAGGAAGGGGAAAAGAAGAGAAAGAAAGGGGAAATCAAGCTCCAATTAAGAACCCAAGGTAAGAATTTCTTCTCTAATTTTTGGAAAAAGAGGAGAACCCCCATGGATTTCAAGAAATGAAGCTCTTAAGTGCATGATTATGGTTTTTCATCTTAGTTCATGGGTTTAATCTTGTTTATGATTCATGTGAGTTTTGAATTGAAGATATAATGGTTAAATCATGTTGGTTTTCAAGTGTTTTGGGCCTTGATGTTTATAAATGCTGAAGTGGGTTGTGAAAAAGTGAGATTGAAGCTTGGAAAGAAGAACCCGAATTGATTAGAGGTCCGCCGGCGGAGGTATTCCTTCGGCCTTAACAAACCTTCGAAGTTTTGAAAAGTTGTCTTGGCGCTCGGCGGCAAGGTTGCGCTCGAGCGGAAAGAGTTATTTCAGGAAAAGTTTGGGAAGTTGTTTTATGTGATTCTAACATGTTAATGACATCTTTTAGCATCTCATGAGCATGAATTAAGTAAAGAAAGATAGAATGAACATGAAAGGAAGTAAAGGAAGGATAAAGTGCATGACTTATGTGATTTAATGAGAATGTTAAGAAATGTGTTATAATGTTGATGTCTGCAGGTCCATCTGTGAAGACCGTCCCATCGGTCCAGAAACCCATAAAGTAACATTATCGTAAAGATATGTTATTATGAATTATGTTTCAAAATGATAAATGATATGATGTGATTGAAATGATAATGTTTTCTGTGAACGAATGTTCTGTTTACGAATCTAGTATGGCATCCATAGTTAGTTGAAGTCGTGGGGGTGAGAACATGCAGGCCCATGCGCTTTAGTCATGGGGGACGGCATTGAAGGACAAGCCCATGACTAGTTACGAGATCTCGGTATGTGTTTAATCGGTGTCTGGGACTGGTTACTCTAGTCGTTAGTCGACACATGTTACGCTATGTTATGTTCTATGGAGTATGCCATTACGTATGTTCTATATGATGACTGATTATGATTATGAATGTTTTATTACGGTTTTATAAGAAATGTTGGAATTCGTTCACTAACCCCTTTACGTTACTGTTACTTGCTGAGCTTTAGCTCACCCCCCCGTATTTATGTATTATAGGTGAGCATTCTGGGAGTCAAGCCTAGGCGGAGTCTCTACCGAGCCGCCGTTTTGGAAGCCTACCTGATGTTCTGTGTGCCTCCGAGTTGGGGCTAGGCCGGGAAGGCCGGTAGTGAGTTTTGTTTCATTGTGCATGTAGCATGTTTTGTAAATGAACTTTGTACATGTTATGTAAGGTTAGTGGGTAAATTAACTCATTTTTGGCATGTAATGTATGTTCATATTTATGCACAGCTCTTTGGACTCTTTATTATTTGCATATGCTTCCGCGAGCCCTTTTTTATGTATGTTTTGTTCAGAGAGGCCTTAGGTAATCTAAGATTACTGGCCGGTCTCGTTACCGAACTTCTAGGGGCCGGTTCGGGGCATGACAGAATGGTATCAGAGCGCAGGAGTTATTACCCACACACGTGTCCATAAGGGCTGTAGGGTGTCTAGAAAGAATTAGAGCATGGTATGAGCATATGTGTATGTGTGTGTGTGTGTGTGTGTGTTTCTGGATATGAGAAGCAAGAACTGTAAATGATAGTTAGACAATAGAGGAAACATTATGTTGAGAATGAAATATTTTATCTGCTATGGGATCTATAGACTAATGGAGGAGACCGGTGCAAGAAATGTAGATGAGACAGAAGCATCTAATGCTAGACTAGACCGATTAGAAAGGATGGTGGAAGCGTTAACTGGATTGGTAAGACAACAACAAGAACAAAACCAACAACAGCAGAGACGACCATTTCCGCCTCCTCCACCACCACCTGTGCAAGTAGAACAGATGAATAATGATGATATTATTAGCTTGACACAGAAGTATAAGAAGTTGAAACCACCAGAATTTGCAGGAGGCATTGAACCCTTAAAGGCAGAGGCCTGGGTCTTGGAAACAGAAAAGATTTTTGAAGTATTTCCGTGCACTGATGTATATAAGGTGTTGTTAGCAACCTTTACTCTGACAGAGGAAGCCCGAAGATGGTGGATGCTAGTTCGAGATGCAAATAGAGATTTGACATGGGATCGATTCAAAGGAATATTTTACGAAAAATATTTTCCACAGTGTATGCGGGATAGGAAAATATCTGAATTTGAACAGTTCAAACAAGGCACAATGTTAGTAGCAGAGTATGAAGCGAAATTTACTGAGTTAGCCCGCTATGCCCCACATATGGTTGACACAGAATATAAAAAGGCAAGAAAATTTGAGGGTCGCCTACATGTTGAGGTGCTTGACAGGGTGAACGTATTGAAATTAGAAAAGTATGTTGATGTGCTTGACAGAGCCTTGATGGCTGAAACAAATATTGCGGCTTTGAAGACCTCTAAAGTAACGACCATGACTGAAGGAGAAAATAAGAAATGCAAGAGGCAGAAAATAGAGATGGTTAGTGAATCAGTGGGCTCCGTGAATGAGAAATCAAACTTAACCGGTAATGAGAACACAAAGGGGAGCGTACCTACTTGTAAAGAATGTGGGAAGCAGCATTGGGGTATTTGTCGCCGAGGAACCGGAATTTGTTACAAATGTGGACAGAGAGGACACATAGCCAAAGTTTGCCCACAAGTTTATGTAAGAAATGAGAGACCCATTGCTAGTGGCGTTAACTCGACAGTGACACCGAAGACAACCACAATAGCTACCTCCGAGGGGAATACCTTGAGGCAGGCAAGAGTTTACTCCTTAATCTCAGACAAGACACAGGAGACAGGCAAAGCGAAGACAGGTACAATTACTTATCTATTCCACTGTTAATGTTGTTACCTATGCAATGGAGAATATTGAACTTGGACATAATTGAAACGATGTTAGAACAGATAACCATGACTATGATGGACCAACTTCCCTTTGCTCTTACCTTTGCTATGGATTGATATGTGATGTTATTACCCTTGCAATGAACGTTATGGAACTTGTTAGTTGACTTTAGCTTTATGTATACGCTATGTTCACTATGTGATTGACAGACATAATATTACCTCTACTGCTATGAGATCGATACCAGAACTATTTTGTCATGTTGAATAACGGAATAGAACGCTGAATATTTCCTTTGTATGATGATACTTAGTGAACTACTGAATGGCGACAGAATGAATAATAACATATGACTGAGATTTCTGATTGAACTTTTACCGGAATAGGAAAAGTTTGGAGGACCAAACTTCTTAAGGTGGGGAGAATGTAATGACCCCAACACGTATGACGTAATTTTCTGTAATTAATTATGTGATTATGTGATTTAATTGAAGAAGACCCATCAATTAGAAAATATCTTGGAATTATAACTTCGGGAGTGATATTGAAGACAGTAATGGGATCAGAAAACGAAATTGAATATGTCTAAGTGATACTGGGAATGCTTAGAATCATCTGAGAAATTTAATTGAAGACTGAATTCCGTCTGAATCGCTAAGGCTTGTTTGGCTCAAGTTATGGGCTTAAGTGGTTTGGCTTATTTGAGTATATGATATATATGACTTAAGAGATAGAGATTGTTGACCATTTGACTCACAAAAGAAAAGAAAAAAAAATCTGGAAGAAGAGAGAGAGAGAGAGAGAGAGAATTCGGGGAAGAGAGAAAGGAAGGGGAAAAGAAGAGAAAGAAAGGGGAAATCAAGCTCCAATTAAGAACCCAAGGTAAGAATTTCTTCTCTAATTTTTGGAAAAAGAGGAGAACCCCCATGGATTTCAAGAAATGAAGCTCTTAAGTGCATGATTATGGTTTTTCATCTTAGTTCATGGGTTTAATCTTGTTTATGATTCATGTGAGTTTTGAATTGAAGATATAATGGTTAAATCATGTTGGTTTTCAAGTGTTTTGGGCCTTGATGTTTATAAATGCTGAAGTGGGTTGTGAAAAAGTGAGATTGAAGCTTGGAAAGAAGAACCCAGAATTTCAGATTCGCAGGGTCCGCTCGAGCGGAGGTATTCCCGCTCGAGCGCAGAAAACAGCCTTCCAGAAGTTTTGAAAAGAATCGGCGCCGAAATGCCAAGGTTGCGCTCGAGCGGAAGGAGTTATTTCAGGAAAAGTTTGGGAAGTTGTTTTATGTGATTCTAACATGTTAATGACATCTTTTAGCATCTCATGAGCATGAATTAAGTAAAGAAAGATAGAATGAACATGAAAGGAAGTAAAGGAAGGATAAAGTGCATGACTTATGTGATTTAATGAGAATGTTAAGAAATGTGTTATAATGTTGATGTTTGCAGGTCCATCTGTGAAGACCGTACATCGGTCCAGAAACCCAATGTAAGTAACATTATCGTAAAGATATGTTATTATGAATTATGTTTCAAAATGATAAATGATATGATGTGATTGAAATGATAATGTTTTCGTGAACGAATGTTACATTTAAATCTAGTATGGCATCCATAGTTAGTTGAAGTCGTGGGGCGAGAACATGCAGGCCCATGCGCTTTAGTCATGGGGGACGGCATGGAAGGACAAGCCCATGACTAGTTACGAGATCTCGGTATGTGTTTAATCGGTGTCCGGGACCGGTTACTCTAGTCGTTAGTCGACACATGTTACGCTATGTTATGTTCTATGGAGTATGCCATTACGTATGTTCTATATGATGACTGATTATGATTATGAATGTTTTATTACGGTTTTATAAGAAATGTTGGAATTCGTTCACTAACCCCTTTACGTTACTGTTACTTGCTGAGCTTTAGCTCACCCCCGTATTTATGTATTATAGGTGAGCATTCTGGGAGTCAAGCCTAGGCGGAGTCTTTACCGAGCCGCCGTTTTGGAAGCCTACCTGATGTTCTGTGTGCCTCCGAGTTGGGGCTAGGCCGGGAAGGCCGGTAGTGAGTTTTGTCTTATTGTGCATGTAGCATGTTTTGTAAATGAACTTTGTACATGTTATGTAAGGTTAGTGGGTAAATTAACTCATTTTTGGCATGTAATGTATGTTCATATTTATGCACAGCTCTTTGGACTCTTTATTATTTGCATGTGCTTCCGCGAGCCCTTTTTTATGTATGTTTTGTTCAGAGAGGCCTTAGGTAATCTAAGATTACTGGCCGGTCTCGTTACCGAACTTCTAGGGGCGGGTTCGGGGCGTGACAGGACACATCTGAGATCTGTCACTGCGATGCATAACCCTGGATCTTAGCAACTGGAAAGTTGCCCCTAGTTTGAAAAGTGCCTTGGCAGTTCATAGCAACGGAAAGTTGCCCATAGTCTGAATAGCATTATACCGGAGATCACGATAAATGCTGATGAATAGAGATGACTGAGATGATCAAATGGACAAAGTTGAACGGGGAAAAGATTGGGGCTGAACTTCAAGATGAAGCTGCCTACGTATCCCATAGATGGGAATCAAGCCTTACGTAGTTCAAGCTTGGGTTCGCTCGGGTATTTTTACTCTCCTTTTGTGCTTTAACTTTTGCCAAGGCCGCCCTTTGCTGGTTTTCAACCTTGCGAGCTCAGTTTTTATAATTTCAAATTTTCTATGCTCTGAATTTTGCCTAGGTCGCCCTTTCAGGTTTTCGGCCTAGCGAGCCTCTCAGGGGTAATATTTCTTTAACTTGTCCATGTTGATTGGTTGAGAAAACTCTAAGCCATCTAGGTCCATCAGAACCACAGCTCCACCTGACCAGATTGACTTAATAATATAGGGACCAGTCCAATTGGGTCTGAACTTGTCAGAATAACGCATGGGGCCTCGCCACACTGACTCGATTTTATGTTATGTTCTCAATCTCGAACCAAAGAGTCCAAATCCGCAAATCGCTTTGAAGGAAAATGATTTATGAAAAGCAGTGCCAAACATGGACCGCTTTGCCAGATAACAGAGTCTCCACCTAAATATTTTAAAATGGGAAATTTAGGAGACCCTGACTCGGTGCCAAAAGGCCACGTGCCCGTCAGCACCAAAGATGGCCCGGGAACTTGGGTACGATTAGGAAGGTCACATCGTGAGCACTTCTCTCGCCGGCCAAAGACCGCCTCTACTAATCATGATATCCGATTTTGAAAACATTGTATGCTCTTATTCCGCTTATTAGCCTAGGTTACTATGTGTTGCTCGCAAAGAAACAAGTATAGATCGGGCCGTCTGAATTGGAACAAAACATTTCATGTTTGTTTGTGAAAGATGGTTTGCTACCCGCAGGTAGGCTTAAAATACAGATTTTGCCACAATCTAGTGGGCTTAACAAACAATCGATGAATTGCTCCAATTCAAATAACCCAACCTCCACCCACAGGCATTCAAGGCAGTTATATCACATAAGCATTTAGTCTCATGGCAAGCATGCTATCATGGCAACACTCACACGCATGCGAGGATGCTAAAGCATAACCACTTACCGAGTACTCCAAGCCAAAACAGAAAGCTTATTAGAAATCATGCATGATCCTAAAATATACAGAATGCCTAATGCAACACATGCAAAAATGCAACTATAGCAGGCTCTACTATTCTAGAAATAGCATATGAAATGCAACAACTAACATTTATTCAACTTAGAATTGAAATACAAATGCAGCTTTGTATGCGCCGAGTCCGATGCATGCAATACAGATGAATGATGCAAACATGTCATTATGTCAGATGCTAATTGAAATATGCCCTATATCTAACCATTCAAAGCGGGTAAATAAAAGGGAGAAAGAAATGGGGGTTGGAAGACATACATCACACTCACACACCCTTATTACATTTATGCCCTCGCGCAGAGGGTCCGAATAAAATAATAATACAGTCCCAAATAAAAGAATATACAGTCCGAAATAATACAGATTCTAATTGATTAACAAATTAATTACAAAAGAATTGAGATCGGGCGGCAAGCCGTGGACCCGCCGCTTCGTGGATAGTATATGCCGGGTCGCTTGGCAGAAATCCACCGATGCCCCGATTAGTTTCGCTTGCGCTTTTCCTAATTGCGCGTGCATTCCTAAAGTCGATAATTCTTCATTTTTGCCGCAACGGAGAGCAGAAAAGGGCATAGCAGGTATTTCACAAATATATGCATGTCTCGATCCTCGCCACCAATCACGATATCGATGCATGATGGCCGAGGAGCGATTTGCACAACTCAATATTGGGATGAATACGCATGAATGCTACGAAAATGGGATGTTTCAAAAGCGTGCCCACGGCACGCAAAACCGAGGTGATGCCGAAGATGAAAATCGGATAAACCGGCAGTGCCCGGCGCGTGCCCACAGCGCCGCAAACCGAGACGAAACCAAAATGGAGATCGATAATCGAGTGCCTCGAAATGCGGCACACGCACGCAAACCGAGGCGATGATGTACGATGCAAAATCGGATAAATCGGTGCCTCGAAATGCGCGGCACCGGACACGCAAAACCGAGGCGGCGATGTAATGAGAAAACGGATAAATTAGCCAAACGCTGCGCCCACAGCGCCGCAAATCGAGGCGATGATGAAAGAATGAAAATCGGATAAGACCGGCGTTTCAAACGCGCGCCCACCGCGCGCAAATCGAGGCGATGATGAAAGGAGGAAATCGGATAAGACGGCCAAACGCTGCGCACCGGCGCGCAAATCGAGGCGGCGATGATGAAAGAAGAAAATCGGATAAGACCGGCAGCCAAACGCGTGCCACCGGCGCGCAAATCGAGGCGGCGATGAAAGAATGAAAATCGGATAAGATCGGCGCCAAACGCGCGCCCACAGCGCGCAAATCGAGGCGATGATGAAAGGAGAAAATCGGATAAGACGAAATGCGTGCCCACGCGCCGCAAATCGAGGCGATGATGAAAGAATAAAAATCGGATAAGATCGGCGTTCAAACGCGTGCCCACGCGCAAATCGAGGCGATGATGAAATGCAATGAAATGGCATACGGAATGCCGGATGGACTTACACCAACATGGGAGAGCCTCACCACTCACATAGGAGGCCGCGTAATAAAGTCGCCAAACGCGCTACCATGACACGCAAATCAAGGCAATGGCATACAAGCATGAAAATGCAATTGGGCTTACGCCAACATGAGAGGGCCTCAACCACACTCACATAGGCTCATTTAATGATAAGATGAGGTGCCAAGTGCGTGCCCATTGGCACGCAAAACCGAGGCAATGCAAAAATGATACTAATGGCACGGGAAATGATATGCAAGCATGGTAATGGAATTTCAGCACCTAAATAAAGGGAAAACAGCCCTAAACAATTCAAATGACACTCGAAGCATGCATTCATCCCGAAATGTGATAATATGCACCCAAAATGGCCTATAGCCCTACTAATCATGCAAAAATAGCACATGGCAGCAAAACCAGTAGCAAGGCAGTCCCAAAAAAAGCTTATTTCAGTAACAAAGATGACCAAAATGCAAGCATAGATAGATCAACAATAGCATGCAAAGTTAGTGGCCAAAAGAGGAGTATTGAGACAAGTGACATATGCAAACCCCAAATGGACAAAATTTCTTCTACAACATTGAACATGAGCTAAAAATAGGCACAATTGCAGAAGATGACATCCTCAAAATCAAAATAAAATCATGCTAACAATTCTATGCAAAAATGGAGCTCAAAAGAGGCTATAACAAGAGTCATGCAAAGCAAGCACCAAATGACAAAATTTTCTTCATGAAACATGTAAAGGGGGTCAAAATAAGGCCCCTTTCAGTTCTGACCAAAGGCCAAAACCAAAAGCACAAGAGGCTACAAAACATGCAAGAATACGGTAAATTTGATGGATTTCAAAGGAAGTACCAAAAATATACACCAACTGGCTTAAGGCCCTCAACATAACATGGAAAGGAGACAAAAACAAGGCTATTTCTAAGCCTGATGAAGGCTGAAATCCGGAGCCAAGTAAGCCTAACAAAGCATGCAAGAATTAGGGCCTAAAGTGAATTTCCAAGAGAGGTGGTATATGGAATGGCCAAATGAGGTTGAGCCCTTCTAAAATGTTGTATAGGGGCTCAAAATAAGCACAAAACCAGTAGGGGTCGGAGCCCCAAAAACCAACACAAATAGGTCAATTTTAGCATGCAAAAATGTTACCAACTTGAAGAATATTGAAGGAACTAGTGTATACAAACACCAAATGAGGTTGAGCCCTTCTACAAAGTTGTAGAGGGGCTCATTTTAAGCACAAAAGAAGTAGGGGTCGGGGCCCCAATTCTCAACCAATTAAAGTATAGAAAAGGATCAAGAAAATGCCCTAAAAGTTGGTTTTGAATACTTACCCTTGAAGACTTGTCTTTCTTTGCTTCTTGGCTTGATTTGTGGCTTCTCAACCTCTGAAATTCACTTCCTTGCTGCTGGGATCGAAGTTGGAATGGTGAGGCTTAGGGTTGATGAAGGAATCAAGCAAGAACTTGAAGCTTTTTGGAGCTTTTTGGCTATGGAGATTAGGGTTTTTGCCTTAGTGTTCTTGAAGAGATTTTTTCCAACCTTGAAGAAGGAGGGGGAGGGGCCTTCAAATAGGCAAGAAGTGGGGTGTAAAAGGGGAGGGAAAGCACCCAATCTTTCCCTCCCGGAATATCCCCCGGATGCCCCGGGATATGTTGGAAGATATCCTGACAAATTGGACAGTCAGAAGCAAGAATCTGGCGGCAGTATTTGCTCAAGGTGGCCGCCCCCCCACCCACCATGGCCGGCCACCCACCTCCTATGGCCGGCCAGCCACCTCAAAAAACCAACTTCAAAATTTCTGGCCGACCACCATACAAGAGTGTCCTCCCATGTGTGTAGAATAAGGCCCCAGGGTCGGAATTTGGCAACACTGAACCAGGAGTCACAACATAGAGCTTGAAGGAGAGGCCCAAAAATGAAAGGCATAATTTCTGGCCGACCACCATACCAAAGTGTCCTCCCATATGTGTAGAACAAGGTTCCAAGGTCGGAATTTGGCAACACTGAACCAGGAGCCACAACATAGAGCTTGAAGGAGAGGCCCAAAAATGAAACTCACAGTTTCTGGCCGACCAGTAGTTGGTAGGGTCCTCCTGTGTCCCTGATCACAGATATGTAACTTTGGTTGGAAGAAAATACCCCAAGGTGTTCAACATTGGCCCTAAGTGAGCAAAACGGCCCGGAGGAGCGAAACCGTTATCTCGATAATTGCTGGCCTCCCACCCCCAAAGGATCTTCCCGATGTTGAAACAGAGGTACCGCCAAGTTTGAACAAAAACTAATGAGAAATGAACGTCGGCCAAAACCGAGCAAATCGATCCCGAAATGGGTCATGGTGTCAAGTGGCGTTCGGCAATAAGTGGGTATTCATGACCCCAAGGTCCTCTCGAATGACAAAACAGAGGTACCGCCAAAACCGGAGAAGATGGATGCGAAATGAATGCTCGGGACCAAAACCGCCTTTGGGGTCCCGAAACCGCTTATGAGCACCGAAGTGGCATACGGCCACGGCGGGCATCGGGGCCCCAGGTTCTCGAAATATTAAACAGAGGTCTCCGCCAAAACCGGAGAAGGCCGATGCAATGAATGTTTCTCGGACCAAAACCGCTTTGGGGTCCCGAAATGGGTCGCCGCACCTAAGTGGTGTTCGGCAAGTGGGTATCATGGCCCCAGGTTCCTCTAACACTAAAACAGAGGCACATGCCAAAAACCGGAGAACTCGGAGATGGTTACGGTCCCGAGCCGAGGCACGCGGCCCGACGGCTCGAAACCGCACCGGCCCGAATGGGCAAAATGGCCTATGGCCACAAAGTAGCTCACGGCCACCGGAGATAGTCTACGGACCACTCTTCCTTAGAGAGAAAACAGAGAAAACCGAGCCCGGTTCGCAAACCGAGACAAGGTAGAGAAGATGGTTCGGAAGTCCGGAGGCGTGGCACGCCGCCGTGACTCGACTTCAACAAGCACAAGATGCAATATCACCGAAGGCTCAACCGGTGACGCTCGAAGTCTTAAGGTCGGTCAAAAATGGGGTGTCTACAGCTGCCCTCTTGATGTAACTCTAAGTCAAGAAGTGACGGAGTGAATGTCAAAGCCCGTGAGACGCACCCATTTTTGACAAGGTCAAGACTTAGACAAACATACGAGATAAACAGAGATATGTGCCCGCAGCAAAGGCCAAATGCAAAGTGATAGGCGCGGCCGATGATCATGCAAATGCAAAGAAGTCAGAATGAAGGTGTATTGACAAATAGATGCAACATTTTAAGCAAGAATGCAAAGCAAACAACTACATTTCATGCGCTTAGGAATGCGAGAATCCTTCAATTCCCGCCGCTGCCTCACACGGAGAAGATACGATATCAAGCTGATTCGTCTGGGTCGCACCAAATTTCAAATGAACCGTATATACAATATCGCGGCTCGCAAAATAGAGAAATGAAACAAGAACAATATGCCGACAACATATATTCTATGTGATTCCTATGATTCCAAAAGTTCGACACACACAGCGTCGGTGAACGAATGCAACATAACGCGAGAAAAGATAATGCGCGACAACGCACGCTCAAGCATAGAAAGTTCGGTATATCAAGAAATCATGCATGATAATGCAAAACAATCACGAGAATGTGAATTAGGAGCCAAATAATGACAAATGAGCACAAATCAGGATGCCCGGTTGTTGCACAATAACGAGCTGGAAAATGCGCATTCCGGCGACGGCAACCCGATCGCGGCCTCTGATTTACATTCCGGAGAGGTCACGACATGATTAAAATGGATACACTCCGATTTCGATGAATAACGATGAGACACATGTCAATAATTGCAATTAAAGTTTCAATGAGCACAAGGCTGTAGTGTACTTTTCTTCAACTTTTTCGTCCCGGAGCTCCGATTTCCCTCAAAATTTGCAGAGAGGAGGGGGGGGGGGGGGGGGACATGGTCGGCCAGCCCATTGCCCTAGGAGAGGCCATCGGCCAGGGCCAAAAAGTAGAGGGGCCGGCCAGTTAGGGTGGTCACTACCACCTCCCCAAAAAGGTGGGCATTTTGGTCATTTTTGCATTTTCTATATATATGCACCTCCATTGCCTCCAAATCACACCCAAAGTTGCAAAACTTCTTCCTCTTGCTCTCTAGGCCACTTTCTCTCAGATCTGATTTTATACGGCCCCTACCTCCCACGCAAGTTGTTTTTATGAAATCTTTCAGATTCAAGCACTTTGAAGTTTACTAAATTTCGACTTTGGGGCTTCTTCTCATTTTCACCACTTGAGGTAATTTTGTTTCAATATTTGGAAAATTTTCCTGGGTTGACTTTTGTTGACTTTTTTCATTTCCGAGAGTTGACTTTTGTTGACTTTTTTCCAATTTTGGCCCATTTTGCTCATTTTTGCTCCTCTTGCAGATTTCTCGCAATGGCGTGTCATTTTCCTCACGACGGAGGTTTTCCTGCGTCGAGATGATTTTGACTTTATGGTATTCACGGGTTCGCCTTTCTTTCCCGGACGATATGTTCCATGGCTCATAGGCTTCCGCAAGCCACTTTCCGCTATTTTACCGATTTTAACGATCGAGCACCGGATCTTCTTACGAGAGCCGAGCAAAGACCTCTCCTATGATGCAGAGGTATTTTATTATCCGTGATCTTTCGTGCATTCTCAGACTTTGCCATGCTTAGACACACCGCTTAGCTTATGACACAAGATTTGTATTTTGAGCATGTGACTTAGCCACTTGAATTTCATGAACACTTGGCGATTGAATAATTGTGAACGACAAAGGCACCTTAGTTAGAAATTGAACACACAAATTCTAAACTTGAAGCACCGAACACACAAATTTCAGATTTGAAGTGAACACACGTTTAATCGACGCTGAGTAGAACACATTCCCAATTTGAAGTGAACACACACCCATCGATGTTGAGTAGAACACACAGCCCCAAACTTGAAGCAAACGCACAAATTAATCGATGTTGAGTAGAACACGCAGCCCCAAACTTGAGCGAACACACAGCCATCGATGTTGAGTAGAACACGCAGCCCCAAACTTGAAGCGAACACACAAATTTAATCGATGTTGAGTAGAACACACGGTCCCAATTTGAAGCGAACACACAAATTCATCGATGTTGAGTAGAACACACGATCCCAATTTGAAGCGAACACACAACCCATCGATGTTGAGTAGAACACACGATCCCAATTTGAAGCTAACACACGTTCTAATCGATGTTGAGTAGAACACACAATCCCAATTTGAAGCGAACACACGTTTAATCGATGTTGAGTAGAACACACAGCCCCAGCTTGAAGCGAACACACGTTAATCGATGTTGAGTAGAACACACAGTCCCAATTTGAAGCGAACACACACCCATTGATGTTGAGTAGAACACACATTCCGAACTTGAAGCTTAACACATTTAATCGATGTTGAGTAGAACACACGGTCCCAATTTGAAGCGAACACACGTTCTTAAATACCAAATTTATCGAACGCAAATTGCTTTCACTTCATTTGCACACACTCATTTTCGCTTTTATTTGCACACTCATTTTCACTTCATTTGTCGATCCATGCATTGATTCTAAATGCAGTTCGTTTCTGACAAAGGCGAGGATATGGCTCCTACCGCAAGGGAATGGTATTTTGAGCTCCTAAGTCGTCCGGATTGGTCGATCTTGCAGATTTGGGCCATTCTCACAGAGGGTTATCTCGTGCCTCATTAGTAGGACCCTATTTGCAATTTTTAGCAGAGAGGTGGGACACTACCAATTCCTTCCATTTTTCTGACGGGGACATGACCATGACCCCACCGATTTCGCTTATGCTCACCGCCTAGACTTAGGCGGTAGGCCCATTCCCTATGACGAGGATATGGGTGAGTGGCAGTCGCTCGATGCATTTGTTGGGGACACACCACCAGAGACAGAGGTTCGGGAGAGTCCGACACTCTGGTTTGCTTCCTATTTCCTATGCCACAGATGGAGCCCGAGACTCGAGGAGGCGAGCAAGACGCCTGCGGGTTTCCTTATGTACCTCTGCACCACCTTGTTCGCCGATAGAGGAACATGGTAGGGTTGTACTTATCGAGCGCCTAGTGGACCTATCACAGTGAGCCAAGATGATTGGGGGCTACTGCCCGGCTACCCTTATCGCTACATGAGCTCAGGCTCTCGCACACGAGGGGACTTACTTGGCGGCTACTGGAGAGCCTGGGAGGTACATTCCGCCCTCTTGATTTTCATTTTGCTCCTCATTACTTGTTCACTGACACACACAAGACTTTGCATTCTCAGATTCTCGCCTTTAGCACTTTGTACTCACACTCTGCATTGCCTTTCTCAGCTGTGGGTGTATGTGTACTTCCCCACATTGGCCCTAGAGATGGAGGTGGTGGGACCTCCTATGACTCCATTTTCTTTGATGTTTGAGGGCGAGCATGTGGCGAGGCCTCGAGAGACTCTCTCCTCTCTACGACGGTACTTTGATACTGCTCGTGCGACAGAGGTATTGCTTGAACTCTCGCCTTTCATTTTTATCTTTGATCCGCTTCAGATATCTAATTTCGACCGATTTGTATATCGTTATCCACAGATCACCGCGCACTTTGGGCGCTTTCGGTGACGAGCTCGAGACTCAGACTCGAGCGCCGAGTTGTTGTCAAGATAGATTCCTCGCCGAGGGACCACCGGCAGGTTTGGTTCTCGGGAACGCTTCAGCCGATATGGGGCGATTCAGACACTCGCCAGGCCTCCGCACACCATGCGGATCGCCGATAGATTATCCTCGAGGAGGTCGAGCAAGATATGCAGGCGTTGACGCTTTGTTGCATCATCTCGATGGGAACTACGCCACCTACCGCCAAGATATATTTGATGCCCCGCTGACGGAGTGCGGCTCAAGACGGACCTCATCGGTGCACCGCCTTCGAAGTCGCTACCATGCTACAGATATCCCTTCTTCTAGCAGGTCGGCAGATCCAGAGGGGGGCGCTCGATCCCTCCGATCCCTCCGCCTCTTGATCATCCAGGCCAAACATGCCGACCGAAGTTGACGAACCGGGCGATTTGGGGACGCCTTACCGATTCCGCTAGAGCCTCCTCGCTCGATCACAGATATGTTAGAGACCCCGACTCGCCCCCAGATGTTTTTTCAATTTTGATTTATCACGATATTTGAACATTGATTCCGCATCGATAGTTTTGCATTTGTATTTGCGACCTCGCTGAATATACTGACGAAGCCGCCGATGCCGCCACATTCGAGGGCATGATCTTACGGAGGAGACGCAGATGAGCATCGCGGGTGTGGAGGTACTGCTCATTTTCCCTGCACTAGCATGTTTCGGTGATACTCCTGCTTAGACATTCTCGCTATATTGATAGACTGTAGAGCACATCCGACACACACCTTTTCACATTCTCGCATTTACACCGCTTTTATGCTTGAACTGATGTGTTGCACTTTGCATCTTCAGATGCCTCCCAGATATGCTTCATCACTGCCAGCCACGGGGCCCTCTCAGAGAGGTCGAGGTGCTAGACCTACCCGAGATACAGTGGATCGGAGGAGCCGGGCCATCCAGTCTCATCGAGGAGTCGGGCGAAGGAGGGTCGCCTCACAGACGCAGTGGCACCCATCGCCGAGGATGACGAGGAGGAGATCGCAGATCATGTGTCACCGGGCGCCTCTGGAGAGGAGGCCCCGGTCTTGGTTCCGAGAGCGGAGATTTAGCTCGAGGGGATCCGGAGGATGACAGCCCGATCCAGATGGTGATGATGATGTAGAGATTATCCCGCAGAAAGGATGAGGGGCCTCCTTCTCGCCTCCCGAGGGCAATCGATGTTATTTCCTCGCTTTATTCTACCTTTTAGCTAGTAGTTTGTAGCACTTTGCACATTTGTTAGGCGCTTTTATTTTCAGAAAACTTGTACCTTTATTTTTGTAAGACATGATGAAATGAAACAATTTTTGAAAAGATGTTGTATTTGAAATTCTCAAAGATCGCATCGCATTATTTTGCACAAAATGGAATTGAATGGAAATGCGCCTCATGTATTTACCGGTTAGGTGGGGAACCGACGCAACAAAGCAAAACAAAACGACTCACTAAGAAATAAAATAGATCTTAGCGAAGTTTACAACTCGATAAACAAAGTACAATAATGTTAACGACTAATAGACAAGACTTAACAAAATTGTGTAATCAAAAAGTAACAACTCAAAACGCAAAACGCGACAAAATGACAAAACTTACAACTCAATAAGCAAAACAACAACTCGATAAGCAAAAATATAACACGATGCATCATGGATGGACTATCCGGATAGTGGAGTGTATCCAAAATTGATAGGCTCGATGCCTTCATCGCCGGAGACAATCGACGGCAGGAGTCCACTATCGCTATAGGTAATGTTTCCCACCCAAGCTCACTTGTATTTGCTTACATCACTGACCCTGCCCGACTTTTTCTCGCAAAAACCTTATCTTACTTTTCTCTCGTCAGACATCTCTATTCTTTATTCTCTCATTTTTCATCCCTCCCCGTATATAGTTGATGGAGAAGTTGCAAGTTGTGGACTCTTGCTCGCTTATTCAAATTTCATGCTTACTTTTTTCGCAACGCTTAGTTAATGCTCCGGCGAGAGCCGGTGGTTCAATGGATGCGAACTTGTCGCCAGATCGCATTGCATGGCGCCGCCCTCGCTTAATCTTTTCAAATATGAGTTACGAAGTTCCAGATACCGATCCGCCTCGACGGCTTGACTCATCAGATATTTTATCTCCCATTCCAGACTCCGCTTAGTTCGGTCATACAAGCCGGGCCTAAGTTGGCATCTCAAGCTTTGACTAGCTCGGGGGGCGCAGGACACCGACTAGACTATGCCCCAGATTTATTGCTTTATTAGTACTTTCAAAGTTTTCTAGCCCGAGTGTAATGAAAACAACTTCAATTGTATGCAAGAGCAAAAGAACTCGCTTTGAAATTAATGAAATTGAAGGTTGTGGTAATCAAAATCCTCCGCTTTTGGTCCAAAATGGTCTTAGTTGTGAAAAGATTAATTTGAACAAAGTCAACTTTATGAAAACTTTTCAAAACTATTTTCGATATGGATCGAACCGACACGCTCAAATCACACCGAGATACACAACCTCAATCCTAGCAACCGGAAAGTTGCCCCTAGTCTCAAAAAGGGCCTCACCATTCAATAGCAACGGAAAGTTGCCCCTAGTCCGATGACATCTAACACTCCATTGCAACGGAAAATTGCCCCTAGTTTGCATAGCACTGCATCGAGATCACAATAGATGCCGATGAATAAAGATGACCGAGATGGTCAAAATGGACAAAGTTGATCGGGAAAAGATTGTGATCGAACTTCAAGATGAAGTCGCCACGATCCCAAAGATGGGAATCAAGTCTTACGTAGTTCGTGGTTAGGTTCGCTCGAGTGTTTTTGCTCTCCTTTGCGCCTAACTTTTGCCAAGGCCGCCTTTATGGTTTTCAACCTTATGAGCTCGCTTTTATAATTTTCAAATTTTCTATGCTCGAAGTTTTGCTCTAGGTCGCCTTTTCGGTTTTCGCCCAGCGAGCCTCTCAAGGGTAGTATTTCTTCAACTTGTCCATATTGATCGGTTGGGAAAACTCCAAGCCATCTAGATCCATCGTAACCACAAATTTCCACCGACTGATTGACTTGATGATGTAGGGACCAAATTCAATTGTCCGAACTTGCCCCTTGGGTCGTGGATGGGAGCTCGGTTGTCTTTGAGTACCAAATCTCCTTCTTTCAAGTTCCTCGACTTAACCTTCTTGTTGAAAGCCTTCTTGCGATTCTGCAAGTGATAACCCCGAACGTGGTACGTTGCTTTCAATCTCCTTTCATCAAAAGCATGAGTTCTTCAAACTCGCTTTCGCCAATCCGCTTCGGCTTATCCGCACTCGCCAATACTGCAATGATGGGACCTCGATCTCAATTGGTAGAACGGCCTCCATCCCATAGACTAATGAGTACGAGTCGCCCAAGAGAAGTTCTCGATCAAGTCCTCAGAGCCCCATAGAGCAAACGGCAACTTATCCGCCACCCTCAGAGGTTTCCACCATCTTCGTAATATGTGCTGATATTCTTGTTGGCGGCCTCAACCGCCTCCGCTGGTTTGCGGCCGTAAGTAGACGACTTATGAAAAGCCACGCTGTATTTCTCCAACAAGTCAATCACCTCCTTCTTGAAGTGGGAACCATTGTCCGAAACTATTTCATTCGGACTCAGAGCGACAGATGATGTTGTTTCGATGAATTTTGCAACGCAGAAGCTTTCAACACCGCATAAGATTGGGCCTCAACCCACTTTGTGAAGTAATCTATCGCTACGAGGATGAACTCATGCCCATTTGGCCTTTCGCGTGATTTGCCCGATCACATCAATTCCCTGCATGTAAAAAGGCCATGGCGAAGTCATGTTGTACGCCTTTGACGGCGGAATGTTCATGCGATTTGCATGAATCGACATTTGTGGCATCGCCGATTTAAACCGACATAATCCTCCTCCATGGTGGACCAATAATAACCTTGTCTAAGGATCTTTCTAGCCAACATCACCCCATTCATATGTGCACCGTGATTCACCCCGTGGATGGCTTCCATCGACGCTTGGACTCTTCAAAGATCAACACACGCTTTATGCATTCCAGATGACCTCTTCTATACGCTTTACCCGCAGATGATGAATCGGATCGACATTCTTCTCGATTGCCCTCTTGTCTTTGGCACTTACCTCGCGGTATGTTTCGCTTTCCAAAAGTTCCGTATGTCGTAATACCAGGTGTTCGCCCCGAACTTCATCTATGGTCGCAATCGACTCATAGGCAAAAGCGACTTCGTCGATAATGACCGGACGATTCGACTCCACGGGATGTCTATCATGGATGATAGAGTTGCTAAAGCGCCCGCGAACTTGTTGTTCTCTTAGTAGATGAGTAAAACTTAACTTTTCAAACCGAGGAATCAAGAAATCCAAGGTTTGGTGATACATCATCATATTTTCTTCTTTTTACTTTCCATTTCCTTTAGCTTGAGACATAACAAGATTCGAATCTCCGATGACGCCCAAATTGCCTTGCCCCTAATTCCGTGGTCGCCCATACCAAAGAATGCACGCCAGATTCGCTTCGTTATTTGAGACTTTGAAACGGAGTTTGAAGGCTAGAGGATACGGAATTGTCGAATGCTATCAAGAACACTCCTATCCCATACCCATGTTGATTTGACGCCCGCCAAAGTACATTGTCCAACTTTCCTCGCCGATATGCGTAATTGCTTCATCCGGGAATAGGTACTCAACCGCTTCATCCCTCAACCGATGGTCGGCAAGGAACTCGCTATCGCTTCGCCTCTTTACCGACTTATGCCCACATATGTAAGATCAAATTCGAGAGCAACAAAGAACCAACGAGCTAGCCTACCCGAAGTTACCGGTTTCTAAAAGATATTTGATGGGATCAAGTCGCTAAACCAAAGATTACAGAGTGAGCTAACAGTAGTGCCGCACTTCCTCGTAGCCCATACCAGAGCTAGACAAGCCTTTTTCCAAATGCACAGATACCGGGTCTCATACTCTAGCATTTTCTTGCTCAAATAGTAGATGACTTTCTCCACCCTATCTTCTGATTCTTGTGCAAGCATGCAGCCCATTGTGGTCTCAACATCGACAGTACAAAATCAACTGCTTTCCGATTCTCGTGGTGATAAAACGGGTGGGTTCTCAGAGATATTCTTTAACTGCTCAAACGCAGTTTGGCACCTACCGTCCCATTGAATTTCTTGCCTTTCTTCGAAGACCAAAAAGTGGTTCACAAGTCAAGGTTAGTTTTGAAATAAACCGCCTTATGAATTGCACTTTACCCGTAAAGCCTCGCACCTCTTTTTTCATTTTGGTGGTGGCATTTCTAAGATGGCCTTGATTTTGGAAGGGTCGACTCGATGCCCCTTTTGTGTAATCGAACCCCAAAGATTTTTCCCAACAGAACACCAAACGACATTTCGAGGGTTTAACCGCAACTCAATTCCCCGATCCTTGGAAAACTTATGCAAGGCGGTGTAGTGGCCCTCTTTCTTTGGACTTGACAATCATGTCGCCCACGCACACCTCTACCTCTTTGTGGATCATATCATGTAGTATTGTGGTCGCGTCTGCTGATAAGTAGCCCCAAAGATTCTTCAACCCAAACGGCATGACCCGATAGCAAGATGTTCTACGGGTGGTGAATGCGCCTTTTCTCTCGCCCTTGGTGCCATCACGATCCGTTATAGCCCGAGAAGCCATCCATGAACGAGAGCAAGGCATGCCCCGCCAGAAAGTCCACTAGCTCATCAATGTGTGGCAGGAAAGTCGCCCTTCGACCGCTCGCTTAAATCCTCAAGTCTACGCACACCCGGATCTTGCCATCTTTCTAAGACCTAAGCACTATGTTGGCCAACCAAGTGGGATATTCGACATACTAGCAGAAGCTCAGCCAATTTGCTTGGTGACCTCTTCTTTGATCTTGAGAGCCCAATCCGGCGGATCCTTCCGAGCTTCGCTAATAGGTCCGCCTCGGGTCAAGGGGGATCCGATGTCAGACAATCTCAGATCGATTCCGTGCATGTCTTCGTAGGACCACGCGAAAACATCTTTGAAATCTTTTAATAAAGCGACTAAGCGCCGTTCCTCCGAAGACAACGTGGACCCGATCTCGACCACCATGGTCCTCCTCAAGACTAATATTCACGTAAATGATTTCATCCGTTAAAGGCTTAACAAATCTCCCGCTCTTGCTCAATTAAACGCTAAAACCGAGGCACTTCGTCCTCGCTGCTTTGATCAAAATGTTGAAAGTCCGAGTTAATGCAATAAATTAGGGCACGTAAAAGTACTCGAAACCACATTCACCTCATTCTCATTAAGTACATCCAGATCCTCCAATTCATCGGCTACAACAGACTCAAAAGAAAAGGAAAAAGACGACCTGGACAAGACTCTGGCATCCGGGTTAACATCCCCAGGAGTACCAGACTCAGACTCACGAATCGAACCCGATTCGACTCAGAAGATTTGGAATCAGATTCGCCACTACCCGACCTTTAATCGCCGGATAAGAATCCTCCTCAGATCGCTAAATGAGAGAGGGTGCGATCGACAAGGCCCAAGATAGTCAGCTGGTTGGCCCGCACTGCTTTCATCTCCAACCATGGAAACCGCGACGTTATTCCCTGCAATCTCGGTCGACGGAGGATCGAGAGGAGACATGCCATGCTACCCCATTTCCAATTCAAAGGCCCTCAGACTCACCGCCTTTATTCTCGCTCCTCGCTTGTTGGTCTGCTCGCTTCGCAACGCTATCCCCTGATAGTTGCAGTGTCAAGAAGATTTCGAAACCTGCACGCGCTTCCTCCGCTGCTCAACCATGGTTCTGGAAGCCGCAAATGGAAAATCTTTCCTCCCGGACGGCGTCTGCTCAGGTACCCCAGATGGGCCTATGCATTAGATCAAAAGGCTTCCCAAATTGCTTTGCCCCGCCGGGCCATTTCTTCCTTTCTCGCCCAAATTTCTTTGGTAGGCAGATAACCTAATCCATAGGTATGTGGATTATGTGGCACTTCGCCAACGCCGCGACACCTTCCGCCGCTTCTTCCCAATCCCATCCTGTGGATATGTCAGAGCTTGTTCATGAGGTAGACGGCTTGAGCCGACATACAAACCCTCATTCACACCATTATGTTTTGTACCACCCTGCCTCACCAAAGTAAATCCCGATATAAACATATCCTCCATGCCGTGTTCAATCTCCAGATCGGCGAGATACTCCGGAGGGGAATGGATTGATGAGTTCCCAAAAACAATTGCTACTCCCTTTCCAAAGGGGTATTTCACCATTTGATGTAGAGTAGATGAGACGGCCTTCACCTGATGCAACCAGGGTCGCCCTAAAAGCATGTTGAAAGATGCAGGGACCTCCAAGACATGAAAATCTATTTCGTGTTGTCCAGGCCCAATCTTGGTTTGATTTTCACTGTCCCCAAAGACATCCCTGCTTGTATTATCATATGCTCTGACATTTGAGTAGTCGGTGTGAAGTCCGCAGTTTTAACCCGATTGCATAGGCCGCTCGCCGACAAACATTGATAGCGGACCCGGTCAACAAGAACCACCGAATCCATTTGTCCCTCGTGATTCTACAGAGATGTAGAGAGGTCTCATATGGTCCACGCCTCAGCGGCAATTCTTTGTCCAGAAGGTCAATGCCGGGAACCTCCTCCCGAAGACCAAACCAACTAGTTGTTCCGGCAGAAGTTTCGATGGAAAGTTTCGCATTCCATGGCAGATAAGACAAACGGTGCACCTCGGCCATAAGCAATTCCCCAAATGGAGATGTTCGCTTGTATTTTCTTTTAGTCGCTCAAGATGCCTCTTCTTCCGCTTTTTCTTCTTCTTTCGCCTCCTTATCTTTCCCCGATGCCTCGGGTTGATCAAGGTGGAGGCTTGAAATACCGCCCACTCCTAGTCATGTGGTCTACCTCCTCGAGGTACTGTGCATCGTCTGGCCACACCGCCCAGCTTCGTCTCAGGTGGGCAAGATACAAGTCGCCATCTTCCCACCACATTCCATTAGCGCCTAGCGCATCCGTCTGTTCTCGCTTTTGTGCTTTCATAGCTTTCATTCCTCATGCTCACAAAGATGTTCAATTCGGTCTGCAAAGACTCTCAGCTCCCTCATGGTTCTTGCTTTTCTGCCTCTCAGAGGCCCATCTCTTTCTTGTTCCTCCAAAGAACAACCGTAGGTTCTCAAAATGTTTCGTTCTTGAGCGAATTCTCAGACTTCGCCTCCCAAGAATGTATTCGATCCTCGCCCTTCCGCCACAAATGGTACAATATCAGCCGATCATCCAACCACCCGACGACTTCACGACTCTCATCTTTGAACCGCTTAATCGATGCATCCCCGATTCCTCGCCAGAGAATTGCAGGTTAGCGAAGTCCTCTTCCACCACAAACCAAACCATCCTCACGATTCAAGCTTGTCCCCGAGCATACACAACTCAACCTCTTCCCAAGAACCCCATACTCACTTTAGATCGTCACGACCCAAACCCGCCTATGGGTTTAGCATCAGAATCGCCAAGAATCCGAGATTACCAAGGCCTACAAGACAAGAATACAAGAGAATGTAGTTCGGAAGCCAATACAAAGATATAACTAGTGTCCATTGAGTGTGAAAATCAGATGCCAAAACATTTTTCATACATATATGCATTCAAACCAAGACAAGATATACAAGCATTACAGATATTCAAGACGGAACTCAATCCTCAATAAGAGTACAAGAAAATGTTTATACAAAAAGTACAACAAGACAAAACAAGAGGAGACTAGTGGGGACACAAAACACCCCAAGCCATGGCATGGCGTCTCGAACCTCACAAAGGAGGCACATAGGGTCGGCCGACAAAATCGGGGACCAATCCCACGCCCTAGCTCGTTCTACTGCCGAGAACCTACATATATATATAACAAAGGAGCTAAAGCCCAAAGGAATAACATAAAGCGAAAGAGGTTATGAATGAATGTCCTTACAAGAAATGAAATCAATTCATTAAACAAGAGTTTCAGCTTTCAAGATTTCAATCAATCACCATATGTGGTACATCCAATAGCCTATAACAGTAGGTCCAAAAGGACCGGGCCTTAATAGACCCAACAGTAATGATGGCCAATCATTCAGTAAACAGTATGGTTCCACAAGGAAACCGACAGAGCTCAGAATACCAATAACAAAGAGGTGCTAAGGATGCCACAATACGCTTCAGAAATAGGACATACATTCATTCAAGAATAATATCGATTCAAGAAATTCGAAACAAGATTCAAAAGATAACCATTTTGAACATATCTTTACACATCTTACTCACAATGATTGGGCTATCAATAGCTAGAGCGCCCCCTCGTGAGTCAACCCTAACAATCAATCAATAGAACACACACTAAGTTTACAAATGGAAAGGATGATAATTAAATCCCTAAATTTCCTTGTGGTTCTATGCTTAAGTCCTCAATAAGATGTCTTAAACTAGGCCTAAGAATGCCTAGGATGCGATGAGGATGCAAAATAATACAGTTGGAAGGCACTTTCAAAAGTTTGTCAACAGGGTCTCGCCGAGCGAAGCCTTCCTTCGCCGAGCGAGGTTACAAAATCAAAGGCTTCGCCGAGCGAACAACCCTTCGCCGAGCGGAAAACTTGGTTGCTCGATTTTACGCTGCGATAATACGCTGATGCCCGCCGAGCGAAGCTTAAAATCGCAGGCTCGCTGAAGCGAGGAATCCTTCGCTCGAGCGAGGAAGCAAAATCTGGAATTTCCAGATTTGTCTCCCAAGTTCGAACCAAGCATTCAAACACTCAAATCTCATCCTCTTGGCCCCAAATTCTGGAAAAACACTTTAAACTCAAAGTATTACAAGTTTCAAAAACTATTTTGCACATGCAAGGGCCAATGGTTGGTCAATCGAAGCCAAATTCAAACCATTTTCAAGAACAAGTTTAAAAACATGCAATGCATGAGCTTCAAACCCAATTTAATCTTCAAATCTTGCTTTAGAGAGCTCAAAACTTTGAAAACAACTTGAAAACATGGACCATGATGAAAACATGAGCATGCATGTACAATTCTTCAAGAATTCAACCTCAAAAACACCAATTCAAGCATGCATGGATGGATTATGCTCTAATTCAACTTATATGAGCAAAATCAAGTCTCAACTCCACAATGATGCATGAACCATGAGAGAGGAAGCTTAAGGACAATAAGAATGCAATGAATTCTCTTACCTAAGTGTTGATTCAAGGTAAGGAAGCTAAATTAAGCCAATATACACTTCAATTCCAAGCAATCTCCAAGTAATTCTTCAAGGTGAGCTAAGTTCTCTCACTCTCCCTCTATTTCTCTTGTTGGTCGGTTGGAAGCTCCAAATGGTGGCTGATCAATCTATGCTAAGTGTGGTAAGGCTCTAGAATAACAATACATAAATGTCCACTATAGGTGGCAATTGTGTAATTAAGGCCAACTCTTCAATTAACTTATTTAATCTAATTTAATCATTCCTAATCAATTTTCAGATAATTATACCATTAAATCACAAATATTACACTGAGTCTAAAACATCAAACGGTTTCTCAATCGGCCGCCGATAAGGCCTTCAATTAGCAGTTTAAACATATAAGCTCAAACAGATAATTATGCAACCAAACAGATAAGATATGCAATTCAACAAGTAAACTTATTCGGGCCAGCTTTCATTCAATGCTCAAGAGGTCATCCACCACTTATCACCATTATCGATTCGGTTTAACCAGAATCGATGTAATTGATGGTTTACGATAATCAAGACGAGGTTATTACTGGCTCATCGACAAGATGTATCCACTCGGATCATAAGCTCTGCCAGCAGAATTCTCAGATAGCTCCACCCCAGACTCAACAGTTCTACCCTCCTCAGTAGCCTGCCCCCTTCCATTCTCGGTGGCCACCACCTTTGGCTCAGGTTCGGTTGGGGAGGTGTCCAACACAAGTCAAGGTCTTTGTCGGGAAGGACCACCTCGCTTGGGTAAGTGGGAGGAGTTATGTAGATACCTTTGGATCGTAAGATGCCCCAAAGGCGGATAAGGTTGTCTCTTTTGGGTGGATCTTGGTTGTGTTTGGGGAGTGGGTTGTTGGTGAGGTTGGGTCCTTGAGGAGGTAGAATGATGTTCTTGTCAATGAGGTCCTGAATCTCATGACGCAGCCTGTAACATTGGTCGGTGTCATGACCATGCTGCTGGTGGTATTGGCAATATTTTGCTCGATTATGGGAAGGGGGAGTGGATTCTGGAGGCCTCGGTTCCAAGGGTTTCAGTGCCCCTTTCTCGACTAGAACCCCGAGGACTTTAGACAAAGGCATATAGAGTGGGAGAAGGTTCGTTGACCCCGGGTTGGTATCTTGGGGCTTGATTATCGCCTCCCAGAGGCATCGAAAAAGGTGTGGCCATGACCTTGGTTGGGAAGGGGATTGGTGGTGACCATTCCGACCGAAGTTCTTGTATTGGCAGAGCCACTCGGCTGCATTGGTATTCCGATTAAATGTTCTTCTGGTGATCCCGATCTTGGTCAAACAGACTGTTTCATTGCATCCTCTATCTGCATCCCCATATCATGCAGATCTGCGAAGGTGGGGAAAGGGATCAAAATCATCTTCTTCATTAATGCTACCGAGATTGCGCACAATCATCCGAATTTGATCTCTATCGGTTGGCCTCAAGGTCATCATCGATGCCTTGGCTCTCCACCGGTGACGAAATCGTAAAAGACTCTTTAGGCTCTCGTTCGTCGCCTCGAGATCACGAGTCGTGACCTCGATTTGCGTGTTGTATGAATATTGTGCAAGGAAGGCCTCAGCCATCTCATCCCAGTTTGTTTTCACATCATCAAATTTTTTTGTAGACCAAGTGGATGCCACACCCGATAGGGTTCGTCCCGACAAACAAAGCTTTTGCGGACGGGATAGGCCCATTGGACTAAAGACGCCCGAGACCAGCGGGAGGTGGCCCTTAGGATCCTCAGGCCCATAGAAGCGAACGACCTGGGGCATTTTAAACCTGTCGGGCAGAGTCAGGGCCACATCAGTATAGGCGCCTTCAATATTTGGGATGGCCTTCCTTGAGACTTCTTAAAGAGCTTCTCCAACTTGCTCAATTTCAGAGTCGTTCGTCTACCTCGAACTCAAATGGAGAGTCCGTGCTTAGGGTAATGTTTTTGGACAGTTTGGTAGAAGCGGGCGAGCCACTCGTGGATGACCTGTGTCCTCTTGAACGCTTGGGGGTTTAAGGAATATTTCTGCTGATTCGAGGGTATTCGCGCTGGGCATTTTGAGGGTTCGAGGGGCATTCCGCCAGCAGTAGTTGTTCGTAATGGGGCCCCGTGAGGAGGAGCTCGATTTGAAGCAGACGCCGCTGCTTCGCTTGTAATCTGTGATCAACTCGCATCATGGGCCATGACAATGACGTTGTTCCGAAAATTCCGCTGGCGGATAGCATCATCTTGCATTTGCTTCATGCTTTTACCATCTGGCGATCATCGCCTCTATTGTTGGGTTCGTTGTTCCATCTCAAAATCGCAAGGGTGTCTCTATAGCGTAAATGGGAATCTCAACCCGCCTATTTCTAAAGTAGACCGCTGTACTAATAATCTTCGCTCGATGGATCAAGGTTTCTGTCTCCTTCTAAAACCGGTAGCGAATGGAACATCGATGTCCGTCAACTAGATCCTCGGATCGGTTGAGTCGGCGACCTCGTGTCTGCATTGCTTGGGGGTATCGACGGTTCGAAGCAATTGTGCTACAAACCGCCCTAGCAAAAGGATAAATAAAAGCGAAAAAGAAATAAATAACGGCAAAGATAAAGCAGGCGAATTAAATTGAATACACCACACACAGTCGGGTATACAAACGGGCAGCATAACGGCTTAAATTGAATACACCACACACAGTCGGGTATACAAACGGGCAGCATAACGGCTTGAATTGAATACACCACACACAGTCGGGTATACAACAACACACAGTTGGTAAGCTGGTTATACACTGTCCTCAAATACCGGTCAATATTCTCAGATCACCGTTACGATAAATCAATCTGATATCCGCGGACAACTGATTCCCAAATACTGGATAATGCCCGCAGGCCTGATTCCCAAATTCAAAAACTGATGCCCGCAGGCCTGATGCCCAAACTCATACTGATACATGCATTCCCTGTAGAGGCACACTCTAACAAGCACATAGCAGATAAGTGAGAGCCAAAACACCCCTATGTTGGGGTAGGGTTTCCCTGTCCTATTTTGTCAGGAACTAGGGTTTCACTACGCACAATGACTTCAAACAACCTATAAACGGGTAAGCAACCCGTCCTAGTTTGGAATGGTCACTATGGATCCGAATATGCACTAGGTCGAATGGTCAAAGGGTGCCCCGGAAACCGGGTTTGTGTTCCCATATCGGGCAGAGTTCAGAATCGCAAGCCTTATGGACATGCCTTGACAAGACAAGCCTCGTGCAAACCGCCAGAATAGCAGATGGCAAACACGGTGTCCTAGGCGCACCAATGCAAATGCAATGCAAAGAAACACACAAAGTAGTCAAAACCAAATATCACGAGTTCGAGTCAAGCTCTCTAAATCCTCAAAGAGTCGCCAGAATCAGAATAACGCCATGGCGGCCTTCGCCATACTGACTCGATTTTATGTTGCGGTTCTCAATCTCGAACCAAAGAGTCCAAATCCGCAAATCGCTTTTGAAGGAAAACAGATTTTTGAAAAGAAGTGCCAAACATGGATCGCTGCGGATAACAGAGTCGCCACCTAAATATTTTAAAATGGGAAATTTAGGAAACCCTGACTCGGTGCCAAAAGGCCACGTGACCGACAACAGCAAAGTAGGCTCGGGAACTTGGGGACGATTAGGGGAGGGCACATGGTGAGCACCTCTCGCCGGTCAAAGACCGCCTCTACTAATCATGATATCTCGATTTTGAAAACATTGTATGCTCTTATTCCGATTATTAGCCTAGGATTACTATGTGATGCTCGCAAAGAAACAAGTATAGATCGGCCGTCGAATGGAACAAAACATTTCATGTTTGTTTGTGAAAGATGGTTTGCTACCCGCAGTAGGCTTAAAATACGATTTTGCCACAATCTAGTGGGCTTAACAAACAATCGATGAATTGCTCCAATTCAAATAACCCAACCTCCACCCACAGCATTCAAGGCGCTTATATCACATAAGCATTTAGTCTCATGGCAAGCATGCTATCATGGCAACACTCACACGCATGCGAGGATGCTAAAGCATAACCACTTACCGAGTACTCCAAGCCAAAACAAAAGCTGATTAGAAATCATGCATGATCCTAAAATATACGGAATGCCTAATGCACCACATGCAAAAATGCAACAATAGCGGGCTCGTCTATTCTAGAGATGGCATATGAAATGCAACGGCTAACATGTATTCAACTTAGAATTGAAATGCAAATGCAGATTGTATGATGCGCCGAGTCTGATGCATGCAATGAGATGAATGATGCAAACATGTCATTATGTCAGATGCTAATTGAAACATGCCCTATATCTAACCATTCAAAGCGGGTAAATAAAAGGAGAAAGAAATGGGGTTGGAAGACATACATCACACTCACACACCCTTATTACATTTATGCCTCGCAGAGGGTCCGAATAAATAATAATACTGCACCGAATAAAAGAATATACAAATCAAATAATACAGATTCTAATTGATTAACAAATTAATTACAAAAGAAATGAGACTGGCGTGCAAGCCGTGGACCGCCGCTTCGTGGATAGTATATCCGGGTCGCATGGCGAAATCCACCGATGCCCCGATTAGCCTCGCTTGCGCTTTTCCTCGAATTGCGTGCCGATTCCTAAAGTTGATAATTCTTCATTTTTGCTGCAACGGAGAGCAGGAAAAGGGCATAGCAGTGTATTTCACAAATATATGCATGTCTCGATCCTCGCGCCACCAATCACGCATATCGATGCATGATGGCCGAGGAGCAGATTTGCACAACTCAATATTGGGATGAATACGCATGAATGCTACGAAAAATGGGATGCCTCGAAATGCGTGCCCACGGGCACGCAAACCGAGGCGATGCTGAAAGATGAAAATCGGATAAAACCGAAGTGCCTCGAAGTGCGTGCCCACAGGCGCGCAAACCGAGACGAAACCAAAATGGAGATCAGATAAAACTGGAGTGCCTCGAAATGCGTGCACACGGGCACGCAAACCGAGGCGATGATGTACGATGCAAAATCGGATAAAACCGAAGTGCCTCGAAATGCGTGCACACGGACACGCAAACCGAGGCGATGATGTAATGAGAAAAACGGATAAAACCAAAGTGCCTCCACAGCGCCGCAAATCGAGGCGATGATGAAAGAAAGAAAATCGGATAAGACCGGCAAGCCAAAAACGCGCCCACCGTGCGCGCAAATCGTCGGCGATGAAAGCGAGGAAATCGGATAAGGCGGAAGTGCCTCGAAGCGTGCCCACCGGCGCAAATCGAGGCGATGATGAAAGAAGAAAATCGGATAAGATCGGCAGCCAAACGCTGCGCTCACCGGGCGCGCAGATCGAGGCGATGATGAAAGAATGAAAATCGATAAGATCGATAAGATCGGTGATCGTGCCTGGCGCCGCAAATCGAAGCGATGATGAAAGGAGAAAATCGGATAAGACCGGTGCCTCAAACGCGTGCCCACCGGGCGCAAATCGAGGCGATGAAAGAATGAAAATCGGATAAGATCGAAGCACCAAACGCTGCGCCCACGCGCCGCAAATCGAGGCGATGATGAAATGCAATGAAATGGCATACGGAATGCGGATGGACTTACACCAACATGGGAGAGCCTCACCACTCACATAGGAGGCCGTCGGGTAATAAAGTCGCCTAAACGCTACCATGACACGCAGAGCGAGACAATGGCATACAAGCATGAAAATGCAAATTGGGCTTACGCCTACATGAGAGGGCCTCAACCACACTCACATAGGTCATTTAATGATAAGAATGAGGTGCCTCAAGTGCGTGCCCATTGGCACGCAAACCGAGGCAATGCAAAAATGATACGAATGGCACGGAAATGATATGCAAGCATGGTAATGGAATTTCAGCACCTAAATAAAGGAAAACAGCCCCAAACAATTCAAATGACACTCGAAGCATGCATTCATCCCGAAATGTGATAATATGCACCCAAAATGGCCTATAGCCCTACTAATCATGCAAAAATAGCACATGGCAGCAAAACCAGTAGCAAGGCAGTCCCAAAAAAAGCTTATTTCAGTAACAAAGATGACCAAAATGCAAGCATAGATAGATCAACAATAGCATGCAAAGTTAGTGGCCAAAAGAGGAGTATTGAGACAAGTGACATATGCAAACCCCAAATGGACAAACTTTCTTCTACAACATTTAATATGAGCTAAAAATAGGCACAATTGCAGAAGATGACATCCTCAAAATCAAAATAAAATCATGCTAACAATTCTATGCAAAAATGGAGCTCAAAAGAGGCTATAATAAGAGTCATGCAAAGAAAGCACCAAATGACAAAATTTTCTTCATGAAACATGTAAAGGGGGTCAAAATAAGGCCCCTTTCAGTTCTGACCAAAGGCCAAAACCAAAAGCACAAGAGGCTACAAAACATGCAAGAATACGGTAAATTTGATGGATTTCAAAGGAAGTACCAAAAATATACACCAACTGGCTTAAGGCCCTCAACATAACATGGAAAGGAGACAAAAACAAGGCTATTTCTAAGCCTGATGAAGGCTGAAATCCGGAGCCAAGTAAGCCTAACAAAGCATGCAAGAATTAGGGCCTAAAGTGAATTTCCAAGAGAGGTGGTATATGGAATGGCCAAATGAGGTTGAGCCCTTCTACAATGTTGTAGAGGGGCTCAAAATAAGCACAAAACCAGTAGGGGTAGGAGCCCCAAAAACCAACACAAATAGGTCAATTTTAGCATGCAAAAATGTTACCAACTTGAAGAATATTGAAGGAACTAGTGTATAAAAACACCAAATGAGGTTGAGCCCTTCTACAAAGTTGTAGAGGGGCTCATTTTAAGCACAAAAGAAGTAGGGGTCGGGGCCCCAATTCTCAACCAATTAAAGTATAGAAAAGGATCAAGAAAATGCCCTAAAAGTTGGTTTTGAATACTTACCCTTGAAGACTTGTCTTTCTTTGCTTCTTGGCTTGGATTTGTGGCTTCTCAACCTCTGAAATTCACTTCCTTGCTGCTGGGATCGAAGTTGGAATGGTGAGGCTTAGGGTTGATGAAGGAATCAAGCAAGAACTTGAAGCTTTTTGGAGCTTTTTGGCTATGGAGATTAGGGTTTTTGCCTTAGTGTTCTTGAAGAGATTTTTTCCAACCTTGAAGAAGGAGGGGGAGGGGCCTTCAAATAGGCAAGAAGTGGGGTGTAAAAGGGGAGGGAAAGCACCCAATCTTTCCCTCCCGAAATATCCCCCGGATGCCCCGGGATATGTTGGAAGATATCCTGAGACATTTGTCAGAAGCAAGAATCTGGCCATTGTAATTTTGCTCAAGGTGGCGGCCACCACACCCACCATGGCCCACACCACCTCCTATGGCCGGCCACCCACCTCAAAAAACCAACTTCAAAATTTCTGGCCGACCACCATACAAGAGTGTCCTCCCATGTGTGTAGAATAAGGCCCCAGGGTCGGAATTTGGCAACACTGAACCAGGAGTCACAACATAGAGCTTGAAGGAGAGGCCCAAAAATGAAAGGCACAATTTCTGGCCGACCACCATACCAAAGTGTCCTCCCATATGTGTAGAACAAGGTTCCAAGGTCGGAATTTGGCAACACCGAACCAGAGCCACAACATAGAGCTTGAAGGAGAGGCCCAAAATGAAACTCACGGTTCTGGCCGACCAAGAGTTGGTAGGGTCCTCCTGTGTCCCGATCACAGATATGTAACTTTGGTTGGAAGAAAATACCCCAAGGTGTTCAACATTGGCGGGAAGTGAGCAAAACGGGCTCCGGAGGAGCGAACCGTTATCTGGGATAATTGCTGGCCTCCCACCCCCAAAGGATCTTCCCGATGTTGAAACAGAGGTACCGCCAAGTTTGAACAAAAACTAATGAGAAATGAACGTCGGGCCAAAACCGAGCAAATCGGGATCCCGAAAATGGGTCGGTGCGGAAGTGGCGTTTCGGCGTGAAGTGGGTATCTGCGACCCCAGTGTCCTCTGGAATGACAAAACAGAGGTACCTGCCAAAAATCGGAGAAGATGGATGCGAAATGAATGCTCGGGACCAAAACCGCTCGGTTTGGGGTCCCGAAAACCGGCTATGAGCACCGAAAGTGGCATACGGCCACGAAGTGGGCATCGGGGGCCCCAGGGTTCCTCGAAATATTAAAACAGAGGTCTCCGCCAAAAACCGGAGAAGGCTGATGCAAAATGAATGCTCGGGACCAAAACCGCTCGGTTTGGGGTCCCGAAAATGGGTCGCCGGGCACCGGAAGTGGTGTTCGGCAGCGAAGTGGGTATCTGCGACCCCAGGGTTCCTCGGAACACTAAAACAGAGGCACATGCCAAAAACCGGAGAACTCGGAGATGGTTGGGCGGTCCCGAGCCGAGGCACGCGGCCTGACGGCTCGAAAACCGGGTACCGGGCTCCGAAATGGGCAAAATGGCCTATGGCCACAAAAAGTAGCTCACGGCCACCGGGAGATAGTCTACGGGACCACTCCCTTCCCTCAGGAGAGAAAACAGAGAAAACCGAGCCTGGTTCGCAAACCGAGACAAGGTAGAGAAGATGGTTCGGAAGTCCGGAGGCAGGGCACGCGGCCGTGACCCTGGGACTTCTGAACAAGCACAGTATGCAATATCACCGAGCGCTCAACTGGTGACGTCTGAGTCTTAAGGTCGGTCAAAAATGGGGTGTCTACACTTGCCCCTTGGGTCGTGGATGGGAGCTCGGTTGTCTTTGAGTACCAAATCTCCTTCTTTTAAATTTCTGGACTTAACCTTCTTGTTAAAAGCCCGAGCGATTCTACGTTGATAACCTTGGATGTGGTATAGTGCTTTCAGCCTTCTTTCATCGAAAAGCATGAGTTCCTTAAATCTGTTTTGCTGCCAATCTGCTTCGGCTATCTGGCACTCGGCCAATACTCGTAATGACGGGACCTCAATCTTAATAGGCAAAACGGCTTCCATCCCATAAACCAATGAGTACGGAGTCGCCCCAGTAGAAGTTCTGATCGAAGTCCTGTAGCCCCACAGAGCAAACGACAGCTTATTTGGCCAGTCCCGATAGGTTTCCACCATCTTCTGTAGTATGCGCTTGATGTTCTTGTTGGTGGCCTCAACTGCTCCGTTGGTTTGCGGCCGGTAAGTAGACGACTTATGAAAAGCCACATTGTATTTCTCCAACAAATCGATCACCTCCTTTTTGAAGTGGGAACCATTGTTTGAAACGATTTCATTTGGGACTCCGTAGCGACAAATAATGTTATTTCTGATAAATTTTGCTACATGCGAAGCCTTCAACACCGCATAAGATTGGGCCTTAACCCACTTTGTGAAATAATCTATCGCTACCAAGATGAACTCATGCCCATTCGACCCCTTTGGCGAATAAATTCCGATTACATCAATTCCCCAGACAGAAAACGGCCATGGCGAAGTCACGCTGTACAGTTTTGACGGCGGGATGTTCATGCGATTTGCATGAATTTGACACTTGTGACATCGCCGGACGAAGCCAATACAATCCTCCTCCATGGTGGACCAGTAATAACCTTGTCTAAGGATCTTCCGTGCCAACATTACCCCATTCATGTGTGCACCACATTCACCCCCGTGGATGGCTTCCATCAGACGCTTTAACTCTTCGGCATCAACGCACAGTTTATGCATTCCCAGATGACCCCGTTTATACAGTTTACCTCCGCAGATGATGAACTGAACTGCCATTCTTCTGATTGCTCTCTTGTCTTTGGCATTTACCCCTGGCGGGTATGTTTCTTTCTCCAAGAAGTTCCAGATGTCATAATACCAGGGGTGTTCGTCCTGAACTTCATCTATGGCTGCAATCGACTCATAGGCAGGTGCAAATTTCTGGTCAATGATGACCGGACGCATTCGGACTCCACACGGGATGTCTATCATAGATGATAGAGTTGCTAGCGAATCCGCGAACTTGTTGTTCTCCCTTAGTAGATGAGTAAAACTTAGTTTCTCAAACCGAGGAATCAGCAAATCCAAGGTTTGGTGATACATCATCATCTTTTCCTCTTTTACTTTCCAGTCTCCTTTAGCTTGAGACACAACAAGGTTCTAATCCCCAATGACGTCCAGCCGTCTTGCCCCTAGTTCCAGGGATGCTTCTAAACCAGCAATGCACGCTTCATATTCTGCTTCATTGTTTGAGACTTTGAACCGGAGTTTGAAGGCTAGAGGGATACGGGAATTGTCGGGTGCTATCAACAACACTCCTATCCCATACCCATGTTGATTTGACGCTCCGTCAAAGTACATCGTCCAAGTTTCTTCATCGATATGCAGAATTGATTCATCTGGGAATAGGTACTCGACCGCTTCATCCCCCTCAACCGGGTGGTCGGCAAGGAACTCTGCCATCGCTCTTTCTTTCACTGACTTGCGTGTCACGTACGTGAGATCTAATTCGGAGAGCAATAGCAACCAACGAGCTAGCTTACCCGTAAGCGCTGGTTTCTCGAAGAGATATTTGATGGGATCAAGTCGTGAAACCAACATTACAGAGTGAGCTAACAGGTAGTGCCGCAGCTTCCTGGTAACCCATACCAGAGCTAAACAAGCCTTTTCCAGCGGTGTATATCGGGTCTCATACTCCAGCATCTTTTTGCTCAAATAGTAAATGGCTTTCTCCACCTTATCTTCTGATTCTTGTGCAAGCATGTAGCCCATTGTAGTTTCAGTCACTGACAGATACAAAATCAACGGTTTCCCCGGTTCTGGTGGCGATAAAACGGGTGGGTTCTGTAGATATTCTTTGATCTGTTCAAATGCAGCTTGACATCGGCCGTCCCATTGGAACTTCTTTCCTTTCTTCAGGAGGCCAAAAAGTGGTTCACAAGTCAAGGTTAATTTTGAAATAAACCGTCTTATGAATTGCACTTTACCCAGAAAGCCTCGCACCTCCTTTTCAGTCCTTGGTGGTGGCATTTCTAAGATGGCCTTAATTTTGGAAGGATCGACCTCGATGCCTCTTTGTGTAATCAGAAACCCTAGCATTTTTCCCGCTGTAACACCAAATGTACATTTCTGAGGGTTTAGCCGCAACCGGAATTCCCTGATCCTTTGGAAAAACTTATGTAAGGCGGTGTAGTGACCCTCTCTTTCCTTGGACTTGACAATCATATCGTCCATATACACCTCAACCTCTTTGTGGATCATATCATGTAGTATTGTGGTCGCAGCCCGTTGATAAGTAGCTCCAGCGTTCTTCAACCCAAACGGCATTACCCGATAGCAGTATGTCCCCCACGGGGTGGTGAATGTAGTCTTTTCCCTATCTTCTGGTGCCATCACTATCTGGTTGTATCCTGAGAAGCCATCCATGAATGAGAGCAATGCATGCCCTACTGTGAAGTCTACCAACTTATCGATGTGCGGTAAGGGAAAGTCGTCCTTCGGACTAGCTCTGTTCAAATCCCTGAAGTCTACACACACCCGGATCCTGCCATCTTTCTTCAGCACCGGAACAATGTTGGCCAACCAAGTCGGATATTCAGATACCAGCAGGAAGCCTGCGTCGATTTGCTTGGTGACCTCTTCCTTAATCTTAAGAGCCCAATCCGGGCAGATCCTTTTGAGTTTCTGCTTGACAGGTCGAGCCTCGGGGTCAAGGGGGATCCGATGCTGTACAATCTCAGGATCGATTCCAGGCATGTCTTCGTAGGACCACGCGAAAACATCTTTGAAATCTTTTAATAAAGAGACTAAGCGCTCGCGTTCCTCCGAAGACAACGTGGACCCGATCTGGACCAGCCGCGGGTCCTTCTCAGTACCAATGTTCACGGTAATGATTTCATCCATTAATGGTTTAACAAATCTCTCTTGCTCTTGCTCAATTAAACGTTGTAAAACCGGAGGAACTTCGTCCTCATCGTTTTCATCAAAGTTTTGAAAGTCCGAATCAATGCAATAAATCAAGGGAACAGAAAAGTACTTGGAAACCACAGATAGTTCATTCTCATTAGGCACATCCAAATCGTCCGATTCATCGGTTACAACAGACTCAAATGAAAAGGAAAAAGACGACCTAGACAGGACTGCGGCATCCGGGTTAGCTTCCCCAGGAGTACCAGACTCAGACTCAGTCGAGCTGGAACCTGATTCCGACTCACAAGACTCGGTGGAATCAGATTCCGGCTCACTACCTGACCTGGTGCTGCTGGACAAAAATCCCTCCTCGTACTGCCAGGTGAGAGAGGGTGCGATTAATGCATCCAAGATAGTTGCTGGTAGGCCCACAGCCGTTCTATCCCCAATCATGGAAACCAAGAAGTTATCCCCCAAGCACTCTTGGTCGATCGGAGGATCAGAGAGGAGACATGCCAGTGCTATCCCCATTTCAAGTTCTGTGCCCTCAGGATCCACTACCTTGCGCTGTTCAACCTCGGCTGTTAGGTTTGTCTGCTCTGTGGCAACATCATCCCCGGGTAGTTGCAGGTCGAAGAAGATCTCGAAGCCTGGTACGTGTTTCTTCTCCGCGTTCAGCCATGGCTCTAGGAAGCCACAAAATGGAAAGTCCTCCCTCTCCTAGACGAAGCGCCCGTTCAGGGTACCCTGGATGGGCCTGTGCATTAATTCAAAAGGCTTTCCAGCCTGCTTCGCTCTGGCTCTACTGGCCATTTCTTTTCCCTTCCTCACCCAGGCCTCTTTGGTGGGCATATAACCCAGTCCAAAGGTATGCGGGTTGTGTGGCACTTCGGCCAATGCTGCGACTCCTTTCCTGCCGCTCCTTCCTAATCCCATCCCAGGAATATGTTGTAGCTTGCTCATGAGGTAAATGGATTGAGCACTGACGTACACACCTTCATTCACAGCCATAATATTTTGCACTACCCGGGCCTCTGCCAAAGTGAACCCCGATAAGAACACATCCTCCGTGCCGTGCTCGATTTCCAAAACTGGTGTAGACACTTCCGGCGGCGGGTGGATGGATGAATTTCCGAAGACAATAGCTACCCCTTTCCCGTGAGGGTATTCCAACATCTGGTGTAAAGTGGAAGAGACTGCCTTTACTTGGTGCAACCACGGCCGCCCCAAGAGTAAGTTGAAGGTTGTGGGAACATCCAAGACATGAAATTCGATGTTGTGTTGTCCTGGACCAACCTGGGCTTGAATCTTGACAGTCTCCATCACTTCTCTGCTAGTATTATCGTAAGCTTTGATCACCTGAGTGGTTGGTATGAAGTCCGCGGGTTTCAACCCGACGGCATATCTTTGCTCAAGGTGCACATTGATAGCAGACCCGGTATCAACAAGTACCACCGGTATCCACTTATCTCTACATTCCACGGAGATGTAGAGGGGTTTGTTATGATTCACGCCCTCAGGCAACAGTTCTTTATCTGAAAAGGTTAATGCCGGGGAACCTCCTCCCGGAAAAACCAAATTTCAACCAAACCGCTTTCGTGTAGTATCAATGGAGAGTTTGGCCTTGTCCATAGCAGATAGGACGGCCTGTCTATGTACCCTTGACGCCATAAGCAGTCCCCAGATGGAGATGTCTGCCTGTATCTTCTTTAACTATCTCAGTACAGTTTCTTTTTCAGTTTGCTTCTCTCTCTGTTTCTCAACTTCTTTATCTCTTCCAGATGTCTCGGGTTGGTCTAGGTGTGGGGGCTTGAAGTACCGCCCGCTCCTGGTCATGTGGTCCACCTCATCGAGGTACCAAGTATCATCTGGTTGGGCGCCTGCCCAATCTTCATCCGTGTGGGCAAGACATAAGTCATCGTCTTCCCACCACATCCCGCTAGCGTTCAACAGACACCTATCTGGTTTTGGCAAGTTTGTACTCTCGGTACTTTCATCCCATATGCTCACAGCATATCCTACTCTCGTGCTCGCAGCACTTTCAACCTCTTCATGGTTCTTGGCTTTCCGGATTCTCTCAGAATCTCACTTCTTCTCTTGCTCCTCGCGCATTAGCACGATTTGTTGTTCAGTTTTCACAATATCTTGATCCCAAGCAAAATTCTTTGTACCGGCGCTCTTCGGCAATCCATTCAGACTCTCGGCCCTTTCGGCCATCATTGATACCCTTGCCTCTATCGGGCCTTGCTCTGGCTGAAATTCCACAATGTTTAGCTGATCATCTAACCATCCGATAACTTCCGCCGACTCCTCATATCCAAACCAGTTGACTGTTACATCCCCTGATTCCTGGTCGTTGAAGAACTGGAGGTTGGAAAAATCTTCTTCTACTGTTGTCAGATCATCTGCCCCTTGTTTAAGTCTGTTCCCCTGAATCATGCACAGTTCAGCTTTTTCTGGCAGCCCCACACTCAGCTCCGACTGGCCCACTGGTAGGATGTATCCACTTGGATCATAGACTCCTTCAGCATAATTCCGAGGCTGTTCAATCCCAGATGCAACAATTCCACTCTCCTCTTAAACCTGCCATGTTCCATCTTTGGAGGTCACCACCTCCGGCTCAGATTGGGTTGTGAAGGTGTCCAACATGCACAAGTCAGTACAGTCAGGAAGGATCACCTCCGGCTTGGGTAGGTGAAAGGGAGTAATTTAGATACTAGGATCGTAGGACACGACCCCAGTTTGGATGAGGTTGACTCTTTTGGGTGGTGGATCTTGGTTATGTGCGGGGAGTGGGTTGGTTGTGACGTTGGGTCTTTCGGGAGGCAAAATAATATTTTTGTCAACGAGGTCCTGAATCTTGTGACGCAGCCAGAAACATTGGTCTGTATCATGGCCATGCTGCTGGTGGTACGCACAGTACTTGGCCGGGTTGTGGGAAGGGGGGAGTGGATTTGGTAATGGCTTCGGCTCTAGGGGTTTCAGATGCCCCTTTTTGATTAGAACCCCGAGAGCCTTGGACAAAGGCATGTATAGTGGAGTGAAGGTTCTTTGGCCTCTGGACTGATATCTCGGGGCTTGGGTACTGCTCCCGGATGTACTGGAAAAGGGTGTGGCCGCCGTGGGCCTTGAATGGGGAGGGGGAGTAGTGGTGACCATACTGACCTCCGAAGTCTTTGTGTTTGCAGCGCCACTCGGGCCTGCGTTGTTATTGCGGTTGAATGTCCTTCGGGGCTGCTCCCGGTCCTGGTCGATCAGACCTTGCTTCATCGCATCCTCGATCTGTACTCCCACCTCGTGTAAATCTGAGAATGTGGGAAAGGGGAGTACGATCATCTTCTGCATGAGTTTCGATTGGAGATTGCGCACAATCATCCGGATTTGATCTTTGTCTGTAGGCCTCAAGGTCATCATCGACGCCTTTGCCCTCCATCTAGTTACAAAATCGGAGAAAGACTCCTTGGGTTCCTGCCTCGTCGTTTCGAGATCATGGGTTGTAATCTCGATCTGTGTATTGTACGAGTACTGTGCAACGAAGGCCTCAGCCATCTCATCCCAGCTTCTTTTCACGTCATCTTCTAACTTTGCGTACCAAATGGCTGCCACACCCGACAAAGTTCGGCCAAACAGGGAAAGCTTTTGTGGTCGGGTTAGGCCCATTGGCCTCAGGATGTCTGAAAATAGCCGGAGATGGACCATAGAATCCCCTGACCCATCAAAACGATCAATCTGTGGCATCTTGAATCTGTCTGGCAATGTTACGGTCACGTCGGTATACCCATCTTCGATGTCTGGGATGGCCTTCACCCCCTGCGATTTCTTGAAAAGCTTCTCCAACTTACTCAGTTTTAGAGCTGTATGATCTACCTCGAACTCGAATGGAGAGTCCGGGTGGTTGGGTGTAAGATTCTTGGACAGTTGCGGCAGAAGCGGGGGCGGAGCCAGCCCCGTTGGAAGGTTGGTGTCCTCTTGGATATTCTGGACATTGGGTAGGGTGTTCTGGGTGTTCGGGAGGGTATTTTGAGGATTTGACAGGGTATTCTGACTAGTAGGTGCCTGCTCGGGTAGTAGAGCCACTGGTGGAGGAGGAGCCTGATGTGAAGCAGACGTTGCATTCTGCTGTTGCAGCCTAGTGATCAGCTCGGCCTGTTGGGCCATGACTGCGGCTTGTTGTTTAGCAAATTCCGCTTGGCGGATGGCATCCTCCTGCATCTGTTTCATGCTCTCGTGCATTTGACGCATCATCGCCTCCATCCCTGATGTATTCTACTGTTCCATCTGAATGACTGGTAAATTTATCTCTATGGCAGACACAGAAATCTCAACCTCGATCACATCGTCAAAGTAGCCTCGTCCCAGAATCCTCGTTTCGACATTAATCGCGCCTCGGCCTTTTTTCGTAATCGGGGTAGAGAGTGGAACACTGGATGTCCGTCAACCAGATCCTCAGATTGATTGAGTCGGCGACCTCGTGTCCAAAGTGCTTGGGGAGTATCTACTGGTTCGGACGCAATCGTGCTAAAAAAAAAAAAAAAACTGCCCTAGCAAAAAGATAATAAAGCGAAAAGGAAATAAATAACCAGATAAACGGGCAGCATAACAGCTTAAATTAAATACACACAACACACAATTGGGCATACAACACACAGTTGATAAGCTGAAAATACATCGCCCTCAATCATCGATCACTGCCTCAGACATCGTTTCTCCAAAATCAATCCGATATCCGCATAACCGATTCTCGATATCGACCGATGCCCGCAGTTCGATGCCCAAACTCATAGACTGATACATGCATTCCCTGTAGAGACACACCCTAACAAGCACATAGCAGATAAGTGAGAGCCAAAACACCCCTATGTTGGGGTAGGGTTTCCCTCTCCTATTTCGTTAGGAGCTAGGGTTTTACTACGCACACAGCGATTTCAAACAACCTATAAACGGGTAAGCAACCTGTCCTAGTTTGGAATGGTCACTATGGATCCGAATATGCACTAGGTCGAATGGTCAAAGGGTGCCTTAAAAACCGGGGTTTGTGTTCTATCTTGGCAGAGTCTGTGAATCGTCAGCCTTATGGACATGCCTTGAGAAGACAAGCCTCCGGCAAACCGCTCAGGAATAGCATATGGCAAATACGGTGTCCTAGGCGTACTAATGCAAATGCAATGCAAAGAAACACACAAGTGTAGTCAAAACCAGATATCATGAGTTCGAGTCAAGTTCTCTAAACCCCCAGCAGAGTCGCCAGAAACTGTAGACGTCCCCGAACGCATCCCGGGGAAAGGAGTGCGAGTCCCCTCCGTTCTGGTTCGATATTGGGTCACTACAGTTCGAAGGACTCAAATGTCACGGTTCTTAATCTTGAACCAAAGAGTCCAAATCTGGCAAATCGTTTTGAAAACAGATTTTTTTTTAAAGAAGTGCCAAACATGGACTGCTTTGCCAAATACAGAGTCGCCACCTAAATGTTTTTTTTTAATGGGAAATTTAGGAAACCCTGACTCGGTGCCAAAGGCCACGTGTTCGTCATCACCAAAGTTGCCTCGGCTCGGGAACTTGGGTACGATTGGGGAAGGTCACTTCGTGAGCACCCCCGCTCACCCGGTCAAAGACCGGCCTCTACTAACCATGATATCTTATTTTGAAAACATTGTGAGTTCTTATTCCGGTTATTAGCTTAGGTTTACTATGTGATGCGCACAGCATACAAGTATAGACTGAATCGCCTGAATTGAAACAAAACATTTCATGTTTGTTTGTTTGAAAATGGTTTGCTACCCGCAGGTAGGCTTAAGATGCAGATTTTGCCACCCTCAGGTGGGCTTAAAAGAACAATGGTTTTGCCACTGTCTAGTGGGCTTAAAAAACAAATATTTGATGAATTGTCCCAATTCAAGTAACTCAACCTCCACCCACAGGCATTCAAGGCAGTTATATCACATAAGCACATAGCCTCATGGTAAGCATGCTATTCATGGCAGTCACTCACACGCATGCAAAGATGCTAAAGCATAAAAAAAACCTCACCGAGTACTCCAAGCCAAAACAGAAGCTCATTAGAAATCATGCATGATCCTAAATATACAGAAATGCCTAATGCAACACATGCAAAGATGCAACTATAGCAGGCTCGGCTATTCTAAACACGGCATATGAAATGCTACAACTAACACGTATTCAATTTGGAATTGAAATAAAAATGCAGTTTGTATGATGCGCCGAGCCCGGTGCGTGCAAAATAGATGAATGATGCAAGCATGCTGTCATACTGTTATGCTAATTGGAACATGCCCTATATCTAACCATCATAAGCGGGTAAATAAAAGGGAAGAAAGACGTGGGGTTGGAAGACATACACCACACTCACCCACACTTATTACAATTATGCCCTCGCGCAGAGGGTCCGAATAAATAATAATACAGTCCCAAATGAAAGAATAATACAGTCCAAATATACAGTCCAAATAATATATAAATTCCTAATTAATTAACAAATTAACTAAGAAAAACTGTAAACTGGCATGCAAGCCAGGGACTGCCTTGACTCCGCTCCGGATAATGAAATGATGCATGTTTGGGCTGCTTTGCGCGGAAATCCACTGGAATGTCCCAATTAGCCTCTATTTGTAATATTTCTCGAAATGCGTGCCAGACTCTGAAAAGTTACTGATTCTTCATTTTGCTGCAACAGAGAGCAGGAAAGGGGCATAGCAATGTATTTCACAAATATATACATGCCTCGATCCTCGTGCCACCAATCACGCATATCGATGCATGATAGCCGAGGAGCCGAATTGCACAACTCAATATAGGATGAATGCATATGAATGCTACAACAAAACCTAACTCCATCATGGATAATCCGAAGTGTCGGTGACTTGGGAATTGAGACACGTTCCGTCACTCGGAGTACGAAATGTACCTCGTTTCCCGTGCCCGGGCTAACTCCTATCCCGAACATGATGCAATATGCATGACATGCATGAAATGTAGTTAATATGCAACCCTAACATACACAATGTCATGGAATGGCATACGCGCTGCACGAGGTAATACACAATCGGGCATACACAATGCTATGGATGAAATGGCATACGCAATGCAATAATGGGCTTACACCAACATGAGAGAGCCTCAGCCACACTCACATAGGAGGCCATCAGATGAAAACAAGATACCTCGAAGTGTGTGCCCGCGGGCACGCAAACCGAGAACGGACCCTCGGGCACTGAAATGCCACCCTAATGAGGCATGGCAAAGACATAGAATATGATATGCAAACATGCAAAATCAGTGGCAAAATGAGGGGTAAAACAGTCCCGAAATGAGGCGAAATAATACCCAATGCATGAAACGATCCCGAAATGCGAAGATAAGTGCACGAAATGGCTTACAGCTATACAATATGTGCATAATTGATACATGACATGAAAAAGCAGAATCAAGGCAGCCCTAAAACTCACATTTTTACAGTAAAAAACATGGCCAAACAGCAATCACAAGTAGGGCTAAAATGGCATACAAAAATAGCTCCGCAAGGGAAGCAATGAAGCAAGTGATAGATGCAAAGCCCAAATTGAAAAATACCCTTCTAAAAAACTGAAGAGGGACTAAAAATATGAACATTTACAGTAGATTACAAGCCTCAAATCAGTATGCAAACATGCTCAAAATGCAATACAAGAAATAGGCCAACAAGAGGCTATAACATGAGGTATACAAAGAATTCACCAAAAATCCAAGGACCCTTAATGAGATATGTCCAGGGGGTCAAAATATGGCCATTTTCAGTTCTGATGATGGCCGAAAACAGAAGCTAGATAAGCCTAAAAAAGCATGCAAAAATGGGGGCCAAAGAGGGGTATAATGGTAAGTGCTATATGGAGGCCCCCAACAGTGTTGAGCCCTTCTACAATGTTGTAGACGAGCTCAAAATAATCCAACTCACAGTTTATATCATGATCAAAAACAGATCAAAAATAGGCTAGAAATATCATGCAAGATTATGGTATTTAAGAGGGTATTGAAGCAAGTATCAAATGGGGGGCTCAAACAGGGTTGAGCCCTTAAACAAACATGAATAATGGCTCAAAAAAATGACCCTTCTAGTTAGGGTCGGAGCCCAAAACAGCAAGAAAATAGGCTAAGAAATTGTGGCCAAAATGAGCTAAAAAAATGGGGAATGGACTTACCCTTGAAGCCCACACTTTTGCTTCCTCTTGGACCAAGGAATGTTGCTTCTAAGCCTCTGAAAAACCCCTCCTTGCTGCTGGAATGCTTCTGGAATGGAGTAGTGATAGTGGTGCTTGGTGGTAGTGGAGAAATGAGGTTGGAACTTGAAGGAAATGAGAAAAATGGAGGGAGATATGTGTGTAAGGCTGTTAGGGAATTTTTTTGTGACCCTTCTTCAATGTTGGAGGCTGGTTATATGCACTCAAAAATGGGAGAAAGAGGTGGAAACAAAAGGGAGGAAAATTCCTCCAAACTTCCCTCCCAAAATATCCCCCCGGATACAGAATTTGGGGGGAAACAAAGGTCACATCTGAACTAAACAGGGTGTAAGGAGGAAGGTCGGCCAGCTTTTGGGGTTGCAGGTGGCCGGCCTGCCACCCCCCATGGCCGGCCGGCCAAGGGTCAAAAGGCTCAAGAAGATTTTCTGGCCGGCCACCAGAGAAAGGTGTCCTCCCGGGTCCTCTCATCACAACCCTGTGGTTCAAAATTGGCAACTCTAAAATAGGAGAGAGAATAGGCCACTTTTAGGAGGGGTTCAAAAGGTTCAATTTGAATTATTGTCCGGCCATAGACTTTTAGGGTCCTTCCATGTGTGTACAACACAAATATGTGGTTTGGGGTTGAAGAAAATGGCCTTAGGGTGGTCAACATTGGCTCGGAAGTGAGAAAAACAGGCGTCGGAGGGCGCCGGAGGAATATAACTGGTTGCTGAGACAATTGCTGGCCTCCCACCCTTCAATGACCTTCCTGGTGATAAAACAGAGGTACTTGCCAAAAATGAACGAAAACCGATGCAAAACGAATGCTCGGGGGCCAAAACACGCATTCAGGTCCCAAAATAGGTCATTAAGCAAAAGTGGCATTCGGCCACGAAGTGGGTCTTTCAGACCTCAGTGTCCCTCAAAAGGGAGTAAATAAGATGTATGCCAAAAACCGGAGGAATCGGAGATGGTTAGACGGTCCCGAACCGAGGCACATGGCCTGACGGCTCCGAAAACCGGAACCGGGCTCCGAAATGGGCAAAATGGCCTACGACCACGAAATGTAGCCCACGGCCACTGAGAGATGGCTTACGGGACCTCTCCCTCCCTTCACGAAAAGAAACAGAGAAAACCGAGTCTGGTTCGCAAATCAAGATAAGGTACAGAAGAGGGTTCGGAAGTCCGGAGGCAGGGCTCATGGCCGTGACTCTAAGACTTCTGATCGAGCACAATATACAACATCACCGAGCGCTCAATCGATGACGTCTGAGTCTTAAGGTCGGTCAAAAATGGGGTGTCTACACATACCTTATTGGACAAAGACAGTTCTTATATACACAATCATTTTTGCATTTACTTATAGTAGCAATGATGTCGACCAATAAGATTATCAATGCATACATATGTCAAGCTATTCCTAAAATTGAAAGATAACCTTAATTCACCTAGTTTGGCCATGAAATCATATTACATGCCTTCTGCCCATAAAACCCACTTCCCATTTGAGTGGGATTACAGCTTATTTCTGAACATGTTTCCTCCTGCTTAACCGTATTTCCCTTTAAGTGTACATTTGTTGAAGCATCCTCATACAACTTATGTGTGCTGTTTTCTGACCACACTGCCAAACAGGTACTCAGCTGGAGAACATCGGCAGAATAGATTGCGCCCGAACGACCTGTCACAGAAAGATAAGACTCTGGCGGTGGTTCGTCCACCCGGGGGCACTCCGACAATCAAGTCAGTACTCAATTATCTCTCAAAGATAGCAAATAGTGCTTAATTCACTAGCCAGAATACAAAAAGCGTACCTAAGACCAATGAGGGTGCCTTACTTTTATAGTCAGCACTAACTTGATTCCTGTAGAAGCCTAGCTTTTTTTGGATTCTGGCCCAATGCTTATCCTGGACTCTCCAATAGATAAAGATGAACTCCCTAAGAGCATTATCCTTACCTTGGCTGAGGTCCTCCCCCATTCTTGGACTCTTATAGCTTATCCGTTTATCTCAGATTCTGACATCTTCGCAGATAATCTCGGCCTAACCGAGATCACCTCAGTGCCATAACCAGGACACATGGCACCTTGGCTGGTACTTCGGTGACACCTTGGCCACGTGTTGTTATTAAAAAAAGCATGCCCCCACAACTGCCCCTTAAGTTCTATTACCTCGGCATCCTGAAGTGATGGAACCTATATCATTTGAACCTATAGCACGTCGGCTAAGTTTGCTCTATCATTCACTACTGAGGTCATCATTCGTCAGCTCCAGATGCCCAAGACTTGTAGTTTCTTTTCATCAATGCCTTAGAACCAAGACCCAAGTTTTTTCCAAGTTCTTTAGCCAGGATCGTCTCCATAGTCGTGGTCCCTACTTCATTAAATCAAGAACTTCAAGAGTTTCTACACGTATATGAGCTGTCACGCACAGTAACTCAACCGTTTTCACCACGCGTCTCTTCCCTATTGAACCGTACCGCTTCTGCGTGCGCTGCCTGACAGACACGTTGTTCTAAGCCCACTAATTACAATTTTGCCGCTTTTTCGTGTTTTGATAAAAAATACTTCTCTTTCTACGCCTTTTCACTTTTACATCTTTGTCTTCTTTCAAGCTTTCTCTCTCTAACACCTATCTCCCAAATCCTCCATTGTTGCCTTCTTCGAGCTTCCTGTAACCACTCCGTTCACCTCCTCCAGCGAAGCATTTGTTGCTCTTCTCCGCTCACTGCCACCGTCTGACTCCAGCGTACTCCACACCGGTCTTATTTTCCTCGGTAAGTTACTATTCTCTTCTTTTCAGTTCTTTGACTTACTTTGAATTTTGTTAGCTTTTGCACATTGCTATTGCGAATCTATTCATGTTCTCGAATCTTTATCTGCGTTGTAAATTTTATTTTGCTTACAAGTTTGCCTCCGCCCAATCTGTTTTTGGGTATACATACGTATTCACATACTGTTCATACACTTGATGTTCTTTGTAAATTGCCATTGTGTCCAATTTGTGCATGTTTACATTTTATGCAATGTTCTTGAACCCCTTTTGGTTTTCTTGAGTCTGAATTACTGTTCTTCTCTGTTTTCTTGTTTGTGTTTTCCAGATTCCTGCCTTTAATTCTTGTTTTCATAGTCTTAGGTTTTGGGATTTGTTTTAGAACTCCGATCGTTAGGAAAAATGGAAACGAATTCCTCCTAGATCTTGAAAACCCTTGCCCTAGTTTCTATTTTGGGTTAAGCCGAGGTCCACTCAAACCTAGACAAAACACTTCCTTCTGAAATCCAACACCTTGTTCCTCTTAGCCGACATCATGGGTATGTTTAGGTGGAGGGTAGACACCCTTGCTAAGCTAGAGTACTTTAGGCAAGAGTTCTCCATCCCTGTCGACGTTCATCTTAGATTGGATGAGGAGGAGGACTCCATTATGCCTAAAGACAACTCCATGCCCTTCCCAGTAGTAGCCTTCATTGAGTGCGGGCTTAGGTTCCCCCTTGACATCCTCTTCCGCTAAGTCCTTCACTACTATAAGCTTAACCCGATGCAATTAGCCATTAACTCTTACAGAGTCATCAACGGTATCATTGCCTTAGCTAGCTAAGAAAACACTAGGATAACCCTAGCCGATATCCAATACTGTTATACAATGTGTGGCCTGAAGTCAGAAAAAAGACTACATCTATTACCTTAAGCCGAGATCCACAGAATACGAACTCATCACCGACCTCCCAGTCTCCAATAAGGGTGCTGGAGATGATTATTTCATCATCTCGGGCAACTGGGAGTTCCTACCAGATGATGACCTTCACCTTTACCCCTTAAGCCGAACAGTGTTTAGAAAGGGAAATGGTAAGAGCCAAGTGTCACTTTACTTACTTTCAAGTCTTTTACTATTTCTGATACTTTTGTATGTTCTAATGTATGTTTCTTTACTTGCAGTCCTTCCTTAGCCTCTCAAGGACTTTCGGAAGACATTCTTCCCTAACAAGGACTTCAAGAGGCTACTTGACTTGTCTGTTAATCAGCGCAAGGCTCCTCTGCATCTGAACTACATCCCAACATACAAATCCATCCTTTCCGACGTCCCGAAGAAGAGCAAGTCCCCTCTTTCTGCTATAACTCCTTCTACAACTTCATCACATCAGCCAGATCAAGCCTTCACATCTAACCCAGTAGAGTAGCCATCAACTTCTGCTCCACAACTAGTTCCACTCTCTCAGCGTCAATGCCGACGTCGAGCTCCCTTTGAAAATCGACTTACGATCCAGCCAACCCACCGACTGCACTTTCAGCGATCCAATTCGGCACTAAGGTCACTGTCGTTGTCGCTGCCGACGAGATGGGTCGCAAAAAGGCTGTTGCAGATGACTTTCTAGCCGACATCCCCAATGTCGTTACAGTCCAGTCTTCGCCATCAAAGTCCCAACCAAAGCCAAAGCCAAAGAGGCTGAAGAATGCCCAAGCAAAGGCAACGGTGACTCAGATCGATTCTGAGGACACCTTGCCGATTTCAAAAATGGCCAAGGCAGAAAAAAGTGCCTTTACCACCGAGAAGAGGCCCGCCGAGGCTGACCCCTCTGAATCAACAAAGTCAAAGAAGCCGAGGTCGGACTCTGCAGCCACCTCGGGTTCTCTCAAATCTGATGACCCCTAGGCCCCCTTCATCACAATCGAGGACAAGCCAGTTAGAACCGGTGACAGCGCTACTAACATTGAGGTCGGCGTTGCCCTCTCTACTGCGTTGCTCCTTCCCAACAACCTCAACCGCAACGCTGAGGTCAGCGAATACGAGAATTTCGCTCTAATACTGCAGCACTCTGTACTAGTAAATCCTTAACACTTGTTTATCTATATTCCCTGTTTTCACACTTAATGAAAATACTTAACTTTGTTCTCCGCACTTCTTCTAGGCGATCCAGCATGCCCACTCCTTTGCGATGCAAGCAGAGGAAATGAAGAAGGAACTGGTCCAAAAGACCAAGGAGGCTGCTGGTTTGCTCAGGTCATTGAACAGAGCCGAGGCCAAAATGAAATCTTTGATAGACCAGGCCAAAATGGCTAAGCAAGCCCAAGATGAAGCCGAAGAAAAGGTCGGTGCTGCAGAGGCTATTGTTGTAGTTCTCAAGGCAGAGAAAAAAGAGGTCGAAGCAAAAATCGCTGAAGCCCAGGCTGAGCTTCTAGTTGCTTTGGCCACAAAAGACGTCGAGATTAAAGCGGCAGACGAGAAGGCCTATGCCGAGGAGGCAGCCGACGTTCGTGAGGACTAACAAAAACAAGTTAGAGAGGCATGCAACAAGGGTTACACCCTTGGTTAGATGGCTGCTCTGCAGGAGTTGGCTGTCTTGAGGACTCTCCTCTCAGAGATGTAGGCCGACTTGTGCTGCCGTTCCTTCCCACTTCAAGCTAATCCAAGGCTAAGGCTGGGGAAGAAGAAGAAGAAAAAGAAGGATGAGAGGAAACCGAAGACGAAGAGGCCGAGGTGGCTAATGCTGAAGTTCCTGTTGGGGCCAAGTCCCCAACGCTGAATAAGCAAGTCCTGGACTTGACACAGGATGAGGATGATGAGGTTTCAAAAGGTGCCTCCCCCCAGAAGACAACATCCAAGGTGTCAATTTTCGAGAAGAGCATTGATCAGACTCTACAAGAGATCGACGCCGAGCTCGAGGCTGAGAAGGCATCCGAGAAGATTCCCCCGTTGTCTTCTAGAGCCGAGACACAGCTCGCCACTGACGCTGAGTAGTCTGATTACAAGCTTTTCTTTGTATTTAGTACTTTTCTGAACAATGTTTTTTAGTTTTCATACTTGGCCAACGTGCCACTTTTGCAATCTGAACAAGTAATCCCTTTGTAGGCCGAAGTGCCCTTTTTCTTCTTTGAATGCAAGTACAACTTCTTCTTTCAAGTGTTTGTATGTTTGTCTTCTTTACTATCTTGTATGATTCGATACTTAGAATAATTTGCATGTCTTCAGAGTACCTCTTAACTGTGCAATCTCTTCGGGGTAAGATACCTCGGATATACCCGCTGACTGTTTATCTCGGTCTTGTCTTAACTCTTGAAAACATCTTGTAAAAAATATTTTCACAAGTGTTTATTTAAAACTTGCCACTTTCTCATTGTCTTCTATCAAGACTTCAGTCTTCCATACTTCAAGTTTTGGCAACCTGGTAATCTCGGCAAGTACGCAGATACTTCTTACAATATAACCTCTGCTTAATTTCAACTTGTAAATTTTTCTGAAAATTTCAACAAGTGTTAAGCCAATTTTTAGCTTGTAAATTCTAACTCCCAAGCATTATTCTCTAGTTTTCTGTCTCCTATTGTGAACTTAAGTTTCACTTAGATTCCCATTAAGCATGTGGCTATGACCTTGTTGCCGAAGTTATACTCAAACAGAGACTAGCCGAGGTTCTCGACCTTGATTCATCTGTTAATCTTACTCAAATGCTCTTAATTTCAATCTATGTTTGACTTTGCCGATATGGCAAATCTAGGTTAATCTAACTTAGTTCAACTCCATCATATGCAAGTATAATTTCTTTTTTGCCATATAATGAGTTTAAGTTATTCGTCCTGTTTTAATAAGAAACATTGCCAATTTAGTTCAACTCTACTATATGCAAGTATAATTCAACTCTGTCATATAATAAGTCTAAGTTATTCGTCATGTTTCCATCAGAAACATCGCCAACTTAGTTCAACTCTATTATATGCAAGTATAATTCAACTCTGCCATATAATAAGTCTAAGTTATTCGTCATGTTTCAATCAGAAACATTGCCAAAGGACTGGTCAATCGTTTTACACGAGTTTGAAATTAAAAATCAAGCTAAAATTTTATTATTACTTCAGCTAATAACAAAAAAAAATTTAAAAAAACAAAAACAAATTTAATGATAGAAAAACTTCAGGTTGCAAGTATTCCAGGGTCTTGGCAACTCTTTACCTTCACTGTCTTCAAGCCGATATGCCCCATTGTCCAGGATCGAGATGATTCTATAAGGTCCTTCCCAATTTGGGCCAAGCTTGCCCTCTCTGGGGTCTTTCTTGTTGCCGATGACCTTTCTCAGGACGAGGTCACCAACTTGAAACTTTTGTGGGTTGACCTTCTTATTGTAAGCCCTAGCAAGCTGCTGCTAGTATGCCCCCAGCTGAATTGCTGCTTTCTCCCTTCTTTCTTCCAACAGATCCAGATCTCGGGCCAAGAATGCCTCATTGGTCCCATTTTCTACTCCTTGGGCTCTGATCCTTGGGATGTCGACCTCCAGTGGAATAACTGCTTCTGTGCCATAAGTCATGGCGAATGGGGACTCCCCAGTTGATCTTCTCGGCGTAGTCCGATATACCCAAAGTACATTGGGCAACTCATCTATCCACTTTCCCTTTGCTACTTCCAGCCTCTTTTTGATCCCATCCAAGATAACCTTATTAGATGTTTTTACTTGACCATTACTCTGAGGGAAGCTTGGAGTAGAGTAATAATTCTTGATTTTGTACTTTGCACAAAAGCTTTTGATCAGCTTGTTGTCAAATTGTGTTCCATTGTCTGTTATTATTGCCCTCGAGATCCCAAACTTGGTGATGATGTTCTTTCATATGAAGCTCTTCACATCAATATCTTGAATCTTTGCAAGGGGTTCAGCTTCCACCCACTTGGTGAAGTAATCTGTTGCCACTAGCAGGAACTTCCTTTGTCCAGTTGCTTGGGGGCAGTTGTCCAACAAGATCCATGCCCCATTAGGCAAATGGCCAAGGGCTGGACACTGGGTTCAAATCTGCTGTTGCTTGGTGTATTAAAGGTGCAAACCTCTGGCACTTCTCACACTTTCTGACATAAGCTTCTGCATCTTTCTGCATGTAGGGCCACCAGTACCCCTGAGTAATGGCCCTATAAGCAAGTGACCTGCCCCCAGCGTGGCTTCCACATGCTCTTTTATGTATTTCATATAGGAAGTCTTTAACTTGTAAAGGATGCATACACCTCCAAAGGGGTCCAGTAAAAGATCTTCTGTAGAGATGTCCTTCTGCTGTTAAACTGAACATTGCTGACTTCAGTCTAATCTTGTGTGCTTCTTTGTGATCATTTGGCAGTTTCACATCTCCAAGGAATACTATTATCCCATCCATCCAACTTGGTCCCATCTCCACACACATTACTTCATACTCTGTGTTCAGTGGTTCTACACTTGGACCTGACAGATAGTCAACTATTATTGTCCTTGCCTCTCCAGGTTTCATTGCACTAGTTAGGTTGGCCAAGGCATCAGCATGGCTGTTGTCATCTCGGCTAACTTGCTGTAGTTGGCAATTCTGGAATAAGGCCACCAATCTACCTACCTCTTTTACATAGGCCATTATCATTTTATCTCGGGCTGCGTATTTACCTATTGTCTGGTTGACGATAAGCTGGGAGTCACAGAAGATTATCACCTCGTCAACTCCAATTACTACTCCTAACTTCAATCCTGCAATCAGTGTTTCATACTCCGTTTCGTTGTTTGAGGCCTTAAACCCCAAATGAATGGATTATTCCAGCATATGCCCATCCGGTGATACTAACACTACTCCTGCCCCCGCTCCTTGTCGGTTTGAACTTCCATCAACAAATAGGCGGCAGAAGTCTTTCCTTTGTTCTGTTGTTCCCAGCTGGGTTTCTCCTTGTTCATTTGGACATCGTATACCCCGGCTCAACGAAGCCCGATGTATAATGGCACCTGGAATACTGTTCACTAACTATAAGAATACTGTTCACATCAGTTTTAGCATCAGTAGGTACAGTCAATACACAACACAGATACCCTTTACACCATTTTAATCAATTTAAAAGCTTTCATAGATGAAATCAGATATGGGGGAGGTATTACTCCAACTCCGTTAAACACAAATTCGGGCAGTCCAGGTGGATGGAAAACAGCTTGTTTTGTTACACAATCTATGGTAGCATAATATTTCATTAACCAGTCCATTCCCAATATCACATCAAAATGATCAATATTCAAAGGCAGTAAATCAATATATAAATGAACATCCCTAACAATAATTTCACATGTAGGATACATATAAGTACAAGTCATAAATCCTCCAACAGGTGAAGATACAGCTAACAGATAGTTCATAGGTTCCAGTGGTCTATTTAATTTTCACGAAAAAGCATGCGATACATATGAATGTGTAGATCCCGAATTAATCAGAACATAAGCATTTTGAGTACAGATTGAGAGTATACTTGACACAACGGTCTCAGTATTCTGTACATCTCTCGGTACGAGTGCGAACACTCGGCCTTACCTCATAGGCTCTTTTCCAGTAGCTTTGGAATTAGATTTTGATGCAACAGTTGATGTTGTGGCGCTGGCTGCAGCTTTACTATTGCCCTGAGGAGTAGAAGGGCAATCTTTGACCATGTGGCCCACCTTGCCACACCTGTAACAAGCACCTGAAATTTTATAACAAATCCCTTTATGCTTCTTACCACATTCAGAACAGGGTGGTATGGAACTATTTCCCTGATTGGAACTGGTTGTTGACCCTGTATTTTGCTTTTTGTTCAAGGGGCTGTTCCGGCCTTTCTTAAATTTAAAACCCCGTCTCTTACCGCGCCATTCAGTCACTGGTGTTTCAGTCTGTTTCAATGCCTCGATGTTCGACTTAGCCATTATTGCTCGGTCAAGAACATCCACATATTTCAGTAGTTTCAGAACATTGATTCTGTTAAGGATTTCAACATTAAGGCCGCCTTTAAACTTCCTAGCCTTTTTGTAATCGGTATCCACCATATGTGGTGTATATCTGGCGAGTTCAGTGAATTTCGATTCGTACTCAGCTACGGACATAGTGCCTTGTTTCAGTTGTTCAAATTCAGTCACTTTTCAATCCCTGACACACTGTGGGAAGTATTTCTTAAAGAAGGCTCCCTTAAACTGAGCCCAATCCATGGCAGTATTGGTGTCATGGACCAGCATCCACCACCTTCTGGCCTCTTCTTGTAAGGTGAAGGTAGCCAGTAGCACTTTGTGTGCTTCAGAACACGGAAATACTTTAAACAATTTCTCTGTTCCAAGAACCCAGGCTTCGGCCTTTAGTGGTTTAAGGCCTCCTTGGAATGATGGCGGTTTCATTTTACTAAACTTCTGTGTTAGAGCAATTATGTCATCATTCACATTCGGTTCCGGCTGTACCGGAGGAGGTGGAGGCTGTTGGTTCTGTTGTTGTCTTAAGGCCTCAGTTAGCAGTTCAACTGCCTTGCCATTCTGGCCTCAGATGATTCTGTTTCATCAGTAGTTCTTGCATTCTCCATTTCACTATAGACAATTATGGCAATTATAAACATAGACAGTTGCATACTTAACATATTAACACATTAGCATATATATTCATATCAAGGCCACACACACTTTTTCAATGCTCATGCAATGCCCTATTCACTTTTCTAGGACATCATCATTTTTTTTTTGGACTGTGTGTATGATATAACTCGTGTATGGTATAGTAATATACCACATCCCCTGTCGCCACCAAACCCCCATATGGGCATGGTTTAAATGATGTGTCGATGGATGATTTGTGATTACCGCGATATCTGATGTCTGATGATTCATGCAATGCCCTATTCACTTTTTAGGACATCCTATAGCTCATTTGACACGTGTGTGCGATATATATAACTGGTATAGTATCGCGCGCATACCACCACCACATCGACCCAAAACCCGCCCCTATGGGTTTAGCATGTCGGCCGATGTCTGTGGTGATTCCTGGATATCTGATGTATCTGATGTCTGATACGAGGTGGCGGAAGCCAAACAAAACAAGATAAATGAAAGATGTCCAATGAGTCAGATGCAAAAAAGACTTTTCATACATATTCACATTTCACCAAAACAAGATATACATACATATACAATCATCAGACAGGACCTAATCCCTATTAGAACAAGATGCAAGATGTACAAATATACAAAAACAGAGACAGAAAGGATGAATCTAAAACACCCCAAAAGCCCTAGCTTGAAGGACTTAGAACCTCTCAATGAGGCACAGTGGTTGGCTTGACAAAAAAGGAGTTAAACCCAATGCTCCTAGCTTCGATCTGGTGCCTGGACACCTACATATATATATATAAACAGTGAGTTAAAGCCTAGTGAATAACATATGCGTAAAGAGGTTAAGAATGAATGTCCTTTCCGTATTTAAAACAGTCATTTGAACAGTATATCAGTTATTCGATCATAGTAGTCATATGTGGTACATCCCATAGCAAAACAATACAGTAGGTCTTAACAGACCGAACAGTCAGTTGATGGCCATCATATCAGTAAACAGTAGTGGTTCCAACATGGAAACCGACAGAGATCTCTGTAACAATAGCAGTAACAGTACAGTAACAGTAAATTGCTATGAATGCCACGAATACAGTTCGCAAATAGGACAAATATTCATTCAGTAAGAACTATCATTTTAGAAAGCAATACAGTTGATCATTCAGAAAATATTTATAATTGAATATATCTTTACAACATTGTTACTCACAGAGTTTTGGGCTACAGATAGGCTAGTGAGCGTCCTCGGATACCAACCCTACACAATTACAAGATGAACACACATTTGGGAAACAATAACTTAGTCCCTATCTTGACTCGGTGTGGTTCTATAGCATTATCTTCATTAAGATGCCTTAAACTAGGCCTAGGAATGCCTAGGATTGCCTAGGATGGAATGAGGATGCAAAGATGCACTTTAAAACACTTTTCAAATTTTTGTTGAAACAGGGGTCCCGCTCGAGCGTGGCTTTCTCCGCTCGAGCGGACATGCAGACAAAAGAGCTATGCTCAAGCGTGACTTTCCTCGTTCGAGCGGACTGCAAAAGTATTGGATACATGAAATTCACCCTCGACGAGCGCTCGACCCCCGCTCGAGCGTGAGACAGAAGTCCTCGCTCGAGCATGCATTCCCTCGCTCGAACGGACTATAAACACATGCAAAGTACTGGATACACGCATTTCACGCTCGAGCCTTATTTTTCCCGCTCGAGCAGACTGCATGAACTCAGAGTGTACGCTCGAGCATGGATTCAAAATTTGGAATTTCCAGATTTGTCTCCAAGCATGAAACTCAACACTTAAAGCATCAAATTCAATCCTTTTGGGCTAATTTTCTGGAAAACACTTTAAAACTCATAATATGACATGTTTGAAAGATCAATTTGCAAAATCAAAGCCCAAAGGTAGTTCAATTGAACCCATTTCCAAACAAAACTTCAAGAACAAGATGTACATGCAACATGCATGAATTTAATCAACTTCAAAGCTTCTAATACAAGAACAAATGAGTCAATCCTTCCAAAAATATGATGAAATTATGAACTATAATCAAGATATGGACATGCATGTAGCAATTTCCATGAAAACAACCTCAAAATGCTAGAACATGTACATGCATGCATGATTTAAGCTTCAATTCAACAATTTAAAACCAATTCTAGAGTCAACTCACTACTTTCTCATGGACCATGCAAAATATAACTCAAATTCATAATTAAAAGGATGAATTCCTTACCTAGGTTTTGAATTCCAATTTGAAGCTTCAAATACACAATCTCTCTTCAATTTCTCCTAAGTTCCAAGCCAAACTAGGTGAACTCCACTTCTTTCCTCTCACTCTTCTCTCATCCATGGTTTGGTCTTCAAAGATGAGCAAATGATATGAAACTAGGCTCAAGACAATGTGTAACAAAGTGGCCCACTATAATGGTAATTTGGTAATTAACCTTGAGTCAATAATTTAATATTATTTAATCTAATTTAATCATTCTAAATCACATTTCAATCAAATCTACCATAAAATTATATAAATTCTAATTAGCATAAAACATTAATCGATTTTAGATTCAGTCGCCGATAAGGCCTTCAATTTGCAGTTCGAAACTTAAAACATGAACAGATCAATTAACAGTCAAACAGATAGAAATGCGTTTAAACTAATACACTCAATCAATCAGTTCAGAGTGTCAGTCAAATCAGTTACTTAATCATGTTCAGTCACAATTTAGCAGTAATCAGTGGTATTATCAGTAAACAGTGGTGAGGGTTGTCACAATTTCATTGCTGCCATGGAGCAATTCTTTGCCTGCACATGATCCCCTTTGACCTCCTCAATTCCATGTTCTCTTGGGAATCGCAATAGCTGGTGCAATATTGAGGGAACAGCCCCCATTGCATGCAGTCATGGCCTTCCTAGGATAGCATTGTAAAGGGATGGAGTGTCAATTATTGTGAACTCCGTTTTTACCTTCTTGGTGCCAGCCTGCACTTCCAAACTTATTGCTCCCAGGGGCCACGTCGACACTTCGTTGAACCTAACCATTGGACCATTGGATTGTTCCAGATCATCTTGGTGAAGGCCAAGGTCCTTGTAACACCTGACATACATGATGTCACAAGAACTGCACTGGTCGACTAGAATTCGTTTTACCTGGCACTCTCCAACCTAGAGGGATATTACCAAGGCATCGTTGTGTGGATGCTGCACCATCTCTAGGTCGTCTTCAGTAAAGGACACCATTGGTCCCTGGCACTCGTCTGCCCTAGGTCTTTTCTGCCGGACCTGATACACATGTTGCTAGTGTTTTGTCTTCTGAGTTTTCCCACGTATCTCGTTCTCATTCACTTTCGAGTGAATCACATTGATCATTCGAGGTCTGCCTACCTGCGGTTGTGGTGCTGGCAAGGGTGGTGCTGCTGGAGCTTGAGGCAGTCTCGCTTGTTCCTCCCTCGTCCTGGCCTCATCTATTAGGTCCCTTAAATGACCTTGTCTTACCAGGTCTTCCATATGTGTTTTTAGGGCTTTGCACCCCTGAATTAGATGCCCATCCTTATTATGGTAAGCGCAGTGCTTCCCCAGACTTCTTTCTATAAATTCGCTAGGAATTTTCTCTGGTACTCTATAATAGGGCTGATTCTGAATTCTTTCCAAGACTTTCTAAATCGAAATTCGGAATATGGTTATGACTGCCTGTGCAGCCCTCAGTCCTGTCTCTTGCTTGTTGTATCTAATGTTACCCCGGCTTCGCTTCGCCAAGTCGTTTCTTTTCTCTTATTTTGACGCCTTTGTCCCCGGCGTGTCTTCCTCGGCCCTCCCATACTTCTCTATCCTGGCCATTAGTTCCTCCATACTTTTTGGCAATGTCTTTGCCAGTGATTTTTGAAGCAGACAATCATTGTTCAGGTCGTTCTTAAAAGACAAGACTGCCACCTCTTGGTTTCATCCTGGTATTCGGTTGAATACCTCATAATAGCTCTTGGCATAAGCCCTGAGGCTTTCATCCTCGCCAATTCTTAGAGCCATCAGGGAGTATACCCTCAACGGCTGTAGTTTGTTTGTCACCAACCTGGCTACAAACATCTTGGCCAGGCCTTCCCAGCTTTTCATAGTTCTTTTCGGCAACTTGTGAAACCAGTCTGATGTGATTTCCCCAAAGGATGAGGGAAACACTTTGTAGAGCAACGACTTGTTCCCGGTGTACAGGTCCATTGAGTTCAGGTACAAGCCGACGTGAAAGTTAGGGTCAGACTTACCGTCATATATTTGGAATCTCAGCATATGGAACCTTTTCGGGGCCTCAAATTTGTCCAATTCTACCGAAAACGGTGTTCTCTGCTTGACTGGAGAGGTTACCTCGGCATCTTATCGCTTTCTCTGGAGGTAATCTCTCAGATCCTCCTTGGTTCATCTAGGAGCTCGGTCATCAATGAATTTAAGCCTTTTTGGTGCACTACTCCCGGTGTCGTTATGGGTCCTCTTGTACCTCTCTCCATTAGTTATGTCGAAACAAAGTTCCTTCCCCTGAACATGTCGTTGTTCTTTGGGGTTAGCTTCTTTGTTACGATGTGTCCTCCGAGAATCTCCCTTCATTGACTCTCCTCGCCCGACCTCTCTTGAAGGCCAATGAGAGTGTTCCTTAGTTCTGGTGTGCTGGGGGACTGCAGGGACTGTTCTCTACCTTATTTTCTGGACATCGTTCTTGGCCGCTAGAATCGGCATGTCTTGTAATGGAAATGGTGGCTGCATGACATTGTTCTGCATCATGAAATTGACGACTGATTGCAGGTTTGGTAATTTATTTACCATTCCCTTCATCTCTCCGTCCCTCCGTAAGCATCTATCTTTCCACACCTGGGGATTGTTCTCGTTATAATACCCGCCTCGGTCTGACTTCTTTGGTACGTCGCCCTCCTGGCCGATGTCTTTCTCTCCGGAATTCTGATCCTGAGTTTCTTCGTTGCAGTTATCCTTCTCTCCGTTAGGGTCAATGTGTTTACCACTTTCAGTAGGGATGTTGTCCCCAATCTTCTCTTTCTGTCCGTCATTGGCCATCTATCCGCCTTTCGTTCCCACAAACGGCACCAAATTGTGTGAGTTATTTTTTCACCACACTGTCAAACAGGTACTTAGCTGGAGAACACCAGCAGAATAGATTGCACCCGAACGACCTATCACAGAAAGATAAGACCCCGGCGGTGGTTCGTCCACTCGGGGGCACTCCGAAGATCAAGTCAGTACTCAATTATCTCTCAAAAATAGCAAATAGTGCTTAATTCACTAGCCAAAATACAAAAAGCGTACCTTAGACCCATGAGGGTGCCTTACTTTTATAGTCAACACCAACCTGATCCCTGTAGAAGCCTAGCTTCCTTTGAACTCTGGCCCAATGCTTATCTTGGACTCTCCAATAGATAAAGATAAACTCCCTAAGAGCTTTATCCTTACCTTGGCTGAGGTCTTCCCCCATTCTTGGAATTTTATAGCTTATCCGTTTATCTCGGATTCCGGCATCTTCGCAGATAACCTCGGCCTAGCCGAGATCACCTCGGTGCCATGACCAGGATACGTGGCACTTCGGCTGGCACTTCGCCACGTGTTGTTATTCAAAAAAAACATTTCCCCCACACAACTACTATTGTCACGACCTAAACTCGCCCCTATAAGTTTGGCATCGTAACTGGCCAGTAATCTTAGGATTCCCGAAGGCCTCTGAGACAGATTAGTTTAATATTAAGGGCTAGCGGAAGCAAATAACAAATATACAACATCCATTGAGCTGTGCAGACTTATATGAAACGAAAAAATTTTAAACTTTTTATATACATATTTACACATCACCCTTACGTCATCATATAAATACAGATTAGACAAGAAATGACTTAACCCTATTTACAAAATAAGCAAGGACTTGTTTAACCGAGCAATAAAACAAAACTTGAACTTAATGCACTTAGCCATAACCACTAGACATATCCAGAACCTCCACGGGAGGCACATAGGTTGGTTGACAAAACAGAATCCAGGCAGAAGCTTTAGGCTTGGTCACACGCCTGATCACCTACATACATAAATAATACAGTGAGTTGGAGCCCAGTGAATAATAACAGAGTAAAGATTTTAATGAATGATGTCCTGAACATATTTCAATCTCATGGCAAATCAGAATCTTAATCATGTAACAGAAACAGAGTCATAGTCTTATTCATATTCAATTCATGTGTGGTATATCTATTAACATAAACATGTCTCTTTGGTTAAGCATATCAAGTTCCATGAAGGAACTTCCGGTACCAGGTAACATATCTCATACATTGGCCGCGGTATTATTTCTCCCGGGTGAGGACCTATGCTACGGTATTGTTTCTCCCGGGCGAGGGCCTGGGCCATGATATTATTTCCCTCGGACAAGGGCCTAGGCCACGGTATTATCCCTCGGGCTAGGGCCTCATGGCCATAGGCCACAATATTATGTTTCCTAGGCAAGGGCCTCTGCTAAGGATACCACAATTACGTTTTAAAGAAAATTATACAATCATTCATTCATATAAAACATAGCGTTTCAGAAAACTAATTATTCCATATCATCAGAAAATAATTAAAGTTAAACATAACTTTATAGAGTTATTACTCATAGTGGGTTAAGTTGATATAAGGCCTCGAATGCCCACCTATATAAATCACATAACAAAAACACAATAGAAACACTATTTAATATTCATTTCATTTTAATTTAACTCTCTTTATGTGTTTCTAGTTTATTCCATGACCATGAGAGTCCAATTGGTGCCTAAGAATACTTAGAATGTCATGAGGATGCAATTACGCATTTAAAAGAGTTAGTCAAAAATTGCTGAAAATAGGGTCCTCGCTTGAGCGCCACTTTGGTCGTTCGAGCGGATTGTAAAATTTTGAAACACTTTTGGGAGCTCGATTTTTACACTCGAACAAGACTTTCCTCGCTCGAGCGAATAGTATGAATTTTGGAATTTCCATAATTGTAATTGAAGTTCAAATTTAATATTCAAAACCTCTAAACTTGTATTTTTGGTATAAAAATATGGAGAATCATTGTATAATTTAGTAAATACTCCCAATTAGAAATCATTTATTCAAAATCATGTTCCAATTGTCAGATTTAGTTTTAAGTCATTTTCTTTATATTAAACCCACAATTTTAAAATATGAATTAGACTTTCCAAACTCTTGAAATTTCATGATGTATGTAAAAAAATATAACCCAATTTTATTATTAATAACAAAAATCAACTTAACTATGAATTACACAAATCAATTTCTTAGAAATTCAATTTGACTCAATTTTTAACCAAAAACTTAATTTATGATCATAGATATTCTAAAATGTGTTTAAATTGAATAAAACTTTTAAATTAAATTACATGCATGGATTAAAGATCAAAATCAAACAAATTTCTAATTTTCAAAATTTTTCCTTTTTCTCTTCAAAATATGAAATTGAATTAGTTCAAATTCTTTAAAATCTATGATGCATGTATCATTAGAGTATTAAAACTTACAAAATTTGTTCATGCGTGTATAAATGGAACTCAAATTCATGCAAGACTACAAAAACCAAACTCAACATAATTGATTTCTAAATTAATTTTCATAAATTGAACATAACTCAATTTCTTCATATTTATTTCCCAATTTCTTCCAAATTATATGAAATTGAACTCAAACTCATCATTAATTTCAAGTGTAATACAAGAATTCTACAAAAATTAACCATAAATTTCATACTTTAAACTTTAATTGACTAAAATTCTTGAGCTTTTCCTTCTCATATTACTTCTCTTCTTATGTTCCATTCCCTTGACATGAATTCTCTTGGACAATAGTTTGAATTCTCTGTGTCTCTCGGCACTATCTCTCTCTTTGCCGTACGGTTCTCCAAGCCCAGCAAACAAATGAAAGCTTCCAATATATTACATATAGAGTCTTGCTACGTCGCTCGAATTCGGATGCCCCCGAATCCCCCGAATCCAAAAGAGAAGGAGATCGAGAGAGAGATGGAGGCAAGGCAGAGGCGATCGGCCGACGAAGAAGAAGAGAAGGACTGGAGGGGGCACATTCAACCAGGCAGAGGCAGAAACGGAGGCAAGGCGGCGAAACAGAGGCACTATTTTGTTGATGGAGTTCGAAACCAGCAACAGCGGCGATTCCGACTCCGACTTCTGCGATCGACATCCACCGTCGCACCCACCGTCGATGGCGAAATTTGGACGGCTGGTAATTTGGATTTCGACGGCCGTGGTGGGCATCGGCGATCGACGATCGTCTTCTCTCTCTCTCTCTTTCTCTCTTCCCCTCTGCCTCTGCTTTTCTCCCTCTCCCTCTCCCTGTTTCAGATCGAAAATGGAGATAAGAAAAAAAAAAAAAAAAATCTCCAAAACGACGTCGTTTTGGGGATTAGGGGGATTAGGGGGGGCCAAATTCGAGCTCTCAAACATTATTCATTACATATATTTGGGATCATTCTCCTCAAGTTCTAGAAATCTCTCTAGCTTTCATCCTTTTATTTATTTATTTATTTATTATATTTATATTTTATTAATTGATTAGGATTGATTAGGCACACCAATTACACATTAACATAATTTAATCACCACTCAATCTTAATTAATCTTGATTACTACATAGCTTATTTAATTATAGCTAATCATAATTCTCACATAATTTGATTAGTCTAACTTGACATCTATTAAGCCCTACTTAATTATATTTAAATATATCAATCTGAATTAGATCCTTAATCAAATTTCCAAAGAGGCTCCAAAAGTCAAATTAAACTTATTTTCATCATCAATTTTGATTTCCCAAATCGTTTAGGCCTTCAATTTCTAATCAGATTCAAAATTCTCGTCAATAAATTATATATTCAAATTGGACACCCCATGAATAAATTTAATTCATAATAACTACAATTCTCAATCCCCATGACTTAATCTACTCCAATTCGGACCCAATTAATAAAATATTAATTTTATAGATTTGAATCGAATATTTAATTAAGCTCTCATACGATCCAATATTCAAAATTAAACTAATTCAATTCATCAATTATACTCTCTTGAGCCATGTTGGCTTTCAATTTTTAATTTCAAAATAAATCCTCAATAGAATCATATACGAATTAAACTAAATAATTCTTATGACCCCAAATTAAATTAGAACAATGGACAATTAAAATTCAAATCTCCTTAATTAATTAAGTGCTATTCATTTTACGCGGTAGGGTCGTCACAGCCTTCCCCCTTAGGAAGTTTAGTCTTTCAAATTTAAGACACTTATACCAAAAATCAGACATATAACTTGGCCTCACTACATTTCCTCCCCTAAGTAACTTCTAATTTTATTCATGATCCCTAATATTATTCATCCGATAATGGTAATAAAAAAGCCATGTAATGATTCCCACAATTACCATCTCTTCCTATCATTTCAAAACTTGGCCCTGTTTGATAAGTAAATTTTTTAACCTTTTTTTTTTTTTGATTAAAATAATTAATAAAAATAAAATAAAATAAAATAATTAATAAGATAAAATATTATATTTAACTCATAATTTTAAATCAACTAAAAAAATCTAACTATTAACTCAAACATAACCTTTTTAATTAAATTAAAATAATTAAAAATTTTAAAAACTAACTAAAATAATCAAGGCAGTATTTGGTAGAGTTTTGGAATTATAATTTGAGAATAGAGTTATATTTTGAGTTTTTAGTTTTGGAATTATGATTTGAGATTGAAAAATTTGTTTGGTTATAAGTTTTGAAAAGAATTTTAAATTAAGTTTGAATTGAGTGATGTGACATATGATATTTGATACAAAAATTTACAACTCATAACTAAATACACAACTCAAAATTCTATTCAAAACTCATAAAAAAATTTTAAAAAATTTCACAAATATTTTTTTGTAATATAAAAATAACAAGTCCAAAAAAAAATGAACATTGTTTCGGTCGACCGGCCGGACGACTGGTGGGACGTCTGGTGAGACGACTAATTAACCTAAATTTTCCAGTCTTGAAAAAAGTTTTTAAAAGTAAATATAGAATTAATTTTTAAAAATACTAAATAAACAGCACAATCAAAAGTAAATATGAAACTATATTTTAAAAGTTATAACAAACGGAACCCAAATTTCCAAACGAGCCAATGTCATCAATAATCCCACGAGGAAATCAAAACTGCCTTTGTCGTGCTGAATACTATCAAGGATACAGAAAGCCCATGATAACATTCACTAAAACCAGCTAAGTAGGAGCCAATCTTTCAAAAGAACAAAAACACAAACCCAAACAAGGCACAACAAGCCCTCTCAAACCTCAATTTCCATCTTCCCATGCTCCTGATTGTTCCCAACCCTAACCTCCCCACCAAGCCTCTACACAACACGACGGCGCGTGGGGTGCGTGGACCGAGCGCGGGCCACCGGAGAGGATGATGACACGTGGGTTTACGTCCGCGATGGATTTGAGAGGACGGAGAGAGGCTTCGAATTCGGCTGATGAGGTGGGTGTACTGAGAACCGAAGTCTAAAGGGTTTGGCAGTTGAGGGTGAAGAGAGAAGAGTAGGGTTTTGGGGTTTGATTTGATGGAGAAGAGTCCACAACAGAAAACTGGTCTTGAGGGGTTTTGGGGGAAGTAAACCTAACTTTACAACCAAAAATCCAATTGGATTTGAATTAGGGTAAACAATAAGGTTTTAAATTTATAAGAAAATTCATTCTTAGTGTTTGGAGTATAATTGGAAGTTAAAATCATGGTAAATTATACTTTGTTTTCTAAAATTTGATTCAATTCCCTTTTTTTTCCTTTTTCTTTTTCTTTTGCTCAATTTGGTCCATAAAAAAATTATTAAGTTGCCGTTTGGCAAAAATTCTTTTTAGTTAGCTTTTTAGAGTTGAAATTTTTTAGTTTGAGATTAAAAAGTTTATTTGGTATTTTTTTTTAATTTTTTTGACTTTTGTGAGAAAAAATGAAATAATTATTATTTAAATATAATATTTGTTTTATTAACTTATTTAACTAATTGTATCTTTTATATTTTTTAGCCTTTGTTTGGGAAGTGGGTTGACTTTTTGGCTTTTTTTGGCTATTTTAGCTTGGGCTTAAAAGCTTGGTTTGGGAAGGGCTTTTTGACTTTTTTGAGTTTTTTTGTGAGAGAAGAATGTAATGATTATGGATTAGATGTGATGTTTTGTTTGTTATGGTTAAAATAACCTATTTTATTTTTTGTGGCTAAAATAACTAAAAAAACCCAAACCATGACTTTCCAAACAAAGCCTTAGTTTCAACTGAAATGTCGAAACGAAGCCTAAATGTTTCAAAATTTGATTATATTGAGGTAAACTTTAAACTGCTACCAAGTTTGGTTAAACTAAAAAAAATGCACTTATTTCATCTTTTTATCTTTTTTAGGTCACATCAATCAACATCTCCTCTCTACTTTTTCTATACATAATACCAGAAAAGTAAAAAAGTACACTTATTTAATTTTCCCAAACTTGATCGAAATTTTGAATGACAAAACTTATGTTGACTTTTATGAAACACACCAATTTAATTTATTTATGCGTAAATTACATTGATTTTTTTTAAAGTTTGAAAAAAAAATAATAATCAAATTCTATAAATTTATCATAATTACATTAAATTTTTATAAAATTTTAAATCACATAACATGCAACGCAATTTTTATCAATAATTTACTACTTGTATAAATAAAAAAAATATTTTATTATTTTTATATTAAAAAATATATATTTAATTTTGGTTATCTCAATATCTACACAGCACTTGCATTACTACGGTTTCGTTTGAAAACAAGTTATTTTAGTAATTTTTTGACTTTTTATGAAAATATATTTAAAAAAGTAGAGAGTGATATGACAACTTATAATGAATTTTTGGCTAGAATATATAGTTAAAAATAATGCCTAATTATTTTTAACTTAAAAGACTTTAGGGTTGTTTGGAATGAACTATATAAGTGTATTTTTTAACTAAAAAAGTATAGAAAAAAACATGTATGTTTAAGATAATTTTTTAACTTTTTATAAAAAAAATGTGTATTAAAATATTATATCAACTAACAAAATTACTAAAAGACCCTTATGTGCACTGACGGTTGACATGCTTTCCGCCTTGCATGTTAGTGAACTAGTCAGTGCACTGTTGACCATTGCTGCATTGCTCTTCTTTTCTTTTTTTTTTTTTTCTTTTTCCTTCACACGTGAGCTGCAAGGGACAAACAAGGGCAAAAGTATCTTTTTGCCCTCTAACAAATCAGCCCAATTTTTCAAAAAATTCTATTTCTACACACCTATTTACCTCTATACACACTTAATGATTTATTTTTTTTATTACAGTTTTGTCCTAAAATAAAATTACTAAAATGTCATTATCTTCTCCATCAAAACCCTAATTTCTTAACCTTAACCCTAACTACCGCCCACTACTATTGCCGCCACTGCGGCTGCCATCAATTGAGCTACTTTGCCGCAAAACCGCCAACCCCTCCTCTCTCTCTCTCGGGTTTGTGTAGTTATGGCACATAACATACTTGTGACTGGTGGTGCTGGATATATTGAAACCCATATGTTGCTTCAATTGTTTTTAGATGAAAATACATGAAAAAAACAACAAATGTTAGTCTATTATTTTATATCTATTCAAACTAATTGTTTTTCAGCCATTATTTTATGTAGCTCTTTAAATTAATTGTTTTTAATGCACGGTTTAAAACCACACTGAACCAAATTTAATAGGTTGGGGTTCGTGCAATTTTCTTATCTTATGGTTTGATTATCAAATCCAACTTTTTGAGAGCTAAGTCAATCTGTTTAGTTCTGGCTTGGACACCAATGCAAACCACATACTAGAACTCATGTAAGGATGAAAAGAATGCAGTAAAAAGTACTCAAGAATGGCATTCAGCCTCTCCCAGAAGATAGGTATTGGTTTAGGTTTTAATGTTAAAGGGAGATATTTTTTATAAAAAGGGTCGTGCATTGAGTAAAATTACAAAAATTAAAATTAGTTAGTGTGTGTATTGAGAGAGGATGTAGAGTGAGATATTTTGGTGTGTGGAAATAGAATTACCCTAGTTTTTCACCAAAAAATAGTGAATAGTATACACTTTTTTGATTTTGTAGGGACTTTTTTTGGCTTTTTTAGGTTAACTCAAACACCTACTAAATATATATATTTTTTTTTCTAAGAGGGTATTGAGAATGATCTAAATAGGTATACTTTTTCACTTTTATAAAAAAATGTATAAAAAAAAATAAAAGAATACTATAACCTAAATAAGTCCACTTTTTTAAATAAGTACACTTCTATAAGTTATGCCAAACACCTCTAAATTTGAGAAATGGCGAGTGTGCTAAGATAAAGGAAATACAATTATTATATATTATACTAAAAACAAAATATTTGATAGGTTATGTGATAATAAGAGGCAACTCATTGAGAAAAACTATCCCATGACTCCATCCTCCCCGGCAACACTATCCCACCCCATTCACAGAAAGATATTGCACAGATAGAAACTTCACACAAACTCATAAAAATCGTATCTTTCGCTTCCTTGTAGAGAGACAAAAGACAAGGATAAATGCATAAAGAAAGTGAAGGAAAAAACATTGTTTGTTTGGTATTCTATTACATAGAGAGAGGAACAGAGTTGGGGATGTGGAGAAGAAGCTTGTGATTGAATCTTGATTTCAACTATTTCATCAATTGCTCTATGGTAAGCATACTCTACCACCATAGAGAGAATGAAAAAAAAAAGAGAGAAGTGAAAAACAGTGTTTGTTTGGTATTATTCTATTGTTGTTTTCCCTTTTTTTGTGCCCCCTTTTTCTGATTGTCTTTCTGGATTGTTTGATTTGATATTAGATAGTTATCTTTTTGGATTTCTTTTCTTGTGTTTGTGACCTTTGTACTGTTATTAATTTGTTAAATACAAGTTTCTGGTTTTCTTTTTGTATATTTTGATTAGAAGTTTGAGGGTTGGTGATTTGGATATTTGTCTTGGTGGATTGGATTGTGTTCTAGGCTAGTATGTGAATTGAGCTTCTCTATATTGTTGTAATACTTTAGTTCATTTGCATTGAACAATGTTATTCTCTTGCATTTTCATCTGGGGTTTTCTTGTTTGTTGCCATCAAAATTTTTTTCCCTCATTGTTAATATTGCTAATTAGAAAAGAGCGACCTAGGCTAAAGTGGAATTTAGGGAGGGCATAGATAGGTTGTTTCTGCGACACCAATGGAAAGCCAAAACTACCCCTTTTTGTTAATATTACTAACTGTGATTCAAAATTGAAACCTTTTGGAATCGGTATAAGTTTTCTGGTTTTGGTCCCTTCTAAGCTTATATGTTCCTATCTACTTTTCCAATCTGATTTGGGTTTCGTGTTAATTCATTCAAAGATTGTTGTGATGTTTGTTATACTACTATTTCGTTTAACTTTCTGATCAATTTTTTGTCATTCTTTTGCCGTTATCTTCAAGGAAAGATGGAACAAAGAGAGAGGATGAAGATGAATTATGCTGGAATTTTGTTATTGTAATCTCAGATTCAAGAATTTGCTTCATGGGGAGGAACGGGTTGAAGTCACTGGTTTGAATTTGAAATAATTTCAGGTTCCCGTTGTAGTAGGGTTTACAGTTGGGGCTTAGTTGCCAATTGAGTTTTCTTGCATAATTTTTAGTTTTGTGAAGTGCTAGTTTTGGCAGTACGTCTCAGCTCTAAAATGAGTCAGGAAGAAAAATTCCTACAACGTTGGGAGTTCAGGAGTAGAGACGATGACCTTGATTCTTCAAGCGAGGACTCCAAGTCGAGTTCTAGTGGCAAGGCGGTTCTCAAGAAGCATGAGCTGGTTTCGAATTTGATTTTGCCTGAAAATGATGAAACTATAAATACTCCATTGTCTCAACAGGAGAGTGAAAAGGGTCATGATAGGGTCCCTTTTGAATTCGGGAAAGCTCACAAAATGCACATTGGACGAAGGAAGAAAAATAATGCAGTTAAGAACAAGATCAAGACGGATTCTATGGAAAAAAGCAATAGAAAGAAGAATGATCGCATTAAGCATGAGCCTGTTTTGCTGGACGATTTTAAGATCTTCATGGAATCCATAATAGAGGAGCTTAAAGTTGCGAGAGAGAACTCATTTACATGGATGAGAGAAGAGATGAAAAAGTTGGTGCCTGTTGAATTGGCTTCAAGGCCGACAAGGAAAGAAGGTAGTGGCATGGAGAAATTGGCAAAGTGAAGAATCAGAACAACAATGAATCCGGCTTGAAAACTCAAAATTCTGACGATGGATCCTTAGGTAGGTCTGTGAAAAGCGATAAGACAACTGATTTGAATAACTGCTTAGAAGTTCTTGAAGAGCGAGTTAACCCTGACCGAGCCATTAGAACCATTGCATCAAATGAAAAGGGAAAAGTAGAAAGGTCGAGATTATCTGTTAAAAAACCGATATGTTCATCGTCTAACCTCTCTGATCCGGTGACTGCTTCTCCATATTTGACTTCACCCACCGTCCTGTCTGAGCCACAAGTTGAAAACCACAGGCTTGGTTCTTCTCCAAATTTAGTTATCGATGCAAGTACACACCGAGGATACTTTTCAATCAACCATCAAGGACAATTTGGGAGTTTTTCACAAATGGGTTCCCAAAATATGGATTGTTTTTATCGATACAATGCTCAAACTTCAACAATGGGAACCAGGTTCCCAGTACCATTTCATCAGGGGTTAGGCAACAGTTTTAACACCCCAAGCCAAGCTGTTCTTGAGAACTCATCCTGTGACAATAACAGTTTGGGTCTGCAGATGAGTGGAGGAGCGATAAGATTCTCTGGGGCAAGTCATGCTTTATCAGAGCACTTTGTTGCCAACAACTTCCCTAGCCAGCTGAGCTATAAAACTGAGGGCAGACTTTTGGCATGTGAAAGGCAAGATCAGAAAGATGGTAATCTGTACTCTAACTAGTGTAAGGAATGATAAATTTAACCGTAGAAGGAGTTGAAATCCTTGACTGATCGTTTCTATGCAGTTTGCCTTTGCTATTTATCATTCTTCATACTTTATTCATGATTCAATTTTTATCAGTGGAAAGAAACAAGATTTGCAATTGTTCGTAGAAGAAATGTTGGCCATTAAATTTGGTTCTATCAGCAATTTGTGTCATGAGAGTTGGAAATGTTCAGTAACTTACCAGGAAACCAACACTAGTAAATTATGAGTGTCTGAAAATGATTTCAGTGGTCTTCTGTGCCTATAATCAGGTATATAAAGCTTGTCGCATGACTACATATATATACTAGCAGTGGATTCAGACCTAATGCATTCGTAATTTTATATTTAAAATTTTTTGATGGTTTGATTATTGAGGAGTGATATGATGAATTGAGGACAAATGTTTAGCAATTTTAGGCAGTTTGACAAATGAGAAAACTAGTTAGATGTGACAGTTAATGGGCATCCTTCAAAAAGAAAAAAGAAAAAAAAAAAGAAAAGAAAAGAAAAGCCTGACAACATTCACACCATATGTAAATGACTTGATTAATCCTCTGAAGTTAGGATTACTATTCTACTAGGTAGTCTATGTATTTACATATCTTCTAACTATTTTGTGAATGATTGGTCAATGGAATAGTTTGCTAAGAAGTGACCATGCAAATGAGAGGGCCTTTGGCATTGTGAAAACTTCACTGCTCTTTCGTGCAAGTGCTGATGCAAACCTAAAGTTAAGCTAATCTCCATCCATGGTTTAGTGTTATCATCAGAGGTCAAATTTGCCCCACCTAACAATGCTCCAATAGAAAATGTTATTTTTTCTTCTAAATTTTCATACAAAATAATTTACCAAAATGACATGTTAGTGACTTGATATTTAAAAACACTTTTTAATGTGATAAATCAATAATTTTATCACATCATCCTGTATATAATTTCTATTTCTATATCAATACTCTACTTCAATTTTCCTTTACTTTTGCCTTCTAGAAGCATGGGAATGACTCTCAACTAATTTTGGTACATCGTCAACGTTTGTCCTTTCTTCATTAACATTTGCATATCTATTTTCTTGTTTGCGGAGTTTAAGAGATGGGCATTTCGAATCACCATCGTGGACACCAAGAAACTTCTGAAGTGAGTCTTGAGAAAGTATACAAGGGATGGAATCTTGAAGAAAACTGCTTAAATAACTTTTAATAATTTGTTAACTTTTTAATTTTTAAAAATTAACCGAACTCTAACTTAATTTTATTTGACACTTTTTCAATATATAAATATATATTAAGTCCTAATCCAATAGTGATTGTTTACACCACTATGTCCGACATATTTAAACCGTAACCTTTGGATGTAAATGACAATACAAATTAGGTCAGGAAGGGGAATAGCTTGCATTAAATAATCTTATAGTTGATTAAATGGAAAAATATTTTAACGTTGATTATTAGCTTTGAGAGCCACATGGTCAAAGGTATCGATCCTCGTGTTCTGAAGATCATATGCTGATTATATGTGGGCATGTACTTTTTTAAAAATGAATTTATTCATAGCCTAATACTGACTCTAAAAAAATATTTTTTTTAAAAAAATCACAATTTTAATAACATTCTAAAAAGTAAACTTATAAAATTAGTATGGACGTCATTGTTGCAGTTTATTAAGGTGTTTATAGATTTTAGAAAAATAAAAATAAAAATAAAAAAATTTGCATAAAATTGTTTATCAAACTTTTACTTATAGTTTATGATTTAAAAAATCACTTCAATAAATTTTAAATAAATAATTATTAAGAAGTCAAAGAAAATATACTTTTAACTTTCGGTTTGATGTTATGATCTGTAAACATATGCATGTAAGTATTTTTTGTCGAATGACTTGGTTTATTTTAGAAAGTAGGTTAAAAGTCAATTTCTTGATTTTTTTTTTTTTTTTTTTGGATTTTTTTTGAAAAAACTAGTAAAAATGATAGAGAGGTGATGTAATTTTAAAAAGTTAAAAAATTAAAAAATTGACTTTTAACTGAGTGGAATTAATTCTAGAACTTTTCTTTTGGTTTTTATGAGGTCAATTATGTAATTTTAATTGATAATTAGGTTTTAAAATATTCACGTGCCTATTGTTTTACAAAGCTTGATTCGAAGTGAATTAGGATTATTATAAGCTTTAAAAGTTAAAGCCTTATGATTCCTGATGGCTCTTCATTGTGGACTTTTCAATACTAATAATTATTATTAATGTTAAATTATTGAATAGTGTTAGATCATTGCTGACGTACAAATATACATATTAATCTATGGTTTTGTCAAACATTGTTTACTGCTTGTTTGGAGTTGCTTACGATCTTCTTCTATTTATTTATTTTTAAAAAAAAAAAAATTTGTAATATAGCATTTAACGTAGTTTTTTCACAAAAATTTAAAAGTTATTTTCACCCTCTCAAATAAGATAAAATTATATAAAAATAATAAGTATTTTTATATTTTTTATCAAATTAATTTTTAATTTAATTAAAAAAGACTCCGAAAATCAAACCAAACATAACTAAAAGGGACAATTAAAAAAAAAATCCAAAATTTAGTCTTGTAAAAAAAATAAATCATAAATTTTAAATTTTGTTAATTTAAACCATAATATTTTGATTTATTTTGAATCTAAATAATTCGTTTATTTTTGTTAAGTAAAATCGATAAAAAAAAAGATTATTTTAATTATTAAATCAATATAAATATATATAAAATATTTAAAATATCATTTTCATTGAGTTTAATGATTAAAATATTATTTTTGTATTGATTTTACTTAATGTAAATAGGTAAATAATTTAAATTGATAAAAATCAAAATTCATGATTTATTTTATTATAAGATTTAAAGATTTTTTTTTTCTTTCTCTAATTTCTCCAAATTGAAATTCCCAAAAAATACACTAAAGCTCTTTGTTTCGATGTAATAAAATATTTTTCTTATAAATTAATTTTACACATAAAAATTGTTTTTATTTTTGTTTTTCAGCATTTGATTGATATTTAAAACAAAAATATTTTATTGCATAACAAAAAAATTTTGATTCAATAAAATATCATATATGAATTTTTAGTGAGTTAAAATATTTATTTAAAAAAATTAAATATGTTAAAAAGGTGATGAGTGAGAGTCAATTTTATAAAATTTAACTTATAAAAAATTTAAAACTAAGTCATTTTTAAAAATATAATACAAAAATAATTTTCTTAAAAAATATTTTAATTGCATTTTATTCAATTAAATAACAAAAAAATAAATAAAATAATTTTAATAAAAATATTTTACGTCAAAATAAAAACAAAACGACATTACACGTCGCCGCAGTTCGGTAAACGTCCCCTCTGCACCATCTCGCTCTCCCAAAACTAATCACAGCAGACCTATTTTTTCTATTTTGTTTTATTTTTTATTTATTTCATTAATTTTTTAATTTTCTTAAGCTAGAAAGAACTGTGGATAGAAGTGTTTTGGATTCTCTTTGTCCGTCTCTCTCTTTCTCTCTCAAAATCTCTAGCTGTATGTATAAATATATTATATATATATAAGTGGAGACTTGAAAGGTTCTGATGCATCGAAAGGAGACGCATCAAAATTGAGAACTTTGATGGATTTGCGAAGAATTTGCTGGGTTTTGTGCAGTTACACAGTGGTTTTGCTCATCTTCAACAACCCGTGTTCGGTCAAAGCCGGTGACATCGTTCAAGGCGACGATTCGGCTCCGAAGAAGCCTGGTTGTGAGAACGATTTCATACTGGTACATCTAATCCTCCTTTTTTATTTTTTGTTTTTCTATACAACCCCCCCTTTTTTTTTTCTCTCTCTGATTCTTCAACTGGGTCTTCATTGTTTTCTTCAATCGTTGTGTCAAAGCTCGTGAATCTAGTTCTGGGTTTGACTACAAAAAGAAAACAATGGTGGTACATGTAGAAAATTAGTTCTATAATTTGGGGCCTTTAAAATTAACCTAATAATTTCAGCTGCTTTACTTTGTTTTGTTTTTGTTTTTCATGCTTCAAAATTTCATTGATGTGCAATTCAAATTTGGTATTTTCCATGGAAATGTGCTGCATTTATTTGTTTTTCTTCAAATAGGGATGATGCCAGAAGTTGACTGCTTTAGTTTTAGTTTCCAATTAATGCCCCATTCCTTTCATATTGTTACTAATTTTAGTTTGAAGATGAATACAATATGTGCATACTTAGTAATAATAAGTGTGTGGGGGGAAAAATCGGAACACACTAAATGGTGTAGAGATCATTGAAGAGACAGGCAACGCGGCTTTTGCCAGACGGACACTCTGATACGTAAGTTAACACAATTTCCATGAATATAGTGCTACTATATACAAATTATTGTATCAAAGATTGCATTCCTGGACTCCTTAGGGTTCATGTTTATAGGCTTATAATTGCTTAAGAAGTCTTTCCCAACACAACTTCTAGTTGTTTGGGACTTCCATACTGACAAGGTCTTCGTGTTTTGATGAGTGATTCATTATAAGATGTTCACACTTAATCTTTGGCTTGGGTTTGACACCGTCTTGTGCATGAAACCCTACATGTCTGTGCTGGGACCTCCATAATTTCATGCTAATTTTTACCTCTTACAATTGCCCCCCCCCCCCCCCCCCCCCCAGTCCTACTTTCTCCTAGTGCATTGAGAAGGGGGTGGGAGATATCTTTTGCTCTGATTAGCAGCCTTACATGGTCAGATCCACATAATTGTGTGACCTGAATTGTCCAGTGTTTGGTTCTCTTTAAGAAAAAAAGGGCTTTGGACAATAATGATGTGTTGCATAGGTTGTACCTGGCTACCAAAACATGTGCTGTCACGCTGTTGTCGATGCTCTACCGTAACATGTGCTTCCATGCAGTTGTCGGCACTCCACTGTGCTTGGGAGACCGAAACATGTGCTAATATGTGCTGCCATGCTGTTGTCGACACTCTGCCTTGTTCGAAAGATCAAAACATGTGTTGCTACGCTGTTGTCAGTATACTGTCGTGCTCGGGAGACCGAAGCATGTGTTATTTTCACGCTGTTGTTGGTACACCTCCGTGCTTAGGAGCAAAGTTTTAAAAGGCTATACTGAGGCTTGCCTCGCCTCGAGGCATATATAAAACGCATCAAGATTTTGATTTTTAGGCTATACTCTCAAAAATCTTGCGCATCACAATTTGAGGCATGCGCCTTAGGTACACCTTGTACATCTTTGCGCATAAGCATATAAGAAATACGCATATGAAAATGTTGTCCTGGGCACTTGTTAAACTTAGTCTAGTAGATGGTTTAAATATAAAAAGCAAAAAATAAGAACGAACCCCTTTTGCGACTATATTCTATAGAAAAAGTAAGTAAATGACCAATTAAGAAAAAATACTAAGTTAATGTTCAATTGAGAATGTCCATTTCACTTTCAATGAAGGTAAGTTTCATTCTCTACAGTTGACGTCTTACGGAGAAAAGTATTTACACCTTTATATTTATTTATTTATTTATTTTTTCACTATTTTAAAATATTTAATTTGTTTACTAATATTAAAATTTAAAATTCGAAATGCTTACGCCTCGACGTTTTAAGGCTTACGTCTCTCCTAATGAGAGGGCAAATTCCTCGATTTCAACATTAGCCTTTAAAAACATTGCTCAGGAGACTGAAACACGTGTTGCCGCCCACTGTTGCCAACACTTCATCGTGGTCAGGCATAGTTGGTTTCCTGTGCTCATTGATTTTGATTTTAACGATGATAGAACCCATCTCACAAGCCAAGAGATGGTGGGTGACGTCGAGCTACCCATTTGTTCTTCCCTTGCGCTTGTTCGACTACCTATGTGTCTCAGAACGTGATGTTGCATGCATATATTTGCCTTGGTAATTGAGTTTGTTAACCGTACATGCATTGCGATTACTTTTAACATTTCTCAAAACAACTTTGTCATCACTTTCTTTGAATTTTTCTGTTCCCACAAACCACACTAAATTGTGTGGGTGTGATTCCTATACAAATGGAATTGGAGCTTCGTGACCTCCCAAAGCAATCTAGCAACTATAACTTACACACTAGAGCACATTGTTAGTGCTGCCCGACTAGGTGTTTGGCCGGAGAACCTTCCCTAATGGTAAAGTCAGTGATTGGAAACATGAAAGTATATAGCAAGGAAATGCAAAGAATTAGGGTTCAATGTGTGTCCGCTTCAAAGTAGATGATGTTTCCCTTTAATAGAGTCTTCTTCTTTTCTCTCCAAGAACCACACGAGGATAATTACCTAGCATGCCCCCTTAGTTGGGTCATTATCATCCCTAGATAAAGGGGGACCTCCATTTTGTTACGTGGAATATTCGCGAGGCAATCCGTTAGCCCATGCCATAGAAGATTCTTAGCTGATGTCATGAAGTCTATAGGGCTTCTTATGACTTGTAACTCCAGATGGTGAAGCCCTATCCAGCTCACCAAAAGACCTCAATCAATGTCCATCTCTAGACTCTACCTGGCCCATGGTTGTCAAGTTTGCGATGTGAATCATAAGATCATATGATTTTACGATTCTAAATTGCTAAAATGATCCAAATCGTTGTAAATCAAATATTATAACAAGATCACAAATAGGATTGTGTGGGATCGTAGGTATGATATTTGGGATGGTATTTTTAATATGCATCATCCTTATTGGTATTTTTTTTTTTTAAATTATTTATTTATTTGTAGAATGGAGAATCTTACAATTATTGATCCGATTCGTGAGATCCTTGCATTGATCCCATATAAGATTCCGATTTTAACAACCATGGCTCAACCCACAACTAGCCTTGCTGGGAATGGAGCCAGGGCTTATGTGATAGCACTCCTAGGGTCCCACTAGCTCAGCCCAATCCAGCCTTGCTAGTTTAGTTTGATCCTCATCAGTAAGCTATAAATGGAAGGAAAGTTTATCATGTTCGTATGAACTATTGTCATTGACTTAATATGGGCCACATTGTATCTGCTAAACCTATCTTGTTTTCACCAAAGTGATGAGTATGAATATAGTTAGTTATTGATATGTCTTCATAGTTGCTCATCGCTTTGTTCTTCATTGTTTTGTCTCGCTATGATTTATTCATCAATTTGTCATTGCTTTTGTCAGGTAAAAGTTCAAACTTGGGTTGATGGCATAGAGAACCGTGAATTTGTTGGCGTCGGTGCTCGATTTGGTACTGCCATTGTGTCAAAGGAAAAAAATGCCAACCAAACTCGCCTTTTGCAATCAAACCCTCGTGATTGTTGTAGTCAGCCAAATATCAAGGTTTTGCTTTTCCCCCCTGCATTTACATTTTTAACATTTGTGTTATACAATGGGGATTTATGGCGTGTTTAATCAACGGCAATTAATTCATAATTTTGAATTTTATTAGTTTGCTGGAGATGTCATCATGGCGGACCGAGGTAATTGCAAATTCACAACCAAGGCAAATATTGCAGAAGCAGCTGGTGCTTCAGCAGTCCTCATTATTAATAACCAGAAAGGTAATTAGTAATTCCATATGTGTAGTCTTTTATTCGCTGCTTGTGTCAATTAATAACAGTAGCTCTGAGAAACTTCAGTAGTTGATGTTATTCTTACCTATATAATTATTTTTCTTGTTTTTGAATCCTATTTCTGACTGACATGAATAAAGGACCTGAATTACAATATGAAATATTTAAAATAAGTTGCTAACTAGTGTTTTGCATATAATACTCTGAAAAAGAAGGAAACATAGAGATTGATTACATTGATAAAGTTGAGGTTCTCCCCTATTATCTCTATTTTATCAAATTTGTTTCTTTTACCTGCAGAGCTTTACAAGATGGTTTGTGAACCCGACGAAACTGATTTAAATATACACATACCTGCTGTCATACTCCCACAAGATGCTGGCACAAGCTTAGAGAACATGCTGATGAACAGTTCATCAGGTAATTTTCCATATTATCCATAGTCTGAAGCAAAACCTGAAATTCCTTCTCAAAGACTAATTTCATTTTTGCTGCAATAAGTATTATTGTTTAATTTGCTTCTGTTGGAACTGTATGTGAGGGTTCGAGAATGTCGCCGAAAAATTCGAAGGCTTGCCGGAAATTCAAAGATCTTTGAAGATCGCTGGAAAATCTGAATTTTTTAGAAATGATGAGAGGCTTAGATTCTTCGACAATCACAACTAGAAACACAATAGCAAAGAGATGATGGAGATAAAAAAATTGGGTGAAGAAAAAGGCAAAGTGATTGGAGAGAGAATAATGACAAGGCTCACCCATGGATCTCCCACTTTCACTCTCAATGGATAATAGAGGGGAAATTAGTTCTCTCTCAAAAGTTGTCTCTCCAAAATCCAATCCCTCGTAAAGCTATGGGTGAATGCTATTTATAGACACCTCATGATATAGGATGGAGCTCATGTGCAAGGCACATGGGGAATATTCTTTCTAACCACGTTGTCCAAGGAGGTGATCTCTCCGAGGATGAGAAAATCCCGAAGAGGAGATCAATGTCTTGGCGAACCTTTCTTCTTAACCACACCTAACCAATGATCAGGTAGTTCAAGAGAACGTCTTGCCACAAATATTGCCTAGTCTCCGGGACCCCTAGATTGTGTCACCTAGACTCAGGTATAGGCTAGTTTAACCGAAGAGTGAATTTATCTCCACTTACCGTCCTCGGAATCGGGTCCTTTGTTCGAATTCCGCCACGCCCATGGTTCTGGTGTCGATCCCGAAAAACTTCGAGCCCACAAGTGTTCTGAAACTCATTAACGGAGCAGCTTCTAGATTGCGATCGAATCCGTTTGAAGCCAAATGCTTCGGATCTCTAGGTTTGTGGATATGAACCCTTTCGAGTCCGAGCTCAAATAGGTCTTTAGGTTCGTGGTTTCGAACCCTTTTAATAGTAAACAAATACCTCGGAGAATGGATCTCCTCCGAGGGTTTCATCTTTTCTGAAAGCAATGGCTAACCTCCTCGGATGTCCGTATGATCTGGGTCTCCTCAGATGGGCTTGTTGGGCTCCCTTTAAAGATATTTGCTTGATACGTCCTCCTCTGCCCAATTTGTTGACTTTTTTGTGGGCCCGTTCAATAGAATTCACTTGGGCACATTTGGCAAAAATTTCTCCAAACTCACCAATTTTTGGAGTTTCCGATTGGGCCCAATTGGATATGAACCCTTTTGAGTCCGAGCTCAAATAGGTCTTTAGGTTCATGGTTCCGAACCCTTTTAATACTAAACAAATACCTCGGAGAATGGATCTCCTCTGAGGGTTTCATCTCTTCTGAAAGCAATGGCTAACCTCCTCAGATGTCCGTATGATCTGGGTCTCCTCAGATGGGCTTGTTGGGCTCCCTTTAAAGATATTTGCTTGATGCGTCCTCCTCTGCCCAATTTGTTGACTTTTTTGTGGCCCGTTCAATAGAATTCACTTGGGCACATTTGGCAAGAATTTCTCCAAACTCACAAATTTTTGGACTTTCTGATTGGGCCCAATTCATTTAGCAAGCTCAAGTTAACTCCTCTTACAAGAACAAATGGATTTTACTCGTGTTTCAAATTATTTACAACATGTTGGATCATGGCTACAAGGATGTATATACACTTTTTTATAAGTAAAGGGTATTTTATAAAAGAATTACCAAGGGAGTGCAACCTGTTTACAAAATATGAACAGGTACCTATATCCCTATATCATTTGTACATTAAAATCGTACTAAAAGCCGTAACAAAAACCAAAGATTGGTTCGATGGATCATATGTAGAGGCCATTTGGCAACTTCCAAAAAAAGCCACCTTTTGACCAAAAAAGTCAAAAAAGCTATTAAGCTCCTTTGCCATCAGCTAAAAAAGTTGGATACCACATTGACTTTTTCACTCACAAAAAACAGCTTTTTTAGCATCTTCCCAAACACATTAAAAAAGCCACAAAAAAAGTGCACCCCAAACAACCACTAAGAGACAATGCAACATGACTGAGGTTGCCTGAAATCGAATTTTGTGATTGTTAATTGTTGTGAGTGCTAAATTTTTATTTAGGAATAACTAATAAAGTGTGTGCCTATACTTAAAAAAAATAAATAAATAAATAAACAAGATATATATCGTTTATAATAAAGAGTTTCCTCTGTTACAACTGGATGCAAGATAGCTTTCTAAAGTTTTGACCCTTCTCTACAGTGTCTGTGCAGCTCTACTCTCCACTACGACCACTAGTTGACATAGCCGAAGTTTTCTTATGGCTTATGGCAGTTGGTACCATCTTGTGTGCATCTTATTGGTCTGCATGGAGTGCAAGAGAAGCAGCTATTGAACAGGACAACCTATTAAAAGTCGTCTTTTCCCTTTCTTATTTAGTTAATAATTTTCTTTAAAGTGTCTCTCTTTTACAGCCTTTGTATGTTCACTGATGTGTCAAGTTATTTCATTCTTGTAGGATGCTTCAGATGAATTTCCCATCACCAAAGACATTGGTCCTAGTGGTGTGGTGGATGTTAGCACAACATCAGCAGTCTTGTTTGTTGTTGTTGCTTCATGCTTCTTGATTGTAGTTTACAAACTAATGTCCTCCTGGTTCATTGAACTTTTGGTGATTCTATTTGCCGTTGGTGGTGTAGAGGTGTGTGAGGAGTCCCTTTCCATTCTTATTTATGATCCATGCGTGTTTCACCACATGGATTACCTTGCACATCTATTTCAATACCTAATAGTTAGAAATGAATATTTGAAAATTTGAACATACTGAAAGCTGGCTGGTTTGTTGTACTTGCAGGGCTTGCTAACATGCTTGGTGTCCTTGTTATCGAGGTACAATAACTCTTCTCTTCTTGACACACTTGCCTTTCAGCATTCTATAAAGGTCTGCATTCATTGTTGTGCAACAAATATGATGACCTTTTGGTTGGAATCTGTGTTTTATTCGTGACGCTATGCTTATTTTGTGATGTGCAGTATGTTACCAAAAGAATCTGGGAAAACTTTTAGAATTTGTCGTTTAGTCATTAGCTGTATGTAGCTGCAAATCCTGTGGGATTTGGTTAAAATTTGAGAGAACTTTAAACATGGTGCTGCTGTAGAACATGAATATGATTATTGGCAAACTTAGAGGAAAATTTGGGAATTTGGAAATTGGATTTCGTTTGTGTATGTTCGCTTGAAAATTACTGTGATTTTCACCACAGGTTGAGTGGAATAATAAAGCGGGCAGACAGAATGCATGCTTGTATGATGAAAATGATAATAAATCACATTTCAGTCATTATATTCGTGAACAATGTGATGGTAATATAGTTATGAGATTTTAGATTTTCCTTTTAATGTTTAGGGACTAAGTGGACAAATACTTTTTCAGATGGTTCAAACCTACTGCGGAATCATTCATTAAAGTACCTTTCTTTGGAGCTGTCTCATACCTTACTTTGATTGTTTCTCCATTCTGCATAGCGTTCGCTGCTGTTTGGGCACGTTACAGAGATCTCACCTTTGCCTGGATAGGTCAAGATATACTTGTAAGGATAAACTTTATTCTGTGCTTTTTGCTTTTGATGATTATTCTTACAATTGTAATATTTTGTCTATATAACTGTGATGTGCCCTACGTTTAGCCCTCATATGAGGCAAAACTGTGATGATAGTTTAATTATCAGCAGAATGGTTGTTGCGATGTCTTCTATTTCTGGCAAAGAATATGGTGGCTTCCTTGTCATTTTCCATGGTTTGGGAATTTGCACTGTTGATTATTTCCTAATTAATCATTTTGTTCATGCTCTAAATTTAGCATAGCCTTTGCTTCTTGATGCTTCACATGCTATTTTTTGCTGCATTATCACATTAAATAAGAGATAGTTTTATTCTGTTTAGTGTTGGCATTTCTCTTCATGTTGCTGTACATATCTGACACATTCACACCACACTTGTTTCTGACTTTTTCTAAGTTCTGGTGGCATTCAAATAATGATGTTTTTTTTTTTTAATCTCTTTTTCAATCAGGGAATTGCACTGATAATTACAGTTCTTCAGATTGTGCGTGTACCTAATCTCAAGGTAATGATTCTAAGTCACATAGGTTCATTGGTGGTAAATGACTATTTTAAGCATGCTCACACCATTTATTGGATTCTTTGGTTGCTATTGTGCAATGACAATAGACATGTACATATATATATGTGTGTGTGTGTGTGTGTGAGTTAGGCCTTTCTATAAAGTTGTTCATGCAAAATTATTTAAGAAATTGGAAATCCCTGATAGATGTCATTAAAAAAATTAAAGAATTATGCTTAGAGTTTTAGGTACTACCTTAAGTTTTTGCCTCTTTGAATGGTGCCACGGATGATTGTTTGTGAAAAAAACTTGTTAAAATTTCATCTAAAAAATGAACTCAAATGGTTATGCTGGAACTGCATATGAACATGCTTGGCTAGGTTAATAGACTGGCTTGGTTATTTATGAGAAAACTCAATTTTTGGGCTGAAGCTGGATTCACTTTTCTCTAGTACAAGGAACACTATATTCCTAGTTTATTAGATAATGATATTTCATTGGTGGAAGCAAAAAAAAAAAAAAAATCTCTTTTTGGATGTAAAAGTTTTGAACAAAAAGCATGCCTTTTTATTAGGTCTTTTTTTTTTTTTTTTTTTTAACATGAGTCTGTGATTTTGTGAATCAGGTGGGTACTGTTCTCCTCGGTTGTGCCTTCTTGTATGACATATTTTGGGTGTTCATTTCCAAGGAGCTGTTCCATGAAAGTGTCATGATTGTGGTAAGTAATCCTCCCAACATTGCCACTATCCTAGAGCATGATTAATTGGTACAGAATAATTGTGTTCTGAAAGCTAGGTAGGGAGTAATTTGGATGCTTTTTTTAAATTTTTATTTTATAGGTGGCTCGTGGTGATAAAAGTGGAGAGGATGGAATTCCAATGCTACTGAAGATCCCACGAATGTTTGATCCTTGGGGTGGTTACAGCATCATAGGCTTTGGTGACATCCTTTTACCAGGATTGCTAATTGCATTTTCACTTAGGTTTGATTTCTGCGGCCCTGTCTCATTTGAAAGATCTCAGTATGCATTCTCATCCATTTGAAAGAAGAAAGTAGAATAAAATCTTTGTTCCTTATTTGTTCTTGAAATTCTTCAATTGATAGACTTCTTTTTTTTTTTTCCTTCCAAATTTCACTGATTTCTTTTCCTCTCTCTGATCTTGAAACATTTCAAAACTGGAATAATTAAACGTTTCTTTTTCTCTGGTTGAACTGCTCTAAAAGTTCCAATAACAAACAAACAGTTGATTGCAACTTCCTCAAGTTTTTAAACAAGTGGGGAAACAATTACTCGTGTTTTTCCAGCTAATGAGTACTTAATTAATTGAAATGACATGAGTTGGTGTTGCAGGTATGATTGGCTGGCGAAGAAGAATCTTCGATCTGGATACTTTTTGTGGGCAATGTTTGCTTATGGATTTGGTAAGAAATAATATAGAAATCATTTTTAAGTTTGCGACTAGGATATCAAGAAATCTATAATTCATTAACAAAGTGAAAGCATGCGGCAATGTAGAAAGAACATTACAATACTTCCTGTGGTAATTTTGTAGGCCGCAATACTCAAGATTTAATATATATCTGAATATATATGCAGGTCTTCTTATTACCTATGTGGCACTGAATCTGATGGACGGTCATGGCCAACCGGCATTGCTATATATCGTCCCATTCACACTCGGTAATTTTCAACACAAGAAGCAGAGAGAGAGAGAGAGAGACATTGTTGGATGCAAAACGGCTTTATGTTAATTATTTTTGTTTTACATGTTGATGCAGGGACTATGTTGACATTGGGGAGGAAGAGAGGTGATCTGAAGCATCTGTGGACGATAGGGGAACCGGAAAGGGTTTGCTCTCATGTCCAACTCCTACCCACTGAAGAATCTAACTAAGAGAACGGGTGTAACACTCTTCATTTTGTGATTGTATAATAGCATGTGTAGTATGTTGTAGATCATCAATGTTCTGGTAAAGACTCAACCTAGCTATTGATTTGTAGGGTGAATGATGATCATCAATGACCATGCTAGTGTTTCATAGTTTGATCCCTGCTAACATTCTCATTTTGTATGTGAGTTTGACTTGTAAAACGAATCTAAGTTGTTCAATTTCAATTTCTCTATACAATCTTTTTATTTCTTCTTGTATATCTCGTTTGCATCTACTCTTTGTTTGTTGAGCCTCTTTTGAAAGGTCAAATCTTTGAGGATGGATTCGTTAAAAACTTGTTTGGGATAACTTGTTATGTATAAGTTTGAACACATTTTGAAGGTTGTTAATTTTCTTTAACACGGCTCATTGAGCGTATTAAAATTGAATAACTTACTGATTGGCTTGTTTATTGCTAAAAGCATGAAATTATCTATAGGGTAAATTATTTATAAGTTTTATTTGAATGACTTATATAAGATACGGTCTTATGAAAAAATTTATAATCCAATAGGTCCTATGGTTTTTTTGTAAACACATCTAATTTCAATCTTAATTAATTAATAACTTGATTAATAATAATACCATGGTTTGATCAAGTTATTAATCTTAATTAATTAATCAAGTTATTAATAATAATACCAGTGTTACGATGCATGTTACATTTATCTTAATTAATTAATAACTTGAAATTCAAAACATAAATGTAACATGTAACATCTCAAATCCAATGTAACATTTTCAAACCCAACGTGACATTCTCATATGCTTCTCATCCCAAATCTAACGTAAATATAACATATAACATCTCAAATCCACTGTAACATTCTCATATGTTTTTCATCCCAAAACCCAACGTGACATTCCAATACTCTACCGTTGAATTATGAATAATGTAACATGTAACATCTCAACCCAACCCAACCCAACGTAACTTTTACATTGAGCGATGGGATTCAATCCATATTCAATTACAAACCCAAATCCCCAATAATTTTGTGCAACGTACTGTGACATATATGTAAATACTAATTACAAAAAAGATACGATACACATTCAAACACATACACAACCAAACAAACATACAAATGTCATCTACTACATGGTGTATGTGGATTAACATTACACACTAAATGTAACATGCATCGTAACACAATCATCCAGTTCCCAATGTACAATTGTTATCTTACGATGTGGTTCACATTCGACATTCAATTAATAATCAAAACCAAACACTACTAGAAATATGGCTTTTTGCGTCTATATTTTTGCCACTGATTATTTAACCGTGGCAAAAAGTCACTTTTTACATTAAGAAAATCACAAAATCATTTAAAACAATCGTGTTTTGAAAAAAAAAAAAAAAAAAAAATCATCTCAAAAAGACCTGTATCTCCCTTACACTCTTATTTCCCAAATTTGTCTCCAACGGTGGTGTAACTCATTTCCTTTGGTTGCCTAATCTCTCTCTCTCTCTCAAAATCTCTCTCTCGCTCGATTCTCTCTTACTTGAATCTCACTGTCTAAATCTCTCTCGCTCGATTCTCTCTCGCTTGAATCTCACTGTCTAAATCTCTTTCGTTCGACTAATTTTGAATCTCGCTTGAATCTCACTCTCAAAATTTGAAGATTTTGATCGATTTGTTGATGATGATTTGAAGATTTCGATCGGTTGTTGATGAAGATTTCAATTCGATTCATAATCAAGATTCATAATCGAGATTCATAATCGGTAAGCTACTTTCTATGTATGAATCCAACTCTGTCTCTCTTTCTCTCTATCTATATATACACACAACCATATGTCTCACTCCTTCGTGTTCCTTGTTTCTCTCTCTAACCTTCATCTCTCTTCTCTGTGTCCATGATCTTAGGTTTGGATTTGATCCAGAGGAGAAAGGAGAAGCAGCAGGTATGGTAACTCTTACTTACACGATGATCGCTGTTGTGATTCACATATTTTATGATTTTGTTTCTAATTTTAATTTTAGCTTTACAATCATGATATTGTGCGTTGTGCATTCCTTGTTTCTTCATCGCATCTGGATATGTGCCATTTTCCTGTTTTTATTATTTGAAAATCACTTGGTGAGGAGGAGACATTGAACCTCCATGATTCTTGTGGTACATATGATTCTATTTCTATAGAATGATCTTTATATTTTTATTTTTTTAGTCTTGAATATATATATATATTTGAATTTGTGCATACTTCTTAATCATATAATGTATGACTAAGTAAAATTTAATAATTATTCTTGCAATTTGATAGCAGAATTATGTCTTAAAAAGATACAAGTTGGACGGATCTCCATCACACATTTTTAACTAATTAAAATGTGTGTTTTATTCGATCACCTTGTAAATTACACAATCGAAATGATTTTTGTCTATTCACGACATGTCATCCTGAGAGAACATAAATTACAGGAAAATCCAATACTTGAAGGTTTAAATTGACACTGAAGTTATTTATCTAATTTGTTCGTTATTGTTTATGAAAGCAATGGTGAAGCATGGAATAGAATGTTTACTCTTAAAAGCTGTGACCAATATTAGATCGAGCTTAATTGTTGCCTTCTCCAAGGTTCCTAATTTTTTTATTTTTTTAAATCTAGAACCTAACACAAAAGATGTTGCAAGTCTTAACCCATAATTTCTGTGATATTGTTGCCTTTTTCAACATATAGTAAGTGGCATCTCATTTTTCATTGTTCACATGTAGTTAGGAGTATATCCTACAAAGCCATCGTTTGTTGTTTCTGTTTGTTCTTATTGTTATTAATTTTTACTATTTTTATTGGGGCGAGCCATCTCCTAAAAATATTAATTGGTTGATTTTTTATATATTCATTTTGGCTGAGCGAACTACATGTATTTGTTGAATTAACTATTGGATTATGTGATGATAGGCATACAAGCTAGTCTTCCATGTTTCTGTTCTTTATATATTTTGTGCCTTTGACTAGTTATTTTCGAGCATTTACTGCACAAAATTTTTTCCGTGTGATGGCTATTTTGACGATGCAAGTCACATGGCATCTCCAGAATTAAGGATTATGGAAGTTAGCACATGTATTTACTTAGTTAATCACCAGTGGAATATTCTCTTTAATTCAACAAATATGTTCCTGGGTTGGACTTCAAAGTGGGGATGAGAATTGGTTTAAAAGTGATTTCTGTTTAGAAATTAATGCTCTTTTGCTGCTATTATGCTAGTACAAGTATTTTACAATGACGAGCTCTGTTGTAGTTGAGGAGAAACCATTAGATTTTGCAGATGTAATTTGGTTACAAAAAATTAAATGAATAAAGCTAATTGAACTTGAGTTCAAATAGAAAATCAAATTTATATTAACTCACTGACCCAACAGTATTGTGGTTCATACTGTAAATTAAGATTACTCTCTGTGACTTTGCAAATGCAATTGGTTACAAATATTTAAATGAGTCAAAGCTAGTTGCGTCTCTACTATAATTTGGCACTTCATGATGTTGTTGTTCCTCAACAGATTCTATATGCTGCAAGAACACCATTATAATTGTCATTAGTTATAGGTTAATAACTTGATATGCCAGTTCTCAGATCTGTGCTACAATTTACAACTTTCGATGAAGAGATATTCAATTTCCCATTGGAAAGACATGAAGACAAATGTTTCCTTGGATTTTTATGACTTATATCTGAATGAGTGAATGTTTGAAGGGATGGCCTTAAATCTTACTCCCAAGATTTTGTTTGTTGCTTAAAATTAACTTACACCAATATTCGTGCAATTTTTTTTTTATGTTTATACTTGGACTTTTTTTGCATATATTTATTTAATCTAGATGACAAGGCTAAAAATGGGATTCATATATTTGTTTATACCTGTGCTCATTCTTTTTATTGATGTGTACAAAAACAGTTAAAGAAATAGAAAGATGAACAAGAATTGGATTACTATGTATGTTCACTATTTTATCTTGGCTGATATCATATTACAGTAATTTGAATGCATGTTGAAATATTATACACATTTTTTTTTTTTCTTTCGATCATGCATCTTCAGTATTTATTGTTGAGATCAAGATGGCATCTCTTTTCGAGCATCATTTGAAATAGAATTATTGGATCTGCATCTTCTTGTATTTTTCTGCACTTAGCTGCCAGAACTTATATGTCGAAGCTTTCTAGGGATAGAATTATATGATCCACCAATCTTCTTATAAAGGGAGTGGTCTGATGTTGTATTTTTGCTGCCCTAAGCTGCCAGAACTTCTATGTTGAAGCTTTCTAAGAATAAGGTAGCCATATTATTCAATTTGTTTATCATTTCATTTAATAAATGACTTATATCTTAATTTTTTCACTTAATAAATAATAATAATTTTTTAATTAGTGTTAATGTTAATGTAAACTATGAAACTGTAAATGGAACTTGTACAGTAACTTAAATGGTTTTTAGATTTAAAAGCTCCCACAAAGAGATAAGTTGTGATTAGTTGTGACTGAAAAATGGTGTGTTATAGGTTACAGCCACCTGAACAGATGCAGCTTATTTCAAATAAAATAAAAATTCAAATTTATTGTCTAAGCATCTTGCTTGCTCTTCTGACTTAATGTCTTTTATGATACATTTGTGATAATTTTGCACCTGCATTTTGAGTATTTTGCCTTTGTTCACATAATATTGACATTCTCACTCTATTGAATATTGCTCCATGTGTGGCCTATAGCGATCCCGGTTCTTTCTCCTTTGGTTGTAGTATCCGGACTTAGTTTCGTGGATTCCGGTTGTTGTTTTGAACTTGTTTCTGTCCTTCAATTCTTTAAATTTGAGTTATAGGATGTTTTGGACTTGTTTGTTCCAGGTTGGTTGTGTTGGAAACCAAGAGTAGCTGTCCAGAGTTTTGGACCCTTGCTCGAGCGAGGAGTTGGTCGCTCGAGCGAGAGTGGAGTTTTGTGTCTGGTGGGTCGAGCCAGGGTGGCTTCGCTCGAGCGAGCGTTGCGTCTGGTACTATGACCTGAACACTGGAATTCTTGGCTCGAGCGAGCTGTTCGTCGCTCGAGCGAGCTTCTGGGTTGTTGGCTCGAGCAAAAGGTCTTGGCTCGAGCGAGTGTTTCTGTGCAGCTCGGCGAAGCGAGCCTGTCGTATTTCAGTAGGTAGCAGCGGGGAAAAAGATCATTTTTCTCCCTCTTTCACTTTTGAAACCCCAGTAGCAGAGAGTCTCTCTCTCTAAACTTATTATCTCTCTAGATTTCATCTCCTTCTAGTGTGAATCCATCTTAGGTCCTTTGTTAAAAAGATAGAGGATGTCGAGGGCTTCGTTTTAATCGGAAAAATAGTGGATTTGGAGCACTTTGATTTCGGGTCATCTTCTCCATTTGATTTCTCCTTTGAGGTAGGGATTCTCCTTGTTCTCTTTTCAATACTTCATCTATAGATAGACATGTGGTTATTTTGTATTGCATGAAAATTGTATCATGTTGGTTTTATTTGAAAATCATGGGGTAAACCTAGGGTTGGTTGTGTTAAGATTGGGTTTGGCTTCATTAGTTGTTGTCTTGGCTAATTAGAATCTAAATTAGCATGTTGTAGTTAAATGAAGAAAAAGCCCTAAATTATGTTTTGATTTGGTGAATTAAAATGGGGGTTTGTTGACTAATGTATATGAATCTCTTTGATTAAAATGAGTTGGGTAAGGGTGTTAATGCCTAAGGGATTAATCATAGCTTTGGAATTGGTTTTATGGAAACAAGAATAGTGGGGTTGGTTTTGTGATAACAAAAAGGAAATGAGATTGTTTCTGTGAAAATGAGAAATGTGTTTTCGAAACAAGATTGAGATTGGGTTGTTGTATCTTGAGTGTTGAATACACGTGTAGAAGTTGTATTTTTAACTACCATGTTAATGTTATTGTTTGGTTTGTGATTCATGGTAATTGAGTCTTCAATAGATGTACTAACTATATGCATCTAGAGGTTTTGTCGTTGGTCATCGGTGGAGGATGACACGCTTGTGTAGAATGGTCGGGTTTGCATTGTGTCATTGATTAATTGAACATCATATGTGATGAAGTGTTAGATACATTATGTATATGTATGTTTGCTCGGGAGGAGTTAGTTATGTGTTCATCTACTTTAACACATTGCTGTCATCTTGATAGTTTATGTATATGCATTATACATGTTGGATATGCCTTGTTGCATGGTTGTTGTTGGCGTTATATGCCGCGCTTATAATCAAAGGTACCGTTACCTTCCAGCTAGCGCCTGGAGAACTGTATGCGCTGATAATATAAGGCACCATACCCTTCCAGCTTGCGCCTGGTAAACTGGCATTTTGGTTTACTACGCACATAGCTAGTAGAGTGAAGTTGATTGTAGTTATTTCAGTATATCTTTGGCTTACTAAGCGCATAGCTAGTAGAGCAAAGGGGAATTGTTGTTGTTTAGTTGTAACTGAAAATATCATGGATTTGATTGGTTCTGATTCGGAGGGCCGAGTTACTCCATTGATTGATTGTATACATGTTGGTGGGTTGTAAATTTATATTTTTACAAAGTTATGCATGTATAGGTTTGATAGTAGTAGAAACAAACCAAAATGTCATTTTTGTCTTTTGGAAAGTGTGAAGGAGAATGAAGGTTTTAATGATAAACATGTTTTGAAAAGATACGTCTGTATGGGAAATGGAAGGGAGTATAGGGCTTAGTGATTAGTTCCTAATGAGGATTAATTAAAGGAATAAGGAAAGATGAATCGCTTGTAGCGTTGAATGAAACGGTTGTTTTCAAGAAAAGTTCATACATATTTATATTTTGTATAAACTGTCACCTTACTATTCTAGTACAAGAATGAGTGTGCATGATCATAGCTATCTGTAAGTTGTTATTGTTGAGGATCATGTTGAGATCTCTACTGGACTATATGTTCATCCCACGTTGTTGAATCTTTTTCAGGTATTAAGCAGGTTAAGCTACAAGATTGGGATCTACTTATTTGCTGGCCACGGGGCCTCTGTTATGTTGGCGGAATGCCGTTGTTGTAAAAGGGTTACACCCTTCTTCTTGTACCTTAAGTGATGTAAGCCTAAGGGCAATTTATTAAGTGTGTTCATGTAACATTTACTTTGCATACGAATGAGAGTATTGATATCCATTTCTATGGATTGTATGTATGAATTCGTTTCCGCATGTTATCTCTGAAATTAAATTAAGTTAATGAATTTGGTAATGACTTCGAGTAATAAAAAGTGGGGCGTGACATGGCCAATACATTATTATGAATCATATCTAGTGTTGAGCAAAAGGAATATGAACTTCTGAATTTTGTACCAAAAATATGGTTGCTTTAACTGAGCTGAAGCAAAATCCATCTTTTTAGCAGCTTCCCTTGCACTAGGTCCTATTTTTTTCATACACAAGCCCTGTTCTAGAAAGAATCATAACTTCGGTTTTTTTATTATTTATTTTTATTGAGTTGGAAATGAAGAACAGATTTGACTTTGTTGATCTCAATCTTTCATTGGGCAGATACTGATATTATTGCAGCAGTGTATCTCAGTTCTAAAAAATAACACATTTTTAAGATTTCAAAATTTTCTTTGACCAACATCATTTTCTTCAGTCAGGCCTTTTATTTTGCTAGATTTTGGGGGTCACATGGTTGTATACTTCCTTAGTCAAAGGAGTTTTCTTATATAGAGGATGATTCTGGATGAATTTTTTCTTTCGATGCACTCTTTTTTTCCTTCCCGTGTTTTTCTTATGGTCAATTTGTATAGCCTTCATGAAGTAGAAAAACTATAAATATTTAGGTGTTGTCTTTTTTGTTGGATTTTCTTATTGAAGTCTTTGCCTAGAGTCCTATATATTTGTTTCTTCAAAATGAATCTGTAGTTTTGTGATGATTTTGGATGTGATACACTGCTTAAGGCAACTTTCTTACATCAGAGTGTTTGTCTCTTATAAACATCCTCTTCTTCTTCATTTTTGTTTATTTATTTAACATGTTTATTCTTGTAGATATCCTCTTCTTCTTAACATGCTTAAGACAACTTTATTCTTGAAAATATGTTGACAGATCAAAAAAAAAAAAAATCGACCGACCATCGTAATTCGTTTTCCAATTTAATATGAGGTGACCTGTCACTCATAATCATCGATTGTCTTCTCCCTTCAATTTTTTGATGTCAAGTAATTTGATTAATTTAAAAAAGGTCTAATCGTTATGAACTTTTTGTTTTCTGAACAAGATAATATGCATGTGTGAACCAAAAGATCTTTACTTGATTTTTAGAATACAAGTGTTGAAACTGTTGGCAAGTTACACCAGTTTTTTCAATTTCTGGTTGATGTGATTTTCTCTGTGAGTATGTAGCCGAAGGACTGGTTTTTCGTAATAGTGTTTACTGGATACGTTTTGATGAAGAATTTTCTGAGAAGGTAATTTTTTTTTTGCCTCATACATGTAGATTTTTGGGGTATTAGTCATTATTGTTTTCATTTTACCATTGGAGACACTATCTGACAATTAGGGATTATTTCTGTTTTTGGGTTCAGAAATTTAAACCTTGAAGCCCCTTTGGTATAAAGTACAAGTTCCACCTTGAGATAACCATTCCTTTCTTTGATTTCTGTGTCTGTGTGGCACGTGTATGATATCATTAAAATTGATATATATATATATATATGTGTGTCTGTGTCTGTGTCTGTGTGATGTGTTTGTGACGTGGTTGTGTGTTATCTTCCAAATGGCTACTCGACCCATTGCTGATGTATTTGTTTGTTTGTCCGTTAAAAAACCTATTTATTCTTCATCCCAATACCGCCTAGGCCAACCAATTTTGATTTATGAAACACCAAATTGCACATTAAAATCCAATTATGAAAGCAATTTAGGTGACCCAATAATGAATTTTTCTTTTACTAAATAAACCCAATATTAGTCAGATCCAATACAATTGCATTTAGCCTTCATCTCCTTAAGCCTTCGGATGTGGTTTTAATAATTATGGATTAGATATAATATTTTATTCTATTTAACTTAAATAGTCTATTTTGTTTTAAGCCTAAATCTATTACTACTATAGAATATTTCATTAGGATAATCCAAAGCCATCCACCATTGTTTAACTACTAACCACTAACTACTAACTCATTAACAGTTTTTTTTTTTTTTTGGTTTTGAACGCAATATGTGAAAATCTATGTGAATAAGTTCATTCTTCAAATATCTTTTTTCTTTTTTCTTCGAATCTACACTCAAATTCAAGATATTACATATTAAAAGAATAATGTCATTTGATAAATATTCAACACTTCAATTTTGACAGATTTTGATATTGCAGAGTGATCTACTAAGAAAAAATGCAAGAAAATTGAAAAACAAAATTTAATTTCTTGATTTCATTATTTTCTTATCTTATTATCTAAACAGAGTATTATAAATGTAGTCAAACCTCAAATGATAAAGCTAAAAATTGGAAGTTTTTTTTGTGAATGTGCTCTATAGATAGGGTGGCCCATATTAAAACAGTGGCCCATGACTACAGCATGGAGGCTATCACTATTAACCGACATCAACCAAATACAATTCTATTGCTATATTAAGTCTGCATTTTATGTTTAGATCTACCACAAATATGTTGAAACACCAAACCTTTTGCTGCAGGATGCTGTTGATTGTCCGGAGTGGATTGTTCCTTTTCATGTCTTCAAATCATTGGCAGAAGAGGTATAAATTTACTTGGCGCATTAATACATGTTAGTCTATCCCTTCTGTCTACTTAAAAGTGGTCATCTATTCTTTTAAACACGGAAATGGTAGTGTGAAAAAGCCTATATACTTTGGATTGGCAACAACTGAAGTGCTAGACTGTCCTAGTGAGTTATGCAGTATGATTTGGAGCTAGTTTTTGTGAAAAATTCGCATGTATTTGTGGATGATTACTTGAAATCAAGTTAGAGTAGATAATATTAAAATGATAGATATATAAATTTATTCACAACAGTCCCTCCAATTTGTTTATCATTTTTCTTTAAGATGTAACAGACATATATTCTTGCCAACTGCAGATTCTTTGCCTCATTGCTATGGAGAAGCCTATTTCTCTTACACCTGAGCATATTCGAGATGAGAAAGTGAAGGTGCATCAATTAGTTTCTTATGTCTTCTACTAATAATATGTCGGTGGTCCGTTTCTATCAATTGGCTCAAGATTGAAAAACTCTTAGATGCCTTTTCTAGTATGAGAGACATATCAAGATTTAAGTATTTCTTTTTTACTATGGAATGGAGAATAAATGCGTGTAAATGAAGGAGCTATACTGTCTGAATTCTTTTACATATGGCTCAAATTTTGAGACTCAAATAGAATGTTCCATAAAACTATAAAATGCTATACTGTCTGAATTCTTGTCATTGTTATTCCTAGAGTGCTTAACGCTACACTTTTATTTATTTATTTTTATTTTTATTTTTAATTTTTTGCGACGGTAACAAGATGGTCGCCAAAGATAATGTTAGCATTTTTCTTTGTTTTTTGCGACGGCAAAATAGGGGTCGCCATAAGTAGTTTAGGTGGTTGCAAATAATTTGCGACCGTTGCTTTGCCGTCGCAAAAAGTATTTGCCACCCCCATATTCGTGACCCCCATTTGCCGTCGCATGGGCCATCGCAAAAAGTCTTTTGCGACTGTTTTTTATTATTTGTGACGGTTTATAGCGGTCGCAGAAAGTGTTTTTTTTAGTAGTGAAATATTCCCCACCCAACCCTTGAACCCATATACATCACCCTACACATTGAACATATCAAAACGCATCAATCATCACAATGTCAAATACACACATTTAATCAGAACATTAGCCAAAGTGTGCCTATCAATGAGTATAATAGATTATCAATGTCCTATTAAAGATGAACAATTCACACTTCAACAAACAACAACAATAAAAATAAATAAATAAAAGATAAAAAAAAAAAAAACCTAGTCTCCTCAATCGATTGGAGTCGAAATCTGTCGAAGAAATCAACACACAACCCTCAAACTTCATCATATCATCGACCATATCCATATCCATTTAAGCAATATTTTGAAAATATACTGGAATCCCGCGATCAAAGCGAAAAAAAAAAACTCACATAGTCATTGCCTGTAGACTTATCTTTCCTAAAAGCCTTCTTAAATATGGTATGATGAATGAGAAAATAAGGTACAATATGAAAACAAATTAGGAATATAATAATATATTAATATCATTCATTTACAATTCATAGAACTTTATAAAACGCATTCCTATTTAAATAAGATTCAAATTTTAAAAAAATATTTATAAGATTTCACATTAAATAAGTTTTTATAAATAATTCTCCCTCATCTAAATGTTATTTTTTTGTACCGATCATGATAAGGCTTCACATGGGTGTTATTTTCTCTGCCTTATCGAAGATAAAGCACTTTTTTTGTATTTATATGTTAAAATTGAAAAAGAGTCAATTTTGGGGAAAAAATTATTGCACATGAATAGGGTATGGTACATATTTTTATGACAATTAGGTTGCCCTATTCTTTTTTCATTGACAGGGATGGCATAAAATCTTGCACATGAAATTGTATCCTTGTGTAGATCAGGATATAGCTTTGCAACCAAACAACATTAAATTTCGCCTCTTATATATTATGGGAGATGCATCCGCAGCCAAACAGGCTTATGGGAGACATTAATTATTTTATTTTATTTTTTAAATTCAAGCATAATTCAATAATTGTAACTTTTGAATTTAGTAATCGTCAGCCTGGGATTAAAAATTTGAAACCTAGAGATTATTTTAAGCCATTCCACCGCCTAAAAGCTACTACTCACTTGAGGTGGACCACTAATATTATATGATTATGTTAATAAAAGTTTGGATAAATTACAAATATACGTCTTGAAATTTGTTTAAAGTACATATTATCTTCTATGATTTAAAAAATTACAAAAATTTCCTTGTCAGAATTTTTTATTTAATTAAATTAACTAAAAAAATAAAATTCATAATTAATCTCTTATATAATAATAAAATTACTTAAATTATTAATTGAAACACATTTCTAACATCGTTAAAAAATGTTAATTGTCTTGATAATTTATTAATAAAATAGGTGATTTGTTATGAAAGTAGAAACCCCAAGGGGTGGAATATAATTTTCAGAACAACAGGAAACATTTGTATTTTAATTAAACCTCAAAAGATGTATTTGTAATTTATCTTAAAATTTATAAGGGTTATCAATAAGAAATGTAAAATATCAAATTATTTGTAATTTTGTTATACTCTTCATATATTTTAAAATACTTTCATACATTTCAATATAATTTTTACACATCTTTTCAACACTAATAATAATTCCTAAGACTATTTTTAACATTTGTCATATATATATATATATGGAGTTGTGATTGAGAGCCCGAATCCAGATGCCCCGAAAGCCGCGAAATCATGAAACGACGTCGTTTCGTGGTTTTAATTTTTTATTTTTTTTTTCGATCAGAAATCAGAAGCAGAACGAAGACGAAGAAAGAAGAAGAAGAAAGAAAGAAGAAGAGAAGAAGGCAGAGGGGAGGCGACGGCGGCCCGGCGGAGGCAGCTGGACGAGCTGCGACGATCCGCTGAGCTGCAACGATCGGAGGATCGGCCGAAATGCACGGGCCTCTCTGTGTGTGTGTGTCTCCATTCCCTCTTCTCTCTTCTCTTCCTCTCTTTCCCTCTCTCCTTTCCTCTCTCTTTCTCCCTCTCTCTCTTTCTCCCTCTGCAGACTTAAATTTGAGCTCTGCAGAGTCAAAAATGGCGGAAAAAAAAAAGAAAAAAAAAATAGGCTAATGCCCAAAACGACGTCGTTTTGGGTATTAGGGGCATTCGGGGCAGGGAAATTCGGGCACCAAATCATTTTTCATATATATATATGTACGTGTGTTTTAATGTCATAAAATTATAATAAATGATAGATAAATTTAATTTTATTTAAATATTTTATTATTATTATTATTATTTTGGTGTCACTTCTTAAAAGACACTATCCTAATCTAAGGATAAATAAAAAAGGAATCGCCTCTGTACGGGAAAGAAATCAACCTTCTCGTATAATCCTGTTGATCAAGTCTGCGCTCCTCCGTACGTCGTCGCTTTATCACCTGAAAACACAAATGTGAGCTAACCGGCGGGTGTGTGCCGGAAACCTCTCCGATGCCTAAGTCAGTAAGCTTGACAAATAGACAAAAGTTCTGTGTATTCAGAAAACAAAGTTGTGTGTTACCTCCCCATAGGTGATAGTTGTGAGCTTTTATAGGTTTTGTGTGGCACAATCCTAGTAGGACTTTAACTCCTCCATGCAGAGTCCTCCTAGGATTCATACTCCTGAAGGATAATGTTTATCCTTCAACATTTCCCTCACTGCTTAAATCAAGTGAGATGGTTTTATCATGGCCGAACTACCACGACCGAAGTAAGCATGGCCATGCCGAGCCACAGAGTAGACCGAACTATCGATAGTTTGGTCCTCTCCTTCACTGCTCTACCTCGGCTCTTCCTGCTTAAATCGTGCTAACTATGTTGTTTGAACCGTGCTAACAATTAGCTAGATCCTACCGAGCAATCCGTGCTATGCCTGCGACCAGTCTAACTTTGGAGACCGAACTAACTTCAAAGTAACCTTAGACCGGTCTAAGCACAAAGTATCTTTAGCCCGGAATAATCTTCAAGCCTCATTCAGACCGGACTAACTTCTGGGTTTTGGGCTCCTTTTATTCCGTTGTTCCTATCTTGGCCCATTAACGGCCCATTGCCCAGCTCGGCCCAATTTAACCATATAAATTACTCTCTCAATTGCCCCTTAATTCCATCGGCAAAGCATGATAGGGATTACTTGTATATCGGCCGAGCTAACAACCGGGCTAAAAAAATTTTAAGCCTTTCCAGCCGAGCTAAAAAATTTCTTTTAGCCTTTGCAACCGAGCTAAAAAACTCTTTTTACTGTCGGTAGAACTAACTTAAACCGAAATGTCGGTCAAAACGTCTCTTCAATCATAGCAACTGAATTGTTTCCCATTCCAATGACACGTGGCAGCCTCTGATTGGCCCTTCGCAACTATCACGCCGCCCTCGTACTCCGCAAAATTTGAACAGTTCCCGCCTTTTCCTTTGCATCAAAACAAAAAGCCCTTCATTTTGGATCAAACCCTACACTATTCACTTCTTCTTCTCTCTTTATCATTCCTGAGCTTCTGAACTTGCTGCGCTCGTGTTTCTTCTTCCTTGCTGCTGCTCTCATCCCCAGCTTTCTCCTTTTCATCTGGTATGCATCATAACTCTATTCTATTTTCTTGTTTTTGTTTTTGTTTAGTCCATAGCTTTTAGGTCTGTGTTTTTGAAAAGTACTTTCATTCAACTGTTCTTGCCTTGCGTCTTCTGAAAACACCATGTTAGAACTATTTGAATTCAAGAAAGAACATGAGAAATGCTAATTTTGATCCAAAATAACCACGCAACCGAACAAAGAATTTGTTTGCTTGGTGAGGCCTAGGCACACCTTACAACCGAATTGAAACTTGCTCCATTAGTTTCAATAAGAAAACACTTCTTGATTTACTTTAGCCGAGATAAACGAACCGAACTAAGTCTGAACTTAGTATACTGGAAACCTTAGCCTTCAACCGAGCTAGGCCTGTGGGGCTAAGCCAGCTTCCTTAGTTTTTAACCGAACTAAGAAAGCTGCCCCTAGAGGCTCGACCGAGGTAACAAAACCCGTAGTTCAAATCGAGATAACTAACCCCATACACAAACCAGTCTATCGAACCCCTTACTCAATTCGAGCTACCAAGCATCTTGTTGAAACCGAGATAGAACCTGTAGTATCCCACATAGCCGAAGTAGGGCTTCTTTTATCTTGCTTTGATTTTGTAGCACGGTCAACGATCTGTGCTTAACACCTTTGTTTTCCACTTTGCAGACTTAGGTTGCCTAGGCACTACTCTGCGCGCTCAACCGAGCTACTGAGCATAATTTTCCCACCGAACTAATTTATTTATAACTTATAAAATAAATGGGAAAGTATAGATTTTTGGTAAACACACCTGGCAGTCTAGCCGAATTCCGCAAAGATTACAATGTATCTGACGACGTCCAACTAATTTTAGCCGAACAAAATACCACACCTTGGGGAAATGAGGGCTATGTACCTTTCACCCTCCTATCAATAATAGAGACCGGACTAAGATTCCCCGTTCAACCCTTGATTTGTGAATTCCTAAGACAAACCAGAATATGCCCAACTCAGCTTTCCACCAATTCTTACCGTATAATAATGGGAATAGCCGAACTAAACCACCGAGCCGGTCTTAACCTCGGTCTAGCTAAAATATTCCACCAATACTCCATTGGCTCCAAAGATGACGGCTGGGTCTACTACCTTAGGATACGCCGTCGTAGAGAAAAAATAATAAAAGATACGCCGAATAAAGACTTAAACGATGATGATTTTTTCTGGGTATCTGGGAATTTTGAAGACCACCAAGCCCAGATCCCAGGCCGAAGTATAAATTGGAACAAAGGAATCCCCAGTATAACTTACTTCGGTTTCCATTTATTCTTTTCTTTTACCTCGGCTTCCAATTCTAAACCGATCTAACAGTTTGTCTTCTTTTGCAGATTTAGCCCATCTTCACTCATTATATAGTCACCCCAACCTAGGCGTACTTCGCGCCGCACTACGATACCCAGAGAGAAGTTGGGCCAAGCTTCTAAATTTTGAGCCGACATCTAGATACAGCGGCCGCCGAAAAGCCAAAGTGACTGACTTTTTTCTAAAGGACGCCCCAAAACCGGACCCAACCTTGCCCCAGATTAACCTGGTCTCTCTTATAGCCGAACAAGAAATGGCCAAGAGAAACAGAGTCAGGGCCCTTTTGACCAAAACCAACAGACCCAAAGTAGCACCACCACTCCAAACGCAACAGACCGTCGTGGCCTTTCCTTCTCAATAGCCTTCTTCATCACGCCCATCCAAGCACGCCCGAACTACCCCAACCGAGCAGCGTTTAGCGGATAAAGACAAAACCACCCTTCCACCGAGCCACCCACCGAGTCCACAACCCGAGCCTTTTGACCGAGCTACCTCCAGGTGGGCACCCAAGCTCAAGTTTCAGAACCGAGATATTCAGGAGACCGATTCGGTGGTTGCTGAGAAGGATCACTTGATGGCATTCAACCTTGCCAAGAGTGTTTGCCTTCCAGCAGACATGGAACACCACCAGAATCTAACCGAGCTAAGGGCCATCCGATCGGCCACCAAATCCATGATCCTGGTAAGATGCCCCTCTTGTCTCCCAAATTCTACAGTCTTTCAGTTCGATTTTGTCATTGATTTCTTTCTATTCGTTTCAGTCTCTCCAAAAGAGCCAAATTGCCCATCAAAAGGTCTTTGGAGCTCGGGAAAAGCAATGAGGCGAGCCATGGCGGTCAAGCTAAGATCACGAACTAAAAGAGTCCCAACAAAAAACGACCGAGCTAGAGGCTGAGGTAGCTCGTCTAACCGGACTAGTTACCTCGGCTGAAGCTGACAAACAGAAGGCGTTGACCGTGATGAAAGACAAGTACCTTCGTGAGCTAGTCAAGCTCGAAGGGAAAAAGGACGCCGAAATCGCCGAACTAAAAGAGAAGGTGGAAGGTGCCAACGCCGAAGGTTTCAAGGAAGCGGAGGCCCTTTACATTCCACAATGTGAAGCAGCGAAGGACATATTTTTCAAGTGCAGCTGGAGAAACGCTGTGGAACAGCTCGGCTGTGGACCTGAAACCGAGGTCTACAATGCTCCTCAGTATTTCATTCCCGCCTCACTAGCGGAGTATGTTGCTTCTGTCCAACAACAATTTTTGCAGGGTTCAGATGATGAAGATGAAGAAAATGAGCGAACTGTTACTCCGGTAATCAACGAGCAAGGCAACGATCAATCAGCTCGGTTGGAGCCAATGGTTGAAGACCTAATTGTTGAGCCGCCGACTGACACCGTGCTGCCAGTTGCTACCGAGACTGATCTCCCATCTGCAACCGGTGTTCAAGTTAACATTGAAGCCGCTCTTGAAGACCTTTTTAATTGATTTTGTAATTTTCTTTTTCTTTTGTTTGCTTTGACTTGTAACCGGGCTGGGAGCCCCTCCCTTGTAATCACTTTGAACTAGATCAATGGAAATCATCTTCTTTTACTCTAACTGTCATTTCGGTTTGATTGGTATGCTTGTACTTGTAATGTCTTTTCCATGATCTATTTGCTCAATTGTTATCTCGGTTTAAATACTTTATTCCAGTCCTAGCTTATCAATCTGACTAAGCTTACTCAGCCAACCACTCTTTAGCCGATATAATTACTTCAGCTGAAGAGTACAAAGAGTTGGTTTAATCTCGCAAACCACCTCTTCAACCCATACCCTTACTTCGGCTGAAGACTAACAAAAGTTGGTTTAATCCAGCCAACCACTTGTCTGCCTAAGTCCTTACTTCGGCTGAAGAGTAACAAAAGTTGGTTTAATCCAGCCAACTACTCTGCAGCTATACCCTTAATTCGGTTGAAGAGTAACAAAAGTTGGTTTAATCCAGCCAACTACTCTTCATCCATACCCTTACTTCAACTGAAGAGTAACAAAAGTTGGTTTAATCTAGCCAACCTCTAAGTTGGTTTTTCCAACCAACCTAGAAAAAATGTTTGGGTATTCCGACCAAACGTCCTGCAGCCTGGATCCTTATCCTGGGCTTAGGATGGGTGTTGGTTTAATCCAGCCAACCTCAAAGTTAGTTTTTCCAGCCAACTTAGAATAAAATGTTTGGTTATTGCGACCAAACGTCCTGCAGCCTGGATCCTTATCCTGGGCTTAGGAGGGGTGTTGGTTAATCCGGCCAACCTCTAAGTTAGTTTTTCTAGCCAACCTAGAATAAAATGTTTGGTTATTCTGACCAAACGCCCCCGCTGGATCTCCTTATCCTGGGGCTTAGAAGTTTTAAATTTATTGTTCCATTATAGTTCTGACCAAAACCCTGCCGCAAGATCCTTATCATCCGCTTTTAGGAAGGTTAAATTAGTTTTTTCCACCAAAACCGTACGACCAAGCGTCTGCGACTGGATCCTTTATCTCCTTTTTAAGAGGTTAAATTAGTTATTATGTTCGATCGAGTTTTTATGCCCCTAACTCATTAATTTGCTAAAATAAACTTTTACAGAGGAAAACGACTATACTGAAAAGAAAACTACTTGTTTTATTGAGAAAGGGAAAAATTACATATTCTTTAATAAGAAAAAAGCTAAAAATAAAATAACTTGAGATTTGCGGTATTCCATGGCCTAGAAATTGCCTTGCCGTCCTCATATTCTAAGTGGTATGCCCCTTTGCCTGCTAACCCAACCGCTTTGTAAGGTCCTTCCCAATTAGGCCCTAACTTGCCATCTCCCAGTACCAAGGTGTTTCCCATCACTTTGCGCAGTACCCAATCTCCGACCTTGAATTGCCTTAGATGAATTGTCTTGTTGTATTTCCTGGATAACTCTTGTTGGTACGAGGCAATGTGAACTAGTGCTTTTTCTCTTCTTTCCTCCGCAAGGTCAAGCTCCAATGTTATGGCCTCGTCATTTAAGTCTGGATTAAAATTCTCACTTCGAAACGTGGGGAGACCAACTTTCAGTGGAATTACTGCCTCCATATCATAGGCTAAGGAGAATGGTGTTTCTCCTGTTGATCGCCAAGATGTGGTGCGGTAAGCCCATAAAACATGAGGGAGCTCTTCTGCCCACTTGCCTTTTGCTTTCTCTAACCTTTTCTTTAATCCACCCAAGACTACCTTGTTTGATGCTTCTGCCTGTCCATTTGCTTGGGGATATGCCGGTGTAGAATTGTAGAACTCTATCTTGTACTCTTCACAAAAGCCTCTGAAGATTCTGCCGTCAAACTGAGTGCTGTTGTTTGATATTAGTGCCATTGGTATGCCAAATCGAGTGATGATATTCTGCCAGACAAACTTTTTCACATCTTTTTCCTTGATTGACGCCAAGGCTTCTGTTTCCACCCATTTTGTGAAGTAGTCGGTTGCTGCAAGAAAGAACTTCCTGTTTCCTGGTGCTGTTGGAAGTGGTCCTACTATGTCCAATCCCCACATTGCAAAGGGCCATGGGCTGGTTAGAGGTAGGAGTTCTCTGGCAGGTTGGTGTATTTGGTGTGCGAACTTCTGACACTTCTCACACTTTTTGACATACTTTTCTGAATCCGCTTGCATATATGGCCACCAATATCCTTGCGAAATTGCCCTGTATGCTAGTGATCTTCCTCCTTGATGGCTTCCGCATACGCCCTCGTGTATTTCGAACAAGAATGCTTCTACTTTGTTGGGATATACACACTTTAGGTAGGGTCCTGAGAAAGACATTTTGTATAATGCCAAAGATGGGGAGAGCCAAAATCGCTGCGACTTCGCTCTTATTCTGTTGGCTTCTTTTTTCTCTTCTGGTAAGATGCCATCTTTTACGAATAGGATGATGGGATCCATCCAATAGGGGCCTAGCTCTACACAACATACCTCTTCTGCTTCGGGGTCTTCAATGCTTGGTCTAGGTAGGTAGTCGATCAGCAATGGATGAGGGATGGAAGTGTCTGCCATTGAGGCAAAACCTACTAGTTTGTCCGCTCTGCTATTTTCCTCCCTGCCGATTTGCTCTATCCTGACTACTTTAAATTTCTTGATCTCTGTTCTGACCAATTCTTGGTATTTGGCCATCCTGTCATCCTTTGTTTCGTAGTCGCCCGATATTTAGTTTACCACCAGTTGTGAGTCGCTGTAAACCATTAGCTCGGTGGCCTTCATGAAGAATGCTGATTTGAGGCCTGCAAGAAGCGCTTCATACTCTGCTTCGTTGTTTGATGTTGGGAAGCCAAGGTTGATGGCCTGCTCCACCACTAGGCTGTCTAGAGAGATAAGGACGATGCCGAGCCCTGCTCCATGCCGGTTAGATGCTCCATCCACGAAGAGCTTCCACATCTCTCCCACGAACAATTTCCAAGAAGTGGAGGGATCAGATGATGCCTTGGGATCTTCCATGTTGTTGGTGTCTTCTTTAAGGTCCATGCTCGCTGTCTGCCCCTTGCTATCTGATCGTACCAAGTCTTTATTTGTTAGTGAGTCTTGACTTGGTGTGGCATGGTCTGCCTCTTCCTTCCTTCCTTGCTGCGCCTTGGCGTATGGCTAAGTATCTGTGCACGAGGTTGTGCTATTCGGCATCAACGTCCATCCCTAATTCATTTTGTTTAGGTCGATCATTGGCAGATGTGATGACTTCCTGGTGTGAATTCTGCGACAAAATCCGTCAATGCTTGAGCTTTTATTGCTGTCCTGGGTTGGAACTTGATGTCGTATTGCCCCAACTCTACTGCCCACTTCAGAATTCGCCTAGAAAAGTTTGCCCTTTCAAACAAAGCTTTTAATGGAAAGGCTGTGAGGACAACTATGGTATGGGCATGAAAGTAGTATGACAACTTCCTTGAGGCCATCATCAAGGCCAATGCCAGTTTTTCCAGTGGCAAGTACCTTGTTTCGGCGCCCAGTAATGTTTTGCTGACATAATAGATAGGCAGATGTTGGATTCCTTCTGCGCGAACCAACACTGTGCTAATTGCGTGCTGGGAGACTGCTAGGCATAGGAAGAGTTCTTCTCCAGGTACTGGGGTGACAAGTAGTGGTGGAGAAGACATGTATTCTTTTAAGCTTTCCAGGGCGTGGTCACATTCTTCATCCCACTCAAACTTGGCCTTCAAGGCATGAAAAAATGGTCGTAGTCTATCTGACGACTGGCTTATAAACCGATTAAGCGCAGTTGCCATGCCGGTGAGATGCTGCACTTCTTTTACTGAGTTTGGTCTTTCCAACTCCTGGATTGCTTTGATCTGGGAGGGGTCTGCTTCGATACCTCGGTTGGTCACCAGGAAGCCTAGGAATTTGCCAGATCCTACTCTGAACGCACACTTAGATGCATTGAAGCGCAACTTGTGCTTCTTCAGGATCTCAAACATCTCACCTAGGTCCTTGAGGTGGTCATTCTCGTCCTTGCTCTTGACCACTATGTCGTCGATGTAAGCCTCCATTGTTCTGCCTAACAATGGTTCAAACATCTTGGTGACCATCTGTTAGAATGTCTCCCCTACGTTCTTTAGGCCAAAGGGCATGACCTTGTAACAGTACAATCCTCTTGGAGTTGTAAATGATGTGACCTCTTGGTCTGGTTCATGAATAGCGATTTAGTGGTAGCCTCTGTATGTATCCAGAAAGCTAAGTCGGTTGTGCCCCGCCGTTAGGTCTACCAGTTGATCTATTTGTGATAGAGGAAAGCTGTCTTTTGGGCACGCTTTGTTGACTATTTTGTAGTCGACGCAAATACGCCACTTGCCATTCTTCTTTGGCACTACGACTGTGTTGGAGATCCATCTTGGGTAGTGCACCTCTCTAATTGCTCCTGCCTCCAGCAGGTTTCCTACTTCTTCCGCCACTATCTCGGCATGGTGGAGTGCCAATCTGCGTGTGTGTTGAATGATTGGTCTGGCGGATGGGTGGACATTGAGTTGGTGACAGATGAAGTTGGGATCGATGCCTGGCATGTCGTATGGTGTCCAGGCGAACACTTTGATGTTAAAGGTCAAAAATTCCAATACCTCTAATCTCTCAGTGCTGGACAACAACGAACCGAGCAAAAAGAACTTATCCGGGTTCTTTTCATCTATTCTTACTTCTACCAAGTCTTCCACCGCTTTCTGATCAACTGCTTTGCCGACATTTGCGAATAGTTCATTGCTATCAGGTTCTTCCACCGAATGAACGTATCCCTTGGCAGCGCGGCTGCCATTCACCGTGACGAAGCATTACTTCGACATGATCTGATCTCCATAGACTTCTTCATTTGCCCCGGTGTCGTTAGGGAACTACATTACTTGGTGGTAGGATGACGCCACCGATCGCATGGCATGCAGCCATGTTCTGCCCAAGATGATATTGTAAGTGGAAGGGACCTTCAATACCCAGAACTCCACTTGTTTCATCACGTTTCCTGCTCTGACTGGAAGAATTATTTTGCCGACGGGCCATTCCGGCATGGAGTTGAATCCAATTAGGGGAGATACGGCAGGCGCCAAGTCTTTGTCTTGTAGCTTCAATTGTTTAAATGTTTCGTAGTACATTATTTCACATGAACTACCTTGGTCAATCAGAATCCGCTTGACGTCAAAATCCTTGACTAGGAGGGTGACGACCAAGGCAACATTGTGAGGGCAATATATCCTCGCCAAGTCTTTATCTGAGAAAGACATGACGTTCGTGGCCTCTGTCTTCCCTTTCTTGGTGGTAGGTTGGGCACTTAGTACCTCTCTTAAGTGCTCAACCTTTTTGATTGAACTTCTAAGCTCGTATACACGCTCAAGTTCATAGACCCCATGTATCACATTGATCACGCCTTGAGGTGGGGCGTCGATTGGCATTCCGTTGGGGTTATTGTGGTCCTGGGGGGCTGGTTGCGCCCCTCCTTCAATGTATTTATCCAGGTGACCTGCTGCCACCAACTCCTCCAGGTGTTGTCTCAATGGCGTGCAATTTTCAGTGCGGTGCCCCTTTTCTTTGTGGAAGGTGCACCGTGATCTTTCGTCATAGTCTTTCTGAGCTTCCCCAAGCTTGGCTGGCCATCTGACGAAAGGCTCATCCCGTATTTCACTTAGAATTCGGTAGATCAGTTTCTTGAAGACCGTGGTTATGGCAGTGCGGACTCTCAACCATCTCTTATCCTGGTCTTCTCCGTTGTTTCGCCTGCCTCATCCATTTTTACTTGGACGGTCTACCGCGTTGACCTTCACTGAGGCCTTCTTCTGCAATCTTGTGGTCGTGCAGATTTTGTTTTTAACGAGGCGCCATCCTCTTCCACTCTGATCTGCTGATGCACTCTCTCCATCAGGCCTTCCATGGTGAGGGGTGGTGTCATGGTAATTGAGTCCCTAAGTCTGTTCCCGACTGGAAGGCCTCTCTTGTATTGGGCAATGGCGAGATTGGTGGGACAGTCTCCAATCTGGTTGAGGGTCTCCCAGTAGCGACTGTTATAGGATCTTAAGGTCTCCTTATTGCCCATGTCGATGAAGAGCAACTGATCGATCTCCACCGGGGTTTTGGTGTTCGTTCGGAACCTTGTGACGAACGCTTCCGCCAATTGCGCCCAGGAGGCTATGCTGCCTTCTAGAAGTTTTTCGAACCAAGTCAGGCCTAGGTCACCAAGGCTAGATGGGAAGAGGATGCACATTAAAGCCTCGTTTCGCTGGTATACCGCCATGGCCTGGCGAAAGTGGCGAAAGTGTGAGTAGGGGTCCGTCTTCCCCTCATATGTAGTGAATTTGAAATTTGAAGCGATGGTAGAACACGTTTTCAATTGCCGGAATGAACGGTGAGGTCTACAGCCTCGCTAATGCCTTGTCCGTCGGTTCGTAGGTAGGGCGTGAATTGGCATTCCAACCTCGACGCTTCCATGCGTCCAGGAATAACCGTATAAAGGCGAAACTCTATGTGGATCGCGTGCCTTAGCATCCTCCTTCCATCGTGCCTTCTCTTGAGCACGGTTAAATAAATCGAATAATCTGGGCAACTCGATGCACTGGATCTTGTTTGGTGAGTATGCGAGGGCCAATACTTGCTTCCCTTGGTGTATGACCTCTCAGATCTCGTCCTCTCAGACTTGGAGTGACGAGTTCTGGAAGATCTGGATTGAGTATCGCCTGTCCTGAGGCTTCTACTCTCACTTTGAGGGTGTGGTATCCCTACCACGACCTTTTGAGTGGCGAGGGGGCGTCTTGTTTGTGCGCCCCTCTCCTGTCGCCACTCCTTTTCCCTTCACCTGGCGCTTTAGAGACTCCATGTCTGCCGCCATCCGACGTATCAACTCGTCTTGCTCCTTGGTGCGATCCTCCAAAGCCTAGGGATCAATCCTCCGCCTTTGTCTCTCTCTGGACTTCGCGAGCGAGTGATGGGGGTTGTTAGTTCGCCTTCTACCCCTTGTATCCCTCCTGGGGTTCTGTCTCTGTGGTTCTAAATCCACCATAGGAGGGATGAAAGGTAGACCTTCGCGCCTCGCACCTCCCACCTCCTTCTGGTGTTTGTCCGTCGATGGCGGACTGTGGCAAATCTTCGTTGTGCGCCATTGATTCTTAAGAGGAAAAGCTTGATCAAGAGGTTTTGTTCTTGTTTGACTTTCCACAGACGGCGCCAATTGTACGGGAAAGAAATCAACCTTCTCGTATAATCCTGTTGATCAAGTTTGCGCTCCTCCGTACGTCGTCGCTTTATCACCTGAAAACACAAATGTGAGCTAGCCGGCGGGTGTGTGCCGGAAACCTCTCCGATGCCTAAGTCAGTAAGCTTGACAAATAGACAAAAGTTCTGTGTATTCAGAAAACAAAGTTGTGTGTTACCTCTCCATAGGTGATAATTGTGGGCTTTTATAGGTTCCGTGTAGCACAATCCTAGTAGGACTTCTACTCCTCCATGCAGAGTCCTCCTAGGATTCATACTCCTGAAGGATAATGCTTATTCTTTAACACCCCCCTCATTGCTTAAACCAAGTGAGATGGTTTTACCATGGCGGAACTACCACGACCGAAGTAAGCATGGCCATCTGAACCCACGAGTAGACCGGTCTAAGCACAAAGTATCTTTAGCTCGGAATAATCTTCAAGCCTCATTCAGACCGGACTAACTTCTGGGTTTTGGGCTCCTTTTATTCCGCTGTTCCTATTTTGGCCCATTAATGGCCCATTGCCCAGCTCGGCCCAATTTAACCATATAAATTACCCTCTCAGCCTCCAACATTTCACATGGGGTTCGAATCTATAACCTCTACTAACGGGAGAAGCATACCATTCTAACATCATGAAATGTTACATTAGGGGTTTTTTTTTTTTTTTCTTCTTCTTTCTTTCTCTCTCTCAACGTGAAAAAACATTTATATTAAAAACAACAGAATAAGATTCCAAATGGCCATACAAACTATACAACAAAAAAAATAAAAAATATGTCAAAAAATCAGCTACGACCAGGGAAGACCATTGATCTTCTCAAATATGTGATTTTGAAAGTAAGAACTGCTTGAAAGCCTACCACCTCCATCAACGTCATCCCTGTCGACGCTACCCAACTTTGTCACCATCGTTGTCGTACTTCAGACACTGCCAGAAGCTAGAGATGAGGAGGAGGTACACCCACAATGATATAGGAGAAGACTTGAAAAAAGAGAAAACCATTGTAGATATAGAAAATCCAAAAATTTATACCAAAATCAGAAGAGAAAACTCTCAAAATTTTATTTTAGACATAAAAAATCTAAATATATACTCTAAAACTATAGATATAGATCTATACTTTAAAAAGATAAAAAAAAGTCCCCGAAATATCGTCGAAGTATCGTCGAAAATCTCCTGAAGAGAGAAGCTCTGCTATCTCAATATTAAAATTACCCATTTCTTAAAATTTTGTGTTTAGAATGTCTTTGAATTATGAAGGGGATTATGTGCATTTAGGTTCTATTTGAGATTTGATTATTTTAATTAATTTTTAAATTTTTACAAAAATATATATATAAAAAATAAAAATAGTGATATGATAATTTATAATAATATTTAAAAATTTTAACTATAAACTCAACTTTTCAAACAAAGATTAATCACAAAGGGAGAAGAAAATTTGAACTATTCAAAATTAAGCATTATACATAATAGAAAAAAATTAAGCGGAAATGTTTGAGAGCTTGAGAGAGTTGGCTCGAAAACTGGCTTGAGAGAGGAGAGAGGGAGAAAGAGAGAGGGAGAAGAGAGAGGAGAGGGAGAAGCAGAGAGGGAGAAAGGGAGAAAGAGAGGGGAAGAGGAGGAGAGAGAGAGAGGTCATCACCACGGCCGTCATTTCGTCGCCTCGTCATAGCCGACGTCTCATAACACGCTTGCTCCTCGCCGATCGTTGCACCACCGCCACCGCCTCGCCCCGCCTCCTCCTCCAGCAGACTTATGGCTCCCCCCCCTCCTCTCCTCCTCCCTCCTCCTCCTCCTCCTCCTCCTTCTTCTTCTTCTTCTTCGCTCAAACTAAAACAAAAAAAAAAATTAACACCAAAACAACGTCGTTTTGGTATCGAGTCACGATTTCAAGCTACGTAGCATAGTCGAAAATTAAGTGTACATAAATGATGCATAAACGTTTGTGAGTCCCATTTGTGAGACTTTACTAACGTCTTGTCTTGTGATTCATTCTATACATCATCTCATAGCCTTTAATCCCCCAGACCAAACAAACACAACCTTAGCCGTTGCCTACTATTGTAGCCGTTACGCCCGTGATCAATGCAACGCAAAGGCTGTCACTTTCCAAAACGGTCATATAACGACTATTTTCTCTCAAGCCATTATCAAATTTAAAAAATATTTATAAATTAATAATAAATTTTATAAATATTGATAATTAAATGTGTAATTATTTTTAAAAAAAACAACTGAGGTGTAATTGTTCCATTTATTTTATGGTTGCAATTTGTTCTCAACTAAACCAAGTGTCTGTGATCAAAAAAAAAAAAAACTAAACCAAGTGTCATTTTGCCTCCTCCTTGACCCATTAACGTTTGGTTAACATCAGTTAGGTTCTATGATGCTGAAATAATTAGGTTTGTTTTGGAGTTTGCTTAGTTTTTGGTTTTTTGTTTTTTATTTTTTTACATCTTTAGGGAGTTTTTTTTTAAAAAAATTCAAAAAAAATTAGGTTTCTAAATTTAACTCAACAAGATGAACCGAAAATTTATAAATTTTTTGAAAAGTACAAAAAAAAAAAATCAAAAAAAGCGAAAATAAGCAATCATTTTTAGCTTATTTTGGCTTTTTCAATTTTTTTTTAAAAAAATTTCAAAACAAAGTATATATACTTTTTTGATTTGTCTCGATAAGATGGATCAAAAAAAAAAAAAATTTGGCATATTTTTTTTAAAATTACTAAAAATAAAAAAATTTAAAAAAAAGATGTGAATTTTTTTTTGAGTTGTCAAAAAAATACTAGTGTGGATTACAAAATTGTTATGTCATAGTTAGATTAGTAAATTATCAAATTAAATTTTATTACAAATTATTATGGTGTTTATTTATGTTTTATGGTGGAAAAGATTAGCTTTGATTATGACCCACTCAGTTAGTTTTCTTTTTTTTTTTTTGGAGTGTAAAAATGAATAAAGTGAATCTTTTTATAGACGTAGTGGCTTCTCTTTAGTTTAAAATCGAATTGGATAATGTTGTTAGGCTTCTATGGGCCCATCACGGAACCCACATCAATAATTCAAATCGTTCAATGTATAAATCTCACTGAGTATTTCATCTCTACAAAAAATTATATTGATTGAATATCGATAATCACTTAATTAGATTAAATTTGTATCAATGGTAATTATGATTTCAAAAATAAATTATTCACACAAATATAATCTGATCAAGTAACTATTGATATTCGATCAATGTAATTTTTTATTAGGATAAAATATTCAACGAGTCTTACACATTAAGTTTTGAAACATCGAGACGGATCCAAAATGAACCAAATTGGACTGTCTAGTTAGGCTAGCCAAGTAGAGACAGTCCAAACCCATTTATAGAACTCCGTAACTTTTTTGTTTTTAGGCACAAGAAAATGACAAGTATGTTAGCTAAATTACAATACAGATAAACATCTTTCTTTAAATTCAAATATGAAATTTTAGGGGTTGTTTGGAATGTCCTAAATAAGTGTACTTTTTGATATTTTAGACTAAAAAGTTGAAGAAAAAAAATGATCGTTTGGGTTAATTTTTTAATTTTTTATAGAAAAATGTGTATTAAAAAATTGTATAAATTAGTATGTAGAGAAAAATTAGAATTGAGAGTTGTGCAACCGTACTTTTTAATTTTTGATAAATAGTGATAACTTTTTAAATAATTTTTTTACTTTTTAACTTTTTAGGCACGTGCCAAACATGGCCTTAGTAACTTTGACACCTGCATGATTTCTCCGTGACCACTGCCAATTACTCGGAGTCAAACTCTCCTAACCTTACCACTGGGGGTGGTGGCCCAGTGGAGAATGCCTTTGCCTCCATCCGCTCGAGTCAAGTTCGACTCTTAGGGGGGCACGAAAATTCCTGGCTTTGCCAGGGGCTCTCTTTGAGACCTCGTGCTGTACTCCGGTCGAGACTTGTCCGTAGGCTGGGAAGGTTCAGGAGCTCCACTGGTGCCTCAGTGGTGGGTCCCCCACTTTGTGGGGGTTAATTCCTGGCTGACAACCGGCTATCCCGGAGTCAGGGCCCGCAGGGGCTGTAATGACACCACAGAGCCCTTTTTTTCCTGATCAAAAAAAAAAAAAAACTCTCCTAACCTTTATATTATCCTGATTTTTTTTATTTTATTTTATAATTCAAGGCAAATATAGGTCATAAAATATGTAATGAATAGTTAAAATTAAACACTTAAAATAAATTTCAGTTTTATCAATATATATATATTTTTATCGTCCATTCTATATTCTTTAATATGTTGTTGGCATTAGTGTAATATTATTAGTATATATTTTGGTTTCAAAATCTAGATTGTTCAGAATGAAATTCTCTACAATAATTCCACTTGCAATAATTTTGTAACACTAATTTAAGTGATTCAAACTCAAAACGTAATCAATTATAATTAAAGTAGATAATTTAAACTTAAAATACAATCATTCTTGCCCTAATATAATCCAGATTGTTCTATAGAACTTCAACCCCATTTTTGCAAGGTTGGCAACAATCTTTTTCATTAGGTGAATGGAATGGCCCACAACAGCTAATAATCAAACTCACCACAAATTAACAAATAAATAAATAAATGATGGTGGTGGTGATGAACACTCTGTTGTTGTTGAAAATAAGACCAAATAAATTATTCAGGACTTGTCAACATCCTTATGCTCTTTGCAGACTTGCAGTGTGCATTCTCTCTCTGTCTCTCCCTCCACCATTGCTCCCTCGTCCTCTCCTTCAGTACAGTCTTTAACAGAATAAATATATTAATAAAGTTAATTTAAACTATCAAAGCAAGTAATTGAGAAAATTTAAAATATGAAAAGCAAACTCGTTTCTTTTTGTTATTAAAAAATATAATAATGTAACGACAATCATAATTTATTAGTTAAAGGACGAAATTAATCACTTCTGACTCTATAAGGTTAATGATATACAAAATATGAATAAGTCGACGGAGGGCAAGAAAAAAAAAAGATGGTGAATATAGAAAAGTCAGAGAGGGATTAGTTGAGAGAGATGACGAGAGGGGTGGGAGATGTTGCGGGTAGGCTAGGTGGTGGATAAAGAGGGTGGGGAAGAGGGTTTGTAGAGAGGGATGACAATTTTATAAATGATTTCCACTTGTTTACAATTATTTGTAACCTTTTATACACTATGCAATTATTTTGCTCGATTTATCAAATCTATATATTATGAATACAGCCGTGCTGGAGATCCCCAGTCTCCAAGCACCCGCATCACTCCCCACACACGCATGGAAGTTGATCACTAGATCAAAAAAAAAAAAAAAAAATTATGGACCAATCACACCCCACTGGGGGTCTTGGGGGTCACTCCCAGTGGGGGCCTTCGGTGGGGCCCCTGGGGTCTGAGACTTTTTCCTTATGAATTATATTATATGCATCAATTAGTATATTAATTAATATATCAATTGATGATGTAATATAATTTAAGAGATTTTTTATATTTGTAATTTCTATAATGAGTGAAATCAATAATAAGATCATAATTAGTGTTAGTACACTAGTTAGTATACTAATTGATTCATGTAGCACTACCGATAAATTATATAAGCAAAAGAAAATTTTTGTGAGGAGTATTGTAAGAGTTTCAAAATCTCATAATAAATTTGTGAATTTATTGGATTAAAAAATAAATTTAAAAAGTAATATTGACTGATGGGGGATCTGGTCAAAATCCACTCATAATAAAATTAATGCATTAAAGACAAATATAAAAAAAATATATATATTGAAAAGACCAATACATACCATTATTATTAAAATATTAAATTTTAAAATAATATAACTTTTTATATAAATGTTGTTTTTTAATAAAATTAGTGTTTTTATAATTCTCTCATCAAGATCTATCAAATAAAATTTATGTTGATTATAAAATTCTTTAAAAAAAATTATTACCGTTGAAATTGATGTAAACAGTAACAGTAATATGTTACTCTGTTTAACAGTAATATGCTGTTCTGTCTCACAAGTAACATGTTATTCTGATAATATCGTTTAAGAAAAAAAAAAAAAGATATTTTATTTTATTCTTACTTAATTATGTATTTTTTCCTTAGAAGATTTATGAAATAAAATAAATCAGGTAGTCCTTGTCACCAAACAAAGGTCAAATAGAGAGATTTTGGCTAAAGTAATAATTTTCAAAATATAAATAATTTCATAATTTATAGTTTTTCAAAAAAGAAAGATATAAAAATATTAATAATTCCTCTCCCAGTGATTTTTATTTCCATTGAAAAAAATTAAAACTTAGTTTTTACTGCATTATTATATTATTTATACCATATATAATTACTCTTAAATTTTTAAAATTCATGATAAAAATTAGGAACCTTCAAAAAAGTTTGATTTAATTACACACATTTACCACGGGGTTGGTGGCACAGTGGAGAATGTGGGGCATTCCACAGCAGCGTGCTAGGGTCGATTCCTAGGGAGGGAGTGTTTGAAATCACTTCGGTGAACACGCTCTGTAAATCCCCTCGACTCTTGTCCTTCTTTGTGGCGTGTGTTCACGCCTATTAGTGCCACAGTAGTGGGTCCCTCACTTGGTGGGGATTAAGTCTGGTTGTTGGCAATCGGTTATCTCGGTCGAGGGCCATGATGACACCACAGAACCCTTTTTTAACTTGATCAAAAAAAAAAAAAAAAATTACACACATTTAATTTATTTTGTATACTTTTTTTTTTTCTTTTTTGATTTGTTTTGTACACTCATATGTACTAATATTTATGCCTAAGTCATAAATTTTTTAATAAATGTGATGTGTGTGAACAGAAATTAAGCATGAATGATTATAAACACCCTTCCTATTAGTCTCATTCATTAATTTTTTTTTTTTAAAAAAAATTATATATCTTATCAATTTAATTCTTTAATTAATGATTTTTTTTTTTTTTTTTTTTGTTACAAGAAAATCCTTCCACTCTCTCGCAGGTCCAAGGCAGCGTCCCTTGAGGAGATCACCAGGGTGTCCTGTTGGCCGTTCCGAGCAAGAGACTATAACCTGAAAGCTTGTCCCGACCTCACAAGGCAAGCTCCAGTAAGTCAGGACTCGCACAGCAGAGGAGCATTGAACCCACACCAAGTGCTGACTAGACAACTTAAGGTCCAACCTCCTAACCAACAATGCTTTCACCCAAGAGATTGGCCCAAGGGGGAGGGGAATTGAACTTGTGACCTTGGGGCTTAAACCCCAAGGCTTTACCACAATGCCACAACCCCTTGGGTTAATTAATGAATTTTTACACTACTAAAATACAATTTTTTTTAGTGTTTTTTATAATGGTAACTTCATTTCACAAATAATTAATTATTTTTAAAATATTAAAACATTTTACGTGAAAATTTGTATTCAATAAAAATTTAATAAAATTTAAATTGAAAATTATAATTTGTTTTGTGACTTCACTTTTGATCAAGTTTTATACTAAAAATAAAATGTATGAACTAGCTTAATCTAATTTTAAATAATTCTTTCATATGTAAATATAATTTAATATTAGACATATTTTAAGAATAAATATATAATTTCTTAACTGAAGTTTTAGAATATTAATAAATGTGCCAAATATATATTCATATCTTTTAATTTGGTTATAAAAATTTTACAATATTTTAACAATTTTAAAAAACAAATAAGTGGGCAATGTGATAGTTGGGCATGAACCAAATGATTATCTAAAAATTGGATTGATATATAACATAAAAATCAACCAAATCTAGTTTATGCACTACTTTTAGTATTTGATACAGTATTAACTCATACCCATCATAACTTAACAAATTATTAAATATAACCTTAAACTGATTATTATTAACTATTTTTACTAATTGACCAATTCATTTTTAAATCAAGCTTAAGGTAGGATTAAAACAAGCTCCATATTTTAGGTCGATCTAGTATTATATAATTTTTTCATACATAAATATACTTAATTACTTGTGTAAGAATTTTTAATATAAATATATAAATTTTTTACAAAAATAAACAAATAAATATGCCAAAAATATACATACATTTTATTATTTTGGTTATAAAAAATAATGATAATATATTTACTAATTTTAAAAATAAAAAAAATAAGTAAGTTAAGTAATCATAAATTGGGTATAAACGAAGATAATTATCCAATAGTTTAATTGTTGGCATAAAAATTGATGTTAATCTAACTTCTAAACTACTTTTAATATTTAATGCAAATACTATCTCTCAAATTAGTTCATACTATTCAAAATTCAAGAAATTAGAATATAATTTAAACATAAAATTTAAATTGAGTATTACCAACTATTTCTATTAATTAACCGATCAAAATTTTAAATTAGTGGCTTGAACAATGCCCATATTTTAGGTTGACATTGAATAGTTTTTTCACACATAAATATACTTAACTATTCATGTAATAATTTAAAATATAAATATAAAATTTTATCAAAGTTTGAATTTTTTTAATAACTATGCATAAACATGTACGTATTTCATATTTTATTATAAAAAAATACTAACATATATTTATTCACCAATTTAATAAAATAAATGAGTTGAGTGGTTCATACTTAATGATTAGATTATGGCCAAGTTGAGATAAATGTTGAGTTAATTAGATTATGTCATATCTAGCACAACTATAAATCTTCAAGCCAACTTTTATTCTTTTGTATTCATGAATTATGGCATAGGATACCTAAGTAGATATATTTTTAAACTTTTACAAAATAGATAATCGGTAGTTAATAAATTGACAAATGTAATGTATTATATGTTTGGGTTATCTCTTACACAAAATCAAATAAATTACAAAATTTATATGACAAAATGCGTTTATATTTCTTTATAAATATAATTTTTGTAATTTTATTGCATTTTTTTAAAAATACATTCTACTATAGTTTATTGATTTCTTATAAATATATTTTATGTTATTATTTAATTTCAAATTTTTTTTTGATTATTTATTTAAACCCGTGTATGGTTTATAAAATAATTTTAAAAAATTACACCAACACCATGAAGATCCATTAAGCAAAGGTGAATGAGAGAAAAAAAATAAGAAAATGGTCCAATGTGAGATACCAAAACTAACAATTATGAAAAAAATCTGAAAGTTATATTTGACAGGAAAGATAAAAGGATAAGGGTTACTGGTAGTTCATTGTTTGTCATTTTTATTTTGTTATTCAATTTTTTGATTTAAACAAATTTTGCTATATTGATTTTCACAAAAAAAAAATAAAAATTTATTAGTATTATTATTATTATTATTATTATTATTATTATATGGCAAAGTAAAAAAATGTAATTAGCAAAAAAATAATAATAATAATTATTGAGTTTCACATAATTTACGATATCATCTAATGAGTAATGCTACGTAACTCGAATTGAGCCCCCACAAATCCCCCTAATTTACGAAACGACGTTGTTTCGTTGTTTTCATTTTTTTTTTTTTTTTTTTTTCAATCAGAAAATCAGAAGAAAGAAAGAAGAAGAAAGAGAGAAGAGAAGAAGAAAGAAAGAAGAAGAGAAGGCAGAGGCGGAGGTGATAGCGGCCGGGTGGAGCTGCGACGATCGGCCGGAATGAAGAGGCCTCTGTGTGTGTGTGTCTCCATTCCCTCTTCTCTCTTCTCTCCCTCTCTGTTTCCCTCTCTTCTCTCCTCTCTCTTTCTCCCTCTCTCTCTCTCTCTCTTGCTTTTACCCTCTTTTCTCCCCCTTTTCCGTCTGTTTTCCTTTGTTTCCATTTTCGGGAGATTTGGGGGGAGCTCATTCGAGCTCCCAAGCTTTATCCATCATCTAATATATGGCAAATTAAAATTATGAAACCTTTAGAAAATAATAATGTATTCATATTTTATCATAGGTGTAGTTTTTGTTTCTAAAAATAAAAATTAAAAAGTGTAATTTTATAATTTATTATAACTTTTACTAATTACATTATGATTCATATTATTATTATTATTTAGAACTTAAAACATAGCATTAATGGTAGGGAAAAAAAATCATTAGCAAAATTGTGATACAAATAATTAAAATTTAATTAATTTTATTTTTTTACTATTTAATTTTTATTTTAAAATTAATTATTAATTATTTATTTCAGACCGGCACGATATTACGCTACTTATAATTATGTTGTGTTATCTTATTTTTTTACGATTGACCCAAAATGACATGTCTTTTTGTGAGAAGATGAAATGATATAATTTAGGCTTCGTTTGAGAAGCTTGGTTTGGGATTTTTTTGACTATTTTAGTCACAAAAAATAAAATAGACTATTTTAGTTACAATAAACAAAATATCACATCCAACCCATAATCATTACACTCTTCTCTCACAAAAAAGTCAAAAAAATTAAAAAATTAAAAAATCCTTCCCAAACTAAACTTTTTAGCCCAAGTTAAAATAATCAAAAAAGTCAAAAAACTAAAAAGCTAACCCACTTCTGAAACGGAGGCTTATAATTAAAGTGTTAATTGATATTAAATTATAGTTTTATTTTTTTATTGGTAGAAGTTAATAATTAATTATTAAATTAATCCTTATTTAAGTGTTGCCTACGTGCACATAAGTTATAATACCTTTGACGGATATTAAATTATAGCAAAAAATGTTCATTTAAAAAAACATACGAGACATTTTTATTGAATTTAATATATTTAAAAAATAATAATATATTTTAAATACTTTCATTTATTTTTAACATAATTTTTTTTTAATCTTAATTCTAACATTAAAACAATGCTTACCGTTTAACATTTGTCTTTTTAACTCAAAATAAAATAAAATTGTGAGTGGCATGAACATCATTGCTCTTACCTTTTTTTTTTTCTTTTTTAAAAAAAAAAATATTATTATTATTATTATTATTTTTTTAGTGCAAAATAATGAGTTGAACCCTATTATAAAACAACCCAAACCCCAACACTCCTGTGTCACCACTTCCACAAAGCTTACTTTTCCCAGTATCCAATCTGTGAAAGAAAGTGAGAGACAGAGAGAGAGAGACCATGGAGGGTAAGGAAGAGGATGTGAAGCTAGGAGCCAACAAGTTCTCAGAGAGGCAGCCACTAGGCACAGCAGCTCAGACAGACAAAGACTACAAGGAGCCACCACCAGCACCATTGTTTGAGCCAGGGGAGCTAGTGTCTTGGTCATTTTACAGGGCTGGGATTGCGGAGTTCATGGCCACTTTCCTCTTCTTGTACATCACCCTTTTGACTGTTATGGGTGTTGTTAGGGCACCCAACAAGTGTGCCTCTGTGGGTATTCAAGGGATTGCTTGGGCCTTTGGTGGTATGATCTTTGCCCTTGTCTACTGCACTGCTGGTATCTCAGGTTAGCACCAACTTTCCTTTCCAAAAAAGTTTTTTTTTTTATTTTTTTGAGGGGGGTGAATTTTTAAGATGGGTTTATGCGATCTTTTCAGTCTTTATTCAAACCTTTTGTTTGAAATCTTGATTTGACATGAAAGAGTGAACAAACTCAGATTTAAGTACAAATATGAGATAGTGGTTTTTTTTTTTTTCGTAGCACGAATTTGAGTCTCTTGATTTGGGTAAGAAATTTGATGGATTAAAGAATAAAAAATAGAATGCTGTAAAAATTTTGAGAAGTTTAAATCACTGCTGTAAAAAATATAGTGTTGACAGATTAAAATATTTTTAAAAAAATTGACATAATTTTTAAAAAAAAATTCATTAAAAACAAAAGTAGAAAACATAAGTCAGCTTAAGCTATGCCAAATTCTTTTTCCTTTGTGTATCTTCTTCTTCTCCTTTTAGATTTCTTAGATCTACTCACTTGAATCTGGATCACTAAAAAAAAATATTTCAAAATTGTTAAGTGGAGATGGATGTCAATAAGTAAAAATATTGATGAAATAATTTCAAAGAATTCACTAAAAAGGAAAATAAACCTGCTTATAATCTGTGCCAATTGTGTACTTTCTTCTTCTGTTTAGATTTGTTAGATCTTCTCTTTGCTACTCATTTGAACCTGGATCATTAATTTATTTTCCTTTGTTTTTTTGATAAATAATTTATTTTCCTATTTTAAAGGTAAAATCAACGGGTTTTTCTTAGTTTTTGTTTTTCTGCACTCTAATGGATCACTATTTTGTAATTTGTGTTTTTATGGGTATTTATTAGTTGAAGTTTGTGGATTTGTGTGTATATGTGTTGGTTGAGCCACACATATTTGATCATGTGTGCTTTTTTTCCCTTTGGATTGGATGATTTGATGAGAAAAGAAAAGAAAAGAAAAGAAAAGGAAAAAAAAAAAGGACTCTCCTCCCTGATCAACTGTGATGAGGGAAATAGAGAGAAATGAAAGGAAACCAAAATCCTTGTAGCTCTTTTTCTTTTCCTTTCCATCTTTGACAAACAAGGGTGAGGATGAATTACTATTATCTTTCTTAATCCCTTCTAAATTATCCAAACAAAAGCCTATTTTCTTCTCTTTTCTCTCCTAAATAATCCAAAAACAATCCAAACAAGAAGGAAAGATAGATACCACTGTCATATTCTTTTTCTTTACCTAAGCCTCTCTTATATTCTCTTCTGGTTCCAAGATTAGCTCCATACACCGTATATTTTGCTTGCTTAATTGTCTCTGTAACCGCTATTTTTTTTAGTCAAAAGTACTTCTCTGATCAAACTAAACTTGTTGGTGACAGGAGGACACATTAACCCAGCTGTGACCTTTGGATTGTTTCTAGCAAGAAAGCTCTCTCTCACCAGAGCTGTCTTCTACATGGTGATGCAATGCCTTGGTGCCATATGTGGTGCTGGTGTTGTCAAGGGCTTCCAGCCTTCCTATTATCAGATGAACAATGGTGGGGCCAACTTTGTGCAACATGGCTACACCAAGGGTGATGGTCTTGGTGCTGAGATTGTTGGCACCTTTGTCCTCGTCTACACCGTCTTCTCTGCCACCGATGCCAAGCGAAGCGCTCGAGACTCGCATGTCCCCGTACGTGTTCTCTCTAATAAATTTACTTGTACTAAGTTCTTGTCTATTATTTGGATTCAATTTTACAGGATCTGACTTATATATTTGCTTGATTTGGTTGTGTCTTTTGTGTGGATAAAATTATGTGTCAATTATTAATGATCCTTGCTCAGCAATTATTCCCCGGCCTATAGTATAAACTTTTGGGGCTTGGGATCATCCTTGCTCTGTCCTCATTCTCTGCCTTTGTCTCACCCTTATAGTGTTCATCACAATTTGAATCCAATGCAATTTATTTATTTTTTAAATTCCTAGGAGACTTTGTGGTCCTACAAAGGTTTTTGACAGAGAAAGGGAACAACAGGATCCAAAGCCAAACTTTTGTTCCTTTACGGGGAAAAAAAAAATTTAGTTACATGATTGCATATACTATTTATTGAATTTTGCTTCAGGGGTCAGGATCCTCTGCCCCGCTGTTCATATGACACCACATGTACATAAAAAATCAACCCAAGTGCACCCACATTCGTCCCCTCTCAAAATGGGCATACAATCCAATAGCAACAAATAAGTTGGGTCATCATCAACACCAAGAACACATACCGATTGAAAATTTAATCATTTTCAGCTTGTTAAACTCCATTGAAATTTGTTTTCAGTTATTTGGAGCAAAATTTTTCAAAACCCAGACAAAAAATATTACACAAATAGAGATGACAACACAGAATTTTGGGTTTTGGCCCGATGAACACATGGCAGCATAAAAGAGCTGGGGGACAGAAAACTGGGACAGATGATCCCAGCCCGTGCTCAGACCCTCGTATTTTACTATATTTTGTTAATTTATTTGACAAAAGTCGACCCTAAAGGCATTGATTTGTATATGTAATGGTGAGGGGAGTTTTCAGTAGTGACCATAGAGTACTCTCAAGCTTTAGACATCCATTTCATAGTTTGTTTTGGGAGAATAACTTATATTGTGTGAAACTGCAGCGTGGTTTTTTTTATTTTATTTTTGTGTGTGAGCTTTTTACTTGTTTTTAATACCTTGATACAAACTTAATCAGGTGTTAATTGAGTAAAAAAATCAATGTTGTTTTAATTTTTCCATTCTTGCAAATATATTGCAGATTTTGGCACCTCTTCCCATTGGGTTCGCTGTGTTCTTGGTTCACTTAGCCACCATCCCTATCACCGGAACTGGCATTAACCCAGCCAGGAGTCTTGGAGCTGCCATCGTCTTCAACAGGGACCTTGCATGGGATGATCAAGTCAGTACACCCTTGATTGAGATCACTATACATTATTAATGAGTTTTTAACCAAGCCCATGTTTTTTGAAAACATATTTTCCAAAGCCATATTGTTTGGTGAAGTTTTTTTGAAAACACAAGTTCTTGGTTCATAAATTAATTTTAGCATAAACACAAGTAAACTTTTCTAATAAAAAGACCCTACTGTTTTAGCAATTCTGTAAACACATCAACTTTTTTAGATTTAACAAGGCCAAAAAATCATCAGAAGCTAATGTTATCTCTTGTTCTCTCTCTCTCTCTCTCTCTCTCTCTCTGCTTTCAGTGGATTTTCTGGGTGGGACCATTCATTGGAGCTGCTCTTGCTGCTTTGTACCACCAGATTGTCATCAGAGCCATGCCTTTCAAGTCCAGGGCCTAAAGTTTATATTTAAGCCACTTTTGAGTCTCACCATTGTCTCATCTCACCCCTATGTGCCTTGTTTTTATTTTCTTTATTGTGTATTAGTCTCTTCTTCGTGTGGACTTGTTGTTTACTGTTGAGATGTTAGTTAGTAGACTATTATGTGTAAATTATATGTATTTGAGGTTGTGGCTGGCTTATGAATGAAGAATTCTTGAATCTTTTTTCTTACATAGTTCTCTGTATTTAAGGTTGGGGGATCTGTTGGCTTCATACCTTGATCCTGAGGTTAACTTGAGCCATTATGTTGTTGATTGCTATACCAATTTGGTAACGTTAATGGTTTATGCTTATAATGTTTATAAAATTTTAAAAATTATAAAGAAAAATTTGTTTGAAAATAAGTTTTTATCCCTTTCTTTTTTCCTCTCACTCATCCAGCAAATCCTACTACCTCTGTCCAGACCTTCGACAACTATCTTTGACTAACCATTTTCCAATACCACCTCTGATCGTTACCAAACCACCTATTGTCCGCAGTAACCACTTCTAATGACCAATCACTACTCTGGATACCACCTATTGTCCGCAGTAACCACTTCTAATGACCAATCACTACTCTGGATACCACCTCTCATCTTTGGCATTTTAGTAACCGGGGCGGCCCTGAGATTTACGGACCCAAGGCGACACTTCGGAAATGAAACCTCTTACGTTGAAAAAAAAAAAAAAAATTCATAAATAAAACGGTAAGTCACAATTTTTTTATTTGTTTGTAATTACGAAAAAATTTACTTGCAAATATAATCATTAAAATTATAAATAAAAATTTACTTTCATATATTAAGATAGGAAGCAATCATTACAAATATTTTTAAAAAGGGTAAATTATAATTTAACCCCATGTGGTTTGCCTCAAAAACACGGAGCCCCATATAGTTTCATTTGTAACACTTAAACCTCCTATATTTCATACCAGAGTGCAAAATCCAATAGACGTAACAAAAGTTGTAAAAAGTCAGGAATGCCCCTAGATATTTTACATCTCTCAGTCGTTTTGTTTCATTTGACTAATACCAGTATTCGCATCTCTATATGCTCTCTCTCTCTCTCTCTCTATCTTCTCTCCCGTCGTGGTTGATTGGATTGAACTAGGGTTTCATCATCAATTTCATCATCATATCATGAACGCCATTACTAGATTAGATATGTGTTGTTTACCCTAATTTATTTTGATCCTTAGATGTTGATTTTCCCTAATTTTAATTCATAACTGAGTGTGTGTTGATTTTGATTCATAACTGAGTGTGTGTTGACTTCGATTCACAAAATTTGTAATGTTTTAGGCATGATATGCTTGTATTGCTTTAATTTTTGGAGATTGTGGTTAAAGTGGAGGGGGGTGGGGTATAGAGCTTCATAAGTAATGAGGAACATTTTTCATGATATTAACTTTGAGTATTTTTTATTCACAGATTTGTTTTTGTATACTTTAGTATTCATGCCTTTTATTATTTTATTTTTTTGAGATGTTGGTTAAAGTGGGGTGGGGTATAGAGGTTCATAAACTACAGGTATTTTTTTATGATGTTAACTTTGGATTTTTTTATGATTGTTGTTATGTGGTTGTAGATACCCCATTTTTGACCGTCCTCAAGACTTGGACGTCACCGTTGGAATGCTCGGTGATTATCCATGTTTGTGTTCGTTTTGAGTTCCCGGAGGTTCCAGTTGCGCGTCGTGCCTCAGGACCTCTCAACCAGCTTGTTCTGTGCTTGGTTTTACACCAAGACTTGTGTGTTTTTGCATTTGAGGGTAGGGGGAGGCTTGTTAGCCATCCCTGATGCCCACCGCACCACACCTGCAAGCACTCCTTTTAGCCATCGGCCTGTTTTTCAAACACTTTGACCTGGCCGATCAGAGTATGTTGCCGACCGGCACTTTTTTGTGCCGGTGACTGTTTTGGCCGGTCGGCATGCACCCTTTGAACCCCTGGGACATGGTGCATGCCAGCTGTGCCAACTGAAATGCACCATCACACTCCCCCGTGCACAGGTGTGACCATTTTGCACCCTTTGCACCCTTGAACCCCCTAAGTTTCTAGAAGCTTGACCCTTTAGCCAAAGCTTCTTGGAGAAGCTTGGCCAGCTGTCTTGGCTTCTCCAGGAAGCCAAGACCCCTTTGCACCCCTTGAACCCTTTTTCTTTTGCTTAGCCACTAAGTCTTAGGCTTGCCTTGGCCTATATAAGCAACCCTTCTCTCCATTTGTTGAAGGTTAGCCATTTTCCAACACAAAACCAGAGCTTATATCTATATATCTCTGATATATATCTATCTATATCTATATCTTCCCTTCCCTCATGCATTGTGTGTGTTTCTTGGCCTAAATAGTGTGTTTTACCTTACTTTTGCACCATTACACACACTATTACACCTAGCTCCGAGATTGAGGGACTTGGAGGGTTGTTTGTTGTGATTTTGGACTGGTTTTGATCATTAGAGGAGGGCTGCACCACTGGTTCTTCAAGGAGTCTTCAAGGGTAAGCATGTTGCTTTAGTTTCCCCAAACTTGCACTAGCTTTCTACCTGTCTTGCTTTATATTTTTGGCTTTGTGTTCAACATAAAAAGTCTTATATTTTCTTACTTTAGAACCTTCATTAAGGTCACTTGGGGGTTTGAGCACAAACTCACCCTCTTAGGCTTTGTTTTGGCTATTTTAGCCCCTTTTCTTGAAGCCTTTTTTAACTTGGTGTTTTTGGTCTTCTCACCACTGAAAACCAGTGGGTTTTTAGTGGTGAGGGAGGTATTTTGGAGTCGTATATAGGGGAGGGACCCCCCCTCCCCTTTGTCCCTCTTTGGTCTTTACTTTGGCTCACATAGTAGCATGCATTTTTAGCCTTATATGCTTTCATTTCAGAGCTTATTTGGGTGTTTTGGATCATATATCATCTTTGTTTTTGGTTAGTTTTGTGGTCCTTAGCATGCTTCTTATACTTGCTTTGTAATGCTCTAGTTTGCCTAGAAATGAGCCATGAGTTTAGGCCATGTTTCTTGCATGTATGAGCCTCACTTCATGAAGATATTAGCATCATTTTGCCATGTCTAGAGGTCAGAGGCCACTGATTTTGCCATGTTTGGTATGTTTGACAAAGTTGTTTTGCATTAAGGCTTGTTAGTCTTAAGATGTGAGTTCTTAGCATGCATTTGGTTAGGCTATTTTAGTGATTTGGAATCATCTAATATGCTATCTCAGTCCTTATGCCATGCTTATATGCCTCCATGTATCATCTCTCCCATCTTTTGAAATGTTGGTCTCTTATGCTTTAAAGTGAGCATTGTGCATGCTTGTATGTTTAGAGCATTTGGGCTGCCTTGTTGTTGGTTTTTGGGGGCTCATTTCATTTGTTAAAATTTGTTTTTGGTGGTCTAATATATCCCATGAGTGGCCATGTTAATGGTAGCAAGGAGTGCTCTCTTTGTGCCTTAACCTTAGGCCCTTTGACTTGCATGTTTGCATAGGTAATTGGTCACCATTTTGGGCATGTTTTGCCACTGTTTTGGGTTGGTTTGAGGGCTGCCCCATTGTGGTCTAGTCCACCATCACATGCTTGCCTCATGTCTATTGCTTAATTGATTCATTAAGTGTTGTAGTATGTTGGTCTTATTGCTTGATTGGTCTATATTTGCATGACATTTGCATCTTGTATACTCTAGCATTTTGTATGCTTAACATGGTAGTTGCATGACATTTGGTGTGCTTGCATCCTAATTCCCATGTTGCATCATTTGAGCTACGTTGCATACATGCATTTCATGGCTTAGTTCGGGGTTGTCAAACCAAGCATAAGGGTTGAGGGAAGTTCACACTACAAGTGGTGCAACTTGTTTCAACTCTTGGTCTCCAAGGCCCTTGAACAACACATGATAAGGTCTTGGTTTCATTTGTGTGTTTGCATGCATTTTTACATTAAAATGCAATCTTGGTTCCTTAGGCTATTATGCACCAAGATGCATAGTTGATGGCCCAAGAACCAAGGGTCATGCTTCCTTGAGTCCCATACATGATAGGGAGCATTGACCATGCTTACATTTGCTCTAAAATCCATATCATGCACTGCTTTATTCTTTGTCAAAGCGTCTCCTCTGCAGAATTTTGTGCCAACCGGCGAGATAGAGTGCCGACCGGCACTTTATGGGTAGCCGATAACCTCTCAAGCGGTGATCATTTTACATGGCGGTGGCTATTCCATCCAACGGTGGTGTCAAAGACATGCAAGGAAGGTGTTCAGGACTTTGGTAATTTTTGAAAGACATGGCGGTAAACGAAGTTGTCATGATGCGAGTTTCCGGGCGAGTCAGATTCGAGCATGCATCATTCGCGCATCCCGCGCTGAGGCCCCTCTCTTTTTTGTTATATACTGAATTAAAGTTGATAATTTGAAATTTCTGTAATAATTTATTTATTACGTATTTGGATTTGTACTATTTGGGACTGTATATTCTTTTGGTCCCTCCGAGTGAGGGCGTATTTGTAATAAGGGTGTGTGAGTTCCAACCCCACATCTTTCTTCCCTTTTATTTATCTGCTTATGATGGTAGACTAGGGCATATTTAAATTAGCATAACAGTATGAAAGCATGTTTGCATTCATTCATCTGTTTCGCATGCATTGGGCTCGGCACATCATACAAACTGCATCGTACTTCAATTCCAAATTGAATATATGTTACTTGTAGCATTTCACATGCCATGTTTAGGATAGCCGGGCCTGTCTAGATTACATCTTTGCATGTGTTGCATTAGCCACTCAACATGAAACTAGGGTCATACATATGATTACTAACTGGTTTCTGTTTTGGCTTGGAGTACTAGGTAAGTTTTTATGCTTTAGCATACCACATGCGTGTGAATGTTACCATAATAGCATGCTTACCATGCGGCTAAGTGCTTATGTGAGATAAACTGTTTGAATGTCTGTGGGTGGAGGTTGGGTTGCTTGAGTTGGAAAACTCATTGAAATCCGTGTTTTAGCCTACTTGCGAGTAGCAAATTCCGAAGCATTGTCAAAACAAACAAATATGCAATGTTGATTTCCAAATTAGGCAATCTAGTCTATACTTGTTTGCTGTGCGCATAACATAGTAATTCTAGGCTAATAATTGGAATAAGAACATATAATGTTTTCAAAAATTGATATCACGGTTAGTAGAGGCCGGTCTTCAGACTGGGCGAGAGGGGGTGCTCATAGCTGACCTTCCCCGATCGTACCCAAGTTCCCGAGCCGAGGCAACTTTGGTGATGATGGACACGTGGCCTTTGGCACCGAGTCAGGGTTTCCTAAATTTTTCATTTTAAAATATTTAGGTGGCGACTCTGTATCTGGCAAAGCAGTCCATGTTTGGCACTTCTTTTCAAAAATCTGTTTTTCTCAAAATGATTTGCCAGATTTGGACTCTTTGGTTCAGATTTAGAACCGTGACATTTTGAGTCCTTTGAACTGTAGTGACCCAATATCGAACCGGAACGGGGGGGACTCGCACTCCCTCCCCGGGATGCGTTCGGGGACGTCTACAGTGGTTCCAATGAGTTTGAGTGTTGTAATGTAATATTGTGAAGTTTTGTTGTTTTCTGTAATGAGGTAAAAAAAAATGATTTTTGAGATTAACTATAATGGGTACTTCAGTAAGCCTCATAATATTGCTTATAAACAAGGGGAAGTGGAATATATATATATATATATGATGTTGATCTTGACAAACTATCTTTTATTGAGATTTATATCATCTTGAGGGAAATGAAAATAAATGTTTATAATACTTCTGTTTTGTGGTATATGAAATCTGGAAAAAGTTTGGATGATGGGTTGACAATAATTGAAGAAGATGTTGATGTATATATCATGATATGTGAGTATGAAGGTTTAGATGTGATTCAATTATATGTGGAGAAGGGTCAGGACCCATTACAAGTGGTAAGTTCAAAAGGGAAACATTTGGTACCCCCAAGAGTACCAGTTAGTGCTAAGTGGGCACTGACTTGGAATGACATGGAAAATATAAGTGAAGAAGAGATGGATTGTAGAGATGGAATGCAAGATGTAGGTGATGAGGAAATGCATAATGAAGATGGGGATGAAGGAGCAGCAGATGAAGATGCCAAAGATGAGGAAATGGATAACAGAGCTTGGGATGAAGAAGATAGTGATGATCCTGATTACATGGATGATGGGAATGTTGATAGTGGTTCAGAAGATGAAGACTATGAAAGTGATGAACCTGGCTGGTTGAATAAGGGTTTAGAGGGGCTAGAAGATGATGATATTTGCTCACCAAGGGAGACTGTAAAGAAAAGAAAGAGAGGCAACCTTCTTCATGTGATCAAGAGGCAGATGAAGGGTGGTATTCTGATCCTGAGGATGAAGATTTACATAGTGTACATAACTCATCAAATGAGGAATGTGGAGATAAATATCCTGAGTTCATTGAAGAAGTAGACATGAAGAAGCCACAACTCAAACTTGGAATGAAGTTTGCCACCCCTCAAATTTTTAGAAAGGCAATGAAATAGTGGAATATCCAACATGGTTATGACATCAAGTACATAAGGAATGACAACTCTAGGATTACTGTAGTGTGCAAGCATAGATGTGGATGGAGATTGCATGTTTTTCCCATGCAAGGTGAGAGAAATTTTCAAATAAAATCATTCCAACCAAAGCATGCATGTGGAAGGTCATATAATAATCACTTGGTGAACTCAACTTACTTGGTACACAAGTATATGGACAAGTTAAGGGATGACCCTAACATCAAAGTTGGGCCTATGCAGAAGACAGTTTGGAGGGAGTTAATGGTTGATGTTAGTAGGCCTCAATTGTATAGGGCTAAAAAAAAGCAAGAGAAGTTATTGAAGGAGATCAAAGGGTCCAATATGCAAAGGTGTATGATTACTGTGAAACAGTGAGGCTGCATAATCCAAATAGTATAATGCAAGTAGTGGTGGATAGGCCCAATGAAGACATGCTTAGGCCCAACTTAGAATTGCCCCCAATTTTCCAGAGGTTATATGTTGGGTTTGCAGCCCTTAGAACAGGATTTGTTGGAGGATGCAGGCCCATTATAGGATTGGATGGGTGTCATTTGAAAGGAATCTATGGTGGACAATTATTATGTGCACTTGGAAGAGATGGGAACAACAACTATTTTCCAATTTCATGGGCAGCTATTGAGGCATAAAGTAAAGATTCTTGGGTGTGGTTTTTAAGGCAACTCATGGATGATATTGGTAGTGTTGATGACATAGGATGGGTCTTCATTTCTCACAGACAGAAGGGGTTAGTACCTGCATTTGAGGAGGTAATGCCAAATGTGGAACATAGATTCTGTATGAGGCATATTTACTCCAATTTCAAAGCAAAGTTCAAAGGGATTGAATTGAGGGACTTATTGTGGAAGGCAGCTGTTGTTGGGACTGTGAGGGAATTTGAATTTCACATGAACAAGTTAAAGAAGATAGATCCAGAAGAGAAATCATACAAGTGGCTAAGGAAGATAGATCCTACTTTATGGACTAGGTCCCATTTTAGCCTAAGATGTAGGTGTGATATAGTGGTTAACAACATGTGTGAATCATTCAATAACAACATCTTGGAAGCTAGGGACAAATCCATAATCAGCATGCTTGAATGGATTAGAAGGAGGGTAACGCTCAGGATCCAAATCAAGAAGGAAGGGATGGAAAAATACACTGGTGAAATTTGTTTCAACATTGTCAAAGATTTAGAAGCAGCGAAAGTGCAAGCTAGGAATTGTTTTGCATCCTATTGTGGTGACAGAAAATTTGAAGTAGATTGTGGTGATACCACATATATTGTTGATTTGGAGGAAATGAAATGTAGTTGTAGGTTGTGGGATTTGACTGGAATACCTTATAAACATGCAATAAGTTCCATATTTGTTCAAAGAGAGAAGCCAGAGGACTATGTGCACCCTTATTACAGTAAGCAACATTATCTTGTAGCCTACAACTCAATGATGCACCCTGTTCCAAGCCAACATAATTGGGTTGAAACAGGACTGCCAGCAGTGGCTCCTCCATTGTGCAGAAAGCAACCTGGAAGACCAACAAAAATGAGAAAGAAGGGTATAGATTAGTCAATAAACCCTGTCAGAGTTTCAAGGCAGCATAGGTTCATTGTTTGTGCTAGATGCCTTCAGAAAGGTCACAACCAGAGGTCTTGTAAGGGTCCTGTCCATCCCAAGTCCAAGCTTTTTAAGTCGACAAGAAGTAACCAGCAACAACCATCTTCAGCAGCAACAGCAACAACAACTGCTTCATCAACACTAGCAACAGCTACAGCATATCAAGTAACCTGAACCTCCAATTTCATTTCATTTTGCAATGCATTCCACAACAATGACTTAATACAGATATAAATCATTGCAGCCCAAAAGGAAGTCACCTAGTAGGAGGGCCAAGACATCCTCATCTCAAGTAAGATCTGTCCACTTTGCATACTTGTTACATCATTGCAGCCCAGTTCTATTGTTAATTTGCATACTTGTTACATCATTGCAGCCCACTAGAATTGGCCACACATTTGAAGAATTTCCAAGTATGACAGGCAAGACATCAGCATCTCAGGTAAGCTCTCTCTCCTATGGGTATCATTTGGTTTTTGACATAGTTGACAACATATAATTGTTTACTTGGACCATTATCATTGTAGCCCAGTAGAGTTCAATACAGTTCTCCAGAATTTGATTACTCCTCATCTCAGGTATAGTCAAATTTCATTTGCAAGTTCATTTTCTTTTATAGTATTTGACAAAATATAATTGGATACTTGTGTGTGTTATTTTGCAACCCACTAGTTATGGCAGAGGAATGGGTGAACCAGTTGGAGGTGGTAGTGTCATGACCCAAACCCGCCCCTGTAGGTTTAGCATCGTAACCGGCCAGTAATCCTTGGATTATCGAAGGCCTCTGAACAGATTAACAAAATTAAGGGGCTAGCGGAAGCTAATACATAAATATAGTTGTCCAATGAGCTGTGCTGACTTACATGAAACAGAATATTTAAAACTTTATATATATAACCGGTAGTCAACCATACATTATACCCACACACATTACAGTATTTAAGTACAGCCAACGACATCAAATCAAGTCTTATATAAATAGAAACCACAGAACTTAAACACAGAACGCTTCGGGAACCTCCACGTAAAGCGCAATGGTTGGCTGACAACAGAACACAGATCCAGACAAAAAGCCTTTAGGCACGGGCTCCAAAATGCTCACCTATACATATATATACACACAATGAGCTAAAGCCCAGTGAATAACATTAAAGTAAAGGGGTTAGTGAACGAAATCCGAACATGACATAAGTGTAAAACAAATCATAGCATAAGCATTCTCATATCAGAACATAATAATGGTACATCTCATAGAACACATCACAGAACATCTTCCGACTAGAGTAATCGGTTCTGGATACCGGTTAAACACATATCACCACAATGAAGTGGCTAACGAGATCTTGTAATTACTTGTATGTCATGGACCCGCATTTTCATGCCATTCCCCATGACTTGGGACTATCTATGGATACCATAATAGATTTCAAACATGGAATATTCATTCACGAAAACAGATATCATTTTAGAAATCAGAACTTATCATAATTCATTTGGAACATAATTCATATGAACGTATCTTTACGATAACGTTACTCACAATGGTTCCAGTAAGTGGTCAATCAATCCTCGAGTCTTGACCTACAATCACAAAATACATAACACAAGCATGTCTTATCATTACATATTCACATGGCCAACACAGCTTAACTTTCTTATCACATAGGTTTCTTGCTTAACTCATTGTTTCAAACACACATTGGTACTCTCTTAACTTAGTACATTCTTTTCTTAGTGTGTTTCTAAACCAAACCTCATTACTATGTCTTAATTAAGGCTTAGGAATGCCTAAGATGCAATGAGGATGCCAAAACATGCCTTGGAACACTTAGTCAAATTTTCTGAAAATCAGGTCTATGCTCGTGCGTGGGTTTCCCCACAAGCGGACATCTGAACAATGAAGCTCGTTCGGCGTGCCTTTCCCGCTTTCGGAGCATAAACTCTAAAAGTACTAGATGCAAGATTTTCACGCTTGACGGGCACTCGACCCACGCTCGAGCATGGTGCATGAATTCAAGGTTCACGCTCGAGCGTAAAAGTCCCCGCTTGAGCGTGGGTCAAATTTCTAGAAAATCCAGATTGACCTCCTAAGCTCAAAACTCGAATTCAACTATCCAAAACACATCTCTTGGGCCCCAAAACTAGAGACAACATAGTAAACTTGTAAAACATGAAGAATTTAGGATCATTTCATAAAATCATGGCCCAAGGGTTTACCAAAAGTTCCCAATTTCAACTTAAATTTTAAGAATGTTTATGAACACGACATGCATGAATTTTTCTTGCATTAAACTTCTCAAAACATGATCAAATACCACAAAACAACTTGAAACTCAATGATCTTCCCTAATCAAGATGAATTTTAAACATGTATGAGAGAATTCTTGGAGTTCATGCTCAATTTGTAAGAAAATGTACATGCATGCATGAATTACCACTCAAATCTTCCTTCTAAGCTCAAAACACACCCTTAAACACATAATCTTCATGTTGATAAATTATATTCATAATGTAGGGGTTGAATTCATACCTATAGTCTTGAATTAATCTAGCTCTAGCTTAGTTTTGATGAATCTAAGCCAAGGTCTTCAATTCTCCTTCAATTCCTTCACCACTCTCTCTAGAAATGCACACACACTCTCTCTAAAATGAATTCTCAGATTTTGGCACTCAAGAAGTAAAGAATTGAGCTCAAAATGAGCTTAAGGCTCATATATATATCTATGGGGCTGAAATACATTAATTAGAACATAAGGCTAACCAAACATGACTTAATTAATCATTCTGAATCAATTTTTAATAAAATTTGACATAAGGTTCTAAAAATTCCAAATAACATATCGGTGTAGTCAATTTCGATTTCGGATGCCGATAAGGCTTTCGATTTCGGATGCCGATAAGGCTTTCAATTTACATATTAAAGTGAAATTCCAAACAGATATTCCTATAAGTAACAGATAGAAAGCCAAAATCATATAGAGTGCAGAATAAACACATAATTTATTTTAATCCACTCATTAACATCATTAAATACGGATTAGTGGCTAATTACGGATAGGGGTTATTATAGGCAGGGTTATGTCCAAATCTGCATTGGGAGGTAGCTTCATTACAAGAGGTAGAGGAGGTGGGTCTACAAAAGTTACAACTCATAGGCAAACTGACAAAGGTAAAGGGAAAACATGATGGCAGAGAAAGCTACAACTCAGCTTTTGTTGTGTTTTGAGTAGTTTTCAACTTGTTAAACCATTAAGTGGCTTGTACCAATTTGTTTTTGAATTTGAAACTGGTTAGTATCTTAGTTTACTATGTTTTGAGAAGCCCAGTAGGTTGAATTATGACTTGTATTAAAGTAATGTGAACTGAAGCAAATGACGCATGTTTTATAGGATCCAAATCAAGCATGTTTTTGTGTACCTTTATTAATACATGTATCGTAGTTTACTATATTTTTGGGTTGAAACATGTTTTTGAATTACGTTTCAAATCAAGGAAATGAAGCATGTTTTTGGGTTGAAGCAAATGAAGCATGTTTCACAAGATCCAAATCAAGTAGGTTAACTTTCTTCACCAAAACATTCTTTCATTACAAATGAAGCATGTTTTACACGAGAAGAATGAGAATCAATATGTTTCTATTCTTTAATGTTCTTGGAAGATATAATGAACAAAACATTCTTTCATTACAATTTCTTTGGTTCATTAGATGCATACATTTCTTGACCAAAACATTCTTTCATTTTACACCTTCATTTTTCATTACAATTGCTTCACAAACCATTGTACACCTTCATTTTCTACCTTGACTATATTTTTCATCTCTCAAACTCTATGGCCCAATAACAACCCATTTTTCTTTACTCTAGCAAACTTCACCTAGAACATTGTCATGATAAAGAAAAAAACCCATGTCCCAAACAGAGTTTTGCAAAACATTTTCTCCCTTCTACGACTTCTTGCTAATTCATTCTCCAATCTGTTCATCTTTGCAACCATCTTTGGCAACACCTCCATCCCACGTTGGTATATGGGTGGATCAACCCATTCAAAGTGGCCACAAGTTACATCAACCTATAATAAAAAAATATGAGTCCACAAATCAATTTTCAAAAAAAATTCAATCTCTTTTTTCAAAAAAAAAAAAATTTAATTTTTGCTTACCTCATATCTTGCACAACCATAAAACCTTCTACCCATATTTCCAGATGTCATTGAAGTTTTCACGGGGGATCTCTCTCTACAATAACATAGTCTTGGAGCATTTGTCCTTGACTGTCTACTTTCGAAAGCAAATGAAAAAGCCATCCAACAATAATCTTCAACTTTGGGAAAATCTGGGCGACTTTTGGAGAATCTGGGAACATTTTAGTTTAGGGTTCTATATTATTTGGGTCTTGATTTGTGTATATATATGTCAATAAGGGTGTTTTGGTCATTTGCTATATGTTTTTGGGTGGGAAAACGTGCTCCACTCACCAGTTTTAGTCGTGCAACACACGCACTGTTTAAACAAACAGTTCCGTTAGATTTTACACACTGGTATGAAGTATAGGGGGTTTAAGTGTTACAAATGAAACTATAGGAGGGTTCCGTGTTTTTTAGGCAAATCATAGGGGGTTAAATTATAATTTACCCTTTAAAAAAATAAAAATCTAATCTTGTTACTTGTTTTTGAGCCTCATGTTGAATTGGGCCTATAGTATTTGAGTATTTTTTTTTTTATATCTAAAACACAAAATTATATTTGGAAACTCTTATTTTTAACCCAAATTTGGGGGTCCAAGGCACATGCGTCTCTTGCCTACCTTCAGAACTGACCCTGAACCATTGGTTATTTCTTTTTATTTGTTTTCGAAGTAAGTTTTTAAACACACGTGTGTACTAAACATATTTTTATTTTTATTTTTAACAAAAATAAACATAAATATATTTAATATTTTTTATAAACAACAAAAGTAAATGTTACCAAACCACATATATGACTTCACATCACCAATGGAACTGTGAAGTTTGCAATAACAAGATACCCTACGTTCTAATCTAGTGAACAAGACACCCAAAAAAAAAAAAAAAACTTCTTTAAATTAATAACTCTTGTATTTTAATTAAGAGGTCAAATGATTATTAATCTTTCTCAGAGATAAAGATTTAATAATTTCATTCATTGACAAAAGAAAAAAAAAAAAAGCCAATCTTTTTTTCTTGTGATTTCTCTAATGTTGTGTTTGATTGGGAGATTTGATGAGGGATTGAGAAGGGGAAAAATAAAAGTTAGGTGAAATATAAATAAAATATACTTACATTTCACCTAATTTCACACCTTTTTTCTTTTCCTTTTCAAATCTCTTATCAAATCCCCCAATCAAACACAACATAAATGTTATGTTTTGATCCTCAGTTATATCAACAAAAAATAAATAAATGAATAAATTTCACTTTATTTGCTTTCTATCACTTTCCTTTGTTGCATTTGGTATGACAAATAGAGAGTGCATAAGATTTTTATGCATCTTGGCCGTGAGAATAGAGTTCATTCAGCGAAAGCATCAAACTCAATTCCTATGAATCTTGATTTAGAAGGCCTCCTAACAAATAAATTTTTTTTTCCCCATAAATTCATTTGCTTTTAAAAAATATTTTCTAAATTCATGCATTTTTGACGTATTTTTCAAACTCATATTGTTTTATGAAGAAGTGCTTTTTAAAATACGACTTCAAATTAATTTATTTTAAACTCTTTATAATGACTTAGATTTAAAACGCAACTTCAATTGCTTTCTATGATTAAGAGGTAATTTGAGTGTGAGTTGCTATAATGAATTGAATCGAGCTCTATTTGACAAAAATAGAAGAAAAAAAGAAAAAAAGAAAAAAAAAAGAAGATAAATTACACTGTCTTTCTTTTGAGTAAGTTTTAAGTAATCAGAACTAATAGAGATGGTTTGTAAAAATAAGAATAAAGAAATGTAAAAATATATATATTTTTATGTAAAATAAATGACAATATCATATTTTCATATATATAATTAACGAAATTACTTTTAAAAAAAGGGTAAGCATTATGTAATAGTTATATCAAATTTGTAAGACTGAATCATTTTTTATTTATTTTTTTAATTTCAAAAGAGATTAATGTAATTTATCAAAAAGGAAATTAATAGAAGAAGAAAAGAAGTTGGGAAAATACTTGGAAAAATTATTCATAAATCCCATTTGGAGAAATGTTAGCTCATTTCTACATGTTTTTTTTAAAAAAACCAAATAGTCCTTTTTATTTGTAGTATGTGTTATTGATTTGATTTAGTAATATTTGAGTTTTTTTTGTTTGCCCCTTATTGTGATTGTACGAGCGCGAAATAATCTTCTCGTATAATCCTGTTGATCAAGGGTGTGTTTGATTGGACGGACTGGATAAGGGGGGATTAGAATCCATCGGACTTGAGTCCTGGGATTGTGAATCCCTCGGACTATTTGGTTGGATTGGATATGTATCCTGTGTTTGTTTTTTCATAAGATTAGATGTCTGGAAATGACTATTTTTAGTGAATCTAACGTTTGATTGGACGGACTAGATAGGATAAATGAACAAAAGACTATTTTACCCTTTTTCAATTGTTTACTAAGTAATAGCAATATTAAACATATCTTTAATATTTTAATTATTTTTAAATAAAAATTTATTTTATTTTATTTTTTACACAATTAAATAAATTTATTTTTTTAAAATTAAATAAATAAATAAATAAAAAGGGTAAAATTTGATTACTGTGTAACCATTACTTTTATTAAAATTTGATTCGTGGGTAAGCATTACTGTGTTAAAATTTTTTACACCATTACTGTTTTAAAATTTTACACAATGATTTATTAAATAAATTTATTTTAATAAAATGCTGAGGACATTATTTTTTTTATATTATTTAATAAATCATTAAAATTTCATTTAATACTGTATAACCTGTATAAAAATTTTATATTATTTTTTTAATTAAAATTTTAAATAAAACACCTATTAAAATTTAAATAATGAAATTAAATAAATTATAAACAAAATTTTAAAATAAAACATCAATAAAATATCTATAAAAAATTATTTTAAAAAATTAAATAAATAAAACATCAATAAAAAGTTAAATAAAATTATTTTATTTTTAAATTGAGACATTTAAATTTTATTGAATTTTAGTAAATATAATACATAATTAAATAGTAGAGGGTCAAAATGGTCATTTTAGCATCTAATCTTAACAGTGGATAGTCCCCCACATTCTGTCCCACCCCTCTCCTCCCCCCCAAGGACACAATAGTCCCCCATATAGGGGATAAGGAGTCTGGCCGGACTCCATGTCTGGCGGACTAAAAAAAAATCAAACGGCGAACAAGGAGCACTATTTAGATTGTAATCCAAATAGTGGATAGTTGTCACGACCCAAACCCGCCCCTATAGGTTTAGCGTCGTAACCGGCCAGTAATCCTTGGATTACCTACGGCCTCTGATGACGTCAGCATATAATAAGGGGCTAGCGGAAGCAATACATAAATATAAATGTCCAATAAGCTGTGTTGACTTATATGAAACGGAATAATTTAAAACTTTATTTACATAATCAGTAGTCAATCATATATTATACCACACACATTACCAAATTCTTAAGTACAGCTAATAAGTTTCATAAAATATATGTACATGTACAGAATCAACATGGCCTCAACACAAGCTACATCGGGAACCTCCACGGGAGGCACAAAGGCTGGCTGACAACAGAAACACAATCCCCCACAAAACCTTCGGGCTTGCACTCCAGAATGCTCACCTATAATATATATATACACACAATGAGCTAAAGCCCAGTGAATAACATTAAGGTAAAGGGGTTAGTGAACGAAATCCGAACATTTTATACGTACAAAACAGATCATAGCATAACCATAGTCATCTCATATCAGAACATAATAATGGCATATCCCATAAAACATATCACATATCACATAACGTCTTCCGACTAGAGTAATCGGTTCCAGATACCGATTAAACACATATCACCACAATGAAGTGGCTAACGAGATCTCGTAAATGTCATGGACCCGCATTTTCATCTTTGTCCCCCATGACTTGGGATTATCTAAGGATGCCATAATAGATTTCAAACATGGATCTTCGTTCACAAGAACATATATCATTTCAGAAATCATAGCTTGATATATCACATTTGGAACATAATTTCATATAAACGTATCTTTACGATAACGTTACTCACAGTGGTTCCGTAGATGGTCAATCACTCCTCGGACGTTGACCTACAATCACAAAGGCACATAACACCACGTATCTCATCATTACTTTTTCATGTGGCCAATAGGCTTAGTTTACATCACGTTGGTTCATGTTTATTCTTATCACATGGCTTAGAACACACACACCCTTGAAATATCTTAGTGTGATTCACACTTATGTCAATGCTCCACTCACACACATATTTGTCATTCAATAACTCGTTACATTCTTTTCTTAGTGTGCGTTTCTAGCTCATAACCTCATTACTACAGCTAAATTAAGGCTTAGGAATGCCTAAGATGCAATGAGGATGTCAAAACATGCCTTGGAATACTTAGGCAAAATTTCAGAATTTTAGGTCCTCGCTCGAGCGAAGCTTTCCTCGCTCGAGCGAGCATGCAAAATGTGACTGGTCGCTCGAGCGCACATTCCTTCGCTCGAGCGATCTGTAAATGATGCAAGCTTCTGGGAGCATGAAATTTACGCTCGAGCGGACTTTTGGTCGCTTGAGCGGAGAGCACGACCTCAGAGTGGTCGCTCGAGCGAGCTCTCCTTCGCTCGAGCGAAGATGCAAAATCTGGAATTTCCAGATTGCATCTCCAACTTTAATTTCGACATTCAATCATTCAAAACTCATTTTTCTGGGCCCAAAATGAAGGAAACACATGAAGACTTATAAAACAACATGGTTTAAGAATTAACACAAGAAATCATGGCCCAAAAACTTGTCATTTCATCAAAATCCAACTCAAATCTCAATTTGACCCATGAAACCAACATGCAAGAACTTCTTTGAATTCAAACCCTCCAAAACATGATTAAACTTGATAGTTTGATGGGAAATAGGATGAACTCATGGATTAAAGCAATAATGTGGACATGCATGCAAGAATCTCCATGAAAACAACTTGAAATTTCATGATATGCACATGCATGCATGATATTATCCTTCTACCTTCTTATTTAGCTCAAATCTAGCTTAGCTCAACAAAATCTCCATGAATTCAACAATTAAACACATTATCTACATGAATTAAAGCTTAGGTTCTTACCTAGAGTCTTGGTCTTGCAATGAACTTGTACAATCTATAATGAATTCAACACAAAGCCTTCAATCTCCTCAATTTCTACACTCTCTCTTAAAGGTGAACTCTCACTCTCTCTCTCACATGTTTTCTCAGATTTTTGCACTAAGTTATGAGGGAAAATAAGCTCAAATGAGCTTATAACTCAAATATAAGCTTAAGGGGCTAAAACACATTAAATAAAACATAAGGCACGCCAAACGCGACTCAACGAATCAGATTAAATCAATTTTTAATAAAATTTGCCATGAGATTCTAAAAATTCCAAATAACACAATGGCATAATCAATTTCGTTTTCGGATGCCGATAAGGCTTTCAATTTACAGTTTAAACCATTAAACATGAATCGATAATTTAACGGTCAACAGATAGACGACCAATTAAGGTGCAAATTACATATTAATCCCATAATTCATTTTAATCACTTAATTAACATCCTTAATTACTGATTAGTGGCTAATTACGGATCGGGGTTATTACAATAGTCCCCCCTCCAATCCCACGAATCAAACACGCTCAAGTTTGCACTCCTCCAAACAACGTTGTTTTGCCACTTGAAAACACAAACGTCAGCTAATCGGCGGGTGTGTGCCGAAAACCCCTCTGATACCTTAGTCAGCAACTAGACAATAGACAATAAGCTCTGTGTATTCTAGAGTAGAAATTGTAATACCTGTACATAGGTCTGGTCATGAACTTTTATGGACTTTACTTAGTATAATCCTAGTAGGATTTCAACTCTCCTTATAAGAGTCCTTCTAGGAATCACACACCCTACTCACTACCAACCAAGTGAGGTGATTTGCACAATCCTAGTAGGACTTTACTCTCCTTAGCAGAGTCCTCCTAGGAGTTACACTCCTACTCACTACCAACCAAGTGAGATGGTTTTGCATAATCCTAGTAGGACTCTACTCTCCTTAGCAGAGTCCTCCTAGGAGTCTCAAGCCCAAGGATAATGATTATTCCTAAAACACCCTCATCACTACAAGCCAAGTGAGATGGCTGAACCCTTACCTCGGCTGACATTACGGTCAATCGTGCTCACACAGCTCGGTGATACTTTAAGCACCATTGTCAATCTTGACTCTGAGATAACGCCTTGCAAAGCTACCCTTTAGCTCGGTTCTCCTTCCACTGATACCTCGGTCCAGGATAGCTAGGTCAGGTCACTGGTAGCCCATTTCTGACCGACCCGATGTTTAGATGATTAAGGATTGTGCTACATAAAAAATTACCTCGGCCCATAGTTCGGCCCAAACCCGAAATATGAGATGTCTTCTTGGCCTAAGACCGAGCTATACCAGCCCTTATCTCGGCTCATTACGCGGTCCAACTCCCAAAGAAGACTCTTTCTAGCTCGGCCCAATTTGTTTACAAATTACCCTCTCAATTGCCCCTTAATTCCATCTGCATAGCATGACTGGGATTATTTTTTCTCCAGCCGAGCTAAGAACACCCCACTCTGCCGAGCTAAAAAGTTATTCGGTTTCATACCTCGTTCGACCCCAATAAGCCTTGTCAGTTGCTCAACATGTTCTTCCACTAATCTGGCATGACGTCATTTCTAAATACGTGGCCTGCCCCAATTATCCTCATTATCTTGTTACAACCGTCATGTACCTTCAAAATTTTGAACAACCCCGCCTTTTTGCCTTCAATATTTATATCCTTCGAGTTCGCAATCATATGAGAGGGCGTTCTTTTAGTGTAATCGGGCTATATGTCCCACCTTTTGTAATCATCTTTTAATTAATGAAAAATTTCGATCTCTTTGCTCGATTACTGTGTTTCTTTTTCAATGTTTTGCATCATTCCGACCGCATGCCTAGCCAAACTAATTAGCTTGGCCTTACCTGATCCTGCCAACCTTTTTTGGCCGAGATACGCATCTCGGCTGAAGAATCCAAAAAACTTGTTGGTCAAACCTGCCAACCTACTTTGGCCGAGGTAACTATCATCCCGACCAAAGAGTGCAAAAGTTTTGTTGGTCATACTTGCCAACTTCCTGCAGCCTAGATCCTTATCTCGGCTTAGAAGAGCTAAATATTGGTTATTCCTGCCAACCTTCTTCAGCCTAGATCCTTATCTCGGCTGAAGAAAGCTAAATGTTGGTCATACCTGCTAACTTTTTGCAGCCTAGATCCTTATCTCGGCTTAGGAGAGCTAAATGTTGGTTATTCCTGCTAACCTTCTTCAGTCTAGATCCTTATCTCGACTGAAGAGAGTTAAATATTGGTCATACCTGCTAACTTCCTGCAGCCTAGATCCTTATCTCGGCTTAGGAGAGCTAAATGTTGGTTATTCCTGCCAACCTTCTTTAATCTAGATCCTTATCTCGGCTGAAGAGAGCTAAATGTTGGTCATACCTGCCAACTTCCTTAGCCTAGATCCTTATTTCGACTTAGGAATGAAAAAAGTGTTGGTCAAACCTGCCAACCTTTTTTGTTACCCCCCAGTCGGGCAAATACTTATTTAGAAAGAGTTAGTCAAACCTGCCAACCCACTTTGCCCCTAGTTGGGCAAAGACTTTTGCGCGGTCAGTCCTACTTGTCAACCGTGTTAACTCTCGCCAAAGACTTTTTGTCTGGTATCACTGTTACGTCGGACACTGCCATGGTGCGCGCCCCATCTTCCTCTACCCGGATGTGTTGGTGCACTCTCTTCATTAGGGCTTCCATAGTAAGGGGCAGTGTGATTTTCATTGAATCTCTCAACTTATTGCCAGTCGGCAAACCTCGTTTGTACTGTGCGATAGCTAGGTTTGTAGGACAATCTCCAATCTGATTAAAAGTCTCCCAATACTTGTAATAACCCAACCCTCGTATATGTTTCTGGTATACTTTCAGTCCCTTAATCTATGTATTTAAATGTCACTGTGAAATTTTATGTGAAACTAAGTTTAATTAAGTGAATCATATGCTTATAAATGCATATCTGTCTGCTAAGAGGAATATCTGTTGCAATTAAAATGTTTGTATCAGAAATTGGGAGCCTTAGAAGCTTAATTATCTGAAATTGATTTTATATTTAAGATTAGCATGATTTTTAGATCATAATATGATTTTCTGTGAAATTTCAAATTGGAATGATTAAACTAATTGATTTTCGTCTTATTCACCTTATGTATATAAATATAGCTATGTCCTTTAAACATTTGATGGAGAGCCATTATACAAAATATCTCCTGAGAGAGAGAGTTTGAGAAGAAGAGGGTTTGAGAGGAAGATAAAAGTTCTTCAAGGGAGAAGGGTAGGAATTGTGAGAGTTGTAAAGATTTGAGCTAAGGTATGAATGAATTACCTTCTCTTTAACCTCTTCTTAAACTTCTCTTACTTTCATGGAGTGTGTCATTTGAGATCAAGTGTGTGGGTATTATTCTCTTGGGAAGAATTCTTAGCATTTAGTTGGTTTGAAGGTAAATTGGATTATAAAGAGGCGTGGTAACTTGTTCCTTGAATTTGCATGTTGCGATTACATGTAGGTACATGTGTATTGTTTGTATGTTTAATGTAATTGGGTTGTGTTCATGAAATCGAAAGGAAGTAACTTAGTTGGGTTTGTAACTTACAATTCTTGTAACATTATACACTTATAATCAATGTTATTGTAATGCTAAATCATTGTATTGCATTAATCAATGTAAAATCAATGTAACAGGGCAAATCGCCGCACGTGAAGAGTTGTGCTTTTTATACACTTATAACATTATACACTTATTGTAACATTATACACGTGAAGAGTTGTGTTATTGTAACATTATACACTTATAATCAATGTAAAATCTTTCTTATTTTGTGCTTTTTATTGAAATTGCCAAGTGAAGAGTTGCTTGAATTTCGGATTGCCAAACAGGGCAAATCGCCGCCGCTTGGGGTCACAATACGTCTGGAAGCCTCATGCGGCTCACCGCGTCGCAGAAAATAGGGGGAAATTTGACTTGCATTTTGAAAAATATGCACGTGTGAGACCTCACAGCCATATGTGCGGGAACCCTTGCCACACGCGGGCTCATGACCTCACGCGTCATGCCCATCTTTGTAAAATTTCAGTTTCGTGTGCTTGACCCTCTGACATTTTTGAAATATGTGTTTGATGCTTTTTGATGTTTGTAAATTCATTCGAATCGAAACGAGTCAGAAAATGACTTAATAAGGAAAAAGAACTAACTTGTGAATTGTGCATATACGTAGGGCTCAATCTGGGAGGAACTGACGCTCCACTGCGGCACGGTGAGTGCTAGTACTGTAATCGTATATTTACTTACCGTTAATAATTCTTATTATTAACGCTCTGTTCTTTGCAAGAAGTTACGTTAACATTTACGTTGATTGGAAATCGATGTGAACTTATGTGAACATTGGAAGATTTTACGTACATCGATATAACTCTGAAACTACTCTGCATTCCGGTTACGATTAATGGTTATCCTGAATATGCTATAACCTATGAGTTACCTAGGACTCCGCATAAGAATTGCATACAAACTATTAATACTGTGGAGTTGGTTAATAGAAAGGCATTATGAATGTAAACCCCGCTTACCGAGAACATGATATTTTGAATGGGAACATGATATCCTGAATGTCCTATCAGGGACTCCTACAATCTGTTTGGTTCAATGCATGTCTTATGACATAGCTATCTGCCTTAAATAGATCATCGGAAGGAATAATCAGATAGAACTACGGGTTGCTTTATACGTTAGTAACTGTAGAGAAACTATGATAAATATCGGATTGACCTATGAATGACTCAACCTGAGGAAAGAATTGAATATCAATAACATTGTTACGTGACTCACGCTATGCTATGATGTGAATTATTCTGTCCCTATTGATCGTACTGTAATGATACATGTGTCTTCTGTCAATGAGTATTGTTAATGTTCTGATATACGTAAGACACTTATGTCAACCTGTAATAAACCATGGGGTAATTTATGTACACTATTGGGTAACGGTATTCTCATGAATCTGGGATTAATCTGTTCTGTTTACCCGTTCTGTTTATGCTATGGCATGATATGAGTTGTTCGGTCTGTAAGACCTATTGATTTCTGCTATCGAACAAAGTGTTATACGGAACTAAGTGCTGCAGTGTGAGTCACTTCTAGAATCCGTACGAGACAGCTCTTGGGTCCATACATATATGAACTGGGCCCAAGGCCATTCTGATATTTAATATCTGGGCTCAAAGCCAATCTGTTAATATCTAGGCCTATGGCCATTCTGTATAATCTGCTAGGCCAAAGGCCATTCTGTATAATCTGTTAGGCTTGAAGCCGGTCTGTGACATCTGTTAGGCCTAAGGCCAATCTGTAAACTCTATTGGGCCTAAGGCCGTTCTGTACATTCTGGGCTTAAAGCCACTCTGTTTAAAGACTGGGCCCAAGGCCGTTCTGGAACAACTACAGGGGAAGATTAACCAGAAGTTCTCTACACTTATATACATTGCAATTTCAGTTAATTATTAGATTGTTTACGTACTATTATTCACTGAGCCTCGCTCATTTTGTGTTATGTCTGTCCTGTAGGTACCTAGTCTGGAGATCAGTCCTAGTCCAACCTGGACCTCTTGTCTTTTGCCATTATACTATAACCCTACCCTCAACGAAGCTCAGTCATTTTATGGGGTCCTTGCAGAGCTTTGGCTTTGTGTACCCAACCTTTTTTCGGATATTGTAAAACATAGTTAACTTCTCCTAACTCTGTTTTGTGACATCTCCAGACGTGGGGATGAGTCTGTATATTTGTGTGTGTATATATATAATTGGGTGTGAGTTTATTACATGATAAACTACCGATATTAAGTGTATGATCCTAGCAAGTTAGTATGAGCTCAATGGATGTTATTTTGTGTTGTTTAATGCTTCCGTTGAGGCCCCATATGTTATATGTATTGGATTTTGAGTCTGTCTCCGAAGTGGTCGTACCCAAACTTTTAGGAGCGGGTTTAAGGGCGTGACAATACCGGTTATTGTAAGACCTTAATGTTTCTTTCTCGCCCATGTCTATGGAGAGAAGCTGGTTAATCTCCACTGGTGTCTATGGAGAGAATCTGGTCACAAATGCCTCAACTAGTTGCGCCTACGAAGCTATGCTACCTTCTGGCAACCTTTCAAACCATGTTAAACCCAGGTCACCAAATTTGGAAAGAAACATGATACACATTAGAGCCTCGTTTCACCAATATCTGGCCATAACTGGTAAAAGTGGCTCAAGTATATCTTGGGTCCGACTTCCCCTCATAAGTAGTGAATTTGAGCTGGTGGAAGCCTGAGGGTAATGGTGTGTTCTTTATTGTCGGAATGAACGGTGAGCTCTGCAACCTTGTTAACGTTTTGTCTGCTGGTTCATAGGCAAGGCGTGGCTCTAGAATTCCAACCTCGACACTCCCATGTGCTCTAGGAGCCAATCGTTGTAGTGCGGAGACTTTGTGTGGATCGCGAGCCTGAGTGTCTTCTCTCCTTCGAGCCCTTTCATTCCTCATTCTCTCAGGCCTGGAGTAGCATGTCCGGGAAGTCTTTGATTATGTATTGCCCAACCTGAGGCTTCTACTTTCAGTTTGTGATGGTGTGACTTGTCTGTCACGATCTTCTGAGTAGCAAGAGTGTGGGTTACTTTTGCGTCCCTCTTTTGCTGCCACCCCTTTGCCTTTTATCTGGTTCTGCATAGACTCTATGTTAGCCACCATTCTTCTTATTACTTCGTCTTGCTCCCTTATGCGATCTTCGAGAACCTGAGGATCCATCTTCTGCCTCTGTTTATCAGGGCTTTGAGAGCGGTGTGGACTTGAGCTCCATCTTTCTCTCGTTTCTCTCCGTGGATTCCTTCGCTGGGGATCTAATTCCGCCATGGATGGGATAGAAGGTAAACCTTTGCGCCTTCCACCCTCTTCCAGGGTTTGCCCATCTATAGCAAATTGCGGAAAATCTTCATTGTGCGCCATTGATTTCAACTAGAGAGGAAAACTTGATCAAAAGGTTTTGTTCTATGTGTAATTCCCACAGACGGTGCCAATTATACGAGCGCGAAATAATCTTCTCATATAATCCTGTTGATCAAGTTTACACTCCTCCAAACAACGTTGCTTTGCCACATGAAAACACAAACGTCAGCTAACCGGCGAGTGTGTGCCGGAAACCCCTTCGATGCCTAAGTCAACAACTAGACAATAGACAATAAGCTCTGTGTATTCTAGAGTAGAAATTGTGATACCTGTACATAGGTTTGATCATGAGCTTTTATAGACTTTACTTAGCACAATCTTAATAGGATTCCAACTCTCCTTATAAGAGTCCTTCTAGGAATCACACACTCTACTCACTACCAACCAAGTGAGATGGTTTGCACAATCCTTGTAGGACTTTACTCTCCTTAGCAGAGTCCTCCTAGGAGTCACACTCCTACTCACTACCAACCAAGTGAGATGGTTTTGCATAATCCTATTAGGACTCTACTCTCCTTAGCAGAGTCCTTCAAAGAGTCTCAAGCCCAAGGATAATGATTATCCCTAAAATACCCTCATCACTACAAGCCAAGTGAGATGGCTGAACCCTTACCTAGGCTGACATTGTGGTCAACTGTGCTCACACAGCTCGGTGATACTTTAAGCACCACTGTCAGTCTTGACTCTGAAATGACGCCCTGCAGAGCTATCCTTTAGCTCGGTTCTCCTTCCACTGATACCTCGGTCCAAGATAGCTAGGTCACGTCACTGGTAGCCTATCTCTGACCGACCCGATGTTTAGATGATTAAGGACCGTGCTACATAAATAATTACCTCGGCCCATAGTTCGGCCCAAACCCGAATATGAGATGTCTTCTTGGCCTAAGACTGAGCTACACCAGCCCTTATCTCAGCCCATTACGCAGTCCAACTCCTAAATAAGACTCTTCCTAGCTCGGCCCAATTTGTTTACAAATTACCCTCTCAGTGATTATGTTTTTAATTTTTTTTGGGATTGAGTGTATCTGAATAAGGTATGATTTAACACTTCTATTTTTCTTAGGGATTTCGTGGAATGATTGTGGAAATTATTGATGTTATCTACTTGGTGTTACATTATTGATGTGGGGAGGTGTGTGGGTTGTAATGTTCACATTTACCTACAGAACATCAGCCTAGAGCGACATTGTCGTACCATTAAGCCTCCCACTAATAATCTATAACATTAGCTCTAAACACCAACCACATATCATAATATCGACACAGTTCGACAATCTTCGACAATTAACAGCCACTACCCCCTACTACCACCAAATCCCATCAACACTTTCAAGCATACATCCTCTCACTAGCTCCCAACATTACAAAATACACGCCCAATCATACAAACATTAGCTACAACATCATGTGTCTGTTATATTACATATATGCACAACATCACATTTGCAATCACTGATAACCCCCAAACCTGTGAACATATTACAATATTAACCAACAAAATCATGTGTTTGTCACATTACAAACATGTGCAACATCACATTTGCAATCAATGGTAAACCCCAAACCTGCAACGTGAACAAGATCACTTAGGACCTCACATAACGCACCAATTAAACAAAAACCCATTTCGAGCATCGACCTTGATGCCGTAATGTTCCACAAATAACCAAACTAACATCGAAGACACCCATATTTGTTATCATCACACTAATACACGATCACCGATGCCGTCGACGAATTAATTTTAAATCGCCAACGTTATGTCCTCAATGTTAATCACACTCCAAGATGTCCCAATGTCCACGCCGCTTCGTCTGTAAATTTGATAGAAGGTGTTTCCATGATTTTTTAGAATTTTTTGGGGGGTTTTTTAATGTTATTTAGGGAATAACGAATTTTGGGTGTAACGTTCCTAAATCCAGCGTTCAACTCACACAAATTGAGAAGCAACACTGCAACATCGCCAAGGAAATGTTGATGTTTTCATTTTTGAGCTTCCATTTTGTTCACAATTAAGGAAAAAAGAAAAAAATGCCATAGTATACTTTTAGTTTTTTGGGTAATTATAGCATCACCTAAACACCCAATATATTCCTCTAAATAGCCAATCCATGTGTTATATTCATAGACTCAAGTGTAATTAATATTGACATGTGACCAATCAATTTATAAAATAAATTATAGGACTAAATAATTTAAATTATCTAAAATTAAAATTTATTGGTATTTTTTCCAAATAAATTGATATTATTCTTTAATTCTAATAAACTCGTTGTACTAACATGTCATTGATGACGTTAGGGGTATTACAACCATGTCATCAATGATGTTTAAGTGCAAATGTACGGCAAAAATATAAAGAGTTTTCTTTTAAAAATAATGTGTCAAATTACACAATAAATACATACCCAAGGAACTAATATCATGGGCCCCATAATAGAGTAGAAAACAACAGGTTTCCAATCAGATGGAGGCAACTTGGTATTGAAGTAAAAGTAACTGGTGGTTTGGAATAATTTAAATAAGTGTATTTTTTGATTTTTTATAAAATATAAGTTAGATATGAGTTAAATTTAAAATGATGTGATAAATATGATAGTGACTTTTAAATTTTTTAAAGTTATGACAAATAAAGTCTAAATAAATAAATAAATAAAATAAATTTCAACTGGTTCTGAGGAGGCCATTTAATATCTTCATCAAGATTTCAATTTTGTTCACATTATAACTAGTTAAACAAAAATTTACATTTTTATTTATTATTACTATTATTATTATTATTATTATTATTATTTTGTAATTGGTAAAATAAAAAAAAAAAAAGAGAACTTGCATTGTAACAATAAATAAGACTCAAAATTAAAAATTACATTTTATAAAAAAATACTTCCATTTTTGTTGATTAAAGTAATAAGATTTCAATATGTGAATTTTTAATTATGAAAGTTGAGATTTTTAGGAGAATTTTGAGAGTTTTATGTTTATCCGTTGATATCGTCGCCTAGTATCTCATGCGAATCATTAATTCTAATTTTATATTATTAAATAAAATACTAATATAAATGTGATGAGTTCTAAATGGTTATGATAGGTTTTTCAAAAAAATTAAAAACTGCCACATCATTTTTTTTTAATTTTTTAAATATCTTTTCATAAAATTTTAAAAATTAATTAAAATAATCAATTCCCAAACAAGCTTGTATCCCAAACGAGCTTGTATCATGTTTAAGTAAGGGATCATTGGACAAATAAAACCCCAAAGTAATGTTACACAAATTAATAATTATACAAATATTTCACACAAATTAAAATATATATATACACATATATTTTACTAGTTTTCATAATAAGTTTTCAATCTCTCAGATGATCGGACTTCACCAATCATAACCTCGGGTGACTCTCTAGTAATCTTGTAATCTTTAGCGGTCAGTTTGTTTTGGATTATAAGAGACGAGATTGAATTATGATAGATGTAGGACCTACTAAAGTGATATTTGTTCGTAAAATTGAGAAGGAGATTAGCAAAGGTTTCCAATGGTTGGATTTTAAACTTGCGAGGGGATTAGTTTGGAAAAATATTATTTTGCCCATGTTATTTGTTTGTGTGTGGTTTATTTTTTTGGGATATTATGTCATTATATATATATATATATAAGGGAATGGCTTCCTTCTAGTCCAACACGAACGGAAGGGTACAATTGGACCTGTGGGAACTGTAACGCCCTGGAAAAAAACACACCATTACACACACCAATACCATATTCATAAAGGCCTACAAGATCATCTTTCTCATTGAACGAAGAGTTAAACGTTTACATTACAGATATTACATTCCCATGATGTTCAAGCAGTTTCTCTCAGTTCAGTGAACTAGACTACTTACAAAAATTAAGGCCCCATGGCATTTATCATTACAAAGTAACATAAGTAGTTCTATTACAAAAGCATCATAATAAACACATGACAATAGAGTCCTTGACTCCAATTAATTCCCAAAAGTTGATAAAAACTAATACTTGGACCAGTCTTCAACGAGACTGCCCTTCATCAATTCCTGAAAAATTAGATTAGGGTTGAGCTAGATGCCCAGTAGAAATACATTTATCCAAGTATCTAGTCATTAGAATGAGATAATGGCATTCATGAGGTAAAGTGCTGTAATAAGATTTATTTTCACAAGAAATGATCAACAGTTTATAAGAAAGTATTTTGAGACTATATGATAAATACAACTCACGTTAATCATGGACTACAATCAAACATCAATAAACATGAAGAAGATACTATACTTCTCTCTACATGAACTCAACCAACAGCAACATTTACTTTGTAAAGTCAACCCCTACATTCGCCAGCTACTATACGGTGGGAGGTGGGCACCCTACAAAAATCATCCGTTTTTCCACTTTTGCCGGCTACTATACAGCGGGACTGTGTGGACACTCAAAAATGTTTTTCCTACATTCGTCCAGCGATAAGCCTAGACAAGATAATTGGGCACCTTTTAAAACTCCTCGCGCGGGTACCAACACAACACCATATCGACACTACACCGACATATACACTAGGACTCATGCATGTCAACAACTTAAACTACATCTCAATCCCACATTTGAATCATCAAGCATAATTATAGATAAACAACTCACAAATTTCAATGAACCATAGCATCCAAATCACCATCTTTCTAACCACATCAAAAGTCACATTTCATTCTCTTTTATTTATCCATGTCTAAGATTCAAGAGGAAATTTCATCACACTAAGTAATTCTTATTAAAATTAGAAACTCAGGGTTTTATCAAATTTGGGGTTTCTCATTCCTTGTTACTAATCTAAGTTCTCAATCACATTTCTAGTCATTTTTTAAAAGAGGGAGATCAGAGATTTCTAACCATTAATAAATAAAAGAAAAGAAATAAAATACATAAAAGAAATATGGGTTCAATATCACCAAACTCACAATTAATTCACAAATCACATTAAACACCATAAATCCCTTCAATAGCGAAGACATACAAGGGTAAGAGTATCCTTACCTCAATTATAAGGCCAAATGCCTAGACCCCTTCACGAATCTACCACAAACCCACAATCCAATCGGTTGAGAATGGCCCTTTTCAAGTGCTCTCCGCCCCTAGCAAACGATTTTTGGGTGAAACACAAGAGTATGAGAGGTATTTGATGGTAGAAAATTAGGGTTTCAAAGAGAAAGAGGAAAGGAATGAAGAGTAGAAAAGTGTTGTGTCTAAAATGATCTAAAATTGCTATGTTTAAAAAGCTGAGATCGCGATCCTCGCTTGAGCGAAGGACTTGTCGCTCGAGCGACCAGAAACACTAGTGGCCTCGCTCAAGTGTAAAAAGTTTTGCTCGAGCGCACAATTCAAAGCTTCAGGTCTGCCACAAAAGTAGATGCACGCTCGAGCGCAAGAGTTTTCGCTCGAGCGAAGAAACGAGTACACTAACCTCGCTCGAGCGCAAAAAGGCTTGCTCGAGCGGAAACTGCGTCTGAGAAAGAAACCTGAAGACCCATAAAACTAGCTCGAGCGAAGAGCAGATTACACGAAGCTCGAGCGAAGAAGCCAAAATCTAGTAAGGAAGTATTTGAACCAACTAATAACTGTAATAACCCTCATCATTGATCACTGATTAATATTGATTACTACTAAACTAAGACTGATTATGGTAGTGAACTCTTGAATCGATCGAATCAAATCGATTGATTGATTATTTATGTCTGTTTGAATTGCACTTTTATCTGTTGGTTGTCTAATTATCTGTTCGTGTATATGTGTTTAAACTGTAAACTGAAGGCCTTATCAGCGGCCGAACCCGAAATCGAATAGTGTTGTATGATCATTGTAATTTATGCAAATTTATGGTGTAATTATCTGAAAATTGATTTGGTATGATTAAATTAGATTAAATATTGACAAATGCCCAAAAAAGGCTTAATTACCAAAATACCACTTAGTGGCCCACTATCTCACACACATTTGAGCCTTCACTTGATCACATAACATATTTGCTCAGCCATTCTCTATGCTATAGCTGATCAAGAGAGAGAGAGAGAGAGTGAGAGAGAATTAAGTAGTTCTTGAGAGTTTGGCTTAGAGAGCTTGAGGAACTGAAGTGTAGATTATCAATTGAGCTCCTAGTCTTGTGTTTGAAGACCTAAGAAAGGAGAATCAACCTTTCATTGTTGTATTTAAGATAGTTCTTGCATGCCTCATGCTTAATTGTAGAGTTAAGGCATGAATTGGTTCAATAATGTTGAATTAGAGCTCAATTGTTGCATGCATGTGCATATTGACAAGTTTTGAGGTTGTAATTCATCATTCCTCACATGCATGTTCATAATATTGTTGTAATGCATGTTGTCATCATGTTTTTGAAAGATTTGAGCTCATTTGAGCTAGCATTGAAGCTTTGAAATGATTTGAATTCATGCATGTTTGCATGTTCTTTATGTTCATGAAAATGGGTTTGAAATTTGGATTTAATTGACTTACCCTTGGGCTTTAAATTCACAAATTGAGCTTTAAAATTTGTTGTATATTGAGTTTAGATGTGTTGTCCAGAATTTGGGCCCAAGAGGTCGAGTTTAGAGCTGTAGAATGCTTGGTTTGAGCTTGGGAGGCAAATCTGGAAGATTTGGCTTCTTCCCTCAAGCGAAGGATTCTACGCTCAAGCAACCATCGTTTACTTTGAGCTACACTCGAGCGAAGGAATGGTGGCTCGAGTGTAAATTCCGAGCTCTCAGAATCTTGGTGCGCGCAGACGTACGCTCGAGCGAAGGGACCTACGCTTGAGCGAAGAGCTGTGTCTTACGCTCGAGCGAGCATCGAGCGCAAATTTTGAGCATCCAGTATTTTTACTGTAGCACACAGTCCGCTTGAGCGACGGAATTCATGCTCGAGCAGAGATCCTTTGTCTGCATGTCCGCTTGAGCGAAGGAATCCTCGTTCGAGCGAGACCCCTGTTTTCAGCAAATTTTGTAAAGTGTTTTCTAAGTGCATCTTTGCATCCTCATCCCATCCTAGGCATTCTTAAGCCTAGTTTAAGGCATCTTAAAGAGGATATGGATGTAGAACACACCAAGGCAAATTTAGGGATTAAGTTATTATCTTTCCTAACTGTGAAACTTAGTGTGTGTTCAATCTGTTAACTGTATAGGGTTAGCATTCCGAGGAGACGCTCTAGCTTACTATAGCCCAGAACTCTGTGAGTAACAATTGTGTAAAGATATGTTCAAAATGGTTATCTTCTCAATCGAATCGAACTGTTCTTGAATCGATATTGTTTATTGAATGAATGTATGTCCTATATTCAACTGCATCGTGGCATCCTTAGCACCTCATCGCTTACCGTTATCATTAGAGATCTCTGTCGGTTCCTCGTGGAATCACTATCGCTTGATTGATGGCCATCATTCTTGTTAGGTCTTTAAGACTCTCGCTTCATCGCATCGTTATACTAATGGATGTACCACATATGACCGATTGACCGAAAGATCAATATCGATTTAATGAACTGTTTCATTCTTTGTAGGACATTCATTCTAAACCTCTTTACACATTATGTTATTCACTGGGCTTTAGCTCACTGCTCATATATATATGTAGGTGTACAGGCACCGGACCAATACTAGAAGCGTCGAGGTAAACTCCAATTTTGTCAAGTCAACCACTGTGCCTCACTGCGAGGTTCTGAGCCTGCCAAGCTATGGCTTACGGGTGTTTTATTTCCCCGCCTGTCTCTGTACCGTTTTGTAATATTGTATAGACTGTACTGTACTGTTTAAATAGGGTTCTGGGTCCCTGCTCTGAATGGTTGTGTATAATGTACATATTGTTTTGTCACTGCCTGTACAAATATATGAAATTTTTTTTTTTACATACAGACTGTCACAGCTCATTGGACATTGTTTATTTACTGTATTGGCTTCCGCCAAGCCCCTGTACTTTGTATTATTGTATTATTGTTAAGCAGGCCTTCGGTAATCTAGGATTACTGGCCAGTTACGGTGCTAAACCCATAGGGGCGGGTTTGGATCGTGACAATAACCAACAAGTTCCATATATGCCAGACACAATTAAAACTCAAGTTCAAGGGTTAAAATAGGAAAACGAAGTAAAGATACAGTATTATGTTGCAAAACCCAAGTCCGAAATATGATGAAAATCAGGTCCAACACCCGGATCGTTATAGGGACCCACCATGAGTCCTATTTTGATAATTTGAACCGTTGAATGTGTAAACACGTCAATACTATATGTTTGTAAAAAATCACGTTGATCGGATACTGATAGCTACATGATCAAATCAGTTTTGTATGAAAAAAATAGACGTTGAACAAATAAACAGTTGACAAAAATCTGATCCGATGAAATAGTTATCGATATTCGATCAATGTGATTTTTTACAAGTATATAGTACTGGACGAGTTCTACATATTGAACGGTTCGAATTATCAAAATGAAACCCTTAATGAGTTCTCACGAACCCAACAGTACCCTCTAATCTGTGATCGGAATGGAGGGAAGCCATTCCCTATATATAAATATATAAATACTAAAATAATATAGTACAAAAAAATATTTAGAAAATATAATTTTTAATATTAAAATATATCAAAAATATCAAAGGGTATTTATGGTATTTAATATAATTAATTCCATCACTAAAATATATAAAAACAAACACAATTTTTCTTAATTTCCTCACTAACAATCTCTTCACTAACAATTCATACACCCATTTCTAGTCATTTTTGAAAAGTGGGAGATGAGAGATTTCTAACCATTAATAAATAAAAGAAAAGAAATAAAATACATAAAAGAAATATGGGTTCAATATCACCAAACTCACAATTAATTCACAAATCACATTAAACACCATAAATCCCTTCAATAGTGAAGACATACAAGGGTAAGAGTATCCCTACCTCAATTATAAGGCCAAATGCCTAGACCCCTTCACGAATCTACCACAAACCCACAATCTAATCAGTTGAGAATGACCCTTTTCAAGTGCTCTCCGCCCCTAGCAAACGATTTTTGGGTGAAACACAAGAGTATGAGAGGTATTTGATGGTAGAAAATTAGGGTTTCAAAGAGAAAGAGGAAATGAATGAAGAGTAGAAAAGTGTTGTGTCCAAAATGATCTAAAATCGCTATGTTTAAAAAGCTGAGATCGCGATTCTCGCTCGAGCGAAGGACTTGTCGCTCCAGTGACTAGAAACACTAGTGGCCTCGCTCAAGTGTAAAAAGTTTTGCTCGAGCGCACAATTCAAAGCTTCAGGTCTACCACAAAAGTAGATGCACGCTCGAGCGTAAGAGTTTTCGTTTGAGCGAATGAACGAGTACACTAACCTCGCTCGAGAGCAAAAAGGCTTGCTCGAGCGGAAACTGCGTCTGAGAAAGAAACCTGAAGACCCACAAAACTCGCTTGAGCGAAGAGCAGATTACATAAAGCTCGCTCGAGCGCAAGAAACCTCGCTCGAGCAAAGAAGCCAAAATCTGGCAAGGAAGTATTTGAACCAACTAATAACCAACAAGTTCCATACACGCCAGACACAATTAAAACTCAAGTTCAAGGGTTAAAAGAGGAAAACGAAGTAAAGATACAGTATTATGTTGCAAAACCCAAGTCCGAAATATGATGAAAATCAGGTCCAACACCCGGATCGTTATAGGGACCCACCATGAGTCCTATTTTGATAATTTGAACCGTTTAAATGTGTAAAACACGTCAACTACTATATATTTATAAAAGATCATGTTGATCAGATACCGATAGCTACATGATCAAATCAGTTTTGTATGAAAAAAATGGACGTTGAACAAATAAACAGTTGACAAAAATCTAATCCGATGAAATAGTTATCAATATCCGATCAATGTGATTTTTTATAAGTATATAGTACTGGACGAGTTCTACATATTGAACGGTTCGAATTATCAAAATGAAATCCTTAATGAGTTCTCACGAACCCAACAGTACCCTTAAATCTGTGATCGGAATGGAGGGAAGCCATTCCCTATATATAAATATATAAATACTAAAATAATATAGTACAAAAAAATATTTAGAAAATATAATTTTTAATATTAAAATATATCAAAAATATTAAAGGGTATTTATGGTATTTAATATAATTAATTCCATCACTAAAATATATAAAAACAAATACAATTTTTCTTAATTTCCTCACTAACAATCTCTTCACTAACAATTCATACACCTATCTTTTACCGCTGACTTCTAGCAACTTATCAAATATATATTTTTATTTTAATAAATTATAAAATACACCTTCTAAGATTTACTTAAAATATGAATTATTTCTTATAATTTGAAAAATTACAAATACTTCCTGATGATTTATTGATAAGAGGGGGTCATTTGTTATAAAATTAAAAATTTCAAGGGACATGATGTAATTTTCATAACTATAGGAGAAATTTTATATTTTAAACAAATCTCAAGTGGTGTTGTAATTAGGGATGGACGCGGGTCAGTTGTAGCCACGGAACCTCCAATTCGCCATTCGTCCGCCAGGTTGGCAGATTGAAGAAAATCAATCCACATCCGTCCGCCAATCCGGTAGATGTGGATTGGATTAATGAATGGTTTGGCGGATGGATGCGAATCGGTTTGGCGGTTTAAAATTTTATAAATTTTCAACATAATTCAACTTGTGCATTTTCTCAACAAAAAAAAAGTACTACAGTCAATGATTTAAAAAAATATTACAATCACTGCATGCCTCATCCAAAGCAAGAAAGTTTGAAACTTTAGAATATCACAATCACAGCATGCCTCATCCACATAAAGTATTACAATCTATGGTTCTTAAAATATAAAAACAATTCAAACCACCAAAACCATAAACAGAGTAGTAGTAGAGATTACATGTCTCTGTATTGTTATATCTATATATGTTTTTGAAAACAAAAACCAATTAGCATATATCATATTTTCTATTTATTATTTTTAGAGATAGATTTAAAAACTAAAAAATATAAATAAATAATACATTTATTTTTTTCAATTAAAAAAGATATTCAAGTTGAAAACTTTTTTTCAATAGAATATTTAAACTCTTTTTTAATTGAAAACACAAACAGAATATTTAAACAAACTAAAAACACAAAGTCATATAAATTACTAGGGGTACTTGCGGTTTAGCGGTTCGGTTGCGGCCAAAGGAATCTCAAATCCGCCATCCGTCCGCCAGATTAGCGGATTGGAGAAAATCAATCCGTAACCGTCCGCTCATCATCACGCATCTGTCCAAAATGCGGCAAATCAATTCGGTTCGGTCAGATTTGACGGATCGATATATCCACTGTTCACCTCTAGTTGTAATTTACCCTTTTTACTTTTATTTTCAGTTATCTTGAAAATATTTGTGTACATTAATCAAGTTTTTTCCTTTTTTTTTAAAAATTTTATTTATATATATATATACACAAGAAAAGAAAACAACAATTTTCTATTTTTGTCGTAAACTAAAAAACAAAAAAATAACATCTCATAAAACATACCTTATTGGAAGTGGGAATGCCGCTGTGTAACTTGCGCAACAGCAATTGCTGTGCAAAAAAATTAGTCTATTTCGGGATTTATTTTGATAATTTAAACTGTTAATATTTTAAAATACATTAAGTAGAATATACTTGTAAAAAATTAAGTTAATCGGATATCGTTTAGTCATTCATCCACTCACAGTTGTATGTACAAAAATAAATAATAATTGTAATTTAAAATATTAAAATAAATACAAATGTGAGTCAATGAATGGGTAAACGATATCCAATTAACTTATTTTTTACAAGCATGTTCTACTTGATGTATTTTAAAATGTAAACAGTTTGAATTATCAAAATGAGTTCTGAAATAAGTCAATTTCACCGAACAGCAACCACTACTACGCGAGCTGCGCAGCAACCTCCCTAATTCCTACCTCTTATTGTGTTGTGTCTAATTTTAGATTTCAAAATTTTATCAACAAAAAATTTGCTAATTGTTTGGAAAGAAGGTTAAAGGTTAATAAAATGTAAAATAGGTTAAAATAATTAATAATAAGATAAAATATTACATTTAAATTATAATTAATCTATTTTTTTCTCTCATAATCATTAAATTAATTATAACAAAAAAAACCAACTAATTTTCTAAATTTAAATTTTTTAATCAAATTAAAATAATCAAAAAAAATCAACTAAAATAACTAAATTCTCGTCGGATGATTTAGCAGTCAAATTACCCATCGTTTCTCACAAGTCCGGTGTCTCTTCTTCCCCTTGGACAACAAACAAAGGTTAAAGCACCTCACCTAAGCTTATACTATCGAATTCTATGTGTATGTATCTCATTGGGGAATATACTAATAGTATTATTAGTCTATTATTACTACACTGGTTTTGTAAGTAGAGCCACTGTTTGACTTTGTTTAGGTTTTTGCTATCAATCTCAGAGCAAATGTGGATTTTTGGAAGAAAAGGCCCATCTGGGTTCTCAGCCAATTCTACAGCCGAGGAAGTTACCAAAGGAATTGATGGAACTGGACTCACTGCTATCGTTACAGGTCTTGTTTTTCTCATATGGGTCTCTTTGATTGTTTAGTTTCTTTGATGGGTAGTTGTTAATTGTGATCTGTTTTATGTTTCTGATAGCAATGATCAGAAATCACATGATGTCTATCTTAATCAGTGTGGAAAACTATGTTATAGATTGATTAGTTTGGGGGGTTACCAACATCAAATTCTCCTAATCATGTTATTAATCTGTGAAGTGAAAGTGATAGATGGTATAAAAGGATTCTAATTTTGTGCATTTCTGCAACTGGTTTGTTGTGGGATTTGGTTGCTGTGCTGTACATGGGAATTCCATATTTGTACCCGTAATTATTGTTTTTTTTGGAATTCTGTGAGGAATTGTAGTTATTATGGCTAAATTTAGTAAGCTGTTCAATTTGGGGTTTATTTGATAATGATGGACGAGGTGCCCGTTTAGTATTGTTTGCAGTTTACTATTTTTCGTTTAAACATGAAACATGTTTTTATTTATTTTTGTTAAAAAAGAAAATAAAAACCGGTAGGCACATGTATTTTGAAAACATGTGAGAGGGGTGACTGGGGATGGTGGTGGCCAAAAGTAGTTGTTGAGTTGATGGTCAGACATTGTGGACAGAGGTGGTGACCAACAAGAGATGGTTGTTGCCGGTGGGAGGTGGTTGGTGGTGACTGAAGGTGGTGGTTGAAGGTTGTTGTTGACGGTTAGGGATGGTGGCCGGTGATGGTTGCTCTTGCTGGTCACATGGAGGCTGGCTGCCGGAGGTGGTGGTCAAAGGTGGTTGCCACCGATGGGAGGTGGCTGGCGGCGGTGATCAAAGGTGGTTGCCAGAGGTCACCAGCGACATTGGCCGGAGGTAGTGATGTGATGAGTGGTAGGTAGTGGTTGGAGGGGGTGGGAGAAGGAAAAACAAATGAAATAAGCTTTTTTGCGGTTACAACTTACAAGGATTTTAGGGTATGTTTGGTTTGGATTTGTAGAGTGATTTTGGAAAAAAAATTTAAAAAAATTTGTTTGGTTTGTAAATTTTCCAAAACAATTTCCAAAATCACTTTCTCTCTCTTACTTATCAATCAATCACTTTTTCTCTCTTCTCTCTCATTCTCAATCACTTTTTCTCTCACACACATCTACTCAATTATAATAAAATAGCAAATCATTCCAAACTTCCAAATTCCAAAACTACTTTCAAAATACACAACCAAACAAACCAAAAAAAATTTTAAACTCTCTCCCCAAAACAATTTTTAAAAACTACTCTCCCAAAACCAAACCAAACATACCCTTAATCTTCTAAAAAAAACTTACAAGGATTTAAAACAATTTTTTATATTATTTACAGGTTTTTGAAAATGAAAATGGACACCATAAAAATTTTGTTTATAGTTTCAAGTTTTTTGTAAATATAAACATAAACGTTACCAAATAGGACCTCCGTGTTGGGTTACCAACTTCAATTTCTTAATCATGTTGACAATCTGCGAAGTGAAAGTGATGAATAGATAAAAAGATTCTAATTTTGCTCACTTCTGCAACTGGGATGTTGTAGGAATTGGTTGTTATAGATGGGAATTTCTTATTTACACTCATAATTCTTGTTTCATTTGAATTCTGTGAGTAATTGTAGTTTTTATAGCTAAAGTTGGTGGCAGTTTAAATAGTGTTTATCTGATGGCGATTGGTGGCCTCATCTGGTCCAGTATGGTAATTTTCATGGGTGGATCTTGTGTTTTATTTATATAATTATAGTCAGATAAACTTGTTAAAATTTTTTTTTTTAGCGTTATGTTTAACATAAAAATGTTGGCTGAGGTTTTCACATGGGGAATGTCAAGATTTTTATATTGCTCAAAATCTTTAAATTTGGAGACTAGTGATAGCCAAGAGCTAAGTGTGCTTATGAAAAGATTTGGCCAATATCGAAAAGTGAATCCATGAAATGATTTGTTGAGTCTTGAGTGAAGTACCAATCTGAACTTCTATGGGAATTCGGTGACTTTGTACAAATGGTTTTCTTGGGTATGGCTAATTTCCATCTTTCTTCTGGGGTCCTTTTTGAGGCTTCATGTGTTCATTATTAGATAGAACTTTATTCCATGTCAGGTTAAAATTTGGAATGTATTGTTTATTTTTGGTTAATCAGTCAAGGTCCTTCCAATTGTATCTTTCTTTGCCTTTTTCCTGTTCATATATTTTTTTCTTTCTGGAACTTATATTTCAATAGCATTTTTGAGTTTTGTTGTTACTTTTGATAATCACCTGTTGGCCCTTGGCATGATTAAGATCATTTCCTCTGATGTTGACTTCGGAACGTAGTGAAATTTGGGATATTGGATTTCTCATTGCTTATATTCTGTCTAATTTCAGGTGCATCAAGCGGTATTGGCACAGAGACTGCACGTGTCCTCGCCATGCATGGTGTACATGTAGTTATGGCAGTAAGAAATACAGATGCTGGTAGAAAAGTCAAGGATGCAATACTAAAGGAAAACCCCAATGCTAAAATCGATGTTATGGAGTTAGATCTCAGCTCAATGGCGTGTAAGGAAATTTGCATCAGAATACAAGTCCACGGATCTTCCTCTGAACCTTCTCATGTAAGAAAAAATTAATGAGGCAATTGAATATGTTAAATGTATAAAAATACATTAACTTCTTATGGATATGAGGTGTGAAATATTTTCTTTGTTTTTGGAAGCAACAATGCAGGGGTTATGGCTCCCCCTTTCATGCTTACCCAAGACAAAATCGAACTGGAGTTTGGAACTAATCATATAGGTAAGATGCATCAATCATTTGAATATTTGATGTTACATCTACCATGTGTGCCAAATGGTTCTACGAACATTGGAAGATTCAGTTACAGCAATTGTCCATTTTCTGTAATTTTTCCATGGAAACTAGAAAGATTGGAGTTCCAAACTAGATTCATTTTAGCAATTGTTATTGATTAGATATATTGATGCCCAAACATTAGTTTTTACTAGGTTATCAAGGTTAACTGATGTTTTATCTTTATGGAAACATAAGAGTCAAATTCCAAGAAAGTCGGGGATTCTAAAACAGTGATGTTAATCTAACTTTGAACGTGACATGGAAAAAGATCCTCTATCTTCATTCTTTCCATATCTGCCATTGAATATGATTAGTGTTCGGAGAATATTTCCTTTGTTCTCTCAAGCCTTCAAATAATTACTACAGCCTACATAATTACTGAAAATGTAACTTCCAATTGATTTGATTTATTTATTTATTTATTTTTCCCATTTGTTTGGTTTTGGTTTTGAGGTCTAATGTCAATTAAAATGGTTAGAATTCTGTCAATTAACCTGCCGTAGAAACTGAAAATAGTCTACTTTCTTAATTTTGCTTCATATTTGTTCTTTTCCTTTCGTTGAAGAGGATTTGTAGATTATAGTCGCAGTTTATTTCAAATGGGAAATGACCAACAAGTCTTATTTACATTTGTGATGGTAATTTTCTTAAAGCTCCTTCCCATGTGTGCTCTGTTCTCTTGAAATATATTTACTTTCTCTGGGTCCCACTACTCTATCATTAAAATGCATAAAGCAACTGTGCAGAACTGCATGTATAAGAGATTTATGTTACCTTTGTACAGGTCATTTTCTTTTGACAAATCTTTTGTTGGAGGCCATGAAAAATACAGCACGTGTAAGCCACAAAGAAGGAAGGATTGTTAATGTCTCATCAGAGGGTCATCGGTTTGCATACAGTGAAGGAGTTCGATTTGATAAAATCAATGATGAATCTAGGTAATAAATAACAACGTCGTCTTCTTCTTCTTCTTCTTCTTCTTCTTCTTTCTTTCTTTCTTTCTTTCCTTCTTTTTTTTTTTTGGGTATTTATCAAAATGAACTAGTATGTTTTGTTTCTTCACAAATTGAGTTGCTTATTAGATTACATAAAGTTCACCCAACGAACAATAATTTCCTTGTTTTACTTTTGTAATTTTCAGTTTCAACACCATATATGCTTATGGGCAATCAAAGCTTGCTAACATATTGCATGCTAATGAGCTGGCAAAGCGCTTAAAGGTAATCTACTAATCAAGAGGTTGATATTAAGATGGTTGTTTTTTATCGCAGTTATACCTCTTTTAGGGTCTTGTTCTGCACCGGTAATTAAGCTTCGTTCTTTGCAGTCCTAGTGCCTAAAGGCCTTGCCTTAGTGCTCGTTTTGTGCCAGTGCCTGCCAAAGCCTTACCATGTTATTTACCTTTCCAATCAAAACTTTAATACAACCAAATCTACTGGTTTTCACACAATTGTTTTCTTCACTGCTAAGGGACAGCAGTTTTAAAATGTCATGCTATTATGAAATTGTGAATCTAATAAGATATTTCTGTGCATAACTTATTTAAAACATTCGGTCTTTCAATGTTCATCCACGTTTGGGTCTGCATATCTTACATTGTCCACTTAAGCAATTTCTTAAGACTTTGGCCATGATACACACATTTCTAGAAATTTCCAGTGAAGAAAAATGAGAACCTTTACTTAAAGGAACCTTTTTTTGAATTTTTTTTTTTTTAACACTTGACCGATTTCTAGTTAATGAGAGATAATGACTTTGTTGGATCACTAGTTTGAATTGTACCATTTGGAGAGATTTACTGGTTCAGCAGGACAATAGCCATAGGCTGCAAAACTATGTGAACCTAGTAACTATTAGAAGCAGAGATGATTACGTCACACACCATTGTTTTTTTATGAGAGTACAAAGTTTTTTTTTGGGTACAATGGAGGAGGGGTAGAGGGGAGACGAACCTGTGATAGTCTAGTGAGATACACAGACTCTGGTCGGTTACATCATCTTTAGTAAAGAATTACAACAATGCCAGTAACACAAAAACTGAACACAAAACTGGACACAAAAGGCACATAAATGGACAAGATTTGATGGTGGAGCCACTTTTCAAAAATCTTATCCTTCCATTTGTTTTTTTGGTTCTGGCTCCAATTCTGTGTTCATAGACTTATTGGATATATTTTAACAATAGAGAGTTCATGTATTGCTGCAACTCAAAATTCATGATAGGTACAATCAGTTGGTCATGACTCTGTGAGAATAGTCACTTGTACCTTTGCTTCATTATTTAATTATTTTTGTAATAATATGCTGGGCTGAACATTTAAATGGCATGTTGGGTTGTCTTCTGTATAATTAACCAGGAAGAAGGGGTGGAGATAACTGCTAATTCACTTCATCCTGGAGCCATTGCCACCAACCTTCTGCGTCACCACGGCTTTCTTGATGGTAAACCTCCGAGCCTTGAAATTCATATAGCTATGTTCTTAAAGTATATTTGTGCATATTCCAATTTATTGGATTGGTAGTGGTTCGCTTGCATTTAAAAAAAAAGACAAAAAGAAAAAGAAAAGAAGAAGCTGCAGTGATGCTTGTTTTGGATCAGTACAAAAATCTTGGTAGACAATTTTTATTTTTATTTTTATTTTTAATTGAAGTATGTAGATTGTGTGCCATTTTATTTGATATTTTACCTGGGATATTTTGCAAAATATATAACTGTACTGGAAGAGTTCTGTTCGTGACGTATGGTTACAAATTTGATAGGTCTTAAAACAAAATAAGCCATGGATAGTTGAAACTTAATTGTCTCATAAGGTTCATCATGGTTTTTAGACTGATATTACTGCTTTGGTTCTTGTCTGTTGCAGGCTTAGTTAATCTGGTTGGTAAATATGTGCTGAAAAACGCTGCGCAGGTTTGTTCTGTCATTTTTATATTTAAGATGCACAACAGTATTTCTTTGAACATAATTTTGTTTTCTAGTTTTCTGTTGTGGAAAACAGAAAAACAAAAGCTGACACAAAGAAAGTTGTTGCCCAAATTGTTTTCAGGAAAGTTTTTTGAATACACCCATTTTGTAGGAAACACTTTTTAATTGTTTTCTGAACTTTCGAAAACTATATTCGCACAAAAATGAAAATGTAGGTGTTTCCTAACTTCTCTTTGTTTTTGTTTATGAAAAATTAGCACGTACAAATATCTTGATGGCTTCACTTGACGAGGAAACATGGTCAACCTTTTTTTTATATAGGGTATTTCTATGACACGGTATGGTAATTAATTTCAACAGTTGTGGTTGTAGGGGGCGGCAACTACATGCTATGTGGCATTGCATCCGCAAGTCAAGGGGGTAACAGGGGAGTATTTTTCGGATAGTAACATAGCCAAACCGACCGCTCAGGCCAAAGATGCCGATTTGGCGAAGAAATTGTGGGATTTCAGCTTGAGCTTGACTGATCCTAAGTGATGCTTTTGTTGAATTGATTTGTGTAGAATGAAAGCATTTTGTCCTAAGTTTTAAGTGTTATGAAACCCTATTGTGTGACAAACATACTTTGAATAGCTGTAATTTTATGGAAATGTTGTGAGCTTTTGACATAAGTTCAGTACATGCTGTAATCTTTTCTCATAATCAACTTGATAGACATGCTGGATGGAAGCTAAATAGTCCCGTCTCTTGAAGGGGGGAAAAAAAAAAATCTTGCTATTGAGAAGTATAGGCCCAATAGCCCAATAGCATGGGTACAGACTGGCAAGTCACATGCACGCAAAATGGGCTGGGCTGGTACTGGCCCAAATAATAAATGGGCTGCCCCATTCTCTAGCAATTTGAGATTATTATTTTTTAGTTTTTGGGTGTGTGGGGGGTTTTTTCAACCATTCCAAGCCCTTCTGTTTTGCTCCCAGCAATACATGTTCAGTGCAAGTCCAACACATGCTTACGTGCTTGGGTGCAAGTGATAAGTGTGTGACTATTCAAATAATTTGCACTAGCACCGAGTACAATTAATACGCAGGCCAAGTTTGGGAAGTTGTTAAAAAGTCAAAAAGTTATTTAGAAAGTTAAAAAGTTATCACTATTCACCAAAAGTCAAAAATTACGACTGCATAACTTCTAATTCTAATTTTTTCCTACACACTAATTTATATAATTTTTTAATACACATTTTTTCATAAAAAGTCAAAAAGTTAACCCAAACAATCATATTTTTTTTCTCAACTTTTTAGTCCAAAAAAATAAAAAGTACACTTATTTAGGACAATCCAAACAACCCATTATACATGCGTTGTTACACTTGCGCTGAGTCTGTTTTGCAACGACGTAGATAGATGATGTGTTGTCATGAGGGGAAGGGAAAAGGTTGGGGTGGGGTGGTTGAGGTAGCTAGGGTTTGGGGAAAGGGACTGACCGGGGAATGGTGATGGTGGTGGCCAAGAAGGGTGGCGGGAGGGGCTAGGGGTGGTAATGAAGGGTTTTTTTCGTGATCTTCAACAAAGGTGAATAATGGTCAGAGTTGCAAAAAGAAGAGAACAAATGGACATTTTGGCCATTTCAAGGATGCTTTTTCCAATTTATAATTATTTCTCTGTCTTCTCATCTAAATAGTATTTTTAAAACAATTATTCATAGTAATTATTTTCTCTGCTTATCATTTTTAAGTGATTGTTCCTTTACAGTGTTATTATTATAGTTAAAATTAAACTAATGTGTATATACGACATCATAATCAATCATGATCAGATAAAATAGGATAAAAAGGGATGGTACTATCTGAGAGAGTAATTTATCTAAATTATTGGGCCGAGCTAAATAAAGGGCCATTTTGGGCCGCAATACAAAGGGCCAAGTAAAATGGCCATAAAAGTTACTCCGGTCCGAAGAAGATGCCTTTGAGTTAGACCGGTCACACAGCCGTGGTGATTAGTCCGGTCCCAGAAGGCCTTATTTCTAGTCCGGTCGGAAGGAGAACTATGGATGATTCGGTGCTCTAAATTAGTCCGGTTAAGGCATGGTGTAGCCAGCTCAACCTCGGCATGCGAAGCTGAGGTAGGAATATGGGAAGGCGAATCCGAGCTATAGGTTAGCTCGGTCGTACAGCCTTTCTGGCAAGGTAATGTTACTTCGGTTATATGACGTCTTGCCGAAGCAAGACCATCTCACTTGGTTTAAGCAGTGAGGGGGTGTTGAAGGATAAGCATAATCTTTCAGGAGTATGAATCCTAGGAGGACTCTACATGGAAGAGTAAAAGTCCTACTAGGATTGTGCCACACGGAACCTATAAAAGCTCACCAATATCACCTACGGAGAGGTAACATAACTTTGTTTTCTGAATACACAGAGCTATTGTCTATTTGTCAAGCTTACTTAGGCATCAGAGAGGTTTCCGGCACACACCCGCCGGCTAGCTCACGTTTGTGTTTTCAGGTGATAAAGCAACGTCGTACAGAGAAGCGCAGACTTGATCAACAGGATTATACGAGAATGTTTATTTCTTTCTCGTACAATTGGCGCCGTCTGTGGGAATTCAGACAAGAACAAAACCTCTTGATCAAGCTTTCTTCTTTAGAATCAATGGCGCACAACGAAGATTTGCCACAATCCGCCATTGACGAACAAACACCAGAGGGAGGTGCGAGGCGCGAGGGTCTACCTCTTGTCCCTCCCATGGGGGATTTGGAGCCACAAAGGCAGAATCTCAAGAGGGATACGAGAGGAAGAAGGCGGACTAACAGCCCTCATCACTCCCGTTCACATAGTCCAGCCAGACAAAGGAGGAGGATTGATCCCCAGGCTCTGGAGGATCGCGTCAAGGAGCAGGATTAGTTGATACGTCGAATGGCGACGGACATGGAAACTCTAAAGCGCCAGGTAAAGGGAAAGCAAGTGGCGAAAGGAGAGGGGCGCACAAACAAGACGCCCCCTCGCCACTCGGAAAGTCGTAGTAGGAATACTACACCCTCTCAAGCGGAGAACAAGAGCCTCAGGACAGGCGACGCGCAATCCAGATCTTCCAGAACTCGTTACTCCAGGTCTGAGAGGACGAGATCTGAGAGGTCGACAATCGGCGAAGCACATATTGGCCTCGTGATACGCATCGCATAAGATCTAGGCAGACGGAGTTGCCTAGATCGTCCGACCTACGATCCGTGCTAGAAGAGAAGGTATGATGGAAGGAGGACGCCAGGGCACATGATTCGCATAGAGTCTCTGCCTTATAGCGGTTGGCTCCTCAGACGCACGGAAGCGTCGAGGTAGGAATGTCAATACCGCGCCCTGCCTACGAACCAACGGACAAGGCATTGGCGAGACTACAAACCTCACCATTCGTTTCGGCGATAGAGAATGCGCCCTTATCATCAGGCTTCCTACAGCCCAAATTCACCACATACGAAGGGAAGACGGATCCTTACTCACACCTGAGCCACTTTCGCCAGGTCATGGCTGTATACCGACGGAACGAGGCCTTGATGTGCATCCTCTTCCTATCTAGCCTTGGCGACCTAGGCTTGACTTGGTTTGAAAAACTTCCCGAGAGCAGCATAGCCTCTTGGGCACAATTAGCGGAAGCGTTCGTAACAAGGTTTCGAACAAACACTAAGACTCTGGTGGAGATCGACCAGCTACTCTCCATCGACATGGGTGACAAGGAGACCCTAAGATCCTATAACAGTCGCTATTGGGAGACCTTCAACCAAATTGGGGACTGTCCCACCAATCTCGCCATTGCACAGTACAAAAGAGGCCTTCCAGTCGGGAACAGACTAAGAGACTCTATCATCATGACACCACCCCTCACCATAGAAGCCCTGATGGAAAGAGTGCATCAGCACATCAGGGTGGAAGAGGATGGCGCACGTGCCTTTCTCTGCTTATCATTTTTAAGTGATTGTTCCTTTACAGTGTTATTATTATAGTTAAAATTAAACTAATATGTATATACGACATCATAATCAATCATGATCAGATAAAATGGGATAAAAAGGGATGGTACTATCAAAGACTAGAATGATATAATGTATTAAATGTTCTTTTATTTGATATGCCAACCATTAAAATTGCAGTTAAAGCTCTCATTTATTTCTGCAAATCACCTATTACACTACAAAAAATGTCACTTTTGGCTACCAAAATTTTGGTCGCCAAAAGTCCAATATTTAGTCGCCAAAACCATTTAGCGACTAAAATATTTTGTCGCCAAACTCATCGCCTATACTCTGTCGGCGATAGTATTGGCGACTAAAATATTTTTGGTCGCAGAAAGTGAACGTTTTGGCTACTAAATACACGTTAGTCGGCAAAAGTTATGTTTTGCTTAAAATATTAGTAGCCAAAAGTAAGCATTTGGCTACTAAATTTTCATTAGTCGACAAAAGTTATGTTTTGGCTACCAAAATATTAGTAGCCAAAAGTAAGCATTTAGCTACTAAATTTTCGTTAGTCGGCAAAGGGTATGTTTTGGCGACTAAATATTTAGTCGCCAAAAGTGTTCAAATAAAATTAATTAAATTTTCAGCGACTAAAGAATTTAGTCGCCAAAAAAATTATTTTCATTTTATTAAACTTTTGGCTACTAACCATTTGGTAGCCGAAAGTCTTCATTATATTTTTAGCTACTAAATTTGTAGTCACCAAAAATCTTTGAGTTCTTTATGGCTACTAAATATTTAGTCACTAAAAATGTTAATTTCCTTTTTGGCTCCCAATTGATTAGTCACTAACAAATTCACTTCTTTTTTTTTTTCACTACTAATCATTTAATTGCCAAAAACTTTATTGTGTTTTTTTTTATTATAATTAATTTCTTCCCAAATAATACATATATCTATTTCTATTTCGTTTCAACAATACAAAAATTTAATCTTTTAACATCAAATTCTATACAAATCAAATACAATGCAACCCAAAATAATAATTCCATACAAGCACAAAATCATACAAAAAATTGTACATCAAATTATGACTAAATACACGAACATTCATTTATGACTAAAGGTCTTTCCTATGAGAAATCTTCTTTTTGACATAATTTGTTATTATACAAGTCCACTCCTGCATTGAAATTATGACTAAATAAAAATAAAATGAAAAACTGCCACGGAATATTTGCAGCCTCACGCTTCATCTCTGCTGCTTTGCCACTGCCACGGAAGTACATGTAAACATCCTGCATAATATAAATAAAATGAAAAACTAATAAGATTAATACCAAGTGCCCATGAAAATAAAATTAAAAAAATAGCCATTCAATTCTAGGTAAAACATTGTCAGTGTAATTATGTCGGAAGAGAGGTTAATTGTGTTTTCCTCAAACCTTAAGGGAGGTGAGTGTAATTAACCTAAAAAAAAAAAAACAGCAATTGTAAGTTATAGGTAATCTTGAACAATGATTTCTCTCAAATGTTATGTGTTCTACTATTCATTCTTTCACAACTAAACTCTAGTTAATTGGAGAGCAGCCAGACACTTTATTATTCTAGTTGATGATTGTGATGGTGTCTCCTGCTCAATCGCCTGTGCTTTTTTGATACAGAACAGATGAGAAACCACTTTGAAATCTGAAGCACATATGTATGTATACAAGGTCTGGAAAAGTAAAAAATAAGATTTGGAGAACAAAGTTGGAATGCAAGGAAAGCCTGTACAGCACAAGAAAATATGGGCAATGAGTGCAATCAAGACATGCATGATAGAAAGAAAGAACCAATCAGTAATGCATTACTGAAAACAAACAACAAAACAAAGTTCACATCTCCATGGTTGGATAGAACCCTGAATTCTGTGCATCAGCCACTAGCTTCTCTAGTGACCATCAATATTCTAACATTTTTCAAAGGCAGATTGCCACAAATTATCATTTTTACTACACTTTTTTTTTATAAATATTTTATTCACACATTGCATTTTCTGAACTCTTTTTTCTGTATGGGTGCATAGCATTACTGTTACATATATGTGTTACATACATAGTGGCAAAAATTCATCTCTATTTTAACAAAGCCTATTGTAGTTTTGTCTCCTTTTTGACTTCACTGGCAATATGGACCCCAACCCAACCTCACCTCTTGTTTTGTATAGTTAAAAAATGATAATATATACCTGGGTGAGCAGAGCATCATCAGTGGGGAGCCTCAAATCATCCTTGGTGTTTCCATTTTCAGTCAAAAGACTCACCTAAACAATTGTACAGAATTAAAAGTAAAAACAGGGGAACAACCACGTTAACATAATTGACGAGGCAGTGAAGATAAATTGTAAAGTTTCAACCCTAAGAAGAGTAACTACCCCAAAAATGACGTATAATCCAAACAATGTCAGCTTGAATGCAGCACACAATGAAAGGCCTCATGAACACTCCTACCAGAGCATCTCATTGGAGTTTGATTGTTCTCCTGAATTTACTACAAGTTTCCATACTACTCTGTCCAATGAAATAAAATATCAGTTGCCAAATTTAACCATACCGTGCTCATTAGCCAAGAATATTAAGCACCATTTGCATTATGTAAACCAACTTGAATGCAACATGTTACCAGAGCATCTTATTAAGCATCATCATGATTATTTTGTGCCATTATTATGTATATACAAATGTCAAACTTCAATTTAAATAATTGCAAAACAACTTTTATGGAGTTATATATTTTTATTTAATGATTTTAATCATAAATATTTATTTGCTAAGATAGCAATTCCTAAAACATGCATTTTTAACAAAAACTACAAACTACAAACTGTCAAATTCAAATGGAAATAGAAACTTACAGGGAAATTTGTAGTGGTAGTGGTGCCCCAGTACTCAGCTGCTTTGTCTTCCTTATCATAACCTCCTATATTTCCAAAACATATTACAAATGATTAAAAAAAAAAAAAATTTTTAGAAACCTCAAAAGAGAGAGAGAGAGAGCAGCCTCTAGGAGGCTCAAACATTATCAGATCAACAATTTCAATATCAGAAACCTCAAAAGAGTAATATTATATTTCATATAACAAAGTGTAACATATATATATTTTAGCCCAACACCAAAAGCTGAATGGGGGTACCTACCAACTAAACAAGTTAGGTTGGACGATACCAGTTTCGCAAAGCAAGTGGGTATCTTTTCGGTCTCTCTCTACTTTTACCTTCATTTCTAATAATTTCATCTCTCTCTCTCTCCATCTCTTGTGCATCGACTTAGTTGCCTTAGCTCAAAATTGAGGGTGTCAGAATACAAATATAAATTGTGTTAAAATTTAGTTTGTTTATATAAGGAGACGAACTCAAAAGAATTTTTAACAAGCCGAAGCATGAGTCCCATTAAAGGTAAATTGATTTAATTAACGCCCCTAATTTTGAAATTCTATTGAGAATTATCAGTCTCTCTATTGAAGTTCCTCTAGCTATTAGCATTCAGTTTTGAATTCTTTGTGAGGAAAAGAGTTTGTACTAATACTATCAAAACTTATGTACATATTGGTTTGAAAAATTCTACACTAAATACACAGAATTCAATTACAGAATCAGACATAATCCTTTCACATAATATGAAATAAAAGGGTTGTGTCTAATTCTATACTCGTAGAAGAACCGTACCTGTTTTGATTGCAGATTAGCATAATGATTACTTCAATAATTGCTTTTTCTAATACTTATACTTTATGAAGTGCACGAGTCATCTCTTGCTCAGAGAAAGTTATGTAGCTTTCGTTGCTCCACTTTAAGTTGCTGCTAAATGTAAAAAATTGAACTTGAATTAAACAATTATCACCACCTTTTTTTAGTAATCAGTGGTTAAGGTTAGTTTAAAAGCAAAAGATTGCCTATGAAAATCTGATTGTTTATGCGCTATAATGGCGGCTTAGCTCATTCTTTTGATACAGATTAGTGCTCTCTACTAAAATATTCTCAGCTATGCCAAAAAGATTTGTATTAAAATTAAGCAACTAATCAAGGCTTAAGGTATAGGGCAATCTATGATAAAATCTAATTACATGTTGCCCAGTGCAGACACTAGCTCTAGGCTAGGCTAGGCTAATTAATTAATCAAAATTGGCTTCTAGACAACACAATAACATATCAATCTGAGTTGGAAATACTTTTCCTGAACAATTCTCTTTTATTCAAATCTTATATAACCAAAGATTGTGATATAATTAATTAATCAAAATTTAACATATTACAAATCTAAGATGCAACAAAATTTTGATTATAATGAGTCATTTGTATGCCTTAATACCCATTTGTATGTGAGCTGCATTCTCAGAAAGTATAATGAGTCACTCTAGTTTTGCCCCTAATGAGCCCAAGGATATTATTGACTAGGATATCAAATTCACAAACAAAATGAGAAATAAAAACCCTTACACCAAATTAATGCAATTAAAAAAATAGAATAACCTATTAGAATAACAAACTTCCCAGATGAGGCCATTGACAATACAGACCAAGTCCACAAGTAGTGTTTCAATCTCTTCCAAACATCATGAGAGCATCAATTCATTAGTAATAAATAAACATGTAAAAACAATCAACTTTGACCCAAAACCAAGATATTTAAGCATTAGATATTTCCGTATGGTCAAATGATTAGTAAAATTAATTTCTTTCTTCTACAATAAAGGTGTACCTTCCAACCCTAGTAACAAGTCTACAAATCACAAACAAGCAATTAAAATCAACCACCATGGTATTGACAAAACAATGAGACACTTTCAATATGGAAGGCAGAAGCAAAGTATTCTAACAATATAAAAACCCTAGTTTAATCATTGAAGATTGAAGAACATCAAGTACATAGCCATATAAGTGAGCTTCAGGACTTCCTGAAACTTCTTTCATCACCTACCACCACCACCATCATCCAACAAGCACAAAAAGAGAAACTGACTATTTATCAAGATGGACTAACCCCAAAATGACTAGTCTTCATGTTATAGAATTCCTACACAACCTGCCCCAATGATCAAAAAGCCTTCTTTTTTCTTTTTTTTGTCTAAATAATAGCTCTATGACTACAAAAAAAAAAAAAAAAACAAAAAATTGAAATAAAACAATCATGTAATAAGCAAATTGCAGTTAGAGGAAAGAATAATACTATTCTCTTATTGTAAGCCTCGACGTTCTTGTTGTATTCAGTCTTCCTTTTCTCTGCCCTCGAGACAAGTGGGGCTTTCTCCTAATTTTTGAAAGAAAAAAGAAAAACAAACAATCATTATAAATAAATGCATTTACTTTGGAGTAGTTGCAATTAGAAGCAAATTATTAGGTAGAATCATTTTCTACAAAATTACTCACAGCTTCTGACATGGATTTCCATTTGTCTCCACCAGCCTTACCAACCTGGACCAAATTCGATACAAAAATGCTAAAAATTAAATCAAATTTTAACAAAATTAGACAGAATTCTGGAAATAGGATGATTCAAAAACGCTTACAGCAGCAACGGATTTGTTGTTTGGATGCTTCTCCTTGTACATCTTCCTGAACTCCTCCCTAAGATATATACACACAAAAGCAAAGCAAGCAAATAAGCCCTAAATCAATTGAAAATTTATATTTACAGGAAAAGCACAAATCAATCAACGATGATTATACATGAAAACGAAGAAGGCACTGGCAGGCCTCTTAGGCTTGTTAGGATCCTTGGCAGCAGCCTTCCCCTTCTTCGCAGGCTGTTTAGCAGGTTACTCGGCACCTCTCTTCTTCACAGAAAGGCTAACAACAAAGCACAAACAACAATCGATCTTCATCATCATCAACACACAAAAACAAAACAAAAAACCGATCGAGAGAGAGCCGATCGGTGTAGATGCAAAACCAGAGAGTAAGAGACTGTGAGATGAGAGAGTGAGGGAGATGAGATAGTGAAGGAGACGAAGAAGAAGAGAAGACGAAGAAGACGAAGAAGACGAAGCATACCTGGAGCTGGAGGCTGGATGGAGGCTGCTCAGCTCTCGTCGTGAGTCGTGACCAACTTTCCCCCAATATTTTGCCCTAATCTTATGTCGTGGGTCTTAGAAAGAAAGAGAGAGACAAATGAAAGAAGTACTCAAATTTCCCTCCTTACTTTCCCTCCGTAGGCTGAAACTCATTTTTAAAAATTTTAATTATAATCGGCGACTAATATTTAGTCGGTAATACTAAAAATAAAAATATATATATAAAAATAGGCACTAAAATAAGAAATAAAAGTAACAAATATATTTAAATTATATTTAAATAAAAATATAAGTAATAAATTTAAAATTTTAAAAATATTAAATTATCTTAAATATTTGTCCTAATATTTTTTTTATTGAAAAATATAATAATATATTTTAAAATCTTATTTTCTTATATTGTTATATTATATATATATATATATAATAAGAAAGAAAAGAAAGAAAGAAAATTTTAAAAAGAAGGCAAAATTAATACTAAAAAATATTTTAATGAAAAATATTTTGTAGAAGTAGGGTAATATATATAGTTTAATGAAAAATATTTTTCACTAAAATAAAAGTTAATTTTCGTAGTCAATGAATAATATTTTTCTCATGCCTTTTTTTTATTACTAAATATCATGAACTAATTTTTTGTGGTAGAGGAAAAGGAGCGGCAGAAGTAGTGAAGGTGGTGGATAAGAGATGATGGAGGTGGTGGTGGTGATGGTGATGGCAAAAGAGATTAGTGGTGAAATTGTAGTAGTGGTAGTGTAAATGGAGTGGCAGGGGTGTAAATAAAATGAAGTTAATTTTTTGTGGTTAATATGGCATTTGCAGTGGTAGTAGTGGTAATAATGGAATGGCGTTTGCAGTAGTGGTGAAGGTGGTAGAGGAGATGAGTGGTGAGAGAGAGATATGAGTGAGAGGCACAGACAGAGAGAGAAAGAGAGAAAAGAGAAAAGATAGATGAATGAGAGACAGACAAAGAGACAAATAGACAGATAGAGAGAGAAGAGTGATGAATGAGAGAGAGAAAGAAAAAGAGAGATGGGCGAGAGAGATAGAGACACAGAGAGAAAGAGAGAGACTGAGACAAAAAGAGAGAGAAATAGAGCGAAAAGAGATGAGTGAGAGATAGACAAAGAGATAGACACACAGAGAGAAGAGATAGAGACAATAAATTTTGTCGTCGAAGATAAAAAATAAATTTTTATTTTTCATTCAAGGACTAAATTATTTTAGTCGCCAAAACTATCTATACCATGACTAACATATTTTTTAGCCGTTGAAATTAAATTTTTTCCCACCAAACTTTTGTGGTAGAGGAGAGAGAGAAGAGTAATGAGTGAAAGAGAGACAAAGAGATGAGACAGAGAGAGAGACATAGAGAGAAAAGATAGAGACCTAGACAAAGAGAAACAAGAGATGAGTGAGAGATAGACAAAAAATAGAGAAAGAGAACGAAAAGAGATGATCGAGAGAAAGACATAGAAAAAGAGAAAGAGAGAGAATAAAGATGAGTAGGAAAGACATAGACAGAGATAGAGAGAAGCAAGATGAATGAGAGAGATAGAAAGAAAAAAGATGAAAGAGATAGAGAGAAGAGAGATGAGCGAGAGACAAAGAGAAAAAGAGACAAAGATAGAGACAAAGGCAGATAGATAGAGACAGAAAGAAAAGAGAGATGAGAGAGAGCGAGAGAAGAGAGATAAAGACAAGAGAGATAGAGACAAGAGAGGTGAACAAAGAGAGAGAGAAAGAAAATAGATGAGAGAAGAGATAGATGAGTGAGAGACAGAAGAGAGAGAGAGATACAAAGAGAGCAAAAAGAGATGAGTAAGATAGAGAAAGAGAATAGACAGAGAAAGATGAAATCTTAAGGCAATGAAAATACAACCCTAGAGTGAGAGAGAGAAAAACTAAAATCAAATCAAGCCAATGAAAATATTGTAATTAAATCTAAAGCCAATGAACCAGTTCAACCCGTGTATTTTTAGTCGCCAATTACTTTTATAAATCCCTCAAATTTAAATTAGAAACGTCTCCCTCCAAATTTAAATTAACAATAGTGTTTGATTATTGTTAACTGTGTATAACGTAAAAATAATTTTATAAAGTTGAAAAAATTAATTATTAAAAAATTAAGAAAAAATTTAAAATCTGAAATAATATCAATAAGTCACATAAATAATTGGGATATTTTGTCTTTTATTAGTACTGGTAATAATATTGAAAAATTTATTGAAATGATAAATAATTGGGATATTTTGTCTTTTATTTGTGAATTTTGATTTATTCTTAATTTATTACTGTTATTGAAATATGATGATGTAAAAAGTACAAATAGTTTAATTGTACTTTTCATCTGAAAAATAATAGTCTATTTTCAGAATTTAATTTCTTTTTATAATACAATTATTACATTTTAAAAATATTAATTTATAAAAATTACCTTTTCATAGTATATTTTTTTAGAAATATCAATTGTCATAATTGTAAATTTTTTATTATTAATGGATTTAAAAAAAGGACAAAATAAGAAATTCATATTATTTTAATAATTAATTTTTTTAAAAAATTAATATTTTTGGATGGTGGGTGTACAATTTTTATTTTTAATAATTATTTATTTATTTATTTATTTTATTTTGTTTCAATTTAGCTTCAATCCCCATCCTTATCTAGGTCGGTTCTGCAGGAATGGATTAAGGATTATCATTATTAGGGTGTGAAAATATGTTTAGAACATTCTTTTACAACGATTAAAAATATAAATAAAAGATTAAAAATTAATTTTTTTTATTTTCATTCGGCTACCAAAGATTTAGTAGCCGAAAGTAGGTTTTTAGCGACTAAAATAAATATGGTCGCCGAAAGTTGACATTTGGCGACCAAAACTTTGGTCGGGAAAGATTAAAAATTATTTTTTTTTTATTTTCATTCGGCTACCAAAGATTTAGTAGCTGAAAGGAGGTTTTTAGCGACTAAAATAAATATGGTCGCCGAAAGTTCACATTTGGCGACCAAAACTTTGGTCGGGAAAGATTAAAAATTAATTTTTTTTATTTTCATTCGGCTACCAAATATTTAGTAGCCGAAAGTAGGTTTTTAGCGACTAAAATAAATTTGGTCGCCGAAAGTTGACATTTGGCGACCAAAACTTTGGTCGGGAAAGATTAAAAATTAATTTTTTTTATTTTCATTCGGCTACCAAATATTTAGTAGCCGAAAGTAGGTTTTTAGCGACTAAAATAAATTTGGTCGCCGAAAATTGACATTTGGCGACCAAAACTTTGGTCGGGAAAGATTAAAAATTAATTTTTTTATTTTGATTCGGCTACTAAACAATTTAGTAGCTAAAGGTACCTCTACGGCTACTAAATTTTTTTTTAGTAGCCAATTGTGATATGTTTAGCTACTAAAAATTTTTTTAGTCGCCAATTGTAATATCTTTAGCTACTAAATTTATTTTAGTAGCCAATAATCAACATTCCCCTACTAAAAAAAATTAGTAGCTAAAAAGTTGACTTTTGCCGACTAAAATTTTTTTTGGTAGCCAATTCCATGACTTTTGGCGACTAAATTGATTTTAGTAGCTAAAAGTGGTCGGCAAAAATGCTTTTTCTTGTAGTGTTAGCAGACCAACAATAATACTTCATTACACAGTATATCCATAAATCCACAACAATTTGGGCAGCCAAACCTCAAGAGAAGAAATTGGATTTCAAAAAAATTAATGAAATTAATCAGTTGTGTTACTCGCATACAAATTATTCGTAAAATAATTTATATACAACGTATAAGAGGATAGAGCTCACCTTTTTACATCTTGTTTGCGAATGGTTTTCTATGTAAATAGTTTTATTCTTTTAATCCAGCTCGACAATTAGAAAAAATGTGCATGTTTTTACAATAATAATTATAAATTTGTAAAGTTAATCAACACAAATGGACTATTGTAAAAAAAAATTATCTAGTAGATTCATTCTATATAGAGGACTTCTCAATAACAAAAGAATATATGATTATTTGTTTCTGTTTTTTGTTCAAATAAAATGTTCATGTCTCTTATAATTACGGTCATATGGTAGATTGATTCTATCAGACAATTATTTATTTATAATGTATAGATATAAAAAAGACGAAATTATGTACCAAAACAAAACAGCAAAAACAAGCAATTGCATTCTTATTTTTGTAAAATAATATTTTTTTCAGATCGAATTTTTGTAAAATAAGATTGGTACAAAAAAAAAGTAAAACGTTGCCAAAACTTATTTTAGTTTAAAATTTAAAATTCTATGTTTAAGCAGTTGTGCATTGAACAAATAAAAGTGTTTGATAACTTCTTAAATTTTCAGCTTATTAATTGTTTTAGGTCAAAAATTTCGAAATAAGCTCAAATAACTTCTTTTAAGCTCATTTTGAGATTTTTTTTTTTATAAAAAAAAAAAAAAGAAAGTTGTACATAAGTTTTGACAAATAGTCCTACAATTACAAGATCGTTTTGAAAATAAAAAGAAAAAAGAAAAAAGAAAAAAAAAAGTATGAAGAGGGTTTTGACTTTAGCCTTTCTAAGTGTGGAAAAAAAAGTACAAATTGCACCTAATTTATTTCACATGAATACCTCACTTTCATTTATGTATATTCTTGGAATAAAAAGAGGACACAGTTTTTATTGAGGTGGGGTATGTACACCTAATTTCAACATCAAAGAAGACATGAATCAACCTCCAGCAAGGTCATTAACTCACCGAAAAAAAATTAAAAGCAATAAATTTACGAATATATAAATCAAACACAAAATTAGATATAAAAAATAAATGAATAAATAGAAATTTTTTGAGAAGTGAATTTCACTGATATATATTGTAAAATTTAGTTATTTCATATGTTTTTTGGGTTTGATTTTGTGTTTGATTTCTGTATTATTAACATTGTCGAAATAAAAATTGTACATGTGGGTGGGTGGGTGAGTGGGTTTAGACTTAATAGGATTCATTTTCAAGAACTTCAAGGCCGGTCCGATTTTGCAAGTTTTTCTTGCATAAAGCAAGTTTTTCTAGCATAAATTGCATTTTTAATAGTTAGTATGTTTCTTATTGGCCCACATTTGGAAAATTGTGGTCACAAAGAGATAGATATGCCATAAATGGGCATGCATGTGCATTTGGTTGCACGAAAGATGAGTTTGACAAATGACATTGGATGAATCTATGTGCAAGATTTTCTATTTTCAAAATATATTTTTATTTGGATGGGTGGATATTGTTTGACCACATAAAATATATTATAAGTTTCATTTTAATAATTTAAATCGTTTATTTACATAATTTTTTAAGTAACAATCATCACCTTCTTTATTATTAATTTGCCATCACAAAAAATCGAACCTTACCACCACCCACTTTTCTTCTCCAAATCCTTACTGCATCCCCAACATGTCAAAACCACCATCATGTATCTTATCACCATAAATAAACCCTTCAAATCAACCACATCTCTCTTTCAAATTCTATTGTCATTTCATTAGGTTTGAGGGGAGAATAAAACAATAGTGTATGGTTCAAACTGGAGGCAACATAGTTGCAATTCATTCAATTTTGGATGGATGTTGACATTAGAGCAAATTAGAAAAAATAGAAACATGAGGAACCTGGGAAAAAAAATTTAAGATTGAAAGGAAATAAAGTGTAATTTATCTAAATTTATATACTAATATGTTATTATGCCATGTAAATGCTGAGGTGGTGTCATGTAGCCGTTGAAGTGAATTTTTTTTGGTCCAAAATTAGCTGGAAATTAACTATTAGAGTAAATTGAGAAAAATTAACAAACATTAAGAAGCAAAAAAAAAAAAAAAAAAAACAAAAACAAAAACAAAAACAAAAACAAAAAAATTTAAGGGCAAAGTGAGAAGATATTGAACTTACCATAATAAAGTATAATTTAACTGAAAACTTATAAGTTGGTTAAGCGTCAAAATCTTTCCAAAATCTCTAGTCTTATGCATCACAAAAGCAATGTTGCTTTGTCTTCTTCTCATAGTCATTTAGATAGCCCAAGCCTAGGAAAAAATTTGGGTACTTCCAAACATTTTAGGTGAATTACTCGACTTTCTTAAACTTACAAGAAAGTTAGAAGTGTGACCTTGCTTTTTTTAGTATTGACAAAGTCTATAGATTCATATATACGGATGATGGATTGAAAGTGATGTGTGGTTGAGATCTATTATTTGAGAAAAATCTAGAAATCTCTTAGATGTTGATTTGTAATTATGTATTAATTTTAAGCAGTATATAACAATTCCAATCAAACAATCAAGACAAATCGACACAACAATTTTCCGTGAAAAAACCACAATTGGACACCTCTAACTGTAATTAAAAATCACGGGCAACAGCCATAAAAAACAATCCACTAAGAAGATTTAAAGGAATTATACAAGTATACTTTCAATTACCTAGCGAATCCACGCCTAATTGAACCAACCTTTATGTGCCTCTTCCAACCCCGTCTTCACCTTGCAATTGTTTTTACAATGAGCCACTCCAAAATCCACCGAAGTTTCAGGCTCGAATTCTTCAGAATCCACCGAAGAACAACTCTCTCTTTTGTATAACAAACAAAACCTTTGATGTACTCTCTTTTAAACCATGAGTTGAATACTCAATAAAAACATCAAAGAAAACCTAACAAAATATCTCTAGATATAAACCTTAAGATCCAAAAAGAAGATCTTGAGAAGTACGCTTAGCTTTGGAAGAAAACCAAGCATTTATAGAAAACCAAAAGTAATCATAGATTTGGAAAAAAACCAACTCCTTAAGAAATCTAGATTTTTTAAGCTCGCTCAAGCGAAACTTTTCTCGCTCGAGCGAGGAGATTAACTTTCGTGATTTTTACTAGTGCCTTGGCTCGAGCGAACAATCAACTCTTTCAAGTTTTTGTGTGGATGCAATCTGTCACTCGAGCAAGAACTCCTTGGCTGGAGCGAGCACTCGAGCGAGAACTCCTTGGCTCGAGCGAGCAAGCCGTAGCTCGAGCGAACAAGGGCGGACATGCAATTTTGAATGCAATTTTGCATTTTGCTTTGGTCGCGAGTTGACCGGGCAGCTCGACCCCCATAATAATCAGTGAAGTGGCAATCTTGAAAATATTGACATCACAAACTTCTCTGCAAAGCACGATTCGGGTTGGATTCGCCTCTAACAACTCATAGCTTCACTGAAATAAAAATGCGAATAAAATTATAACTCAAAGGAGTTTTGTCAAACGAGATTGCCAAGAATAAAAACCTAACAATTTGCATAGTGGGATTTACAAAAAAAATTAATCTCAACCATTGAATGCGTTTTCTAAGTATTTTTTTGAAATATTGTTTTGAGACTTTAGAACTTCTATTGAGTATTAAATAAAGCAGAGAGCAAGACATATATCAAGGAAATTCATTGTAATAATGCTACAATTTCAGAAATTTTAGTCTCAAATTTTATCTAGAAATATCAATTTATGGATAAAATTCATTTAGCACTTAAACCTACACTACACTAATTAAATTTCCACTATGCAAACACTTTATGTAGAAAAATATAAGATTAGAAAAATCTGAGTCCACAACATTTTCTTTCAAATATAAACCCTGTAATAAATAAATTGACTATTAACCATACATTACTTTTCTGAATATTTTTCTGTGCATTAATTTTATTATAAGCACATATCTTTACTAGAGGACATATGGTATACTCCTTATGATTCATCCACTAACATTTAAGACCAAAATTTCCATCCACCAACATTTAAGACCGAAATTTTGGGTAATCAAACACTTGGCGTCACACACACACACCGAGACCGTGATGGGCTTTAATTTGGCTGCCAAGAAAGTAGATAAGATGTCATACTCATAAAGGGTGAGCTTAGTCACGAACAATACTAGGAATTTTTTTGTTGGAGGGTGAACTAAAATTTATTAAATAATTATTTTTTTATTATTAATTTCATGAGGCAATTGGAGTTTTTAAAATATATCATAGCACTGTAATTAAATTTATGCCACTTTTTTATTCAAATAATTAAATTATAATTTGAGCAAGTAATTCATATCACATTTGTACTATAAAATAATATAAACATATATATATATATATATTAAAAATTATTAAACATGATACTGACGTAAGTATTGTCGGATAGTTAAGATCAAATTAACAAATATTTTTATTTGGTAAAAAGTCCTAAAGAGGGAGTGAGTGTGAGATAGAGATGGTTGAGAATTTTGTCATCAAAATGGATTTTATTTTATTTTATTTTATTTTAATGAATGGGATCACACTTATTTACACAAAGATATCTGATTAATTTTTTTTAGATATATTTAAAAGCTTTTAGGTTTGTCCAATTATTAATTTTAAAATTCTGAAATTAATAGAGATGCGCATAAACTATCCAAACACTTAGTTAAAAATATATATATATATATATATATTCTAAAATATTGTATACTGGGACAGATCACTACAAAGGGATTTTTCAAAACTTTAATGTTTTTGTTTAATTATTTACACGTTTTCACAAATTAAAATAATAAAAAGTTCAGAAACATCATTCCTTTTCAAATATTTGTACACCATAGGAAAAAGGAAGAAATAAAATGTTGTATAGATTGCAAAGATGCCTCAAATGTAACAGAAACAATATAGATTAATCCAACCAACAGTTTCTCTTCAATAGGATGTGGGTATAAACCAATGGGACTAATATTATATCATCAATTGTTTTTTTTATATAATCCTCATGTCAAATATAAAAATAAAAACAAAAACAAAAACAAAAAATATAAAAAAACAAAGAAAAGGCTTATTTAAAATCAATAATTGGCCCTTTTCATTCCTTATTCAATCATAGCAATACAACTATACTGTCTTGAAAAAAAAAAAGATAAAAAGGAAAAAAAAAAAAAAACCTACATATAAAAATAAAAGAGTTTCGCCTTCCAAATTTATTTCTCATCCTTTAGCCACAATTGAAACTTAAAAATATTAACTTTATGTAATTGAAAATCCTACCGACAATAATAGTAATTCTTGGTGACAAGTACTCTTATGATCATATCGTCACGAAAGTATGTGTCACAAAGAATCATAAAAGACTTATGTATATATATATATATATATATGACTATTATATATAGTCTAATATGCATCATATTCACATATTAGAAATTCAACCAATCCTAAACAACCACTTCAACCTCCACGTGACAGTTGCCGCCACCGAGAAACTCTTCATGATTTGTCTTACCCTCTTTGGTAATACTGGCCGCAATAGGTGTCAAGTCCCTAGGTTGCAAATTAACCTTGAGACCATCCTTCATGAACAATGTTAGGGACATCTTTTGCTCAACTCTGTGGCTTGGCGCCACCGCGAGACGATGGCGGAGCAACACAGCGGCGGCAATGGACTTCATTTGCAAGTAAGCCAAGTCCTTGCCCAAGCAAATCCTAGGGCCAGCATTGAATGCAACAAATTTGAAAGAATCTACCATTTCAAATTTTTTTTCATCAGACGACAACCACCTTTCTGGCTTAAATTGTAAACAATCCTCGCCCCATATGAATTTCATACGGCCGGAGGAGTATATGGAATAAGTGATCGCCGATCCAGCTGGCACAAATGTGCCATCTGGCAATACATCATCAGCGATCACATGCTTAGAGTCTTCTGGCACTGATGGGTATAGCCTAAGAGTCTCTGATAATGCTGCCTTAAGATATGTCAATTGGTCGACTTCTTCAAAAACTAATGGGTCCTCCAACCACTTAGAGGTGTCATTGCCACGTGTCTCCATCAGAACAGTGCATATTTCCATCAAGATTTTTTCTTCTACTCTTGGGTTTTGAATGACTAACCAGAAAAACCAGCTCAGCGCAACCGATGACGTGTCACGTCCAGCTAGGATGAAATTGAGTGTCACCTCTTGGAGGAATTTGTCAGAGTAGGACTCTTTTTTCTTCATAAACCTAGAGAGCAAGTCATCATGTGGGGTCCCACCTTGGCTTTGACTTGCCAGCTCGAGCTTACGTGTATTGATGATATTGGTCATGTACTCGTCCACATGTTTAAGGCCTCGGCTCAAGCTGACTTCCATCCCTAGTCCAAGCCATTTCCTCATTTTCCATATGATTTCGGGCAAAATAAAGCGTTGTAGTGTGGCTTCAGTGGCTCGATCAAAAGCCATGGCGAAGGCGTTGTCGGGGAGCCCAGCCGAGAGAGTCTGTGGGTCTTTTCCAAAAGTCAAGCCACAAATGTTGTCAAAAGTGAGCCGGAGCAAGAGGTCTTGAAGATCGACCGGCTTGCCTTCAAGCTGGGCCCTCTTGAGGATTGGGCAAAACCTCAACTTAATGGCTCGGCTCACCCACCGAGCCATGGCTTGGCGGAGCGTGCGGGTGGTGAATTCCAGTGCGGCAGTCTTACGCTGGAACAGCCACGTGTCACCATCTGAATTGAAGATGCCCTCACCGAGTAGATCATGAAACACAGCTTGCCACGTGGGACCCTTAGGATAATTATCAAACCGTACCTTGAGTATGTGTTCGAGATTCTTGGGGTCGCACGTGACAGTCACGAGACCTTGCTTCCGGGCCAAAAGTGGAATTGCACATATGCAAGTCTGGTACGTGCCGCCACACATGCGAAGGTTGTCAGCAATCCAGTTATGCATGCGATTGGAGTTCTGAATCAGTCCCGGTAAGCTGCCCAATAAGGGCCAAACACGTGGACCCTTCAGACACCGTTTGATGGATATGAACCACATCAAATAAACTGCTAAAAATGATAAAAGTATCAGAGCCGTTGATGTATCCATATGCTCTGCGGGCCCCACAAAACTGTATACAATTACACAATTAGGTCGCCGGAAAACCAGAAACCAGGTTTTGATGTCTTTCCTCGAAATATGGCCTTTGAAGAGGAAATTTTAAAATTCAGAGCCGTTGAGTGAAAACCCAGATACGGGTTGTGGCTTAACAGAGCTCTGATCTCAGAACAACAATGTCAGAGAGCTCTGGAGATGAACAAACCCATGACTGGGAGAGTCAGAAACTGCCTAATAATGTGAGAAAGAAGAACTGAAAAAGTGTAGAGAGAGAGAGAGAGAGAGAGAGAGAGAGAAACAAGAGATCTGTGAGAGATGGAAATAAAAGAAAAGAGAAAAAAGTAATTTATAGAAGAATGCGCAGAGCGAAGCAATAAATGAGGAGGCCAACTGCTGCTGAATTAAGTGTGTAATCTCTCTCTCTCTCTCTCTCTAAGTCTCCCCTCTTCTTCTGCTTTATCTCTAACTCTCATCAACACTAACATTAATTGCCAACAGAGGTCGTTGGAGAGTTAAGCTCAAAAAACAACTCAAGTGTCTGCAACTGCAATGCTAACTATACTGCATGTTATAGAGAGAGAGAGATTTCTTTTCTTCTCCATAAACACTTCTAACCCTAGCCAGGCAATCCCCATCGCTGGTCTCTCTCACACTCTCGCTCTCTCATATATATATAGCGAATATTTATTTGGTATGAATGTTGTAACGTCTTTTTTTTTATTTTTTTAAAATATTAAATTTTTTTATTTATTTATCAAACTGTTCAAAAAATTTAAATGTAAATTTACAAAGCGTTTTTACCCATTGTTAATATATATAGGGAGAGAAACCTCTCCCGTCCCTAATAAGATTGTTATTGACCTAATGTGAGCTTGCTTTAGATTCATCTTGATAATTTAAATTATTCAATATGTATAACTCATTAAGTTATGTATATTATTATTACAAAAATCACTTTAATTAGATATCAATAATCATTTAGCTTGATCATATTTATATTAACAATAAGTATGATATTAAAAATAAACTGTTGACACAAATATAATTCGATCAAGTAATTATCAATATTTAATAATCATCATTTTTTTGTAATATATATATACATATACTAGGAGAATCTTACCCGTTGAATGATATACATATATATAGATAGATATATTTATGTGTACAAAAATGTACACCTAATTTTGCAGGAAAAGAGCACCTTCATTAAAGTAGTAGCATTGAATGAAGGAGGGGAAGGGGGCAGCAAATGAGATTAGTTGAGAAAAAGTAATAAAAGTAGTAATTAGTAGTATTAATATTACAGTAATGCTAAGTATTATGAAAAAAATTTTATGATACCTAAGATAAAAGTTTTATGACCCTTGAATTATACTCTCTACAATAAAACACCACACACTAATCAAGGTAATTCAAGGATCATAAATCTTTCATGATCATTTTTATGAAAAAAATTTCATGATTTGTAACTTTTCTTTTAATATTATAATGTGAATAAGAAAGAAGACAACAATTTTAGATTTTAGGGTTAATCAAAAAGCTGTAATGGGAAGGGAGGAGCTGGGTTTGGAGTGAGCGGTTAGGGTTCTGGTCACCGACCCACCACCCAACACTTTAATGGCGCCTTCTTTTCCTTCTTCTCCTCTTAAAGCCGTCAAATGTCGTCATTCACTATCATCTTTGAACCACACCGTAAGAAACTTCCAAACTTTAAAAAAAAAAAAAAAAAAAAAAAAATTGTAAAAAATGAATGGTAGTTGGAGGGTGAAAAATATATATATTTTAAATATTTTATATTTGGATAAATTAAATTGATGTGATTTGAAAAAAATATATTGAACTCCTCTAAGATTTCAATTCATATAACACTTCTAAAGTTCTAGTTGTATGAATAAAAAAATTATGTTATCATCTCTTTTACGTTAAAATATATATTTTACCTTATAAATCTTTGTGTCTTCATATTATTTTACATTAGTTTTGATATGTTTATTCTTATTAAAATAGAAGTTAGTGTAATTATGTTAAAATTGTAAAACTTATTATATTTTTTCCAAATCTCAAGAGAGATGTCAAGTTTTAATCTATCCATTATATTTTTATGAAGAAATTTTCATTAAATCTTCTTTCCTTTTCCTGTTGGTTTCTCACCAACTGGAGCTTCGAGCTTCATTTAGCTCTGAGCTCCTTTTTATTGATGTACTATCTCTCCTTTGTCTAGTTACATCAATAAAGATTTATTTTGCTGATCAAAAAATTTTTCATTAAATCTTATTTATTGTATTTAGTTGAGTTTTCAAATTTTATATTTTACTTTTTTAGTCAAATATTGTATAAGTTTGACCGAATTAAACACTAAAAAGAATATTTCTAACTTTTTTATTTGAAAAAGAAAATAATAATTCTTTGTTTTATTTTTTACCAAATTAGTTTTTAAATTTCAGGAAAAAAAACATATTTTATAAACTCAAACAGTGTATTAACATTTGAATCAACCATCTCAATGGTGTCAACAAAACTTAATGAAAATTTTATGAGAAAATTATAATATATCTGATATTAAAATGATGCTACTAAAAACAACAGTTTGTTACTAATAAGATTTTATGTATAATTTTTTCAAAAAAATACAGTAAAATCGCAATTGGGGCAACCAAGTGCAAAATGATGGAGATTTGAAAAAATCAACAAAATGATAGAATCTATTAATTCTAAAATTAACAGTTTTAAAAATGTTAATTTCATATTTTCCAACCAGTGTATAAAAACATAACAGATGTGTTCTAGACAACAATATGTAATAGGTTTTTTTCATTCCAAATTTTGTAAAATACAAATTAATAGTCACAAAGGTGTGCCAAGTAACTAAACAACACCAACTTAGATAATCTAGCCCATCAAACATAATATTTTTATTGGTATTAAATTAATTAATTAATTGCATGAGAATATATAATATATAGATTTGAGTCGTTTTATGTTTGTATGTAGTGTTTGTTTTATTTATTTATAAGTACAGCACACCGTTTTGCTTATAATGTCCCACGCGAAATTGTTGAGATGAGGGAGAGTAGGACCATGCTTTATGTCTAAGCCAATCACATGGAAGGGTCACTTTTTATATACCCATAAATAAATATGAGAGGACTTAATTGCTTCGTCACATGAGAGAGAGATTTGTGTCGAGTAGTGGGCCAAGTTACGTCAGCACGGAATATGGTGTTGGGCTGTTTGAGGAGAGCCTGGGACGTGTCGTTGGGTCAGACTGGGTTTATCTGAGATTTGTTTGGCCGAGTTGGACTTGCACGGAATGTGGTGCAGGGCCGAGCTCGACCCACGTAGAATATTGTCGGCCAAACCGAAATGGCCTAACCAAGAGGCGTAATCGCCTCAAAGATTGAGGTTCGGGAGTACGGAGTCACGCATATCGAAAGCCGAGGACTATTTGGGCCACTATCACGAAGACAAGCGGTTCGTGAGATCACGGTCAACAGCCGAGGTGCCGAACAACGTACTCACCTCTAGTCGGTTATGATGGATTGGTTAGGATCCAGCTCGGTACGAAACAACCAACGTAGTGCTAGTGGTTCACAAGTAACAGCTTTGTCGAGCATCCCACGTGGGCTAATAAAGAGAAGAGAGGAATCCACTCCTAGTATGTGTCAATATCATTTGGCGGTACGACAAACACTGTTTGGAGGTTTTTGGTCTCTACACGTGTGAGAAATGTAAAGAGGAACACATCTGCTTGTTCAGAGAAGGACAACAGAGATAGTGCGCCCACAATCTCTAAGGCTACATAGCCGGCCTCGAAAAGGAAGAACATGTAGACATTGAGGGTAAGCAATTCGAACTCTCTTTCTCTCTCTCTACATTGCTCTACCTTCTCTCTTCTCCAGAAAGCTAATTTGACCGTCGAAGGGGTTTTCTAGCAAACCTACCCGCCGGGTAGCTCACCTCTGTTTTGTTCACAGTGCTACAAAGTTTTAACAAAGTGAGACAAGCTTGGTAGTAAAGAGGTATGGAAAGAGGTGAATATTTCTCTCCCCGTACAATTGGCGCCGTCTGTGGGAAGCTCTTTGACAGACAAACCTTGCTCTACCAGCTTTTTCGACTGTTTTTCATGACGAATATCGACGAAACACTGCTGTTTGTTATCGACAGCATCACTCCAGAGTCAGGCCGGAAAAGAAATGACCCTCCTGCCATTCTGACAATGGCGGGCCTAGAGACCTCCTCTAGAGGACTACCCAGAGACGCTTGAGACAAACGCGCGAGGAGCACTGATCATTCTCAGAGTCCTGAGGGGTATCGGCAGCGAGGAGAATCGCATGCTCAGTGTCTAGAGCACAAACTCAGAGACCGGGACGCCCTCATTTGGGAGATGGCAGTTGAGATAGAGATGTTGAAGCGACAAATCAAAGGGAAATATGTTGTTGGAGTGGGAAACCATAGTGAGTGCACCCAATCCCGTCACCTAGGTAGCCAACACAAACAGGAGACACCCTCCCTTTCCATCACTAGAAGCTATGGTGTTGGCGATTCCGACCCATCGATGGAGAGATCATGCACGCGTGATAGTAGCTACCGTCCCTCGCGTTTGTCAATGACGTCGAGATACTTTTACTCCGCCCATTTGGAGGACCTGTGGGACGTCTTGGAGGAACGCGCACACCGTAGGAAGGCCCAAAGAGTGCCGGCATTACAAAGGTTGAGTCCCAGAATTCGTTGTAGTGAGGAGGTGGCCATATCGCCTCCTAGAATGGAGATTCCAGCACCAGTGGACAGAGACTTGGCAAAACTCACTGCCACCCCACTGTCTCCAGAGATTGAAAGCACGCCCTCTTTGTCGGATTCCATCAACCTAAATTCACGTTGTATGATGGCAAAACGGATCCATACATGCACGTTAGTCATTACCAGCAAGTAATTGTAGGCCATCGGCGCAACGATGCCTTGATGTGCCTTATATTCCCGGCAAGTTTGGGAGAGTTGGGCCTAAAGTGGTTAGAAAGGCTCCCGGAGGGGAGTATCGAGGGGTGGCAGCAGCTTGCGGAAGCCTTTGTCACTAGATTCAAGACCAATATTCGAACACCAAAAGAGGTCGACCACTTCTTGGGTGTTAAGATGAAGTCAGACGATTCATTGAAGGAGTACAATGCCAAGTATTGGGAGACCTACAATGAGATCCTCGATTGCCCTACCAATTTGGCAACTGCCCAATTCAAGCAAGGTCTACCAGTCGGACATAGACTGCGAGACTCATTCACGATGCACTAGCCCACGACCATGGAATCATTAATGCAGCAGATCAACGAGCACATTTGAGTTGAGGATGATGTCGCCACCGCAACCACAACTGAGAAGGAAAATCTGGTTGGGACAGACAAACGAGTGGCTGGGAAGGTTAACTCAGTAGGACATGAGGATAACCTAGCGAGAGAACAACATTACTGAACTAGCCGCAATGACAAAAACAGAGGTTGAGGAAACAACCGGGCTAATACTCCACGCAACGAGGAGAAAGATGCCAAGAGAAAGTTGAAGGTACGGACTGGTATCACAACGGTCTTCAAAATCCTAATTTATCGCATCCTTAGTGAGATTAGAGGCGAGCCATATGTCCGATGGCTAGCAAAATTGGGAGATGTGGAGAGAGGCTTCAACTCAAGATATCGCTACATTTTCCATAAAGAAAGAGGGCACCGAACAGAGGACTACGTGCCATTGAAATAGCACTTGGAAGAGCTGGTCGCAGCAGGGCATTTAGACTAGTATATTGACGGTGGCATGAAAGCCGCCCCACATGGGCAAATCGAGCCAAATGGGCTTGCCGTCTTGGATGCCGCACCCCAAGAAGTCATCAATGTTATTCACGATATCATCGAACCAGCGCGAGTGCACAAGCTAAGGGGGATGATCAAGAAGGCCGAGCACATAAGGGAAGTGCTCTCCGCTCAGTTTGCCGTGAAAAATAAGGAGATCGAAATCAAAGAAATCATGACTTTTTCAAGCAAGGACTTAGATAGAATTCAAACCCCTCATAACGACGCCTTGGTTGTGACACTTCGCATCAAGGACTTCGACATCAAGAGAACACTGATCGACCAAGAAAGTTCAGTTGAGATCATGTACTACGATGTATTTAAACAGATGAAGTTGGAGGACAAAGATTTAGCCCTAACAACATCTTCTCTGGTCGGCTTCAACTCTCAACCGGAATGGCCAATCGAAAAGATCATATTGTCGGTTAAGGATGGGTCGGTTATGAAGCAGGTGGAGTTTTGGGTGCTGAAGGTCCCGTCAACTTACAATTTGATCTTGGGGAGGGTTGGTTATATGCCATGGAAGCAGTAGCATCAACCTATCACCAGGTCATGCACTTTCCTGGTCCAACTGGGCAAATAAAAGAAGTTTTGGGAGACGCGGTCAATGGCACTAGGGCGGTAAAGGGTTTCGTACAAATAATGGAAGGACTGGAAGGCAAGGAGGTCCTGAAAGATGTGGGAATAAAAGCCAAAGAAAAGTCAGTTGAGGATTTGGTAAAGGTTCGCATTAACGAAAATGATCCGAACAAGTTCTTTCTGCTGGACTCATCTTTATTTAGCGTCAAGCGGCTGGATTATGTAAATTTTTTGGTTTTCAACATTGAAGTCTTTGCGTAGACGCCTTACGATATGTCTAGCGTCGATCCTAGCTTTATTTGCTATCAGTTGAATGTCTTTCCTAATGCACGACTGTCATTCAAAGAACTTAGAGCTCGACTCTACACCATGTCGAAGTGGTAGCTAAAGAGGTCAAAAACTTGCTGGAAGTTGGGGCGATAGAAGGGGTGCACTACCCCAGATGGATCTCAAACTCGGTTGTGGTACCAAAGAAAAATGAAAAATGGCGAGTGTACGTCGACTACAAGACGGTCAACTGTGCTTGCCCCAAGAATAGCTTTCCACTCCTAAGGATTGACCAGCTGGTGGATCTTACTGCTGGTCACCAAAGATTAAGTTTTGTTGATGCATACCGCGGCTATCACCAAATAGCCATATACGAGCCAGACAGAGAGATCACATCTTTCACCACGCCAAGAGGATTCTACTGCTACAAGGTTATGCCCTTTGGTCTGAAGAACGCCGGGGCAACTTTTCAAAAGATGGTGACAAAAATGTTTTCTCCTTTGCTTGGCCGCACTATAGAAGCCTATATTGACGACATGGTAGTAAAAAGTAAAGATGAATCCCAGCACCTCGCCGACCTAGCTGAGATATTTTCCATACTCAAGCGCCATAGATTGCATTTGAACGCGTCCAAATTTGCTTTCAGAGTAGGGACTGGAAAATTTCTAGGTTTCTTGGTCACCAACCGATGAATTGAAATCGACCATTCACAGATCAAGGCAATCCAAGAGCTTGAGCGTCCAAATTTCACAAAGGACGTGCAACATTTTGCCGAGATAACGGCCCCACTAAACAGATTCATTAACCGGTCATCAGATCGTTGCAGGCCTTTTTTCAGAACTTTGAAAGCCAAGTTTTTCTAGGATGTAGAGTGCGACCGCGCTTTAACAGACTTAAAGGAATATCTATCATCCGCCCCTATCATTGTTACTCCGCAGCTCTACCTATACTGGGTTGTTTCTTAACATGCAGTAAGCGCAGTGCTTGTTTAAGCTAAGGGAATTCAACACCTCCCTATCTTCTATGTTAGCAACACACTACTCCCAACTGAATCAAGATATCTGCTGCTTGAAAAGTTGGCTTTAGCTTTCATGATGGCCTCCAGGAAGTTGACACATGATTTCCACACCCACACGATAGTGGTTCTGACCGAATTTCCACTCAAGGTGCTCTTTGAAAAGGCAGATTTCACGGATAGAATTTTGAAGTGAGCAGCAGAGCTAAGGAAGTACGATATCAAGTTTCAACCACGTACAACCATTAAGGCACAAGCCCTAGCTGACTTTGTGGCAGAATTTGCCCCTGGCACCCATTCCATTTGTCCTATTGATTTGGCGCATGAAACCGAGTAGAAGGAAATGGCTAGTACAGATCTGGCATAGCCCACAGTTTCAATGCAACCAAAGGAGGGTGAGGTACAAGCAATAGACAATCTTGAGCAAGTGGTACGGGATCTGGCTGATCTACCGGTCGACAAGCTGAGCGACCATGCTGGAAAGCTGAATGTAGAGCTGACCTATGCCTTGGACTTAAGAAATTCTCAGAACCCATCTGATTGCTAGAAATTGTTCATTGGCAAGATATGGAAACTATTTGTCGACGGAGCTTCCAATAGGCACGGTGTTGGACTAGGGGTTGTATTAACTTCGTCGAACGGGCTAACCATTAAGCATGCTATCACATTTGCGTTTCCAACGTCCAACAATGACGCAGAATATGAAACCCTCTTTGCCGACCTGAAGAGCGCTTTGCAAATGAAAGCATCAGAGCTTATGGTATTCAGCGACCCCAAACTGGTGGTCAGTCAGGTCTTTAAAGAATATGAGGCCAAGGATGAAAGGATGGCCAAGTATCAAGTGTTAGTATGCGCTGAGATCAAAAAATTTGTAGACATAAGAATAGAGCAAATAGGCCGAGAGGAGAATAGTTAGGCAGACGAATTAACCGGCCTGGCATCTATGCAAACCTCTTTACCTAATCCTCTGATAATCGAGTTTTTGCCTCAGCCTAGCATTGAAGAACCAAAGGCATCTGGAGTACTTTATACCGACCTAGAAGCGTCCTGGATGGATCCCATCATAACCTTCTTCAAGATTGAATCTTACTCGTCGAAAAGAAGGAAGCCAACAAGATAAGGGCAAAGTCTGAGCGATTTTGGCTTTTTCCGTCTGGTGCCTTGTACAAAAAGTCTTTCACTGGGCCTACTTGAAATGCGTTCACCCTAGCAAGGTTGAAGTTTTCCTCTTTGAAATTCACGAAGGCATGTGTGGTAGCTACATTGAGGACAGATCACTGGCGTACCGAGCTATTTCTCAAGGCTATTGGTGGTTGTGCATGCTGGCCGATGTGCAAAAGTATGTTCACGAATGCGAAAAATGTCAAAAATTTGTCCACCAGATTCACCAGCTAGCCAGAGAGTTACTCTTTTTGATGAGTCCGTGGCTATTTGCCCTAGGGGGGCTAGACATTATGGGACCGCTCCCAACCGCTCCAAAGAATCTCAAATTTTTCATCGCTATTGACTACTTCACAAAGCTGGAAGCCAAGCCATTGGCAACCATCAAGGAAAAAGATGTAAAAAGTTTGTCTAGCGTATGTCATCACTCATTTCGCGTCTCCAAGGCCCTCATCTCGGATAATGGCAACACGCTTGACGAAACTCTCACGATTTTATGAAGAATTAAAAATTAAATTCTACAATTCTAGACGGCCTGAAGAAAAGGCTTGAGAAAGCAAAAAGAAAGTGGATTGAGGAGCTACCCAATGTGTTATGGGCGTACTGTACTACCCCAAGATGTTCAACCGGAGAAACCTCGTTCGCCTTGGCATATGGCATGAAGGCTGTCATACCTTTGGAGATCGGCATGCCTACCAGCTGGTCCAAAAACTTTAAGCTAAACTTAAACGGTGAAGCTATCGCCCTGGAGTTAGACCTGGCTGAAGAAGAAGAGAAATGACGTTAATTCATATCGCAGCCTACCAATAAGAGCTCTCCAATAAATACAACAAGACCGTGTATCCCCGCTTATTCAAAGTTAGAGACTAGGTCTTGAGAAAAGTGATAGCAACACATTGATCCCTGGTGAGGGCAAATTGGGTGCAAATTTGGAAGGGTCGTGCAAGATAACAGGCCTTGCCGGCAAATGGGCATACCACCTGGAGGTGACGGGCTGTCAGTACCACTAATGGATCAATAGTGCAGCTGATTGACTAATGACAAGACAACTAACACAAGTCTCAGCGACCTCCCAAAACGAATAGCTTGGTCAGAAAAGGTAATCTCACTCACGTTCAGCTCGGATAGGATTAAGGGGCAATTGAGAGGGAGATTTGTGTCAAACAATGTGCCGAGCTACACCAACATGGAATGTGGTGTTGGGCTGGACTGGGGTTATCTGAGATTTGTTTGACCGAGCTGGACCCGCACAAAATGTGGTATGGGGTCGAGCTAGACCCACACAGAATATTGTCAGCCAAACTCGACCGAGCTGGCTCAGCCGGCCGGCAAAATTGCCCCAGCATTGAGGTCCAAGGTAGCAGAGTCACACAATGACCGAGTTGAGGACTGTTTGGGCCACTATCATCGAGACAAGCGGTTCGTGACATCGCAGTTAGTAGTCGAGGTACCGAACGACGTACTCACCTCCAGTCGGTTATAATGGACCGGTTAGGATCTAGCTTAACACGAAGCGACCAACGTAGTGTTAGTGGTTCACAAGTAATAGCCCGGTCGAGCATCTCACGTTGGCCAATAAAGAGAAGAAAGGAATCCACTTCTGATATGCGTCAATACCATTTGGCGGTACGACAAACACTGTTTGGAGGTTTTTGGTCAATACACGTGTAAGAAATGTAGAGGGGAACACATCCGCTTATCCAGAGAAGGACAACAGAGGTAGTGTGTCCACAATCTCTGAGGCTGCATGGCTAGCCTTGAAAAGAAGGAGCATGTAGATGTTGAGGGTAAGCAATTTCGAACTCTCTCTCTCTCTCTCTCTTTCTCTCTCTACAATGCTCTGCCTTTTCTCTTCTCCAGAAAGCTAATTTGACCGTCGGAGGGTTTTTCCAGCAAACCCACCTGCCGGGTAGCTCACTTCTGTTTTGTTCACAGTGCGACGGAGTTCTAACGAAGTAAGACGAGCTTGGTAGCAAGGAGGTACGGAACGAGGCGAATATTTCTCTCGTGTGCACCACACAATCACCCTCATAAACACATACATTCATATAAAGAGGGTTTGGTGAGTTAATTGAGTTTGATTAAATAACAACCTTTATAAGTATATCATTTGCCATTAATTCTATATATATAGAGAAATGTCTCATTTTCCGTTTTATTATCTTCAATTATATTTTTAATAAGGTAACAAACAATATCAACTAAGACCACCGGGGTTGGTAGCCTAATAGAGAAGGCATCCTTCTCCACAGGCGTGACTTAGGTTTGATTTTTGGGGGAAGTGAAATGCTGGGTCATTCTAGTGGCTCTCTGCTGAAATCTCGCTCTGTACTCCGATCGAATCCTAGATTCGTCTGTGTTGTATGGTTGAGCTCCACTGGTGCCTCGATGGTGAGTCCCTTCCTATGAGTTGGGTTAAATCAAGTTGATAGCCGATTACCCTAGGGCTTGGGCCCACGAATGCCGTGATGACACTTTAGAGCATCTTTTTATTTATTTATTTATTATTTATTTTTTTAATTCAGAAACAATATCAACTAATTAATTTTCTTCAAACTCTTTTTTCTTTTTTTAAAATGATTTGCCACTTCATTTGGGGTATAATTGGGAGTGATAAAATAAGAGGATGTAAAAAAATTCATAGAGAGAATTTTATTAACCTATGTTAAGAAATTTAAAAATAAAAAAATGAGAGAGAGAGAGAGAGAGGGAGGGGGTTTTGTGATTTGTTTCTGGGTCTGCTCAAGCATCAAAAGACGCACTTGAGCGGAAAATCTTAACTCTCAGTATCTTTTGAGTTTGCAAGCGGGACACTCGAGTGGAGAATGTTGGCTCCCAGTTGTTCTCTTATAGCTCTGAAAAACTTCTGAGACTTGTCGTTTTACGCTCGAGCGAGGGATTCGTGGCTCGAGCGGGCCTCTAGTTTATGTTTTACGCTCAAGTGAAAAATATGACGCTCGAGCGGACTGCGCGGATTTAGCAACTTTAAAAACGTGATTCTAGATCTTTCCTTCCACTTTTCATTTCTATCTTCCCTCTCCTCCCCTCTATTCTGAAAAACCCTAGTTTCTCACTCTAAAATACCTTCCATTCCACTAAGATTTGGCTTAGATCATCTAGCAAAAAGTGAAGAACACTTGGAGATCTTACTCTCCCGCCAATTGGATCTTGATTTTATGTATGATTCTTCAAGGAGCTTCATTTTCTTCCTACTTATAGAGGTAGGGATACTTTTACTCTAGTATTTCTTTGCTTTGAATGGATTTCATGGTGTGGTTGTGATTCATGAGCCAATTTGATAATATTGTTGGATTATTTCCATGTTCTAAATAAGAAACCATTTTATTTGACTCTTATTTGAAATTTCTTATACTCTCCTCTCAAAACATGTATATAAATGTTGTTGAAACCCATTTTTATGATAAACAAGACAAACCCCTAAATTTGGTAAAACCCCAAATTGAATGAAATTTCCTTTAACTCAAGGAATGTTGTGAACAATAAAGAGGTGAAAGATGAGGAAATTGTTATGATAAATGAATTGAGGCTTGGATGTCATTTTCTTTAAAATGTGGTGTTGTATTCCATTCTTTGGCAATGTTGGATGCTTGTTGATTGAAATAAAATGTGATTGAATTGTTGATTGTGCATGAGTCCAGGTAAGAGTCACTTTTGAAAGAGTAGTGTTGTATTGGTACCTGTGCGGAGAGTTTAAAAGGTGCCGAATTGCTCTGTCTAGGCTTATTGCTAGACGAATGTGGGAAAAATGATTTTTGAGTGTCCACACAGTCCCACCGTATAATAGCCGGTGAAAGTGGAAAAATGGATGGTTTTCTTTGGGTGCCCACTCCCTGCTGTATAATAGCTAGCAAATGTGGAGGTAGTTTTAAAACAAAAGCAAAGGATGTTTTGAGTTGCACTCTTATAGGCGGACTCGTGGTTTGTCTTCCATGGTTATGATTGTTTAAGTGTGGTGCTTGATGACATAAATTGCGTGGTGCCTGATGGTACAAATTATAATTTATCACTCTTGAGTCATTATGTATCGCTATAATTGATTTAGACAATTTGTGGAGATAAATTTTCCTTGTTCTGTTTTGTCACAAAGATATCATAATCCAATTTGAAAAGATTAAATAGTTGGTTAAATGTATTCCAACTGGGCATATAGCTCAACCTTATGTTATTTTTCAGGAATTGACGAAGTACCACCCCCTTGATGGATGGGATCCAGTTGTAGCTCTTTTTGGAAAAAAGTTGAATCAAGTGTATTTTAATATTTTGAATTGAGATTTTGTAACAAGACTATCAAGTTGTTTTGTTGTTATTGTATGCCCTAGAGGCTTATAATTTGTAAGGCCATCTAGTTCATTGAACTGACATATGAATCCTGAATCTTGTGAGATTGTACATGGCGAATTGTAATCCTTTAACTTTTAGTTCAATGAAAAAGAAGACTTTTGAACATATTCTTGTGTTTGTCTTGGCCTATCCTTGTGAGAAATTCCAGGGCCTTACAGGTTTCAATATGCAATTAGACTGAAGGGTATTGTTAGTTCGTGGTGGGTTCTTCTTCAAGTCCTTTTCGATAATTTAAACTGTTTAATGTACATCATTTTTATAAAAGATACATTGATCAAATTATATTTATGTCAATGGCAAGTATAATTTTAAAAATAAATCATTGACACGAGTGTATTTTGATTAAATTGTCATCGATATCTAATCAATGTGATTTTTTACAGAAATGATATACTCGATAGATCTTACATATTGAACAGTTTAGATCATAGAAGTAGGGCTTGGAAGAGGGCCTTCACAGGCTAGCAACACCTTTTTGTCTGATTGCAAATTTGGGAGAATCACTCCCTAAAAAAGTAATGAATTAATCTAGGGATCCAGATTGATCCACTTATAAAATTTTAAGTGGGTGATTGTGCGATAGAGATTAATTTGTATAGTATAGGGTCCATGTGTAAAACAAATATTGTTTAGGATGATCTAAATAAATGCACTTTTTGTCTTTTTACGAAGAGATATGCAAAAAAGTAGAGAGGTGGTGTGATGGAAAAAAGATAAAAAGATTGATTATTTAGGGGATGCCAAACCACCCTTAAATCACAAGATAAAAATTTCGAATAATTTCTGAATTGATAAGGATAGATTCGTAGTGTTACTGAAAAATAATATATTATGCATGATAGCAAATGTAATAAAGAATAAGAAATGTTAGAAACTTATTAATATGCCACACAACTGTTTTCTTAATCTAATTAATTAATTGAGCAATGATATTTCTTTAAGCTTTTTGTTTTGGGTAATCCTCCATGGATTATCTGTTAGATTTTCTTAATCCTCCATTTTTTTTCCTCTTTAGTAAAACCTTTCCAAAATTATGGCAAATTTTGTATTTTTGTTGTTGTTTTTTTTTTTCTTTTTTCTTTTTTTACTTTCAAATGTGTATCGATTAGATAAGACTAGAAATTTACTAAATAAAAAAATTAATTAATAAAAAAAAACTCAAAAACATCAGTTAATTTTTTTGGAAATAATTAATAAAATGTTAAAAAATTACAGTTATCAGATTAACTTAATTTTTTTAGTGAACGAAATACACGAAGTGTCTACCAAAATAAACGGTTCAAATTATCGCAACAGGGCCCGTGATGGGTCTCACAGGCCTAAATAACACCATCGAGTTTAAAATCTGGATTGGAGGGAATCCTCCACCAAACATTTATAAACCAAATCCACTGTGATCATGTATGTATGTATTGGGAATTGGTTGATATATTTGTGAATTCATTCTAAACAATATACGAGATGTATCGGTATTGAGAAAACAAAAACCCTACCATTAAATTGAAGCATAATATACTTGTGGCCGGACTAGAGACATCAGTGAATTTACAAATAAAAAACTGTGGAAATTACTGGGTCTTTTTTATCGGCAAAAATCAATGATTAGTTGTTATCTAAGCGACACATAAGATTAATGAGAGGGAGAGGCCAACTTACATTCTGAAGGAAACTTCGAAAGTAAAGATCAAATAATCATCTGGAATAATCAAAGAACTTCATATTCAACCCAAGAACTATTAGTAAGTCTGAACTACAAAAGAATAGAGTTGCAGAAGATTCAGATTTCAATGAAATTTTGCTGTTAAATGGGTTAGAGATATATTCATGATTATGTTTAGTTCACGATGATGACAATACATGCAAAAAAAAGCCAAAAGGGCACAGTCAACTATTAAGAAGCACGATTTCGAAGCACGAAAAAAACAAAAAAACTATTAAGAAGCACAAACACGGACAAGATATACAAAATATCAAACACCAAGGAAATTTTCAAAAATAATAGGGGACACATGAAAATAACAACACCACACTGCCTTCTCTTTCTTCCCAGTCCCCCCTTTCACCTTGCTCTCTGCATCTCTGGGAATTGCCAGAGAGAGAGAGAGAGAGCTAATATGGGCAATGAGACTTTCTTGCTAATCGAACAAACCTTAAAAAGTAGATAAACGCTTAAGAAAAAGGTCTTTACATACTATATGCTAATCATAAGTTCAGGTTTTGCATTCTTAAATTGATTTCGGAGTGAACTTTCAAGGTGAGAAGAAAAAATTCCAATTTTCGTAACAAGTGTGGTGAACTCCTAACAATGTCGTCTTTTGCGTAATCATACACCATCAAGATTATAGATTCAGACACAGTGCGGATACTCTGTTGTTACAAACAGATTTAAGTTCTAATCACAATTGATGCTGATAAAAGCAGCAATCACCCAGATGGATCCTACTTTAGTTTGACAATTATGCCAATATGTTTGGAATTTGAACATACAATAAGGATGCAGCAAGATATCATAATTATTGAACAATTTAATGAAAACTTTACAATTTTAGGTAAATATTCTCAAAATATCCAGGTGTTATCTCTCAAAAGTAAACCTTGCATTTTCAGGCGAGTTTTCCATCTGAATCTGTTGAAAATCCCAATAGCAAACAACCACTTGCACCCTAGTTAAGCTTTTTAGGAGGGCAATCATTTTTCCTCGTTCCTTCTCTCAGATTATCTCAATTTCTCCTCCTAGAATCACCTGGAAGAGAGCCTCTCCCAGTCACCACGCACTGTCTCTCTTCCCCTCCCATTCTCTCATATATCTATGCTTTGTATAGACACATACATAAATACATATCAACTCTCCACTATCAAATTTAAGCTGATATGATAAACCATTATGAACACAGTAATGAGAGACTATCTGTAAAGAACCTACAAATGTTATGGGATTACATAGCTTTTTTTTTTTTTTTTTTGGGAGGAATATTAAACTTCATTCAACATAGCACCAAAAACAACTAGTTCAAGCTAGACCTCACAGAGAAGAATCTAAATTTCAAGTGATGTGGTAGTAAGGAAGCAAAAGAAAAGAAAGACATATTTAAAGTTTGATTGTGTTACCTTTCTTCTTTCTTCCCCCTCAATTAACCTAATATTGCTCAAGAATTGGATGAATAATGTGGAAACTTGGAAAATCTAAATAAATAAGTAAAAAAATTGAAAACTTCATGCTGTCCAAGAGTGAGCAACAAACTGCGTAATTCAAAGAAAGTTGAATCGACAGTTTATAAAAGACAAAGAAAGTTGAAGCTGGAAAAATACATGTATAGTGTCAACTGATGAATCATAAACCATGAGAAGAAGTCAGAATGCAATAGAGTCCATGAACTACAAAATTGGTATGCTTAATGAAAGCAGCAATGTTTCAGACAAGTAATAGGGAGTAGTGTACACACGTCTGGTAAGCAATGTCTGCCCATTCATTCGATCCAAAGCATCAAAAACACTTCCTCCGTTACTGCTCTACATAATTGCCAGTCAGAATGCTTATTGGAATACATATTCATATATGTTCCATTTTCAATGAGTTAAAATTTCAATATAATGTAAAATTTCACTGCCAAAAAGAGTTGGGTATAGCATTTTTGTAATGGCCCCAAATGGCTGCTTCTTTTGACTATTTGCTCTGCTCTGCTCTGCTTTTTTTTTTTTTTTTTTTTGGGTCAGCAACAAAAGAAATATCATTGATGAAAAGAAGACGTTCACAAAAAAGTGGAGCACAAGGAGTATACTTTGTCTTTTCTTCTTCAACAACTCTAACGAGAGAGAGAGAGAGAGAGAGAGAGAGAAAGAACGGTAATGGCAATCATGATCTCATAGAAGTTAGCATCTCTATTTTTACTGTTTTGACAAAGAATTGTATTGGGTATAAAGGTTTTGAATTTTTCTTCAATTGGAGCATGGAATTTGGCCAAAGTAGCTACTGCAATGCATGCTTTGGAAAAGCACAAGATTGGAGGAAAATGCCATTTCTTTTTTTGCTTTCTCTGTTCTGAAATATATATGTAACATATCTATGGTGGATTGATGGAGCTTGACTGCTTTGAGCGAAGCTCTTCAGTGGGTCTGGCTAAATGAGGTAGCCGGTTGGCTGAAGTTGAGGGGGTGGTGGTTTATGGTGGCCGGCAGTGGGTAGCTTTGCTTTAGAGAGAGAAAAATGATGAAGAGAGAAAGTGTGCCAAAGAGAGAAAATGAGAATGAAAGGGAAAAAAGATGATGGCTAGGGCACCAGAGGAAGGGAGGAGGAGAAGCCGGTGGATTATCAGATGAGACTGTGGTCTGGTCTCTTTTTGAAATAGGGTGAAATGATAACATTGCGCCCTAAACGCACATGATTGTTTTCCGCTAAAAGATAACAAGTCCAACCAGAAGGACCACATTGAAACTCGCTTAAAGAGTAAGGTTCAATTCGTTGATATATTGAAAGTTGAAACAATGAACTATGGGACAAAGTGAGAGTTTGCTCAAACTAAGGATTCCAAATGTAATTTATCCACAGAAAAAGAGAACGAACATCGTTTCCATAATAATAATTTCATCTCCATACCTTACATTAAGCAACAAATCTGTAGATTCTTGAGAAAACACAAAGCATACGCAATAAAAAATAATAAAAACAACAGCAATAGTATCTACAATTGAATCACATTGAGAACTAATCTACAAAACTGAAAATTTACTAGTCTATAAAAATATAAATAAGATAATATTTACCAATCCCAACTACAAAGAATTGAGATTAAAATCCTCTTACTAAACTCTGCCAAACCTCGACAGATTGCTGATCCTTCCTCGTCACAAACATTTTGTTCCCTCCAAATCCCAAGCTGGTTATCCTACTTCCTCCCAAATCCTTCACTCTCCCCATTAAGTTCTTTCTGAACACCCTCTCCTCCAACCCATCTCTTCCTTTCCTCGAAGAACCAATCAGAACCTCTGACCACAGCTCCAAATCTCCTCCTCTGCTGCAAAATACTTGATTACCACGACTTTCGATCTTACACCCAACACCCTCCTTCTTCCCATTGATCACCTTTCTTGCATCACCAAGACAAACCCAAGAATTCTCATTCCCAATATTCCTCAAATCGGCGAAGAACACCTCCCCTGAATTCACACCAACCTTGAATATTGCTGAGAGATTATCAGAAACCGTGACATCCGCAAAGCAATCAACTTTCTCCTTCAGTTCCCAGACTACATTTCCAGACCTAATATCCCAAAACTTGATGTTTCCCAATACTCCAGAGGGTCCACTGTGAGACCCAGAAGCCATTAACAGATTGTGACTTGAAACCCAACTCAATTTTGTTGCTGGAATTGCTGAATCAAGATTAGCACCAAAGATTTCAGAGTGACCAATCTCCGTGACGGGTCGAAAACTATCTTGAAGATCATAAACCATAATTGAATTCGAATTCCTTCGACCCGATTCGAAACTAGTGAAAAGGTATTGTGGGGATGACCCAATTGCCTGAACCGTTGAACTAGACCTAGTAACATTTTCCCAATTCAATGTCTCTCTAACAAAACCCTTATCAAGATCAATCACCTGTAACCCAGAAAAGTCCGTGGCACCAGCGGCTGCGATTTTCGACGACAAAGCCAATAGGGAATCAACGGCCGTGAATTGAGTCAAAATTGTTGATTTTTTTCTCAGAGACCAATCAAAAGATGTGATTTTGCTTCCATGAGCTACGTGCAGTGACCCGAATTGTGTGGTGGAGATCGCCGATGGTGAATCACGACCGTTCAGGGGCAAAACCAACGATTTCTCCAGATTGAAAGCTTCGAATTGAGATGGGTTTGAGTGGGAATTGAGAAGGAGGTTTTCGATTCCGTAGAATTGGGCTTCGGAGATTAGGTCTTCGAGATCGAAAGCTTTGGCTTTTGATGGAAGATGACCAGTTCGGAGAAGAGAGAGAAGGATTGAGAAGAATTCAGGGTCTCTGTCAATGAAAGGTATAGCATATTGATGATCAGAAGAATGGGAAATTTTGGAGAAGAGGGATTTGGGGCCAGCTAGGGTTAGGGTTTGTTTGGTGGTTTGAAAGAGCTGACCACCAACATCAATGGAGACAATATTGGAACTTGGGTCTGGCTTGTTTTGATGTAATTCATTCAATGGAGGCCTTGAATCTGCAAAAGGTGGCATTTTTTATGACCCTAACACACAAAATTTCCTCAAATGAGAGGGAGGTGTATACAAGAAAGAAAATCAAGAACCCTTCAATTGGGTGCACAAAAAAGTGAAATTGCAAGAATAAAACAAGACCCAATCAAGCAAGGAAAGCAAGAAAGAATGAGAGAGAATTTTCAACTCTAATACCCTAGAGTTGAAATGAGCATAGGAGGAGGGTGGTGGAGGTGAAGTTGAGAGGATACAGGAGGAGGAATAGGAAGAAGAGAGGGAGGAGGTGTTGGTTTTGAAGGGGAAGGGGGAGAGATTAGGTGGCAGTTCTAGAAGGTCAAACAGATGTGTGTGGTCAAGAAAAGTTGGAGGGTATTTTTTTATTTTTTCCAATTTGAATATTGGGTAGTTTTTTAGCATGCATAGGAAATGTTATTCAAGCAGTCCAACATGGACCAGAAATTTGGTGCATGGTGGACCGTATTTGTTCTGCCTCATGGGACATCACTTCTGTTACTAGAACATGTTTTTAAAAAATTGAAAATAAAAAACTAATCTCTGTTGCCGTTTTTTTTGTTTTGTTTTTTTCTTTTGTGGCGTAGAATGAGCATATCCTTTCATGTTTCATCTGTTTGTTTGTTTGTTTATTTATTTATTCATTCTATTTTATTTTTTTTAAGGTTGAGATCCTTCTTTTTATCCGGAGTTAATGTGGATAAGAAATGAAAAGTTATTTAAGAATCATATTAGAGTGATAATAGAAAACATTAGAGTTGGAGTTCCAATGCCAACCTTAATGATGTGTCAATACATAAAATAAAAAATAAAAATAATGCAACATCACAAGTCAAACCATCAAATTATAAGGTGAGACCCACTTTTATGCTGTGTTTGGTTGGGAAATTTGGGGAGAGATTTTGAAAGAAAAAGGGAAAAAATATGTGAAACTATATGAAATATATATATATTTTATTCGCATTTCATCTACCTTTTTCATTTTCCTTTTCAAATTCCTCTCCAAATTTCTCAACCAAATACAGCATTAGCGTTCCATCTAAAGCTCCTCATTTAGAGGTAGCAAACATTTTTGATCATATTAATCAAACATTTACGAGTTGGTTTTTTTGATAATACATTAATTTGATTCTAAATCTAAAAATAATAAACTCAGTTAGATTGATCTATGCTTAATTAGGAATTCCAAACTTGAATTTTTATATATTTTACGTAAAATCTTATTCTTATTGAGATGACTTCATATGATTGATAAAAAAAAAAAACAGGTGGATATAAAATACCATGACAATGCATTCTTTACCTGAAAAAAAAACGAAAAAAAGAAAAAAAAGAGAAAGATGAAGAAAAAGAAAAAGAAGACGAAGGAGAAGAGAGCTTAAAATACTTACTTTGTATCTAAATTTAAGTTTCTATGGGCTCTATTATGCATTTCTTATTCCTTGAACTTAAATAAATTTGTTTTTATTTATGTCCTATTATTACAATGTTTAAAATTTGTTTATTATATTCATTTATTGTTGACTTATTTATTTGTTTTTCCTTATCTAAGATTGAAGTTGGGGGTTGTGATTTATGAATAAAGCTTCGACCTCTAGTGGAGGTGCTGGCGGTCGTGTGTGATTGGCAAATGACAAGCCGACACGTGGCACTGAAGGGGTCACTGGGGGTCTGTAGCATTGCTGGTGATTTATAAAAGAATGACTAAAGTCTTCGTTTGATTTTTTTGTTGGGATTTTTTTAACTTGACTTTTTTAATGTCATTTGGTTTGACTTTTTCAATTTTTGTGAGAGAAAAAAGTGTGACAATTATGATTTGAATGTGATATTATCTTATTAATTTATGTAGTCAATTTTATTATTATTATTTTTTAGCCAAAAATCTAAAACCAAACGAAGCTTAACTCATGTAAGTGTAGTGAAATCACAGTTGTTATCTAAACTAACTCGAGTTATATTGAGTTGGGTTAGTTTGATTTCAGTGAAAGATTAGTTTAGGTCAAGTTTGGGTAGTGTAAAAAAAGTTAAAAAAGAAAAAGTTATTCAAAAAATTAAAAAGTTATCACTATTCACCAAAAATTAATAATTACGGCTGCACAACTCTCAATCTTAATTTTTCTCTACACACTAATTTATACAATTTTTTAATACATATTTTTTCATAAAAAGTCAAAAAGTTAACTCAAACATCTATATTTTTTTCCTCAACTTTTTAGTCTAAAAAGATAAAAAGTACACTTATTTAGGACACTCCAAATAACCCCTTAGTCTTAATATTTATTTGAATTTTTTATTCATTTATTACCTTTCAATGCATTAAAAATAACAAACATATCAAATTAATAAAGAACCTTAAATTCTAAAAATATAATATCTAATATCCTTGATATATGACATTATTGTCATAAATTTATATTAAAATATGAAACTCTCCTTAGATTCTGTGTATTTTAATAATAAATGTAGCATACTGGATGAGATTGTCAACATTTGACTTCAAAATGTGAAGGTTCTGTGTTCAAAAGTCTATAGTTTCTAGAATTTATTTTTATAATTATTACGAGTAAAGCCTAAGGTCTTGTTTGATTTGTTTTTTTAAAAAAAAATTAGAAAAAAATTCTCTATAAATAAATTTTTAAGAGTAATCAAGCTAAACAAATTTTTCTAAAAAAAATCTTAAAATTTTGTTTGATTACCTACTTTTCAAAATCACTCTCTCTCTCTCTTTTTCTCATACACATCAAATCAATCACTTTTTTTAAAACTCTTTCTCCAAAACAATTTTCCAAAATCGCTTCTAGAAAAAGACAAACCAAACAAGTTTTCGTATTTTTTATCTGAAAAATTATTCTACAAACATAAATCAAACACACCCTAAATGTCAAGCTAAGTGTCCGTTTGGTAAGGAGGCTTGGGGGTATGTTAGTTATAAAAGTCAAAATAAGCTATTTTAACTATAACAAATAAAATATCAATTTTAACCCATAATCATTATACTATTTTCTCATAAAAAACGTTAAAAAAATTAAAAAATTTAAAAATTCTTTCTAAATCAAACTTTTTAATTCAAATTAAAATAATTAAAAAAATCAAAAAATTAACCCATTTCGCAAACGGAGGCTAAGTCACTTTTAACATTTCAAACGAAGCCTCAATGTCTAGCTAGAGTGTGAATGTAAGTTGAAAATTGAGGCTTCATTCGAAGCGTAGATTGACTTTTTTAAAAGTCACTTCTCAATTTTTTTAATTTATTTTGAGTTAAATTGTTTTTTATATTTCATACACATTTTTTTTTTAAAAAAAAGTTTAAAAAATTAAAAAGTTAAACTGTTTTGTTTGATTTTTATGAAAAATAAAATAAAATAATTATAATTTAGATTTGATATTTTATCTCATTAATTTTTTAATATATTTTATTTTTTTATAACTATTTTAGCTTGCTAACCCAAAAACTTTTTTAATGTTGTGTGAGTTTATATATATAATAAATATAAGGGTTTGGTTTGGAATCTTTGAGAGAATATTTGGATTTGATAAGCTTCTTTTGAAACTAATTTCGGTGATTCAAACCATTTACATTTAAGGACTCACTAAGTAAAATATTCGAGCAAAAAATTATAATGATTGGATATTGATAGTTATATATTTGAATCATATTTATTTAAAAAAATGGATAACAAATATAATTTTAAGAATAGTCATTTATTTTTTATAATACAAATTTAATTTAAGGATAAATTACACTAACGGTCCCTATAGTTTGGGGCTTGTGTCATTTTAGTCCATGACTTTTCAATTGTGACACATTTAACCTTGAATTTTGAATCTTGTTCTAAATAAAGACAATTAAAGATATAATTAGATTTTTCAAGGACAAAATCATCAATTTCATAAAATATAAACTAATTTGACAAAAATAAATATCAAAAAAATATTTTTGAATTTTTAAAAATTATTTATACCCACTAAAGATAACATTATGTAAAATTGATAAATACTTTAGGCATTTATTTATTTATTTATTTTTACCAAATTAATTTGAAAAAATTACCAATAAATCCTAAATGTTGAAATTGTGTTCCATTTAGTCCCAACTTTTTTTCTTTTGATATATTTGGTCTTTTATAATGCCGAATGACATAAATACCACTACTTATTAGTCTAACCGGGTGAGTAGGTGATGTTTTGGTGTGGCACACCATCATGTTTTGTGTGTTTCTGAAATTTGTGTTTGGCACGTGTCACATTGAGGGTGATCAGTGGGTGCCACACATCAACAAAGTATACTAAGGCTTTTTATAAGGGTGTCGGTGGGTGCCACACACAATATGTCACGTGACACACACAATGGATGCCACACATCAACAAAGTACACTAAGACTCTTTATGTTTTTTTACCTAAGGCTCTTTATGAGGGTGTGTCACGTGACACACACAATATGTCACATGACATACACAAAAGGTGCCACACATCAACAAAGTACACTAAGCTCTTTATGCCTTTTACCTTTGAATGATGTATTTCACGTGACATACACAAAGAATGGTATAATTGACCACTCAATGTTACCAAACAAAGGAAATAGAATCAACTGACAAGATATTCCCCTACTAATAGGACTAATCAGAACAATAGAAATAACCTTAGGACCAATCGGTAAAACTGTTTGTGAGATGAGATTTATTGGTAAATATCCCGATTAATTTTTATTATGTTTGATGATAATCATGTAATGAGTGATTGTTTCTGTTTTCATTAAATTAGTTTCTATTTTTTTAAAAGTCAAATATGACAACAACTTTGATATCATTATTAAACCAATCCATTATATAATAAAAAAAATCTAAAACTATAAACATTTAATATATTAAATATATCAATTATACATTAAAAACTTAACTACCCATCACATGATCATTATCCAAATATATAATAAAAATTAATTTGGTAAGATAAATAAATAAACAGAAATAATAATTTAAAATAATTATATAAATAAATAATTTTTATATAATTTATCAATTTTATATAATAAATTTATCAAATAGAAATAAATAAATAAATAATTTATCAATTTTATATAATTTTATCTTTGATAGATAGAAATAATTTTTAAAAATGTAAAAATATTTTTTTTGACATTTATTTTTATCAAATTAATTTAGATTTTATCAGATTGACGATTTTGCCCTTAAAATTAAGTAATGGTATCTTTAATTGTCCTTATTTGGAACAAGATTCAAAATTCAAGATCAAATATGTCACAATTGAAAAGTTAGGGACCAAAGTAACATGAGACCCAAACTATAGGGGCTGTTAGTGTAATTCGTCCTTCATTTTAATAATTAGTTTGATTTTTTAAATGAATATTCTCCCCAATAAATCTTTAAATATAAATAGTTTGAATCATCGAAATTAATCCTAAAATAATTGTACTAAACCCAAATATTCTCTTAAATTGAAAAGTCAAATCCTAACTTAAAACCATCAATTAATAATGAGTAAAAAGTTTTACTAGCCTTCATTTGGCATGTCAAATTTTTCGATTTTTTGACTATTTTAGTCACAAAAAAATAAAATAAATTTTTTAATCTAGTAAAACAAAACATCACATCTAAATCATAATCTTTTCATTTTTTCTCACATAAAAGTAAAAAAAATTCAAAAAACCTATCTCAAATAAAACTTTTTAGACCCAAACTAAAATAATTAAAAAATTAACTCACATCCCCAACAAACTCTTAGGTGCCGTTTGGGAAGCCAAAAAGCTATTTTAGCCACAAAAGACAAAATAGGCTTTTTTAGCCACAAAAAACAAAACATCACATCCAACCCATAATCATTACACTCCTCTCTCACAAAAAAAGTTAAAAAAGCCAAAAAGTCAAAAAACCCTTCCCAAACCAAACTTTTAAGCCCAGACTAAAATAGTCAAAAAATTAAAAAGCCAAAAAACCAACTCACTTCCCAAATGGAGGCTTAGTGTGTCCGAAAGGGAGATCTATGCTCTCCCCCTTTTGTTATTGTAAAATAGAAAATGGACTTCATATTGATTAAGCTTTGTAATTTTTTCTTATTATATATATTTTTTTTTCTACTTTAACCCTTTATCATTTTTGTAATTTTTTTTTTATATTTTACTACCATAACTGACTTCCGTTTAAATTTTGAAAAAATGCCATGTAAATAGCTATGCCTCACAAAATTTTAATATAATGTAATTTATGCCATATGACGGTTAATGTGTCATTTCCTATATAAAATTGGACAAAAATTGATTTTAGGAACAAACTAGAAAAAATTAAAAAGAGTTATACTAGATATCCCAAATAATTTACCAAATCTCTCACATGAATGTGGGACCCACACATATGTGAATTTGTGTGAATCCCACATCCATGTGAGAGGTTTGGTAAAAAGTTGGTACATTATTTAGGGTCTACAACATTTTCCAATTAAAAATGATAAGGACCAAAGTGATGAGAAGAAAAAAATCGAAGGCCAAAGTGGAAAAAGTATGAAATTTAAGGGGTACAAAATGTCATTTATCCTAATATATTGTTTAAGGATCGATAGGAGGAGAATAGGAAAAGGAAAGTTACACTATCAACCATAAAGCTCAAATTCAACATTTAATAAAGAAGAGTTTGATCAATTAGATTATGATTGACTGATTAGTTTTTAGCACACCCAAGAATAAAAATAAATATATAAAGGAAAATTCATAACTAAGACACAAAGACTACAAGCTAAAATACAATGGAGGACCCAGCAAAAATAAAAAAATAAAAAAATCACAATGGAGGAGTTTGGGTGCCAATTTTATTATTATTATTATCATTATATTTTGAATTGATAGGGATTGAATGGTAGTTTGGTAACAAGAAGCAATCCTTTATTTATGATGATCATGATGTGTAATATGGTCCAAAACATGTAAGTTAGCACCACTGGGTGGTTGACCTACAAACTGGGCCACAAATGGCATGATCATAGCCATTGAAATCCTACATGTTCGATCTTTATAAACTCATTCTATTTCTACATAAATAATATCAAGCCACCCACTTCAAATAATCAAAAACCTGAAAGGTGATTTTTTTTAGCGTCATGATATAATAGTAGAATCCAAACACCCAAAATAGCTATATATATGTATCTATGTAATTGGCAACATAGACGCTATGATCTTAAGCTCTTGAAGTTAGAGACTCCTTTCCTACAAATTTCACAAATATGAGGAACTCACAACCTCCAATTGTTGTGGCCAGAAATGAGATAACAGAACATAAAGCTTACGTGCACAGAAAATTTTTATAGAATGGGATAGACGTGAGACAAAAGGAACATACTTGATAAGTTCTAACAATGGCATTATTCAATTTGCAAAAAAGAGCCTCCAAAAGCTCATCATCATTGTCATCATCAGAGGCATTGTTGTTACCACTGTTTTTTCTAATCTATTATCTATTTTACAGACCCAAAAGGAAAATGGCGAAAATTTAAGACTGCAATTAGTTTATATATCCTTTTGCCTAAAGAAAAGAAAAGAAAGGAAAGGAAAAGAAGGTGCACTATGCATACTAACCCTAACAAAACATTTTCCCCCCATCTTTTTCCAGGTGACGAAGTGCTCTAAAACAGCCTTCATGTATACAATCCCAATTTCCACATAATTTTCGACTAAACAATTGTCAAGAAACATGCTTACCAGTTGGGATTGCAAAATCAAAACCAAGCCGCGAGACCCTTTTGTGATGCTGGTTAGCTGACACCTGGCAGCATAGGAAAGAAGGACCAGTTCTTACCACCCTCCTTGCCAAGTACTTTCTCAGTGGCCCACCAGTCAGAACCAATAGCGGGCTTATCAGATTTTCCTCCATCTGCATTGTCAAAATTGAATTCCTTAATAGAACCAAGGGTAATGGACCGGTGTTTCTGAGGCCGCTGCCCATCCTCCCCATCTGCAGAAGATTTCTCTGTCATCGTCGTGCCGCCTGATATTCCACTGAGATGGCCATCAAGACTAGAGGCCGCCTCTGTTGATTTTTCATCCTTTTCAGCAAGAACTTCTGCATTCTCTACAGATGGTGATACAATCTTGGCCAATGATGACTCCTTTGCAATGCATCTGACAACATCTTCAGCTGTAATCTCAAAAGATACTCTATGATTAATTGCAGCTTCGTCGTTTCGGTATCCATTGAATGAATTTGTGAGTGGTGCAATGTCGGAATTTTGTCGATTTAGAAGAAAACTGTCTCGAGATCTAGGTCTCACAGCATCGGGGGTCAATGAACCAGATCCTTGCCGGGACCCCCATTCATGGGCAGACAACTTGTCAAGGTTCAAAAGCTTGGGAGGATTGCCAATTCGAAACCGAAGGAACTGGGGACCACCAGGAGTGAACTCACGATCAGGAAAAGGCGATGAGGTGCCTGAACCAGAGATACCTGAACTGGGTGAGATCAAGTGGCCAACAGGGCTTCCAGGATAAAGTTGATAAGAATGGAATTCATATTGGGAAAATGGGAATCTCTGACCAGATTCACCATTTTGGTGATTGGGGTCGAGAAGCCGAGCAAATGGCACTTCAGGTGAGGAAGGTGTAGTCAACTGGACAGACTCGGGAGGGGGAGTAAAAGGAGCGGTGGATGGTTCGGTGGTGAAGGTAGAGAAGACTGGGGGTGAGACTAACTGGGTCTCATGGGCATAAGGTCCAACAGCAAAAATGGAGGCGGGACCAGGGGAGTACATACTGGCAGATATAGAGGTGAGGGATAGTAAGCCAGCTGGTGATTGTGTACAAGAAGGAGGTTCAGACTGAAGGAAAGATGCAGGGGAGGAGGGAGGTGCAATGAAGGGAAGTACTATAGAAGGTGATGGGGTTGGATTTTCAGCGGCAGGAACCTCTGTTCGTGGGGCTGTTGTTTCAGGAACAAGAGCAGCGTGTCCAACCTGCTTCCTGTGCTTGTGAGATCCAAAACACCAGTATATGCTCCAGCAGCTTCCCCATCTTCTTTTCTGCATTGGACCAAAGATTATGAGAACTTATAATTTTACAATAGGAAGCAATTCTAGAATTCTTTGTCATGGCAGGAACTTAAAAGACTAATATTGCATCATAATATTATACAGTAAGCTTCTGGAATAAGTGCTTATCAGTTTTAGATTTATCACACATGGTATATGAGATGATAAAACAAACACTATCTCATAATAATCAAGTTAAATGTTACGCAACTACAAAGCCATGATTTAGCCATGCCGTTCTAGCTATTTTAATTACCAGAAGAAGGTAAGCATTGCATTGTAGAAAAATCAAGGAATGGGACACATGCTATCAAACACTTGCAATGCCTCTATGGGCTCTACTATCAAATACACAAACAGCACTTCATACATGCCTCTGTACATTAGAAGTTAACCGAGGGCATGTGAGCAAATATTCACTGATGATTGATATCACATACATGTTGTTTTAGCTTCTGCACTATACAGACCACAGACCTTTTTCAATTTAGAAAAAGAAGCAATAATTCACCAGTTAAAAGGTCAGTTGGATGTGATCTAAGATCATCTGATAGGACAGTACAGGTTTGATTATTTATGGCAATGCTCTGTAATTCTTCCCATTTCAGAAACCAAGTATAGCCCTTCGGGTCTTAGATACTAACAAGCATTCTCTGCAGACAGCCTGCAAGATTTCTAAATTTTTCTGTTCTTTTATGTATAAAGTTAATGTCCAATTACATTTTTAATAATGATTATTACTAAAAAAAAAACTTATCACTAGGAGTTTCAGTGACAATTTCATGTCTACATTCTGGATATGCTAATTTTTCAGCAGTGCATGCCATGTTATAGAATTGTTCAGGACACTGCAGAAGCTGTCTGTATATGTGTGTCTGCGTCTGAGCCTGTCTGTCCGCAGGGGTTCTTAATACTGGTGCTATTTCCCTCGATTAAGTCACTCCTTTGTTTCTGGTTCCTTTTTTTGGTACTTTTTACCTTTTTAGTCAGTTCCTCCTCCTCATACACAACTTCTGCATGGATAGGTAGGGAAGAACAAGATACAAAAATCACAAAGTGACTTCTAGAATAGGAAGCCAGTTTGTTTAGGGTTTTATGGATACCTATGAAGCAGGGATGCTTCAAATAGGGTGACGATACTCCTTGGATACTCGCGGATACATATTGGATACTTATTAAAAACATTAGATACTTATTAATTATTTTTTCATCAATTTTGGAGTATCGGATACTTGATTTTGAAGTATCGGATACTCCAAGTCATGTTTACTTGTTTTATGAAATTAGAATTGTTATATTTCTTGCATAGTAATATAATATAATATAATATAATTGCAAGTATAAATATAAGAATATTTTTCTGATACTTTGTTAAGTTCTTCGATAAGAAGAGTATAGTGAGTTAAATAATAGAATTTATCAAATTGATGTATCCTAATTATTTCATGCATGTCCCCTATAACTACATAGAAAGTAAGAATCAACAAGAGCATATAACAATGGTAAAATTAAATATCAATAAATAAATAAGCAAGTAAACTTGAATACAATATTTTTCACTGGTGTCAAAAGAAAAAGTATAGGGACAAGTTGTGAATTGTTCTATTATTGTAATATAAATATATTAAACTTGATATTGAAATGAAATATTTGCAAAACCTATTAAAAATTTAAAAAGTAAACAAGCTACTAGCTTAAATTAATACAAAATTCTTAAACGTTAGTATTTTGCATTATAAAATTACATTGTGATTTCCCAACGTTCTTTAGCTTATGTGTAACTCACTATTAATAATTTTAAAAAATATATATTTCACAAACGTATCTTAACCGTACCGGTATCCTATTTTTTTAGGCTTTGTCGTATTGTCGTATCCGTATCGTGTCGTATCCGTATCCGTACCCTTATCTATGCTTCCTAGATGGATACTGAGCAATAATAATGTGATACCATTTGTGTGAAAAAACATTGATTTTATCCAAACTGGATGTAGGTAGGGCAATTTTCATGTTTCTAAATTGTTTCTTTGACTTGGACAATGGTAAATAAAATTAAATTAGGGAGGGATTAGTTAAAGTCAAAGACGCAGATATATGACATTTGATTTCTTTGAGTGGGTGTGCTGGTCAAATATACTCCTTTCTTTGTGAATGCTTAAACCCTAAACCCTGTTAAAAAAAAGGACGCAATTTTGCATCTTCTGGTCCAAAGATTCTTTTGACTTGAATACTTATGGTTGACACTAGTGCCATGCCCAATAACTTAGACCAAGCACCACATGCCTTATTTTAGTTTAATGCTGGGGGCTACACTAGCTCAATTTTGATAGTAATCAAGTCGACTTCTGTTTTGCACACTCAGTTTGCTCTTGTTTCAGAGATATTGATCAAAGCCTCAAAGACATTAGCTTTAGTATGGTCCACGAATTAGTCCTCATAGAGTCAGATTGAGCAAAGTCATGATTTGTGTGCAACAAACCATTCCCCCAAAAAAAAAAAAAAAGTGACAACCCATCTACTGGAGTGGTTGCCTATCAATTTGTGAACTAATGGTTAGTTAATCAGTCAAGCCTCTTAACAAATTACTCTAAAATATAGAGTTGATTACTAGATAGTAACTTTTGAATACTTGATTTGTGTTAATAAACTTTTCCTATGGCCCAAATGTTAAAGAACTTAATGGTAAATTTTTATCTAGATCAGTTAAAGCTGATTTTTTGTTTTCATTTATTTTTAACCATCCCTATTAGAGAAAATGCCCACAAGTTTCCACACCTCTACAGCAAACAAAAAGAAAGGGGTAAGAAAATCAACCAAATGGCTATAACCTACAATTGCACAATATTGATCAAGATAATATCTAAATTACTAATATCAAATAAAAAAATAAATAAGGTTTGCCCAAAAGCACATCCTATAAATGATGTGCAGAAAGCATAGAAGGGTTATAAACTTATAGTTAAACAATACATATACTGAATTCATGACAACCATGATCAACTCAAAAACTGATCTTCATTTTCTTGACAAAGTAATCGTCAAGCTCATCTTTCTCAATCTGAGTAAGGGCCAGTCCTCTTGCTAAGCCAGAACAATGCCAAAAAAAAAAAACTGAATTTCAAATTTAATAACAGAATGATGTACCAGAAACAATCAACTCTACAAGATTGGAGCTAATCAATAAATCTTTATATTGTAAAATTAACAAGATTTTCATACGAAATTTGGAAATTAAGCAGCTCGATCCATCATCATGAGAAACTACAACAGAAATCATAATAAAGATTCAATCTTCCATGAAGTAACACAATGGTAACCACACAAAAACCTCAAAGAACTGCAACTTCAGATCCAACGCAAGCTAAAACCATGGACTTGCTCAGAATCACAGGTCAACTATCGATGACCGAATAGAACAATACAAAAACAACAACGCAGCGCAGCGAAAAAGACAAATAGAAAGCGTTAAAAGAATCATAATTTCCAAAAACTACAATAAAAAAAAGTGAAATCGATCAACTGACAATGATCACATATAATCACCAGATCTCGAATCCAATGAATCAGATTTCACCGAGCCAATCAAAATTCGAAACTCAACAGATTCAAAGTCCAATCAATACAAAACAAATAATTGAACGAGTCGAATTGAATTGTTTACCTGAATTGGAGCTTGAGGCACACGATTCTCAGCTGATGCGATCGCAGTCGCAGCAGCGCTTATAGTATCCAGAGTGTTGTTGCTCGCACCTCTCATCTCTCTGTTTTTCTCGATCAAAAAAAATTAACCTAATTTTTACTAACAATCGTTCTTTCGTTTCATTTCCGATCGAGAAAAGCCTGCAACTTTCTTTTGAAAATCGAAATCTCGAGTCGGAAAATGAAACAGAAAATCAGAGAAACCTCAATGCTCATTTACTTATTTATATATCAAAAAAAAAATCTTTTTATAAGATGATGTAACTATCGATTTTGAGGTCAAACACGGGAAGGACTTTGATTTCACGATTATTATGGTTTTTAGGCTATGGTTTTTGTAGGGGAATAATTATAAGTGATTTTGTAATGAGGAGTGTGATAGGTGAAATTATTTGAATACCCTTGCGGTGAAATGAATGTTGGTAGTAGAGCAGGATAGTTATTTGGCCCATTCTGAAACACTTGTACATTGAATGATTTACCTTCTTGTTTGTAAATGCTCACACCAAATGAGCATTCCATTTTTAATGTTGTTAGCTAGGTTGTGTAAGGTGGGTAGATATATTGAGATTTATGTTTTTAGATAAAATTATGCGTATTAATTTCTTCTTCACCGATTAAAATAGATTATTCACGCAGAGATTAAAGAATTCATAAGAAATTACTTTATTACAACTTAAACCCAAAATCGAATCTTGATTTCATATTAATTTTGAAATCAAATTGGTTAGTTTTGTCTGTCTCATATATTTTTAATTGTGATTTCAATATGTCCATTTTTGTTCAAAAAAATATTATTGTAATTATTTTTTGTTTATTATGAAGTTCTTTCTTTTTCTTTTTTTTTTAAATGATATGACTTTTTTTCTGTCAATATTGTGTTTGTTGATATTGAATTTATGTATGTTGTTGAATCATCATAACTGTAGGTTTTATACTTATAAGTATGAGATATACTATTCCTTGTTCTAAAAAGCAAACATCAAAACTAAAGTGTGTTTTTTTTATAATTATTATTATTATTTTATTGAACTTTAATTCTCTCCAATCCATATAGGTAATGCGAATTTTCATTATATATATAATGAGTATGAAATATAAATATAAATTTATAATTAGTTTAAATTAAAAAAGATAATCACAATCCTATTTGATTAATGTAATAAACAACACAACAATTGATGACATTGAAATTGTATTACGCATGCAATAATTGCCCCGTTTATGATTCATTTGACAAAATTTATTTAATTTAAAATATAAAATTTTATGCATATTACACATATCATTTATTTTTTTAAATACAAATGTATTTAATTTTTAACTCTCTAAATTAAATAAAGAATGTGAAAAGAAAAATAGTTATAAATATTATAAAATATCATTATCATATAATTCTGATATTAAATCTTCTATGAAAAATTGTGAAGGAATATCAATTTTCATATATTATTAATTTCCTAAATCCAAAGGGTAGTTTTGTCCAAACAAGGGGACCACAACTGTTAAAATATATAATAATTGAATAGTATGATGGTTTAATGTAATTAATTTTGGGGGTGGGTTGTGGGTGGTTAATTATTGTTTGGTTACCGAGAAAGCTCGATTAGTGTTGTGTGCACGTGTGGTCATCCACTTTCTCGATGGCTTTTCTTTCCCCACTGCATAAATAAGGCTTTGGCCCCACCACCAACCCTTCAGAAAATTCTCCCTCTTTTTTAACCGCCCCCTTAAAACTAACTTGCATGGTTGCTTCATCATCTCTCTCAATCACTCCCTTTTTATTTTTATTTTTTTAAAATAAAAAAAAAGAAAAAGAAAAGAAGTAACTCTCAATTTTTAACCCCTTTTTTATGAACTTTTTGTGAAAATAATGCATAAGAAACATGAAACCCCCCTCCCCCTCTTTGGCATGACTCTCTTTCTCAACTAATATTTTTTAGGATGTGGCTTTTATTTCATGAGAGAAAAATTCAGTTCGGTTGAATTTAACTTTTATATTGTGAATAAATTTTCAATAAAAAAATATGTTAATTTGATAATCATAATTATATAATTTACTTAGAATTATTCATGTTGTTTTGAAAATAATTACACTATTTTAAAGATAAAATTAATAAAATTATATTATTACGAGATTAATCTCAAATCATTAATAAGAAGGGAGAATTTTTTTAAAATTTTTATTATTGTATGTTTGTTGGACATCTTTCACTATTCACATTAGGAGTAATGAATATTTTACTTTAGGATCTGGCTTGTGTCAGGGACTGTACCCTGCTGTTGGTTTATTTGGACCAAAAATGCATTAGACCACTAATTAGTGGTAGCTCTAATGATGTAATAGTGGGTCATGTGTTTTGTGCCTTTCTTTTTTTTTTAATTGTCACCTCACTAGTGGTGGAGTTAGTGATGATAAATTAGTAATATGTAGCATTGCTCTTATTTGGACTCATGATACACTTGTATGAATTGGTTCTTTCACCTAGAAATAACAATGGGACTGGGCGGAGACTACACTTATGGCAGTAAGGCGGGATCGGGGACTACACTCTTTGTTCTTGATTCTTGAAAGTGATAAATTCTCCGTCCCAGTCCTTGATTCCCAACGAGGAGCCCATCACCGCCCCTGTCCCCTAACGGGAATCGAGTATCCCCGACTCTGAAAAATTCCCGAATTACAGTAGCATATCGGATTTTTTTTTTTTTTTGATTCAAAGGAAAGATTAATAGTGATCTCTAAATTCAAAAATAACATATCTTCAAATTCACAATGATTTGTAAATAATATATCTTTAAATTAAAAAATAGTATATCTGTCAATGTTTCATATTCAAGCTCCATATAAAAGATATTCAAATAACATATTCAGGCTCTACTCAATAGCATATTTGTCAACATATTTTTAACATATTCAAATAGCATATCTGTCAACATATTTTCAACATATTCAAATAGCATATCTGTCAATAGGGATGGCAATCTGTCAATAACATATCTGTCAACATATTCAAATAGTATATTCCATCCAGCAGCCCACATAAAGGAAAATTGAGCAAGTTGCAAAGAGAATAATTAGTCCCAAGCACAGTTTGCAAGAGATAGGCTACCCAAAAAAAAAAATCCATTACAATATAAAAAACCAAACTCGTTGTGAAAAAAAAAATAATAATTTTGTTTCTCCAATACTCTGACATAACCACACCACAACTTTCATCATCGCCTTCAACTTGAATTCCTGTTAAATAACAAAAGGAAAAAAATAAATAATCAATACTAATAATAAGATGTAAAAATGTTAACAATTAAAATAAAAAAGATGACAACTAACACAAAAGTGGCATACGACTCATCCGAGTCGATCTCATCATCATCATATATAGTCTCATAGCCCACCGATTTCAATATTGAATTTTCTAAAAAGTAAAAAATATAAATTCAGTATTGAAATTATTCCATGGTAATATAAACGTGAAATAATAATATGTAGATTTGATGAAATAATAATATGAGTACCTTTCATCTCTGCACCTCACAATCAACTTTGTGCACACATTAATGCTTCTAATGTGTTTGGATGAAGTCTACTGCGATGTGGACTCACCAATCTTCCACTAGTACTAAATGCTGACTCAGAAGCAACAATAGATACATGAATAGCTAAAATATCCCTAACTATTGCTTGTAAGGTCAGATACTTTGGTCCATTGATTTTCCACCAATTCAAAACATCAAAACCTGAAGTTCTTGGCAAAATACCATCTTCTAGATAATGGTCCAATTCTAATCTTACATTTTTCATTTTTTTACTTATTTTTCTACTAATAAACAAATAATACTCTGAAAGGGTCTTTGTAACAATTTATGGATAAATAAAAGAGTCACTAACAACATCGGTCTCCATACCAACTTGGTGTTGATACTCTTGCAACAAATCTGACAAACCCTATCAACTTTATCTCCAACTTTGTCTCCATAAAGTTTTTCAAAATAAAACTCCAATATACTTATCTTATACCTAGGATCAAGTACAACAGCAACTCCAATAACATCATATTTCACTAACCAATATTTATCAAAATTTTCCACCATTTTTGATGCCATTATTCTAATCACTTCAATTTCACAAGAGAGCCATTGAGACAAAGGTCATCTTAATCTCACATAAAAGCCGAAACAAACATTGGTCATGGGATACTTAGTACCGTAAAATAACTTTGTGATAGAGAAAAAAATATCTTAAACCTCTCACTAATCTCTCTAGCAAGCTTCCATTCTTCCTCAGTTGGCACGGTCTTATATTGAGGCTCTCTATTTTTCAATAGAGAAAAGACATCTTTATACAATAAGGCAGTCTGAAACATCAAGTAGGTTGAATTCTACTTAGTTGCACAATCAAGTCTTAATTTCTTAGTATGTGGATTACGTAATTAATTGACTATTTTTTCAAATTTTTCTTGTCTTTTTAGTGTTGCTGTCCAATAAGCTACACTCTCCCAAATTTTCTCCACACCCACTCGTATAACATCCAGTCCATCTTTCACAATCAAATTCAAAATACAAGCACAACAACACATATGAAAACAAAGTACCACCCAACAAAAGTGATATATTACTCAACTTATCCATCAACATAGTAATCATGACATCATTTGCACAGAGCAATTATCAACAGTAACAGTAGAGATCTTTCTATCAATATTCCAGACAATCATACACTCAAGCAAAGTATCACAAAGAACTTCTTTTGTGTGTGGGCATGGAACATAAATAAACTTAAAATATAATATTCATGAACAAGTATTAATAACATGCAAATTGAACTGAATAAGATAGAACATTTAAATGATTTGCAAATTTACAAATATATACCTCAAAATGTGACTTTGTAATGTCCATGAATCATTAATAAAGTGTGCGGTGACAGTCATGAATTCTTTCTTTTGATTACTAGTAGTCCACATATCAGTTGTGATTGTCACCTACTTTTATTATGCTCCATCAAACTCAATGTCTTTATCCTTTTATAATCATAAATTTTTAAAATATCACTCTTTATCGTATTTCGAGAAAGTACTTTAAATAATGGTTGAAATGCTGTTGAATATTATTTAAAGCCAACATGATCTACAATAGAGAGGGGGATATTCATGCAATATTATGGCATGTGACAACTCTTTCCTAGCAAACTCTTGATAAAAAATATAAGAATTCATTTTTGGACTCTTTCTATTAAAGTTGTTAGTTAAAACTTTTTGTCTCATGTCCAACACATATCCATGCCCTAGATTATCAACACACATTTTGGGACTCAGTTTATGTGTATCCATGACAAAATAGAAAAAAATAAAAAATAAAAATAAAGTTTGAAAACAGTAACAGAACTTAGATATATATATATATATATGTATGTATATACACTCAAATCGAAATCTCCAGATCTAGTTTCACGAGAGAGAGAGAGAGATATACCCTTTCAAAATCAGTGGTGAAGGAGAATCGGCGGTGAGCAACAGCCGTCGTGTGTAAGAGAGAGAGAGGGAGGTGAAAGCCTATACAGCAGCGGCGGTGAGGGAGGATCGGCGATGAAGGAGTAGAAATCAATGGCAAGTGAGAGAGAGCATCAATGACCTTGTGTTTGTTTGTGTTATGTGTGTGACATTATGTCAACCAAACCCTAAGCACACACACATATATAAACAGGGACATAACCATAATTTTACATCGGGGCTAAACGAGGCCCGACCGGGCCGGGTCTGGGGCTTAGAAATGTATCACCGTCCCTGGCTCGAATATCATCTGGGATTGATTTTTGAATGCCATTCTCGGCCCGCCGAGGGTATTTTTCAAGGAAACCCTGCTCAATTCGGGGTTGGGGGGCCAAGTCCCCGTCAAGTTGGATTCAAATTGCTATCCCTACTTTCATCTCTTTAATGTGTAAATTATTTTAAAAAATAAAATTGATTGATTTGATGATTCTACTCATTGTCATTAAACAAACACACAATAAATATAATTTTAAAAATATATTATTACATAATTATGACGAGAATATATAAAATAATTTTTTAGTCAATAAATAGCTTTTAAATCATTAGTTTAGTATATATAGCTTTTAAACTATATTACAGTATTACATGTACCATAAAGCTTAAATCATTAGTTAATTATTTATTTACTTTTTTTTTTTGGTTACATCCAAAAAAAGGCTAGCAAGTCATTGCAAATATTACTTTATAGTTTATATATATACTTTCATCTTTTATCTTTTGAGGAAAAGAGAGACTTTTTAAACTAACCTTTTTCTTTCTTTCTTTACCACTTGAATGCATATCTTTCATTAAGATTAGCATTTGGGCATTTCCATGGGTATCAAAAAGGTTGAGTCATTACAACTTTAGCTTGTGGGTCCACCACAACATGCCACAACTAGATATTTATTTCACACATTGGAGGCCTAGACGGCTCTAATATGTGGACCTACCCAACACGGTACATATGTGTCCTTGTGGAGGGTGGTTGATTGATATGAAAAAATGATACAATTTAAATAATAAAAAAAGCAACATATAATGTGTATATTGATTAAGGCATCATCATGTTGAAAGAAATTTAAAACCTTGCTTTTGAGTTTAGTGTTGCATAGTCTTTGGAACCAAATCCATTTGAAAAGGGCAAAGAAAATAAAATGTTTCAAAAAGTAAATTATTGTTTTCGTGTTTGGAACTAATTAGAATTTGAAGAAATTCATTTTTTTTTTTTTTTTTACTCTTGGGTTTGATGAAGGATTTGTTTGGTGTAATGTTTTTGAAGGTGAAAGTTGATCATCAGATTATATTGTAGAAGTTAAAAGCACACCACTCCCAACTTCTAAATAATTAAATTTTTTTTTTTCAACTAATAAGCTCATATTTTGTATACCTATTTATCTGTTTAATATTGGATTGAATTTTTTTACTCAAATTCAATATTGGGTTTGAAAGAAGAAAAAAAAAAAAATTACTATGTAATTCCACCTAAGGGTTTAAAAAAAAAAAAAAAAAAAATTATGAAATTATAGAACTAAAACTATCATATCAAACTAATATATATATATATATTTTTTAATGTTAAAAAAAAAAAACTAATATCAAATCATGAGAGAAATACTCAAAATAAGTCCAGAAGCTCTAACTAGATGAGATAAACCTGACAGGGATAGGCCCATAGAGCCCACGGCCCACCATTCAAACCCCATTATACAACCCGGTTAGCCAAACCCAACAACACGAGTCTGAAAGACCAATGATGCTCGGACAAGTGGCGGAAGCAGACCACGCCGCCAAAGACAAATCTGCAAGATTATCAACATTAAGACATTAATCAACCCATCACCCATTTATTAACGACAACACCCCTCAACACCGACCCACCCCTCCTGAACAAAGCGCCTCAATTTCACAATCGACAACAGAGAAATGAAAATGATTATGAGTTGGATATAAGAAGCTAAAAAGAAAAAAGAAGAAAAGAAAGTTTTTCCATCTCTCTCTCTCTACTTTTTTCTCTCTCACCTTCTCTAATTCATACGGAGGGTTCGCCTACTACCCATAACTTGTTTGCAGGTTATCCAGTGGGCTTGAGGAGCTTGGATCGGTCCAACCCATCCACGAGGACTCACTGTATTATCAAAACCTATATATATATATATATATTCATATTCATGTCTTTGCGGTGTTGACTTTTCAATCATACATGAGGAAAAATATAGAAATTTATATATCATTTGAAAAGAAGATTGGTTTTTTTTTTTTTTTGCTTTGTTTTGTTTTTTTTTTTTTTTTTTTTTAAGCAACAAAATCGTTAAATTTAACTTGATATAAACGTCAACTTTTTTTTTTTTTTTTTTTTTTGAATTGTTCTTGGCACTCCGATGCTTTTTTATTATTTTTATCATATATATATAAAATCTTCATAGATTCCTGCTTATCTTTGATGATATAACTAGATTAGATATAATAATATAGATATACGCTATAAATAGAGTGAAGTCTGGCAATGGTGCAGATGTCATGGATTTTTTATTCTAAAAATGCCTACTATAGTTTTAAAACAATTCACCATGAAAAAATTATTCAGATCATCAAAATTTTAACTGTTTAGCTTCTATTTTTCTTAATCGCTTGTATTTACACATACATCACGTGTGTACCAACTGTTAATATATATATAATGAAGAAGCAAGTGGAAGTATGATTCTACGACTATGAGAGACATAATATGTATACGTACACCAATATATCTCTATATATATACACGAGTGGTGGTGACTGATGTGGGTACATATTTATGATGCGAATGTCAACATAAACAATATCATCACCACCATCCAACTATTTTTATTATATCTTCTTCTCCCTACTTGCCCTCTAATTATTGCTTTCATCAAATTTGTTTAATATTGTAAAATCTTCCAAATCTAGTGTGGTCATGTGAACATAAATTTCTTGGTCAGCTGTTGTTGTAAATCGAATTTTTAAAGTAACCTATTGTTGTAAATCAAATTTTTAAAGTAAGATTTATTGAAGGAGTTTGCAGTCACCACATTAAGTAAAGAATACGACACATTATAAAAGAACGAGTTATAAGTTGAATTAAGATCAAATATAACCTACGCTAGTATGAGATTAAATGGACTACTGCTTTCTAGTTCAAACTATGGAAGCAAAGACCTATGGTTCTTTTTTCCTTTTTTTTTTCCACATCAATTAGTAAGAGATTATTTATATAAACGAGGAGAATTATATCAAATTAAACATTCATAGTTCAACAATGCAAATCTATAAACATATAATAAGAAGAAATAAACTCAATCCCCTAACTTCATAATTAGAAACATAGAAGTATAGACAGACAATTGAGCTAACCCAGTTGGTTGAGAGGGACTTCTTTAAAAAATTTGAACATGGAAAAAAAAATTTCGTGATGCTGAGCTATACAGAGGTATTAGCTGTGTCCTAAGGTGGTTAAGATGTGATCCATTATTCCATGGCACCAATTTTAAGCTCAATAGTTATTAGTTATTAGTGTGTTTGGATTTTAAATGTTGAAGAAAAAAAAAATCTTTATTTTAATTAGGTTAGGAAAATGAGATGAAAATAAATCGATATTACCGAAACAAACAAATTATTTTTATTGTTTATGTTACCCATAGAAATTAACTTAATTTCATTTTTTTTAACAAATCCAAGATTCAAAGAGTGTTGGGGAAAAAATGGCAAAAAGGCAAATTTCTCAAGCAATAGTCCATCACTTTGTTGAGAGCTAGACATATTTATTTGATCCCACAACAAATGTCATAATATAATCAAATTTTTATCATGATTTTAAATAACAGTATAGAAATAAATATCAGTATCAGCAATATGAACATATATATTGTGCAACATCAGCTGATATATCAATAATTATTAGTATTAAAAGTCTAAAATCCCAAGATATAAGCAAATATTTAAAACCTAACAACTAGTTTAGCTCCAACAAAAACAAACTAGGTAGTTTATAGCCACACACACACAAAAATAAAAATAAAAATAAAAATAAAAATAAAAAATAATAATAAAACCCCATTTAAGCAGCTAAGCTTTTTGAGGCAATCTCAAATACATTTTCTGAAAGTCCATTGTTGGACATGATCATCTCCAACTGTGCCTGTCAAAAGCAAAGCAATTTTTTTACTTTTTACAATGTTAAAAGAATCAAAAGGAACTATATATCTCATCAAAAACTAAAAAAGTAAATTGGGGAATATGGACAGTGTAATCATATATTCCTTTTTGGCATGTTTGGTTGAGTTTTCAAAACTTGTTTTTTAATTTTTTTTTATTTTTTTTTTTTTGAAAAATTGAAAATTAGCTTGACAAAAATAAACACAAAATATATTTTTAAAAATTATTTCCCCAAAGAAGAGGAAACCATATAAAATAATTACTATTTTTTCAATTTTTTTTCCACCAAACTAATTTTTGAAAATTTTTCAGTAAAGAAATTGTGAAAACTCAACCAAACCCATAAATTTTATCTCTCTTTGGTGCAACTTACTAGAACTGCTTAAGCTAAAACAGTTGACTTGAAAACTAGGAGAATGATACTTATAACTTCTTCATGATTATCACGCTTGAGAAAAGTTACACCAAACAAGCTCTATGTATCATCAATCAAAAACCAGTGCATTTATGCGTAAGGGATGCCTAGCAGTAAGGGCAACAGCTTCTTACCTTGGCAAGGCTTTGTCGGGTTTCATCATACCGCCTCCATCGAGAGAAGGCTGACACCATGCGGGAGGCCACCTGCAATCCGTGGACACATTTAATTATTCCCAACACACAAGTAATCACAATAGCCAATGGTTAAAGAGAATTCTCAGATCAAACCTGAGGGTTAAGTTTGTCCAACTGCACCACAAGTTCTCCCAAGAGTTTGTACCCTGAGCCGTCTTTAGCGTGGAAATTCACAGGAGACCCGCAAAATCCACCAATAAGCGAATATACCTGCCCCGCAACCAACCCAACACTCAGTATTAACTTCTATGGAGAGAGAGAGAGAGAGAGAGAGAACACCTACCTTGTTTGGATTACGCAGTTCAAAAGCAGGATGGTTTAGGAGGTTCTTAATTTTCTCAACGTTCCCAGGAATGTCTGACATGGCTTGAAGGGCAAACCATTTATTCACAACCTGAGGAAATGGAATAAAATGAAATTGCACCACAGAAACCACAAAAACAGAACTCCAACTTTTTTTTTTTTGGGTGGATAATGTGAATCTCAACAAGGACAAAGAGTAAATCCTGTAACAAATTGTACACATATTCAATATATGCGCTCATTAATATTTAAGAAGTTTAAATGGTTATACGTGTCAGAGAGGAGTTGATTAACAAAAGTTGCTAAAAGCAAATATTAGCATTACTAAATTTTATTTTGTGAGGCTTTCTTCATCTTATCTCACCCCACGCACCATATGAACAGAAAGAAGATTTGCTAGGTTAGGGTACTATCGAGTTTCAAAACATGGAACCCCTTCATCAATAGACTTTAATTCTAGGAGTTCAATCAAGTAGTCGCACATTTCAGAATCACATGAAAATTAGTAAAACCCTAACCCAAGGGACGACATTTCAATTCAATTCAATTTACATAATTTATTAGGAATGATGATAAAGTCAAGTGTCCTGTGAAAGTTTTCATGATATGGATCATGAAAAAAATTTCATTACAATTATCAATTTCCTAGGACATTTGATGAGCTAGAAATGCTAATTTACACTACAATTATAAAAGCTAATAGATCATGTTTGTCTGGGCCTACTAGTTGCTATGGAGTTGATTATTGAACTGCTTGTGATTAAAAATTAGAAAACAAAATAATAGGGACAAACAGGGAATTAAGTCTGAAAAGCTAGTCCTCTTGTATAGGGAAAATTAATGGTCATTGTAATTTATAATATGATAAATTAATAATGACAATAATTCTAATAATGACGCATCGTTTTAAAGATATGGAAACCAACTTAGCAGTTCACTAAGCACTGCAAGTACTCAATAAGGTAAGAATTTCCAATCAGAACTACTAAGAAATAGGCTTACCAAGAAGTCATGCTGCCACTTGCTATAGAAGTCAGCTAGAACATCATCACGTGCTTTTCCAGGGTTTTGGGCAATGGCCGCAAGAGCTGCAAATTGTTCTGTCATATTTGTGGCAGTTCTATATTCATGCAATGCAAGCTCAGTCAGTTCTGGATCATCAAGTGACGCAAGATATCCTGCAAACAAGACAATACATAAATGTGATTTCTATGATAAATCAAAAATATCATTAGATAACAATTTTCTACTACAGCCATTTTGAAAAGAACTCTAAATAACACACCTAGGGCAATGTTCTTAAGAGCACGCCTCGCCATATTCGGATGGTTAAACTCATACTTCTCCAAGCTTCTGTTGTTTTTGACCTGCAAAAGCATGCAAGCCAAGTTGATTTGAAAACCAAGATAAAAGCAAGAAGTGAAAGAGAAATATAAGTAGTCTTATCTTCATACTAGAACTGTACGCACACTAACGTGTGGAAGAAATCGTGAGTGAGAGTGGAGAGAGACAGAGTTGTGTGTGGTGAATAGCAGTTGTTGGTTTAGTGATTTACTTTTTGGTCCTTACAGCAATTGCTAAATGTAGTACTGCTGTGGGTATTTTGGGAACCAAAATTGTGCGACGAAGCTGTCATACCAAGCAAATAGTGTGCTTTATATAATAGTATAGATAACAGATAACTCCTCAAAGATGCATACCATGCTCAGAAACTCTTCTTTCAGTTCAGAAGCAAGCTTCTTTTTGATGAAAGATCGGACGGCATGAACAGCATCGGGATCTGCAACTTCCATCATGTCCATGATCTCTCCTTCACCCGGTAGAGTTACTGCCTTAGCAATGAATTCCTGGATAATATCAGGAATTAGTTTGTGCTTGTGCAATCATTTTTGTCTCCTTGGAAAGTAACCCAAAAAGGAGGGGGGGAGGGGGTGAATAATACCTTGTCTAAGCTCGAGTCACAGAGTATGCATTTCAACCCGTGCACAAACTGTGGATTTAGAGCCAATGGTTTATTTTGTTGGAAATCAGCAGCTAGGCTGAGCATCAGCTTCCTTGCCAATATCTGTCCAGCTTCCCAACTAAAGTACGAACAACCAGTTATTAAATTCTTTCGATTATTTGCTCAACTAGAAGATAGAAGAGAAAAGTATTCCTACCGGTTGAACTCATCTGAATCATGAGCAAGAAGGAAAAACAGATCACTGTCATTGAGATCAGAGTCAAGTCGGATAGGAGCACTATAACCCCGCAAGAGAGACGGAATTGGCTGCTCAGATATATCAGAGAACACAAATTCTTCTTCTTTCTGCTTATCATCAACATGAGGTTCAATTATTATGGCAGACAAAGTAGAGACATATATTCCTCGTCATTAGCATCTTTCACTAATTGGTAGCCCTAATTCTTAGATTCCACTTGATAAGTGTATGACGTAAGTGTCTGACATGCATAATTAATCGCAAATCAAGTGCCCGTGTCACACACTTGACACTTGATGTGTATGACATATGTGTCTGACCTGTCTAATTAATCACATAATATTTATTGTACCATATGAACATGCATAAAACTAATATTTTCCATAAAATGTTTTATGTTATTTTTTATAAAAGAAAAATATTGATAAATATGAAATCTAGCCATATCCCATTGCCCTTGGATATAGGAGTTGGAAGTATCCGACACTTAGTCCTACAACCAAGACCCATACACGAATCCATGTAGCATAAGATACAAGGTGCTGATACTAGTTCCTCATCACGACAAACATTAAGAGCTAAACAAGATGGAGCCCATAGAGGCGTTGAATTGACCTTAGTTATTTTAAGAACTGTAGTGTGGCCAGGCAGATCATAACGTGCGACAGACTCCAACTTTCCATCATGATACACAGAAGAAAAAGCCATGTCCTTGCCACTTGAGTCCAGCAAACCGACTGCCACGGGAATGAACATGGCTTCTTTCACTGCCTGCCCTGGGGTTGGTGGCACCTCTTGGCTGCAAAAACCCAATAAAAAAACACTTTATTTATGATATAATGAACCTCAATACAGAGAGGCAGAACACGAATCAAATTCTCAGAATATATACCTAAACTTCAAAGAATAAGTACGAGCTTCAGCATTGTAGTATGAAGTAACCTTCATAATAGGTGTTCCAGCTTGGGAATACCTGTCATTTTTTGTTCCAATCAAAAGCACAAGCATCAGAGCAAACAGAAAGAAATTTAAAGCAAAAGAAAATCGATAAGACAACATACCACATCAGAAAATTAGCAAAATCTGCATCATTTGCATCTCGCATGGCAGCAAAGAAGTCTTCACACGTTACAGCTTGCCCGTCATGCCTCTTGAAATATAGATCCATGCCCTGAAATGGGAAAAAGAAGTGTCTACTGAATTCACGCAGACAAAGCACCCTCCCATGTAAAATAAAAAAATCATATATGACTCATTTTAAACTCATTTGTATACTTTTCTGAATCCTTGGCTCCCCAATAAGGTCTTGTACATCCTGACAACTTCAGCTCCCTGATATGTGAAATCCAAAAATACACCAGTGACGAGTTAAGTATTGTCGTGATCCATAGAGAGAGAGAGAGAGAGAGAGGGAGAGAGTACAGGTTAGATAGTTCAAACCTTTTCATACACCTGTAAACAAGAAAATGGGAGGACAAAAGAAAAAACAGTTAAGGGCCTTTCAAGAAAATGGAAAAGGAGAATGATAATAAGAAAGGAAGACAAATTGCTAAAAACCTTACCGTCACTGCAAGTTGAAGCCAGTGGATGTCCCAAATTAGCCATCACATCCAATATAATAGCACAAGCGATGACCCAAATGTTCAAATATGCCAAATCATTAGCAAAGTACAATTCTTAAATCGCCAAGATAATTTAGGTATAAATTAAATTAAATAACAAAAACCCCTTATCCAGAAGACATAAAACAGGAAACTTGCCTGTGTAGAAGTTGTCCATCTGTTAAGAGAAAAATAATAGAAACAACGTGAACACAGCTTACAAGAAAATAGTCACTAAATCTAGAGTAAGCTACAAGCTTTAGAAAGAGGAGTTATTTACGGAAAGAATTATAGACCTTAATGTAAGAATGTGGTCGTACAGGATGAGCCATGGGACCAGCATCCTAGCAAAACAAGACAAAGGTTAACACTTAATTGCAGCACAATATGTCACATTCCATAATAAGGAAAACAAAAGCACAATCAAATGAATTGAGTAAGATGCTTGAATGATTAACACTTCAGATATTCAACTGCATTATTAGCAGCCATATAAACAATTAATGTTACATAGCAAGACCAAAAGCGCCACTAGATGGTTGTTTGGTGGTGGGAATACCTGTGGGAACTGATAATTTCGAAGCTTTGAAACATCAGCAATCCTCTTTACCGTACGGCTCCCCATGTCAGATGAAAATTCCTGCCAAACGAACAGAAATTAGAGATTTGCAAACTCAACCAAACAAGAAATACTTTCAGCGTTCAATAGTCGCTTGATAATTGAATGTGTGCCCAGACCTGATCGCGGAAAACCGTGAGACCTTCCTTCAGACTAAGCTGGAACCAGTCACGACATGTCACTCTGCAGTACAAAGGCATAAAGAGTTTTATACAAAAGAGAAAGACTCAAAATAAATAAAGAAATAAGTTATACAATAGCTTAACAAGTTATAATAATTCAAATAAAAAATAGCAATATAAGCCAACCTGTTGCCGGTCCAGTTGTGGAAATACTACAATATACACAAGAAATAAAAACCCAAATTACTACAAATCTAAATAAAAATAAATAAATATCCAAACTTTATACTCCTTATGAAATAGATGACATACCTCATGGCCAATAACTCCTAAGATTGCAGCATAATCTGCATCTGTAGCAGTTTCTGGAGATGCTAAGACAAGCTTGGAATTGAATAGCTGTTGACAACAAACTCAGAAAAACTTCAATAAAATGAAATGTTAGATGTAAAACAAAGAGCTAAATACTTTTCAGGAAGCATACGTTCAAGCTCTTGTTTTCCATGGCTCCCCTGGCAGGTCATCAATACATGAAACAGAATTAGTAATTTAAAACAAAAAACAAAGAAAAGAAAATCACAAAGCACAAAAAATATTAGGAAAAAAAGACATGAAATTACAGTTGTTGTGACTTACATGTTAAAATCTGGAACAGCCACAATATTGAAAAGATCCAAGTCATACTCGAGACCAAAAACCTGTGTGGAAATACGAAAAGATCAGAAAGCACACTTTAGCATCAAAATCAAGTAGATAGATCAAAGATTACACCAAGAGGACCATTTAAAAAAAATAAAAACTGACTTCCTCATCCCATTTCATAGCTGCCTTGAGAGAATACATGGCATGTACAGTCTTGGGTAGGTCGTGTGCCGGAGTCCAGATCCTAAGAGATACGTTACGACCTGAACGAGTCGTAAAGATGTCATCTCTGCTCTCCAACTGTCCAGCAACTAAAGCAAAGAGATAACAAGGTTTCTTGAAGGGATCCTCCCAAAGAGCATAATGTTTACCACCCTGTGAAGCAAAAATTAAACAGTTCTAAGAATATAATACTTCAACATGTCTAGATGAATTTAAAAAAAAGAAAAGCAAACAGAAAAATCACCTCAAGGCTTCCTTGCTCTATGAGATTTCCATTAGACAACAACACAGGGTATAATGACTTATCAGCTTCAATGCGACAAGTGTATTTTGCCATTATATCAGGACGATCCTGATATTGCAAATGGAAGTCATCAATTCAGTATAAAACAGATTAACATCTTGCTATACAAGTAACTAGAGATTATCAAAGCTCAATTATGAACCTGATAGAATGTAATTTTTCGGAAACCCTCTGCTTCACATTGCGTACAGAAATTTCCAGATGACTTGTAAAGCCCCTGCAGCAACGAGTATCAATGTTGGAATGGAAAAGAGTAACATACATGGGGGTTAAACTGGGGACATGGAAATTATTGCTTCACCTCTAATGATGTGTTCACTTGTGGATATATCTCATTAACAATTTCCAGTGTAAATTTACCACTTGGCGGTGATGAGAGTATCAAATGGCGAGAATCTAAGCGGAATTCTTGCTCCTGGAAAATATCAAAAATTTACAGTCAAAAAATGCAAGGCCAATTTAAAGAACAAACTTGTGAAAGAAAAATTTGAACCCAAAAGTCGCATAAACTTTAGCAACTTACCTCTAATATTCACACACACATGCATGCATGCTTGTGTATATTCCAAATAAATTAAGATATAAGTAAAAACAAAAAATGATGAGGTAACAAAAATACGGTGAAAACATAAACTATAAAAAACATCTCTGGCCATAATTCAGAAGAAACAATGGAGAGCAATGAGTAAAGAAGCAACATTGATGAATTAATGCGTAAGAGAGCAATTGATACGATAAAACGGAAAACTTTAGCAAGAATTTCATACCTTCAGGTCCTTGCTGTTGACCTTAATTGAAACCAGCTTCAGATCTAGCCCATCCAAGACTAGTGGAGAAGAAGAACCTGTTCCTCAAGATAAGGCTATAATAAGAATCTATTTGAAGAATGGAAGTGGCAAAAGAAAGAAAGAAAATGGGGCTATTTAGTTCTTTCTACACAAAAGAGTGAGTATTACTATACCATTTTAAGTAATCCAACATTTTTATGCAGTTAATACGAATAATGCCCAGAAATATTAAAGAAACATAAACTCCTGTTTAAGACATTATACAATATGCAAGGCCAGATGAAATATTACCTTCAACTCTGGGGTAGACAGCTATTTTTGAACAGACAATAGTTTTCTCTTCACCCAGTGAAAATTTCAAATCCACCTGAGTATCCATAATTATGGGAAGAAACCAAAATGTCACCACTACCCAATATCGATTTAGATAAGTATTTATTTTTTGATGAAGTAATACGTTGATGAGTACACATACCGTATCAAAGTAATAATCAGGCAACTTGTAATCTTTTAGAAAAATTTCTTTGGGCATGTCCATTTTGGCTTCTTCAACTTGCTTTTGGCAGGGGTTCTGTTGCAACTGAACAAATTAGCTTCCTGCTGAATAGCTTGGCCCTTTAAAAGAAGGTTGAAGTGAAGTGACCAAAAAAATTGGCATTATACCAATTTATGAGATGAGTGATAAATTCAACAATAACAACTCATAGGTAATGAAGGACAAGGAAATCAATAACTCCTTTAATGTGCACTCTAGTAACACAGACAAATTTTTAGAATTGAGAAAACTATTATTAAAATCCCAAAGCTTGATGTGACTCATGAAAATGAAATAGTTTTTTTCAAAACACAATTTGAAGGAAATTCCAAATACATGAAACATAGTCGCTTAACAATTTTGCTCACCTTGTTTGTCGTGACCAGACATGTTTAGTATCAACTCATATAGAGACGAACAATGAACTTAGTTAATCAGGGTGTTGTGTCTTATGCCACTTGAGCAAGATGTTATTTTCTATACATCGTACATACTCATTATCTAGACACTCATCATCATGATGTGCAAAATAATACAGGTCTCCCTGATAAGATCTTTATGACTTCAATGTATTTTAATTATTTAATGTAAGTTTGAATTAAACTAATGAATTTAAGTTTTTATAAATATTATTTATTAGAATACAAATTTTTTTAATTAAAATTTCAATTTAAAGACATTGGAATACAAATAATTAGGTATACACGATCACATCATATGGTAGAAATTAAATGGAACTACACTAATCTCCCTTGAGGTTTGAGAAAAAATACAGTAAGTCCACAATTTTAACATAATTACACTAGCCTCCTTTTTAGTAAGGCTAAATGGAACGGAACTAATACAGATGGTGTAAAAATACAAAGGCAAACAACATAAAATATGTATTTTTGTGTAAAAGAGATGACAAAATCATTTTTTTATCCCTATACTAACAAATTATTGATGAAAAAAAAGGATGAAGTCTTAATGTAAATTAAAACTTTATCGGAACTCAATGTAATTATGTCAAAACTATTTGGTTTGGATTTTAGAAACTTGATTCATAAAATTTTTCTGAAAAACTAAAAATTAGTTTCGTGAAAATAATTAAAATATCAAAAGCACTTATCAATTTTATGTAGTTTTATCCTTTTGGAGGGCAAAAATAATTTTTACAAATTCAAAATATATTTATTTATTTTTGTCAAACTAGTTTATATTTTTCCAAAAAAAATTTTACAAAAAAAAATTCAGGGAATGAAACCAGACATGGCTATATCCAACCCTCAAGGAAGGTCAGTGTACTTTACCCAAATTAAATTACATGGTCAGTAGGGGAGCTCGCGGTTTAGTTTTGGACGGTTCAGTTTGCGGTTTGGATCCGCCGGCATATGTGCGGTTTGGGAAAAATTGAACCCGCAGTACGGGTTGCGGTTTGTGCGGATAGGGTTCGCGAATGTGCGGGTGGGTTGCAGATTGGACTTTTTTCTTTAAAAATTTATTTTTTAACATTTTTTTTCTCGTTTTGTAAATATTTATTTTGGGTCATTTGCCCCCCATTTTCTAAAATGCTTAACATTAATAATTAATGAATTAAAACTGATAACATTAAAAACACTAACATAATCAATTCCTAAAACAAGCAAATTATTCAAAATCCTAAATTTACCTAAAATTAATTCTTCATTAACTTTTACATTCATCCAAAATGCAATAATAAAATAATAATAAATTATTGTCAAATTTCATCCAATTCAAACTCATTAAATAAATAAAAAAAACATTTGTAAACTCGCAAACTCCATCATAAAAAGAAAAAAAAAAAAAGTCTAAATGCGGCGGGTCTTGCGGATGTGGGTGAAACCCGCAACCCGCAATAATGTCATGTTCTAAATCACATCCGCCCGTTTTGTATTTGCGAAAACGCCCATTTGTATGTGAACCGGTTCGGATTGAGCGGGTTGGATAACCCTATGCCCAGCCCTAATAGTCAGTGAGTCTTTGAAAATATCACATTAAGCTGAAGATGGTCCAACAAATCACTTAATTTCCTCTTACCTTCTTGAGAATTAACCAGAGGAATATAGAAAACTACATGAATAGTTGATAATAATTAATAAGCAAGATTGGGTAACCACATGAGCATATTATGAGATCAAATCCAATAAACATGTCTAAGACCATCTCCAACGGTTAAGTAGATATATCACCAACTTTGAATTTGGTGAAAAAGCACATCTTTTTTGGCTCCAACAGTTTGATCAAAATGGTACCAAATTGAGAACGGAGCAAAATTTTCATCAAACTGAAGAGCTAGGTCTGATTTCATCATTTCACTGTGCGTTTACGTTGGAGGTGGGTCCCACTGGACAACCGACTGTATGTCGTCCGCCGGTCGGGTTTAGATAGAAGATAAAAAAACACAAACAAAAGTTAAAAGTTGGTTTGATGATTTGAATGATTTGAACAAGATGCAGGTCCTCTCTATCTCCTCTCTCTCTCTCTCTCTCTCTTTTCCATATTTTGAAACCGACCAGATGTCCGCTTGGCGGTTTAGAGAATAGAAAAATAATCGCTTTTATTTGTGGCCACTTGAAAGCTTCTCTCTCTCTCTCTCTCTTCTCCTCACACACACACTCTCTCTCTCTACCTGCAACTTTCAATGGCGTCCGAAGAGGTCAGCAAGCCTCCTTCAATCCGTCCTTACCCTGAGGTAAAAACACCCAACTCTTCTCTCAACGCCTAGATTTCCCTTTCCTTTCCCATTCCTTTTCCACATCAACACTCTCATCTCAAATTGATCTAAACTCTTCAAAATTTTCTGGCTTTATTTTATTTTTTATTTCTTTAACATTTCAGATGAATTTTTGGTTTGTAAAAAGAACTATGCAACTGTGCTTTAAACTCTTCCAATACCAATGGTCGGAAAATGTCCACATATTGGTCAGGTGATTGAAAAGACACAGGGACCTCTTTTAATTTGCTAACAGTTTGATTCTCCTCTTTACTTGCAGATGCTAATCCCACTGTTGCAAAGTAATCTATCTCTATGCTGTGCAGTGCTGTGGAGGGGGAGAAAAAATAAATTTCAGTCCCTTAACTGACTGACTGGCCGGTCGTCCCACCGGACGTCCCAGTCTTTTGATGCAACCTACAGTGCAACCGTTGGAGCACCTTGGATTAGATTGAGGAAACCGCCTTTTTTTTCATCACATTTGATGAAAAAAATAGTTCGCCGGTGGAGATGCTCTAAGGTCAACCATAATTACAGAAATCTTAAATAACCTAAATATCAAAATTAGTGCAAACACTCAAAAGGGTCTAAAATTTGATCAAAAAGAAAGAGACCCAGATAAGCAAAACCCAAATATATGCACGAGAAGATCAGAGAACCCACAAGAGCAACCATAGCAAAACGTTTATTAAGATATGGGTAAAATCCAAATTGTAAAAAAAAAAAAAAAAAAATCAGATAAATGTAAAATATATGTGAGACTGAATATATATAAATGTAGAACAAATGAAAATTGAGAGAAAATTTGTTGGTAGGCATTACCTTCGTTTGATGATCAGATGAGGAGGAAACTCGGGAATCTCAGAAAATTTAAGATAGAACGAAAGAGGGGTACCCTACATGAATACGACCTTTCTTGAAGTGATGATGGAAAAAAGATAAGATAAGGATTAGGAAAATGGTTGGTAGCTCAAAAACTGTGGCTCAAATTGGCTCAAAATTGCCAGTTTTAGTAACTTTGTTTTTTTTTTTTTTTTTTTTTTTACCTAATAGGAAAATTTGAGCCACAATTTGAGCCAAATATTTGAGCTCCCTAGCAATGCCCTTTTAATAAATATTTTGGGATGTTTAACATTTTCCACAAAAGAATATATGCTCTGCTTATAATTCTTATATCCTCAAAGATAGGGATTATACAGAAAAGAACATATACTTTGCTTAGTAAATTTTTTTTATACATTCAACTCAATGAGATGAATTAAAAATTTTAAAAAATGAAAATGGTCCAAACAAGTCCAAAATAAACAATAATAATAATAATAATAATAATAATAATAATAATAGACTTTTTTGGCTTATTTTAATTTTTTGAATTTTTTCTTTAAAAAATTATTTTTTAAATTCGTTTACACAGGACAAACCAAAAAAATAAATATTGACAAAATTTTTAAAAAAAAATCACTAAAGACAAAAAAAAAAATCAAAAAAAATATGTGGCTTTTTTAGGTGTTTCTAAACACTGTTATTTTTTTGAAAATATATATATTTCATAATTAAGTTTTTAACAATTATTAATAAAAATATGAATTTTTTTTAATGGTGTGTTAAATATAAATATAAAAGAAGATTTTTGGCCAATGGTGAGTTTAGATACTTTTCCTGTTTAGATACTTTTCCTATAATTAGCTCTTAATTTTTTTATTTTATTTATATATTTTGTGCTAAAATTTTCATCTTTGCCCTTGGGCCAAAATTCTGGTCATTGCGTGGACTTTCGTACGGGCTGAATTTTGGGTTGTAGGCCCAAAGGCACAAAAAGGAAAATTATATATATATATATAATATTACAAATTAGGGTTTTACCTACTTTTTAAAAACAAATTTGTTATTTTAACTTTGGCCTTGTAAATTGGTCCATCTCTATTTAAAGACATTTAATTAAGAAGATTGAAATTGTTGGTAATACAAATGAAAAATGTTATAATACATGTGGCCTCATTCCATTCACTTTTTCAACTTAAAAGTGACAACTGGTAGATTTACAATTTATATTAATGTAAGTTCTATTGAAGTCATGTTAGGTTATGCTTGAATCTTGAATTTGTGGGGAAAAAAAAAATTATAAAAGAAAGAAAAATAAAGAAAATAATGTTTGGGGAAAAAAAGTTTTCCATTAAATTTCTCTTTTCCTTTTATTTTTAAATGAATTATAAAAATATGGAATAAGATTGGTAGATTAGTGAATTAATTTTTCAAAACTGTCCCACAGAGTTGGAGCCAAGGATTAGTAAAATAACCTTAAAATAGAGTACCTTCCTGATTATGGGCCTCAAATTCTTGAGTAACAAAAACTGTGCTGTCTGTGCACTAGTTGTGACCTTCACTGCTCACTTTCCAGCTTGGTTCCAGTGCTCTCTCTCTCTCTCTCTCTCTCCCAACATATTATATGCAAAGTTGAAAATCCTAAGGTAAAGTCCCTCACATTGTGCATTTTGGTGTTTACCCAAGAAAACTAGTTGGTTTTCATGTTGGCTTGTAACCCGACATATACTTTAAAGTTCAAATTTTTGATAACAAAAACACCAAAATCTTTATGCATCTAATCTAACAACATATATGAACATGTTTCTCAAAAGTGGGCACGTGTAGGGGCGGAGTTAGGATTTTTCCTTTGGGAGGTTAGATTGTCAAAAAAAAAAAAAGTATAAAGCAAATCTCATCAGACCGTTAATATATCAAGTCGAGTTTTATTTGATTAAATTATATTAAAGATTATGTAATAGAAGTATTTGGACTAATAAAAAATTGTAACTGATTAGTTTCAATTTAAACATTATTTGTACAATTTTTTATTGTTGCATGGATCAAAATGTATGCATTTATAGATAGAAGTAAGGTGGCATTTGCTAATAATTGAAAATATCTTAATGTAATTAATCTACATTCTATTCAACTTTTTAAACTAATTTTTATAACTTTAGTTTAAATATTACACAATATCTTAAGTCCATAAAGTTTACATTTTTTTTTTGTGGTTACATCGAAAAGAAAAACACAAACCAAGGGCTAAACCCGTTCAGTAGATAGACCAACCATGTCCCTCACTAGCAAGTTCCTAATTTTAGCTGGTGGTTCATTTACCACCAACAAATCTTCAGGTTGTTCTGCTCCAAGTTTGGCTAGCGCGTCCGCACATAGGTTGCCTTCTTTCCAAATATGTTGGATTGTGCATTCACAGCCTCTTAACAGAATTTTTGCATCATCCACCAGATTTCTGAAGGGGCAATTGACCACGGTTTCTTCCTCCATCAGCTTCACAACTTGTGTTGCATCCGTTTCTATCAGTACATTGGATAAACCCTTTTGTAAAATAACAGTGAGGCCTTTATACAATGCCCACAGTTCCGCTTCAAGGCTGGTTCCCATTTGCAGTCTGCCATAATAGCCGCAGACCCAAGCTCCTCTTTCATCCTGAAGTAGACCTCCAAAGCCTCCTTTCTCCTCCGGCTTTCTTGCATCCATCTGTGTTTAATTTGATCTGACCTACAAGAGGTAAGCACCAATGAATAAGTCTATAAGAGGGTCTAGGATTAAGGATTAAGTTGAGGAAAGCTTGGTGGATCTCTGTAGAGTAGTCTAAAATGAACTTGACACTCTCTTGGTAATAAGTAGATTTGCCATAAAAAACAAAAGAATTTCTATTTTTCCAAATTTTCCATAAAGCCACAATAAAAACAGTGTACCAAGAGATGTCTTTACTAAAATGAGTTTTGTTTCTAGCATTACTCATCAGCCAATCCCTCCAAAGTTTCCCGACCATATTCAAATACCACTTTCTGCCAAAAGTAGCAATCCACACTTCCTTAGCTTTATAACAATCCCTGAACAGGTGGCTAATGTCCTCAGACCCACTGTAATAGAGACATGTAGGATCATTGGTAAGGCCCCTATTCATTCTTATATGGTTAGTGAGCAACTTGCCATGGAGTATAGTCCATAAGAAAGCTTTAAGTTTTTGTGGGAGCCTAAGCTTCTACACCCATGTCCAATCTTCAGCCATATTAGGATGCCCTTGAATAAGTTCATAGGTAGATGAAACTGTAAACACCCCATCAGGGGCACCGTTCCACATAGGAGAATCCAAAATGGAACTATCAGGAAGGACAATATGCAGAATTAGAGAAACAATGGGAGATGGGAGGATGCTATCAACATATTGTTCATCCCAAGTTCCATCATCTCCCATTAATTTTCTAATCTTAACATACCTGTGATCATCACTGGAACTGGTAAGATTAGGGCTGGAAACAGAGTCCTCAAAAGATCTGTTACCATACCACCAATCTTTCCGCACATCAACAGACTGGCCATCACCCACAGACCATTTAATACTTTTTCTAAAAGTGTTTTTAGTACACATGATGCCTCTACAAAGATGAGATGCTTGCCTCCTTTTAGGCCATTCCTGCAAAGAAGTATTTTTAAGATATTTGTTTCTAAGAACCTCACACCACAAGCCTTCCTATCTACTGACCATATTCTAGCCCAACTTAGAAGTAGGGCCATATTTTGGTCTCTAGGTTTTTTGATACCAAGTCCCCTATTCCTTTTCATTTTGCACTCTACATCCCAATTAACAAGATGATTTTTTTTTCCTTTCCAAGGTATCACCCCAAAGGAAATTGCGATTCAACTTATCAATAACATTGCTCACCTTTTTAGGAACAAACATTGTTTGCATAGTGTAAGAAGGAATAGCAGAGCTCACTGACTGAATCAGTATGGCTCTACCAGCCAAAGATAATACATTAGCCTTCCACCTAGCCAATCTTCTTTGCATTTTGCCAAGGATATCATTAAAATGTCTCATGTAACCCTCCTATGAATTAAAGGAATACCCAAATATTTCCCTAATTCAGTAGTAAGAGGAATGCCACATTTATTGCTCAATTCTCTAGCTTTCCTTCTATCTATGTTAGGAGAAACATACAACTTGGACTTGTGGGAATTAATTTTCAACCCAGTGATGTTACAAAATTCATCCACAACCCTCATTCTAGTGTTGCAATCTGACATAGTAGCATGCCCAAATAACATGAGATCATCAGCAAAGAATAAGTGTGTGATTGAAGGACCACCCCTAGTGACCTCAACCCCTTTCCAAAGCTTGTTCTCAGCTTGGAAGCTAATCATATTGGATAGCCTCTCTATACATAACACAAAGAGAGAAGGAGAGAGAGAATCTCCTTGCCGTAGTCCTCTTTTAGGTTTAAATTCTTACAGAATTTTACCATCCCAAATAATAGCAATGCTAACACTAGTAACACAACACATGATGAGATCAATGAGGTTAACATCATAATCAAATTCAAAAAGGGTTTGTTTGAGGAAATCCCAAAAAATGTTATCATAAGCTTTTTCCAAATCAATTTTTAAAACCATACCCCCCTTCTTGCCCTTTTTGTGATTCAAAGTGTCATGACCCAACCTCAGGGCTTAGATTTGAAATCACAACTTACTAACTTATTATTCTTATTTGGAAAAAAATTGCTGTGAGCAAAAAAAAAAAAATGATTATTAAAAATTTTACTACATCTTACTAAAGGAAAAGAATTTCTAGAGCTTTCATTATTTTATTATTTTATGACTAGCCGAAATGAAACAAACAGAAAAAAAAAAAAAAAAAAAAAAAAAAAAAAAAAAAAAAAATAAAAGTCTTGGTTTAACAAGTTTTGCATAATTTTTGTTATAGGTGTTATGTCTAGGAATTTAAAGATATATTGACTATAAGAGAGTGAGAAAAATAGTTTAGTATGAGACACAAAGAAAGAAAGTAAATATTACAAAAATTAATTAGTAGAATAAATAAATTAATTTAATTTAAAATTTTGTTTAAATTTATTTTTAATTAATAAGATTAAAAAATTAAAAAATTTTAATAAATAAGTATAATAAAATAATCATAAAGCCTAAGATAAAATCAAGCATGAAGTCATCTCATCAATGGATGTGACACAAAGGGTACACAACCATGATCAATGGTCGTGGCCACCCAAAATTTTTACCCCTGGCTAAACTTTAAGTGGGGGTACATATAATAATTATTTATAAGGTAATAGTCAAATATATACTAAACAAATACAATCAATAAATTTTACTTTTTTTATAAATTTTTAGTTAAATTAAACTTTTGTGTTGAAATATTTATAAACATAACTTTTATATTATATATATTTTAATATATATATTTTAAAAAAAAATAAGCTAAATATAACTAAAATAAAATATGGTAATTCAAAATCAAATTAAAACATAAACATATAATAATAATAATTCCTTAATTTTACTATTTATTATTACTTACTATGGATTCCTTCTTTACTTTAAGTCTTTCCCTCCTCTTCGCTTTTTCTTTTTTTTCTCTCTCTCTCTCTCTCTTCCTTCTTTTCTTTTCTTTTTTTACGACACTTTATTCCTGATTTCTAATCTTTACCACTTCTATTTACTATAGTCCAAGTATGACTCCTATTTCTATCCACCAAGTGTTAGCAATTTAATTCATTAATTGTCTTCTAATTGCTTAATCTAATATGGTTATTTGTATTTGATGGCTCTTATTTGATATTTTTGATTTGTTTAATATATGGCAACTAAATTATTATTTAATAATATAATAAATATTAAATTTATTTTATCTTTTTAACTAATATATTTTTTAATATATCTTAAATATAAATTAATTTATAAATAATATAATAATAAATTAATTTTATTTATATATTTATTCTTTAAATTTATTATTAATTATATTATATATTATTTATTTATTTTAATTTATTTATTTATTTATTTATTTATTTATTTTATAAATTTTTAACTAAATATAGATTTCTTATTATTTTTTATTAATTAATTTCATAAAAAATATTTAATTAATCTATTTATATAATAATTATTTTATACATTTAAAAATATATATAAATTAAAATAATTTTATAACTTAAATTTTAATAATGTTATATATTTAAATAAACATTCATATATAATTTTAATAATTCCATACGCAAAGTGTGGATGATCTCTTGGGAAATGATTATGTTGTCACTATTACTTCTGCCAGGGATAAAGCTACATTGGTTAGGTCTAAAAATGCTATTCAAAAAAGGTCTAATCTTGCTCACAATTATTTTGGAAATAATTTTCTAAGACACATTGCAAAGATTGATGGGCCTAAATTATTGAATGCTCTCAGGGTTGTCAATTATGGGAATCAATCAATAAGAGTTTTGTTAATATCATAAGGGATATGGTTCTTAACAAAACATTCTTTCACAAAGTCACAGACAGAGGGTCCAATGATGGACCGGTAGGAATGATAAAAAATAGCTTGAAAACCATCCCTCCCAGGGGCCTTAAAAGCATGAATACTCTTCACAGCCTGCCAAACCTCCTCATTAGTAATACTTTTAGTAAGTTTGGAGTTGTTTTCCTGAGTCACCTTGCAAACCACCAAATTATTCCAGTGATCAAGAGAGGTGCTGGGGGATTGATTAAAAAGATTAACAAAGTAATTGGTAATCAGGTTCTTGAGTTGGTCAGGCTGATCACACCAACCCCCACTATCATTTCTTAGCATTTCAATCTTTCTCTTTTTCCTTTTGGTAATAGTGGTAAGCTAGAAAAATTTTGTGTTCCTCTCACCCTGAGTAATCCATTTAGATCTAGATTTTTGAAACCACAGTAGCTCTTCTTGATAAAGCACTTTATTATATTGATCTATAAGATCTAATTCAAGAGTATGAAGATTGTGAGAATAATTGTTGGCCTAAGATTTTTGAATGCCTTCTATCCTCCCAAGTAACCATCTCTTCCTTCTAAAGATATTGCCAAAGACCTCTTTGTTCCAGACACTAGCTGTTTGAGCTAGTTTCTGGAGGTTACAACTCAAGGAGACATGGTTCTTGGTCCAACTATTATCAATAACATTTATGAAGTCCTCATGAGTTATCCAAGCTACCATGAATTTAAAGGGTTTACAAGTGGGTTTAAAGGGAGACTTACCTCGAGTAAACACCATCATTGAGGAGTGGTCTGAGTAAGTGCGAGGTAGATTCCGAACTGCTCCATCTAGGAAACTGGTTCTCTATTCCATATTGCACATAGCTCTATCTAACCTTACCATAGTATTTTCCAAGCCTTTTCTATTGTTAGACCAAGTCAACCTAGGACCTGAACACCCCAGATCCATAAGTTTGCAATTATCAACCCATTCATTGAATTTCCTTCCCCTTCTCTGATCTTAACTCAGGTTCTGTGTCTGGTTACCTTGTAAACTTCGTTTTTCATTAGGTGTGGTGAAGTCATTGAAGTCACCAGTAACTAACCGAGGTTCAGACATATTTCGAGCATTGTCCTCCAAATGATCCCATAAATCTTCTCTCAGGTTGCGGTTTGGACTTGTATAAACAGTTGAAAACAACCAATCTGGGTAGTCCTGCCTAGAGATTGTAGCAATGATTAGCTGGAAACTGGCTTCTACCACTCTAACATTTACTATGTTTGGGTTCCAAATCATCCACGCACCCCCACTATGACCTATTGGGTCTACATGAGCTGAGGCTGTAAAGCCCATACCATTGAAGAACAATCCCATAGCCTTGAATTGAACTTTAGTTTCCATGAGGACAACCAATTTTGGTTTATGGATCTGTACTAATTCCCTCATATTCCATTTAAACTTTTTGTTCCCTGCTCCTCTACAATTCCAGATTAGTAAATCTATAGATGGTATATCTTGTTATGGTAAAGGTGCTTGGCTATCTAATGCCAAGTAACCTCTGATGGCTCAAAATTATCTTTCATCAACTTCAGTGGTGTCATTGAGAGGTAATGCATATCCTGGTTTGCATTCACCTGCCTCCATGGTTGAAGCCTCAACTTTACTTCCTCGTTCCAGCATTCTGAGGTGATGAGGTGAAACACTTCTTTCCCTAGGGATAGACACACCACTACTTTGTTCTGATGCAACATGTGCTTCTCCGTAGGGTAGTTCTCTCATTTTGCCTCCCTATTTATCTAGGGGAACCCTGAATTTGGGCCTGGAGTTTATTCGAATAGAAGAAATTGTGGAATGTGGGCTAGGGGTGGGTGGGTGGGTTGTGGTGGTAGAGAAATGGTGGTTACTGCTCTGTGGATTTGATGTCTCACACTCCCCTATTACTGCTTCTTGATCACGTATCTTTATGTCAGTGCCACCTATATTGCCTATTCGAACTCCCTTAACTTTCTTTTCAGTAGCCATGCAAAGGCTAATTATCTCAGTCTTTGTTTTGTTTCTTCTGATGTTCTGTCTTTGTACTGAAATCCCCCATATACATGGGTTTTTCCTTTTCCTTTTTCCTTGCTTACTTGGGATTTGGGACCTGGTTGGTCCTCTTTCTCTCGGAGGATCTCAAATCGATTTTTCTGTGGGTATTAACACCTCTATGAACAGTTAGGCCTCTTGATTTTCTTCTTTGGTTTGGGACAATCATCCATGGCCCATAATTCCCTAGGCCTACCTCATCTTTATGCTCTTTCCTATTTAGGTTTGGCCCAGAACTGACTGGGCGTTCATTGCTTTGGCTTTCATCTACATTCAGTGCCTGGCTTTCTAGCACCATCACTGGAATAGGTTTGTCATTGCATGCCTCTCTCTGGTGACCAATCCTACCACAAGAAAAACATATTGAGTGTAAATGTTCATATTCAACTCCATAAGTGTGTTATCTATAGAAAAGTGAGAAATTAGAGGCTTTCTGAGGTCCATTTCTATACAAACTCGAGCATACCTCTTGCTGCCATGGCTGTGTTGATGTTAGGGATGGCAATTTAAACCCGGCCCGATGGGGACCCGACCCCCCGACCTCGAATCGTTTTTTTTAAAAAATACCCTGTGGATGGTAATGGTAATAAAATTAAATCAATTCAATTTCGACGGTGATAAGGATATAAGTTTTCACCTTCGACTGGCCTCCCCAAAAACCAAACCTCTCTATATCTATCTATCTATATTATATTATATATATATATATATATTATATTATATATATATTATATATTATTATTATATATTATATATTTATATTATATATATTATATTATATATTATTATATATATATAATATATTGTCTATATATATCACTTCTTCATTTTCTTCATCAATTTCATTTTCATTTTCTCTCTCTCTTCAACTCTCTCTCTCTCTCTCTCCTCCTCTCTCTCCCCTCCCTCCCCTCTCCCCTCCTCCTCCCTCCTTCCTCCTCCTCTCTCCTCCTCCCCTCTCCCCCCTCCTCCCTCCTTCACGCCTCTCTCCTCCTCCTCTCCGACTGCCCGTCTTCCCGTCTGATCGTCGTGAAGTTTGGGAAAATCAATTTTCTTTTTTTGTTTGAGTTTTTATTTTTATTTTATTAAAATTTTTTTTTTTTTATTTATTTTTTTTTTTTTTTTTTTTTTTTTTATTTTTATTTAATTTTTTTTTTTTTTATTTTTTTTTTATTTTTTTATTTTTTTTTTTTATTTTTTTATTTTTTTTTTTATTTTTATTTTTGATTATGAGATGTTGTTTTTTATGATGATGATAATTTTTGTTTTTGAATTTTTTTGGGATATTTTTTATTTTATTTTTTATTTTTTTTTTATTTTTTTTTTTTTTTTGATTGAGTTTGGGAAACTTTTTTTTTTTGAGTTTGAAAACTTTTTGTGGCGAGTAGGGTGATTTATGGGGCAGGAGTGGGGGTCGGGAGTTAGGATATCGGATCGGGGGTTGCGGGACTCCCTCTGGGGGAGAGACCAGGACGGCCACCCCTCCATCGGTGATCTACAAACGGGGAGGTCGCTGTCATTCCTAGTTGATGTCAATCTTGAGCGGAACTCTAATAACTTTTGCGATGTGGTAGAGGATTTTCTCATTATAGTACTCAATGGGGAGATTAGGAAATCTCACACATATCGCGGTAATATCCTCTTCCGTTTCGTCCGATTTGAAATCTTGTTGTCATTTCCTCACTATTACATAGTGATCCATTACTATCCATGGTCTTCCAGTGTATACTTTGGTGTAGCCATCGGCCATGTCAAACTTAACAATGAAGAACCCGTTACCAATGTCTAGGGCTTCAAAGTCTGCTTGTAGCCCTTAAATCTTTGTCATCTTGGTCATGAACAATTTATACCCTATGGTTTTCCCTAATAGCCTCATGATCAAACACTTTTTCCATGGCTCACGCACTTTCTTCAAGAGGTCTGGTGATATCTTTACTTTGGATATCCCGTCTCTGGTCTCCTCCATAAACCTTATCCTCTTTCTCCAACCTCTGATCAGTATTTTCATCCTCCTCGTCTGAAAAGAGCTCCTCCACATTGCAATCGAATTTTTTTTCATTTCAATTTTCGTTGAATCTCAAACAGAGGAGTGCTTGCTTGAAGGATCTAGTTGATTCGTTGTTTACCTCCATGATTTCCATCTAGACTGTGGGTAAATCTTCACTTGGTGGTTTAGATGAGTCTTCCTTCGACTATTGCGCACAGTGAATGGGGTTTTGTACATCCTCTGAACCTTTCTCCACCGATTGATTGTCAGCCATGGTATCATTAGCGACTTGCTCTGTTAGGTCGGAGAGCTTCAGCACTGGTCATTTTCTAGAGAGAGAAGAAAAAATATTTCAGCTTATTGTTTGACTTTTCATAAAGTTCACAATTGATGCAATTAAACAATTTATAGGACATTATTTCTTTATAATTTAATTGTTTTTAATATATATATATAATAAAGAATGATGGTTTTTGAATTTGGCCTACAAATATTTGTTCTACTAGGACATTTGGACGGTTTAGATCTATTCAAACTATAAAACAAGGGTGAGGTATATTTTTCAAAAAATATCCTACATGTACATTTTCTATTTTCCTGCTTCTCTCTCTTAATTTTTCTTTTTCTCACCCATCCTTCTATGATCCCGTGATCCCACCTTCATCTCTCTTTTCTTTTTATTTTTTTTATTTTCTCTCATTCTTTATTTTTCTCTCTATGTGTTTATTTTTTTATTTCCTCATTTTTGTTCGCTTATTTTTATTCATATTATATGGAAGAGTCTGTGATCCCAAAATTAGGAGCCAGATTTTACTGTGTGTAGTGGAGATTAAATTAATAAATTTTATAGTCTACAAACTAAATGAATTTGAACAATTAATTATTATTTTTAAATATATTGAATACCTGATAGACTTCATAAATTTAAACCTCATATGAATCTTCAACATCTATATAATAAAGCAGCATTTTGAATTTGTCCTACACACATTTGTCCTACTAGAACATTTGGACGGCTCAGATCTATTCAAATTATAAAACAATGGCTGAGGTATATTTTTCAAAAAATATCCTACATGCATATTTTCTATTTTTCCGCTTCTTTCTCTTACTTTTTCTTTTTCTCACCTATCCTTTTATGATCCCATGATCCAACCTTCATCTCTCTTTTCTTTTTTTCTTTTTTTATTTTCTCCTTTTTTTTTTCTCTCTATTTGTTTTTTTTTTATTTTCTTATTTTTGTTCAATATATTTTACACATATTTTTATATAATGTTTGTATGCCCGTAATACACTAGGACATTACGGGCATACATACAATTTACATATCTATATAATTGAGAGGGAGATTTATGATTCGAATTGGGGGCCGATAACGGCTAGAAGAATTAGTGTAGTGGGATTTGGACCGAGGTGGTCCTACCATTCACCCACTTTGGGCTTGCTTGGGGACCGGACTGGCGGTGTTGTGCCATGCTATGCTACCCGCCGGTACCGTGTGTTGATACTTTCACAACTGCCAGAATGACATATATGATCCAGATGATATGATGGACAGATCGGCAGCGCTGAAGAAAAGGCGAAAGCGGAGCATCGAAAGAGATTGGAACGCCTTAAGAAGCAGCCTCGCGCCGGGAACCTGGTAGCCAGACACGGCGTAGAAAGGACACTGCTGAAGAAGGGATAGAGGTTCTGCTCAAGTGGCCGATGATGTCTCGACGCACATACTGTTTCAGCTGCAGGCAGTCGACTTGAGCTTCAGCGCGAGAATTGAGCTTGTGCGTTCGCAGGACACTTCGGCCCAAAATGCCCTCCGGCAAGGGCTAGGTGAGGGAGGAATCAGGTGATATTGATGGCTTTAAAAAAGAATGAATTGATAAGCGAGCCAATAGATGAGAAAATGAATGTTTAAGACGTATCGGAGATGAGGGAGAGAATGGCGTGTGGCGAACCCCGATAAGGAAGAATATACGCCGAGGATGAGAACTGAAGATGTCTGCACTTCTCCCCAAATTGGGCCAGATAACGGGCCGAGAAGATGTAAGTGGATCATTGGACGAGTGGTCAGTCCACTATCCACCAATGGGCCTTCTAGGAGACCTCGGCCGTGTTGTTAAGCCGACTATGCGCCCGGCGGGTGTCGTTATCGATTACAAGGCAACTCGTCTCAGGAGAAGCTATATGGCGACATAAGCTGTCCCGGGCGGGGCAGTGGCGGGGCATGAACGGGCGTCATCGGCAAGATGCTTGCTTGCAAAGAAGAGAACCAATCAGAAGAGATGGCGCCACAAAGAAGTTGGATGGCCGGCGAGACACGCTGCGCTCGGCGGAAGCACGCCGCCGCGCTCAGGAGGATCGGACCGCTCAGTCGACCACTCTGCGGATGTCTCTCAGCATTCATTCTCTGGAATGCTTCGGCTGACGCGCGCGCCGTGTACGTCTTGACTCATGCGCGCGGCAGCATTTCAGCTAAAGCTCGGCCGAAGCTGAATTGATCCGAGATGATGCGTGTTGCTATTCGTTAGCATTTCATGCCGTTCGGGATAGCGAGCCCGCGGGTATGGAGGCGATTGAGAGTGGATATGGGCCTGGAAGGACATATAGAGATGCGCGACATAGAAGGAACTCTACAACACTTGCAACTCTGCACTAAACACCATCCTCTCTCTCTTCTAGGTGTGCTAACTTGGTCGTCGGCTTAGGCCCACACACCTACCCTTAGCTCACCTCGGGTGTTTATTGTGTTTTCGGTGATCGAGCAGAGCCTTACACGTGAAATATTTGTGCAGAGCACTTTCCTCTCTCTCTCTTCCCTATCCAAGGTGCTAACTTTGATCGATCGGGGTTTTTCGGCACCACACACAGCCAGTAGCATCAACAAGTAGGTTTTTGTGTGATCGAAAGTACGTAGCGAAAGAAAGAGAGCTCAACTCGCCGATATTGCTGTCCGTACAATAATAAAGAAAGATGATTTTTGAATTTGTCCTACACACATTTGTTCTACTAGGACATTTGGACGGCTCAGATCTATTTAAATTATAAAACAACGGCTGAAATATATCTTTCAAAAAATATCTTACATGTACATTTTCTATTTTCCGGCTTCTCTCTCTTACCTTTTCTTTTTCTCACCAGTCCTTCTACGATCCCATGATCGCACCTTCATCTCTCTTGTCTTTTTCTTTTTTTTTTAATTTTCCCTCATTTTTATTTTTCTCTCTATTTATTTATTTATTTTATTTTTTTCTCTTTGTTCAATATATTTTACACATACTTCCATGTAATGTTTGTCTGCCCGTAATATACTAGGACATTACGGGCATACATACAATTTCCATATCTATATAATATGGCACAAGGGTTTTTGAAAATGTCTCAAAATGTCTAAGAAATACATTTTGTATCAATGGGTCAGATTGTCCCATCTAAAGTTCAACGGTTGATATGTCTTTACTTCCTGTCCAAATGCTCTTTGTAAATTGAAGACAATCTCTCTCTCTTTCTCTATACCTCCATCGGAGCCCATCTTGTGTGGAATACTCAACCCCAATCCTTATTCGTTTCTTCTTCCTCTCTTGCTCTGATTTAGTCAATACTCTTTCATTCTCTCTCTTCAATTCCCTATCAAAGCCCAACCCTTGCCAAAGACTCAACCCCGAACCCCCTATTACTCTCTTCATTTTCTCTTTTCCTTCCACCCTTTTTCTACCATCTCAATCTTCATCAACAGTGGCAGGCCAAACTCCCTATTCCACTACAATTGACACAACCTTTTCAGCCATAGGAGAGATTTCGAAAAGAGCCATTGCAAAAAGGGAGATTTCATTGGACCACCACCGTCTCTAGAGAGATCGATACTCCGTCGTTGTCAATATTCAAAGAAATCCCAAACAGGTATTTTAATTAGTTAAGTTCTTTATTTTTTTCCCCCCACTGAATCAGATTAATCTCTCTCTAAAACATAGGGTATTTGAATTTCTGCTTGTGTATTTTGATTGTTTGGTATTTATGTATAAGCAACCAATTTTGATTGTGTATTTATGTATTGTGATTCTTTGGTATATATATTGATAGATATGTATTGTGGGGATTGTGGAGCTGCATAACCCATTAGGATTTTTTTTGTTTACATATGTGTATTTATGCAAAAGTTTTGGGAAGTTTTAGAAATTGAAGGTAGTGGAATAATTAGAAAAATCAAAATTGGATTTTTTTTGGTTTGTGCTTGAATCTTGGATTTGGAGAGTGATTTATGGAGAGAAAAGGAAAATGACTGGAAATATGAATTAAAATTGGGGTTTTTTTTGGTTTGTGCTTGAATCTAGAACTTCCAACCTTTGCAATTCATGATATATTTGTGGGTTTAGTTGTTTCTGATGACTTGAATCTGGATACTTTTATGAGTTTGTAAAGTTGAATCTAAATATTTTTTAGTCTGGTTATTTTTGTCAAATCTGGATTTTGGAAATTTTTTCATTTTGTTGAATCTCAAATCATTTATTTTTGTGAATTATGCATTGGTGTTGAAATTGCAATTCATCAATTTTAAACCATAAACCTTTTTTACGTCTGTGGGTGTTTGGTTAGGTTGGTCATTGTGTGGATTTCTATTTACAGTTTGGCTTCTGACATGGGTTTTATTTTGAAATGAGAAATGAGTTTTGATTTTTGAAATAAGTTTTGTTTCTTAAATGGATTTAAATTTTTAAAGGGTTTTGGGTCTGAAATAATACTAAATTTTCATGAAATGAGTTTCATTTTTTAAATGGGTTTTGATTTCAGAAATGAATTTTTTATTTTTAGTTTAATTTCTGACATGCTTTTGATTTACGAAATGGGTTTGATTCTTTAATAGGAAATGGGTGTTGATTTCCTATGGTTTTGAAAAGATTTTGATTTATGAAATGGGTTTTAATTTATGAAATTAGTTTGAAATGTTTGTTGTATGGGTGTATCTACTTTGACTTGTTGAATTTTTTGTGGCCTGCAATTAATTGCATAACCTCGGCTTTTTTATTCTCTGTTTAATTTGTTTTTCAAGTCGTGGCACCTGTTGTCAAATTGGTCGTGCATTTGATGATGGCTAGAGTCACTTAGATTTATTTCTTATGGGTAAAGGTTTAACGTTATGAAAGTATTTATGTTATTTTACTTCTTCCAATATAAACGATGGCAACCCAAAGTGAGAATTTTTTTAATTGTTTCTATGTATAAATTTAATATCAAATAATGTTTTAACTTATTCTTCATGACATGTAAGTAGGCACATTATGAGCTTGAATGCCAATTCTGATAGAGTTCTCTTCCATTATAATGGACATGGTGTACCAAAACCAACAGTTAATGGTGAAATTTAGGTATTCAATAAGGTTAGTATCTAATATGAAATTATGATATGATCATGTTCTTTTCTTTACCACTTCTAGAGTAGTGATGTTGTTTCTTAACTGCTCCTTTTGGTAGCTTCTTCTTCTTCTTTTTGTTTTTGTTTTTTTAACTCTGGAATCAATACATTTTGGTACCAATCGGTGGTAGTAAACTGGCTTAGAGTGATGCCTACTCGGTACTCAACCATTGTCAATCTTCAACTAGACTCTAAAAAGGTATTTTACTTTGATTGTTTGTTAGATTGCAGTCTCACACTCAAATTTTAGTTGGTTTTGCTGAAAGGAAAGTGGCGCCGTCTGTGGGAACGAAAGAAGAGTAGATGGCCAGTAACACGCAGAGGGAAAAGGTTGGGGACGACACTCCAGTTGGGAGTGGAAGACCCGTCGACCTTAACCCGGAAGAAGGAGACCGTAACGAGGAAGTTCGTGATCAGAATCACGCAGAGAACGCCGTCGGCCAAAACGGTGATACATCAAAGAAAGCGGACAGGGGCAAATACTATAACGAGGACGACCTCCAGACATGGAAAGACAGATGTCTGAGGAGGGATGAAGAAGTAAAGGAGATGGCAAATAAGTTGGCAGACCTTCAATCGGTCGTCAACTTCATGATGCAGAACAACGTCATGCAGCCGCCATACCCGCTGCAGGACACACCAATGCCAGCAGCAATCGCCCAGAAAAAAGGACGGAAAGAAATCCCCGAAGCCCCACAGCACACGAGGAGCGGAAGGTACTCTCACCGACCTTCCAGGGAAGTCGGCCGAGAAGAGCAGAGAAGAGAAGAGTCCCGAAGGACATATCGCGAGAAGGAAGCAGACCCCAAAGAACATCGGCATGTTCCGGGGCGGATATTGTGTTTCGATGCATCCTGCGGAGAAGGATCGAAAAGGGGCCACCATGAGGCCGAGAGTAGTGCGCCAAAAAGGCTAAAACCCAATGAAAGCCGGGCTGCAGGAAGAAGTAAAGAGGACTTAAGAGATTACCTCAAGAGGAAACAGGAGAATGCCGGAGCCGAAGTAACTTCCCCGGTTAAGCCGAGGACTCCATTCTCGGCAGAATTGGATAGATTCGTCGCGCCGAAAAGATTCAGTATGCCGAGGCTCCAGATATATGATGGTAAGTCGGACCCTAACTTCCATGTTGGATTATTTTTGAATTCCATGGCTTTGTATAGTGGGAACGAGCCGTTGCTCTGCAAAGTGTTCCCTTCATCCTTCGGGGAGATTGCATCGATCGGGTTCCACAAACTACCAAAGGGGAGCGTGAAGAGTGGGAAGGCTGGCCGAGATGTTTGTGGCCGTGTTCATAACAAACAAATCGCAGCCATTGAGGGTGGATGCATTGATGGCTCAAGATCGGCAAAGAGGAGAGCCTCGAGCCTATGCAAAGCGGTACTACGAGGTATTCAATCGAATACCGAATGCAACCAGAGGTGGCGGTCGTGTCTTTCAAGAACGGCTCGAAGATGATCCATTGCGGAAGTCTTTGGCAAAAACCCCTAAAGAGCATGGAAGAACTCATGGCGAGAATTGAGAAGACGACGAGCCGAGGAAGACACCTCGGGAAACAAGGATACGAAGACAGAAGGCAACGGCTCGAAGCGAGGCCGAGGTAACAATGGATGAACAAACAGAGCGAGTTGAGGGCTAAAAAGAAGGATTTACGGTGTTCAATTCCGTCCAAAAGTCCTTGACCAAATTCAAATCACCTACTTCAGTATGCCAAGAAGAGCACAAGGAGAATTTATGGGAGAAACCTTGCTAGTCGTTGTGCCTATCACAATGAGCAAGGTCACCCATCTCAGCGTTGCAGAGACCCGAACGCACATCTAAAACATCTGATGAGGCAAGGCCATCTGAGAGACCTTGTAGATGAGGCCGTAACTGTGGAAGAGCAGCACGATTGCCCCAAGCACCAAAGCGCCCCAAATAAGAAGAACCACGAGCGTGTGGACCTCGGGGGGTTAACGTGATCCACTGAAAGGTGAATGAAAACGAGATAGGGGGGGAGACGCAGAGGGTGAGACGACGGCAGCATGTGAACCAGGTCGGATTGAAAAGAGCTCGGCCTGAAGATTGCCAAGGACCAATGATAACCTTCACAGACGCCGACCTCGACATGGTTCAAGACCAAGACAATGATGCCCCGTAGTATCCCTCCGGGTTGGGGAGTGCCGTGAAACGATCTTGATTGATCAGGCGCCTCTGCGACATCATGTATGTCGAGATGCTACAAGGAGTTAGGCCTTCACCCCGATGACATGGACTACCAAACGGCCCGATGGTTGGCTTCAATGGAACGCCGACATGGCCTTTTAGGCAACCACTTGGAGGTACAAGCCGCACGAAGAAGATAAGGACAATTTATTGTGATTGATACGCCTTCGCCTTACAACATCATCCCGGGAGGCCGTGGTTGCATGCAATGGGCGCTTCCTCAACCTTGCATCAATCGCTACGATTCCCAACAGAACATGGGATTGAGGAAGTCGAGGAGATCACCAGACACGAAAAATTGCTCCATGGCAAAGAATGAAGTTAACTCCGCAGATTCGAGAACCGTAAGAAGCGAGAGGTTGAAGAAGAGGACATGAAGGTCCTAGATGATGTCGGCAAGGAGCGCATCGAGAAGAGTGAAGAAGCATTGAAGAAAATCTTCGCCAAAGAGGGCGATGAGGAACGCTTCTTCCTTCTCGCACGGATTAGCCAAAGAAGAAGAAAGGGAGTTGGAAGCCTTCGAGGAAAAATATTGAGGTGTTCGCCGACACCTTATGAAATGCCCGCATTGACCCCGAGGTCACATGCCACAGACTTCAACGCGACAGTCGGCCAAACCTGTAATACAACGAGCCGTAAGACCGACGTTGATGCACGCCGGCAAGCGGGAAGAGAAGTAGCTGACTTCTTGAGGCCAGGGCCATCCGAGAAGCCAATTATCCGACGTGGTTATCAAATACCGTGGTAGTAAAGAAGAAGAATGGCAAGTGGAGGGTCTGCGTGGACTTCACAAATTTGAACAAAGCTTATCCCAAAGACAGCTTCCCCCTGCCAAAGATCGACCAGTTGGTGGACGCCACATCTGGACATGGAAGGATGAGCTTCTTGGACGCATATAGGGTATCACCAGATAGCCATGTACCCCTGATGAGGAGAAGACAGCTTATCACTCCCAAAGGTCTCAGATATTACAGGTCATGCCTTTTGGGTTGAAGAACGCCGAGCAACTTACCAAAGGTCGGTGACCAAGATGTTCGACACTTGATTGGTCAATCGTGGAAGTCTACATCGATGATATGGTCGTGAAGACCAAGGAACCAAAGGATCATCTCGCTGACTTAGAAGAAGTCTTTGACATACTCAAAACATATCGGCTCCGACTAAACGCATCGAAATGCGCGTTTGGAGTCGGATCCGGTAAGTTCTTGGGATACCTGGTGACTAGAAGGGGCATTGAAGCCAGCCCAGATCAGATCAAGGCCATTCTGGAATTACAGAGTCCGACATCGGCTAAACAGGTTCAGATGCTTACTGGAAGGGCCGCAGCCCTAAACAGGTTCATAAGCCGAAGTTCGGACAAATGTAAACCTTTTTTCAATCTGGTGAAAAAAGCCACGGATTTTCTATGGACAGAGGAATGTGAGGCCGCTTTGGCCGATCTGAAGAAATACCTTACCTCGGCTCCAGTCCTCTCAACGCCTCAACCTGGGGAGGAACTGTTTTTATACCTAGCAGTTTCAGAGCACGCAGTGAGTGCTGTGGTTATCCGAGAAGAGAAGGGAGAGCAGAAGGCAGTGTACTATGTAAGTAAAACCTTGGCCGATGCAGAAACAAGGTATTTACCACTGGAGAAATTAATGCTGGCCTTGGTAATGGCCTCAAAGAAGCTAAACCATTATTTTCAGGCTCACAAGATAGTGGTTCTGACAGAGCACCCATTAAAATCCTTGTTGCAACAAGGAGATTTGACTGGACGAATCGCAAGATGGGCTGTAGTTTTGGGCCAATATGACCTGGAGTTCAGGCCAAGAACAGCAATTAAGGGCCAAGTTTTGGCCGACTTCGTGGCCGAGTTCTCGCCAGAATGCATCGAACATCGGGCTCCGCTGAGCCGAGATGAACGATGTCCAAACAAGGAGGGAGAAGCCCAGCCAAAGGCTAAAGAACCAAGGAAGGAAAAACTCAGACCCTGCAGCATTTACATCGGCGATTCCTTTCAACTTTTTGTTGATGGAAGCTCAAACAGGCAGGGGGCAGGGGCAGGAGTAGTGCTAATTTCCCCCGATGGGGAGATATTGGAACAGTCCATTCGACTGGGGTTCAAAGCCTCGAATAATGAGGCGGAATATGAAGCACTGATTGGACCGGTTTAAGAAGCAGAGGCAGGAGATGAGGTAATAGTTTTTGTGACTCACAACTTATAGTGAATCGGACTACGGAGAGTTTGTCGCCCGAGATGAAAGGATGTCAGATACGCAAAAGAAGCCATCAGCCGCGTACATGTTTCAAAACCGCCGACTTCTTCGAGTTAGCCGAGATGATAACAACCACGCCGACGCGCTGGCCAATTTGGCAAGTTCAGTGCAAACCGTGAAGACGAGGACAATAATGATTGATTACCTACCGAAAGCATAGAGCCACCGAACACAATGCAAGAAGCATTATGTGTGGACATGGGACCAAGCTGGATGGATGCAATTGTTGCATTCCTGAAAGAGGGAAAACTGCCAGAAGATCGAAAGGAAGCACACAAGGTCAGACTGAAGTCGGCAAGATTCAGCCTGACGGCAGAAGGACATCTCTACAGAAGATCCTTCACTGGACCTCTTTTAAGGTGTGTACACCCTCTTCAGGTCGAAGACTTTTTGTATGAAATTCATGAAGGAGTTTGTGGAAGCCACGCAGGGGCGATCGTTAGCTCACGGTGGCCATTACCCAGGGGTATTGGTGGCCCTATATGCAAAAAGACGCAGAAGCCTATGTGAAGAAGTGTGAACAATGCCAGAGGTTTGCACCATTGATACATCAGCCAGCTGCTGACCTGAATCCTGTTTCCAGCCCTTGGCCATTTGCCCAATGGGGCATGGATCTCATTGGACAATTGCCCCAAGCCACTGGACAACGGAAGTACCTACTGGTAGCAACAGACTACTTCACAAAATGGATAGAAGCAGAGCCCCTTGCCAAAATCCGAGATGTGGATGTGAAGAACTTCATCTGGAAAAACATCATCACCAGATTTGGGATTCCAAGGGCAATCGTTGCCGACAACGGAACACAGTTTGACAGCAAGCTCATCAAGAATTTTTGCGCCAAGTTCAAGATAAAGAATTATTTTTCAACACCAAGCTTTCCCCAAAGTAATGGGCAAGCCGAAGCATCAAACAAAGTCATTCTAGATGGAATAAAGAAGAGGCTGCAGGCAGCAAAAGGGAAGTGGGTAGACGAATTGCCCAACGTGCTCGGGCATATCGCACTACGCCGAGAAGATCAACAGGAATCCCCTTGCCATGGCTTATGGCATGTATGCCATTCCATTGGAGATCGGCATCCCAGGATCGAACACAGGAGTTGAGAACGGGTCTAATGATGTGCTCTAGCCCGAGATCCGACCTACTAGAAGAAAGAAGAGAGAAAGTCAATCCAAATTGCAAAGATACCAAAGAATACTTGCCAAAGCTACAACAAGAAGGTCAACCCGAGGATTTTCAAGTCAACGACCTAGTCTTGAGAAAAGTCGTTGCAATAAGAAGGATCCCGAGAGGGCAAGCTTGGCCCAAACGAAGGCCTGAGTAATCACCTCGGTGTTAGGGAATGGGGCATATCGGCTCGAAGATAATGAGGGCAAAGCATTGCCTAGACCGTGGAACACTTGTAATTTAAAGTTTTTCTATCATTAGATGTCCTTTGATTTTTCTTGCCGATATGATCAATAAAATCTTAGCAGAATTCCTCTGAACTTATACAACTTTGTATGATGTTGTTTTTTAAATAATGAGAACCCAAGAGGAACTTAGGTTCACATTGGGGGCAGAGAGAAGACATCAGTAATGCTTAGCCGAAGTTAAGCCGAGATTATGTTTAAACACGTTAAAGATAAATTCCTTATCTTTACTTGTTGAAATTTGTAGCAATTTACAAGTTAAAGTTAAGCCGAGATAAATTCCTTATCTTTACTTGTTGAAATTTGTAGCAATTTACAAGTTAAAGTTAAGCCGAGATAAATTCCTTATCTTTACTTGTTGAAATTTGTAGCAATTTACAAGTTAAAGTTAAGCCGAGATAAATTCCTTATCTTTACTTGTTGAAATTTGTAGCAATTTACAAGTTAAAGTTAAGCCGAGATAAATTCCTTATCTTTACTTGTTGAAATTTGTAGCAATTTACAAGTTAAAGTTAAGCTAATATGATTGTTATCTTCACTTGTTGAAATTTGTAGCAATTTACAAGATGAAGATTAATTGAATTTCTATGCTTTATACTTGTTGAAGCTTATGACAAGTTTACAGGTGGAGCCCTAGCCGAAGTAAATCTTCAGGTAAACATGCCCGAGGTATGTAACCCCCGAGGAGATTGTGCAAGGGAAGAATTGTATGAACCACGTGAAATATCTAAGTATAAAACTACGTATAATAAAGAAGAATTTAAAGACCAAGCATTCAGAAGAAACAGCTTGCATATAAAAGGAAGACACTGTGGCTCACGCAAAAATCTTGTTCACAAGTTACATACAAGGCACATCGGCCACAAAAGACAAAGTACAAAAAAAGAAAAGTAGAAAACATCTAAACTCCTTCAGCATTAACAGAAGATTGGGCCGAACGTCGGAAGGATCTCAAGGAATGATCTCGCATCCTTTTCCACCATAGCATCTCGCTTTGTCCACCACAACCTCAAATTTTTATTTGCCGAGACCTCGCCACTTTATCTACCGCGACTTCAAAGATCAATCTCAAGAAGGGTTTCATCAACACTTCTCTCGCCAAAAGGAGGTCGAGGATAGAGTGCCGATGTCCGCCTTTTTGGGAGCAAAGAACGAGGTCTTCATCTCCAACAAGTCCAGACTTGATCACCCTTGGAGGAGATTTGGCCTTCCTCACTGTGGCTTCATCTTCACCTTCACTCTCCTCTTCAAATCGGCTTCAGAATCATCTTCTTCAAATTGGCTTGGAGATGGAGGAAGAGGACAAGGAAGACGATGGTTGGTCTTTGCGCCATGGCGAAGTCGACCGAAGATCAAGCTTTTTGGCCAAAGCATTCCAACCTAGGAATATCCCTTGTTGCATGCTTGCTTGACCAAGCTTATAGTCTTCAAATGACATCGGCCATGCCTTCTTTATAAGCAAAGATCAATTTCAAATCTCTTGGTGGCCAAGGCTTCTTGTAGCTCCTTTTCACTGGGCTACTTTTTTCTTCTTTTTGCCGAGATAAAGCAACAGCTTTTACCTCAAGAAATTTCAAATTTTCATCGGCTATTTGTTTAGCCTTGGTCATGCGCTCTACCGGTCCTTCGCTTTTTTCATCTTGAGTGGAGGGCCCTGCTTTTGTTTATGGAGAAGAGAAATTCCTTCTCCATGTCGGCTAACTTCTTTGTCAAGCTTCAAAAGCCTACATGGAGAAGGTATGGGCGTGTTGGATAGCCTGGAAGAATACAAGGCAAAAGTCATTATAAACATTTCAAAATTTTATAAGTATGAAAGACAAATTATCAAACTCAAAGACTTACTTGGACTGAATGCTGCATCATAAAGGCGTAATTTCATAGCCGCCATTTTTTCGTTACGCCCATATCGCCTCAAGAAGGATCACAGGCCGAAGCGCCACGCCGATGTTGACGTTAGCTAAGGCGCTTCGTTGGTGTAGATCGCTCGTCTTCAAGTGTAACTTTGGGCTCTGTGAATTTTAGGAACCTCGATCCCGTCGGGCGCATTTAAGACCTCGACTTTTTTGTTGAGCATACCGACGGTTGGGCTTTGCTGTCTTTAGCGAGCAGAGCGTAGGTCTTCTGCCACCGCTAGTCGAAGATTGGCGGGGCATCTTCAAATTTCTCGGATCGCCTTCGCCGCCGCTTTTGGTTGGGCCTTCTTGGTTCTCTTCGCTTTGGTGGGGCAGAGGTTACCGGTGCATCATCCATATCGTCTCGAAGATCGCCAAGAGGTTCAAAGACCACTTTATTTGGTTTTTCCATCTCGGCTGTTTTAACAAGCCTCCGTCGGCCTTTCTTTTGAGCCGAGGTTGAAGGCTGATCGGCTAGCTCAGATGTGGAGGCAAATTGCTCAGAGAAGCGCTGATGGAGAAGCGCTTTCTTCCTCTTTCTTGGAACGCCGCCAACTTGGACGTGTAAGTGGGGATGAAGTTCAACAACAATGGAGCTTTTCGTCAAGTGGAAGGTCTAAGAGCTTTTTCGTGTCGCCCGAGGAAATATGATTGGCGAAAATCCTTGGGTGGTCAAGTAACGTCTCGCAAAATAGAACAAAACATCAAAAATAGATAAAATATTTTGAAAAAATTGAAGAAAAACAAATACTAAGCTAATGATGGACTCTACCCTTGCCCTCCTTGGACCGCTCGAGGAAGAGGGAAGAGTTGAACTTCTTCATCTGGGCAAATTCCCGCCTAAACGATTATAATCATCTCCACCCTTTGTTGAGTCTGGAAGGTCGGCTACTATTTTATAGGCAGAGACCTCGCTTAAGGTAGTAGACATAACCCTTTTCCTTAAGGTTTAGGGCACATTGTGTAGCAATATTGGATGTCGGCTAGGGTGATCCTAACGCCTCTCTGCCGAGCTAGGCTATTATTCCATTAAGTGTCCTATAGGCGTTAATGGAAAGTTGCATGGGGTTCGTGGTGTAGTAATGAAGGACCTCATGAAGAGGGGATCTAGGGAACCTAAGTCCACACCGGACGAAGGCTACTACAGGAAAGGCATTTTATCACCATCGGGCATAATGGAGTCCTTCTCCTCGGCTAGTCGAGGTGGACATCCTCGGTATGGAAAATTCTTGCCTAAAGTTTTGAAGCTTGTTTGGGGTATTGACTCTATCCCTCCACACACCCATGGTCTTGATATAAACAAGTGTGCGACTACAGAAACAGAGTATTCCTAAAGGGCTCTTAGGACCTCGGCTTAACCTATGTGTATGTTGGGGAAGTTGGTTTCAGTTTTTCCTAAAAGATTGAAGGTTCTACAAAGAAATCCGAGCCTAAATCTACGAATAATGGGTATGAAGGAAGAAAACTGAAAACAGAAAGCAAAAAGAAGTCTCAGATTCAAGAACACGAAAGAGTGGAAGGCCAAAAACAGAGGTGAAACGGTACAAATATTCGCAGTATAAACAAAATAATGAGATGAGGTACGTGATTTGCAAATCAGATACAGAACAATCAAGTAACGAAAAATCTCAGAAACAAGCAAGAACTGGGAAAAGAAGGGAACGGTGGCTCACCAGAAAAAGGTGAGGCCGGGATAAAGCTTCGCCGAGGTCAAATAATGGACGCAACAGTAGCAAGAGCTTCAGAACTTCGCAGAAATGGCAGATGGAGGCAGTTGCAGGGCTTCGGGCAAGCGTAATGGCAGAATTGAAAGAGAAAAAGTTTTAGAGAGAAAGAAAGCAAGGAGATTCAAAATGCAAAGGTGAAGGAGAAAGAGAGAGGGAATCATTTTTGCCAAAGTTTGAAACGGCGGCAAAAAACAGCAATTATTACGCCTAGGGTAACGCATGCGTCAGACGGCGCGGGCAGAGAAAAGACGGTTTGTAGGCGCGTCAATGGCACGGACTAGTAAGAATGAAACGCGTCATCAGAACGGTTGAAAATTGGTGCATGACAGCTCATACGCGTAAGGGAATTGATTTGAGTCTGAAGAGGATATGAATGATCTCGGCTAGAAAGTTCTTATGCCGATGTACCAGAAAAAGTTCGAAGATAGGTTCCATCACCTCAGAATGCCGAGGCAATAGAACCTAGGGGGCAGTTGTGGGGATGTATTTTCTAAGTACCAACACGTGGCCGAGGTGACACCGAAGTGTCAGCCGAGATCCCACGTGTCATGGTAGTTGTGCCGAGGTTATCTCGGAGTGCCGAGGTTACCTCCGAGGATATCGGAATCCGAGATGAGCGGATAGGGGACAAAAGTCCTAGAATGAAGAGGGAACTCAACCTGGATATGGACAAGAGTCCTAGATATGGAGAAGACTTCAGTTTGGGTAAAGATAAGACTCTTAGAGAGTTTATCTTAGTCCCACTGGGAGTCCCAGATTAGCAGTAATCTTGAGTCCATTAGGGCCAGGCTCCTATTGGGACTAGGATTGTATTGGCTATAAAAGAGAGGCACCCCCATGGGTCTAAGGTATGTTTTTATATACTCAAGCTAGTGAGTTAAGTACTAGATTATCTTTGAGAGATATACTGACTTGATCGTCGGAGTGCCCCCGGGTGGAAGAAGCACCGCCGGTGTCTTTTCTTTCTGTGCAGGTTACAGGGAGCCATCCACTCTGCCTGTGTTCTTCCGCTGAATCACTAAGGAGGGCAGTGTGATCGGAAATTCACTCACACAGAAAGCATTAGTTACAATAATTGAGAAGACCCATGGCGGTAATGGACCCATGGTAATCAGGTCCCCGATTGATACATTGTTAAGCTTACTCATTTTCGTTGTTATTTTTTCTCATTTGACAATGTCATTGTGTATTAAAAAGAGAAACCATTGTGTGATAGTGTATGTGTGCAGACAAGTGGAGTGAGATCAACCGACGACGCTAAGCTAGGATAAGTTCTATAGTAATTTCTAATTTTGCTTCTTTTTTTTTTTCTTTTTTTCTTTTTTTTTTCAACTCTCCATTTCCAACCATACGCACTATCAATCTAATTTGTCATTACATACATAAATGAGGGATTTTAATCTCTAATTTGATCATTCTATTTCATGTGATGTTTGTTATTTCTTTATGATTTTGGGGTTCTCATTTAGAGAGTTGTACTAAATATAATATTTTTGTGGCCAATTGGCAGCTTGACAATAGGATGGAGTCAGTTGCTTGAAGTTAGTTGCTTTTGTTGAGTCGATTTTTGGATTTTAAGATTTTGTCAAAGATCATTTACTCCAAGATGGTAGATCAAGTACTACTACGAGCACATCCTCCTTATTATTCCTTTGCTAGGAGAAAATGTAACATCACCCCGTAAATTGAGACAACTCTTCCTAAAAGTTGGTTAATGTTTTAAACTTGGTCCCTAAACATAATGATAATCTCTTTGTTCTTTGTGCTATTTATTCTAATTCTATATTTCTATTATGGTTTCAATATCTTAGTTTTCGCAAGACATAACACTAGAATAATATTTTCTAATTTTATATTTCTATTATAGTTTCAAGACATAGCATTAGAACAATCAAGCCTAGCCTCATAATTAAATTATATTGCCAATGTGTTTAGTGGCGGAACCAATATTTTGGCCTAGGGGCAACATTAAGCAAAAACCTAAGATTATATCGCCAATGGGTATAGTGGCAGAACAAATATTTTGGCTTGAGAGCAACATTAAGAAAAACCTAAGTTTTGTCCAGTTTCACAGGCTTATTTCTCACCCAGTTGTGTAGTTACGGACTATAATTTTTAAAAAATCACATATCTATCCTTACGGTTAATTTTACATTTGATCAATTAACAGTTTAAGGATTTCCAGTGGCAAAGAATATATTAGGGAAACTGCGTACATATCAATTTGCTTCTTTCCTTTTCTTTCTTGGAAGTTTTCTATTTGATTGTCGATTGCAACCATCTGATTAGTGGTTTGATTGGATGAGGGTGGGTGATGATTTGAATGTAATGGCTGCTTACCAAACACAATTCATACATATTCTTGCACAAACTATAATGTCTCTCTTAATGTTTATGATTGTGATTAGGTAACGGTTTTCAATTTACGTATAATGTCTATCTTGATCCTTTCGTTAATTGTTATTATGATAATAAAAGAGTTGTTTTCATTTGGAAAAATTGACTTAACTCACCCTTGATTGGTTAATGTAAGTTTGATTTTATTTTTCAATTTTTTATTTACTTAAAGTTTTTTTACACAACATGCATGATTTTTGTAGGGAATGTTTTAAATCACAACTTTGAGCACTCAAGTACAAAATCTCTTTGTCACGACCCAAACCCGGTACCCAAAGGCTCGGCGTCGTAACAAGATAAAAATAAAATAATTCGGATAATTCTGAAGTCGCAGCGTAAGCGGATAAATTAAATAAAATAATTGGGTACCAACTGCTTATTTAAAAGGAAACAAAACATAGTCATTTAAACTTTATTATATTACAAGAGTTCAAAAAAAAAAAGATAGAAATAAAAAAAAAGATTTTAAAAAAAACAACACAGCGATTCATTTTCCATCTTGATCTCGCTAAACCTCGTCACCTGAAAGAGATAACAGCTATAAACACATAGCAGAATGAGAAATATTATACTGTGAGTATAGGGGCACAAAATAGCCATGGATAATTATTTAAGCTAAAACATTAACATAATTTGAGTTGAATATACAATTTAATTAAGTGCCAGAAACTGAAATAATTAACTATAACCACGGTACATAACAGAACAGGGGTCACTAAGTGACAATCAGTACAGGGGTCAATAGATCCATGACAAACAAGGGACCACAAAGTGGTCAAACAGGGGCCTATGGTTATTTAAGTCCCCCAAGACATGAGGCTCCCGTGGTGGTACTTATAGAAAATAATTATTTACAAGGTCATTGTCAAATAATCTCTAAAATTTAAACAAACAAATCCATGGATTTTAAGTTAAGCAATTAGAATTTAAAAAAATAATCCACATAATTGAAGCATTAACCTAACCATAAAACATAATTTATATAAAATAAATTGTGATAACTTAAAACATTCGTAAAATATATTAGGATAACTTAAAACATGTAAAAAACATATTATAGTAACTCAAGGTATAAAAAACTCACCTAAAAATTACTCCTAAATTATTTTGAGCTTCTTCCCGTTTCTTGCGTTTCTTGCTCTACTAGCACTATATTGCTCGGATGCCTCTCCCTACTACACATGTCCTATTTATACAAGATCAAGAGTGAGGCCCAAGCAACACATACACGTGGCTAATTCCATCCGTTGCCACCCGTTGTCAGATGTCTTTTACTTCTCAAATTTTTAATTCCTTGTTGACACTTGTTTTTGCCCCTTAGATGTATCTTCTCCATGAATTCACCAAGGGTCAAGTTGACTCTTGGCCCTACCGAAGGCTCATTTTTATTTATTTATTCTAATTTTAAAAGTCATAATTCTTAAAATCACTTATAATTCTAAGGTAGATTCATGTCTAAAAACTTCACTACCCAATTATAAAATATCACTTACCACTTACTAAAATATTTAATGTGTGGTGTCTTACAATTTATTTCCTTAACAATTTAATCGATAAATTCCTAATTTTCTAAATTATGCATTTATTTATTTTTTATTATTATTTATTTATTTTTGAGTCTTTATTTATTATAATTTTAAATTTAAGAAAATTCGGGTGTCACACTCTTCAATCATTCCATTTTTTTTTTTTTTGTCTTATTGAGGTCGTGGTAATTTTCATTTTATGATTAAGCCTTTTAATTGTTGGATTTAAAAAAGCCTTCTAATCGTCATTAGGCACTACCTAATAAATTGTAATATAAAAATTCATTACACATAAATTGTTCGATCTCTTCTCATTACCAACATAAATTGTTCGATCTCATCTAATTGTTTTATTTTTTGTGAATCCTAGGCACTCGATTAGAGTCATATATTTTGACTTTGACTTTCATTTTTGTTTTTTTCTTAAAATTTCAGGTGTATAAAAGTGACAATTGTCTATGATATTGTAGCTAGTAACATCTTTGCATTTAGGTTTTTTTATTGGGGTTCTCATTACGCATTCTTTTACTGTGATGAGTATATTGAAGAAAAACGATGATAGTAAGAACTTTGAGTACATGTCCTATGTTGTTTTAAAATTTAAAAAATTAAAGCTTGTCTCAACTTTAGTAAATTGTTGTATAATGATTTATTGGGCAAAGTTTTTTGTCATAAGCCTGCCTGTAATGGAATTCCAAATTAGATGTTATTATTTATTTTCATTTGTTTTCGTATATTATCTAAATTGTTATATTCTTCTTGCTGAATTGGAAAAAGAAAAAAGAAGAATAGTTATACTTGCAATTGCTAAATTGTGAATTCTTATACTTACCAATTCATATTCATTTTTTTTTTTTCTTGATACAATTCATATTCATATTCTTTAAGTAGCAACATGTGAGCTCATAAGTCATGATATACACTAATCAAGAGACTTGGGAACTAAATTGAAAGGTGTTTGATTATATATATCAAGAAGGGTTTTATTGATTTTTTTTTTTTTTTTTTTATGTTCAATTCCTCTTAATTCATAGTTATTGGTTTCTCAGTTTCTCAAAGATATTTTGATGTGATTTTTCCTGTTATGATTTTTTTTTAATTGATTTTTAAAGTGAATTCAAGCGTTGGAGTGGTTTTGTTGCAGATGACTAATCCACATTAAAAATGTTGGGATTGTGCTGTGTTTTTTTTTCTTTCTTTCTTTTTCTTTTTCTTTTTCTTTTTTTTTTTTTGGCACTTTCATTCTAAATTGGATGATTAGTCTCTTTTTTTTTTTTTTTTTTTTAATCTATTTTTTATTTTAAAGCTAGAATGATTACTCTTCTGAACCAAAATGTTCATTCACCATTTCTTGAAGCTTTGAAATTTGATAAAGTGAAAAAAGTTACCCAGTTATAATACTAATTTGGAAACATTCTTTTATTGAATGTTGTCCCATTTTAACTCACTATACATGTGTCATTTTGACGTGGATATCTTTACTTATGTTGTACACAACATTTTTATATTATAAATTTGATATTTAAACTTTAATTATGAAGTTTGTTCAAAGATATTTTATGTGTGAAGTTTGCTAAACCTTAATTTGCTATTTTGACTTCTTATGTGTGAAGTTTTATATTGTAGTGAAATTGTTGTCATTTTGATTTGATTTATTATAACTGATTTCTGTAGCATTAAAATTGTTATCATTTTGAATTAATTTATTTTAATTGATTTTTGTAGAGTATGTGATACCAACATTATTTATATCATGCCTTCAAGCACCGGCATGCACTAGTATATACATAAAGGAGTTACCGTAATTAAATATTAATTTAGAGTAACTTATAAGAGAGTGATAGAGTCATACAAGGGAGCTTCAATCTCTTAAGATAGGTAAAGGAATGATTGGGGAAGGGGGGTAGTTGACCATGGAATCAAATTGACAAGGGGTAGTTGACCACGATGTTAGATTCGAAATTATGATGCATTGTTTTGTTCATAATCTTAGCATCTGTTTTCATGGTAGTGATTGTACTCATCACCAAGCCATTTTGACCAATTAAAATTAATGTCCGGATTGTCTTCGGTCTAGATCTAATATAGTCCGGTCTAGTTCAATCCATTAGATCTATTTTTAAGTTTCTTTTCAATAATTAGAATTATTCACATTTTAGACTTTGTTGAGTATATTATTCCTGTAACAAATCACGTCGATTAGATAATGGACACTATGTATTTGGATCACTTTTGTTTGGAAAAAAAAGGACAGTCAAAAAATTAATGATTCATAAAAAAGTGATCCGAATACATAATATCCGTTATTCGATTGACGTGATTTTTTATAGGAATAATGTACTCAACAAACCTTAAAATATAAACGGTTTGAATAATCAAAAAAGAGTCTAAAAGTATGTCCAATGGGTCGGACTGGACCCTCCAGTGTGGAGTAGAGGCAAGCCCCAGCCTAAAATTAAAATTAAAATAAAATAAAAAGGAAAAAGATTTTGATCAAGAGACTTAGATCTCCTATCTGCAATACAAGCTTGATCATTTTTTTTTCAATCAAATCACACTTCGCCACTTATAATTTAGTTAAGTTTTAAACAGTGAGGTGATGAAAAAATTATATTGAACCTTAGATTTAAATAGTTAAGTTTTAAACTTAAATTGAAGTCGAAGGATTTAATTAATGCAAATTACAGCAAACTCATATAAAATTTAGAGGATGAAAAGTGTAATTTATCACTTCTTCTTTTTCTTTTTTTTTTCATTAGATCTTTTGTCATCTTATTCCAAATCCATTTGACATACCATCAATGTCTCCTATATTGTTCAGTAATTCTAAAATATCATGGGACAAATTATTTATGTAGTATTTCAAATCAATCAGGTTATAAGTGAGATATGCTTACTTACTTTGATTCAATAGTTAGGAGATAAAATTTTACTCAATGTGTATCTTTTTAACTTCAAATGTATTAGTTGGCATTGCTGGTTCAACCTTAATTTTTATGTATTCAAGGGAGTAAGGATCTTTAGTCCATTCTCCTTTGTGTCTATGAACCAAGCTCCCTCCTTACTTCACAATCAATAATCAATTTTCTTTGATCTGATAATGGAGGGTGTATTTCAAACATTAGAGAAAGTGATAGTGTTTAGTGTAAATTATGTTTATTGTTTATGAGATAAAAATAGTTAATTAAATTGAAAAAATATATTTATTTGAAAAATGAAAAATGGATATTTTTAGGTTATTTTTGGATTATGGATTTTAGTAAGAATTTAGAAAGGAGTAGGAGAAAATGTAAATGAAATATGAATGATATATAGCTACCTTTTCACCTACTTTTTTTTTTTTTTTAAATCTCTATCCAAATTCATAATTCAAACATGACATTAGTTTGATATATGACATTATTTGAGTGAGTTAATGGGGGATCTATCTTTATCAAATAATGCTATATGCACCAATTGATGATGTGGTATAATTTAAAAGGTTTTTGGTATTTATAATGTGATTAATGAATGTGGTCAATAATAATTTCATAACTAATATTGGTACACTAATTAATATATTAGTTGATACACGTAGCATCACCGATCTTTATCATATGTTATTGGAAGAGAACCTTTAGGAGAAATGGTGTTCCAGTTGAGGCCTGTCCCCTTCTAGCCTCATGGTTCTTGCTCCTTGGTTCTATCTCAGTAGACTTTTGATTTTCTTCTCCTATTTATTTAATTTATCATCTAACTTTTATTTAAATTTTAATTTTGATCTCCCATCTTCTAATTTTAGCGATTAAGTCCTTAAATTTCAACGTTTATTTCAATGCAATCCTCTTATTACTAACCATTAATAAAATAGACAAAAAGTACTCACATGATTTCAAGCAATTAAAGGGAAAAAAATTAATAAAAAAATTACATATTTTACTCTCTCAACTTTTTCTCAAATTCCACTTTAGCTCTTCATTTTTCAACTTTCACCCAAAATTTTAATTGTGGAGTGATGGGAGAGGACGACTACATTGAAACTTAAGTTGACTTTTTGATTTTTTTGACTATTTTAGTTTGGAACTTTTTTGGTTGTTTGGTTTTCTTATTTGGATTTTTTGGCTTTTTAGCTTTGAAATGGCAAAATTTTTTGTCCTTTTGTGATTTTTGTCCTTTTGTAATTTTTTGACTTTTTTTTTGTCCTTCTGTGATTTTTTAGCCAAACATGGCAACCAAACAAGCACTTAAAGACTTAATTATTGTAATTAAAATGTGAGAAATCAAAACGAAATTTAGGTGAAAATTAAAGGCTGAAAAGTATATTTTACCCATTCAAAATATTGAAGATGTATTATTGCAGGTCTTAATCCTCATTTGGTAGGTGGAACATATAAGTTTTTAGTTTATTAGTTGTTGCCAAAGAAGGCCTTTTCAAATGGGATTTATTTTGTGACCTATACATACTTGTTTTGTTGGAAGTGGGGACACTGCTGCGTAGCCCATGCAGCAACATCTGCTGTGCGGCGATTTGGGCCTATTTCGGGATCCATTTGGATAATCCGAACGTTCACATTTTAGAATACGTTAAGTAGAACATGCCTGCAAAAAATCAAGTTAATCAGATATCGTTTATCTATTCATCTACTCACATTTGTATTCATTTTAATCAAGTTAAAATACATTTGTATTTATTTTTGTAGATACAAATGTGCGTGGATGAATGCGTAAATGATATCCGATTAACTTGATTTTTTGCAAGCATATTCTACTTGACGTATTCTAAAATGTGAATGGTTTGGATTATCAAAATAGGTCCCGAAATGGGCTCAAATTGCCGCACAGCAGACGCTACTGCTCGGGCTGCACAGCAGTGTCCCCATATCCTGTTTTGTTATAGTAATACTTTTGTGCGTTTTCATTTGACATAGATTCCGCCTATATAGCTATTACTGATCATTAGTTTGGTTTTTTTTAAAAAAATTTTCACCTAGTACAAGAAAGATTACAGGTCTTTCATGCTGGACTATACGTATTTAAAAGTTGGTACATATTATATTAATTCAATTAAAAAAAAAAGTTTAAAAAACTAGATGTGTTTGGTCGAGAAAATAAAAAATAAATAAATAACTGATTTTTGGGACTTTGTACAGACCCAAATAGAGTAAGAAAGTAAATTTATTAGGTACCTGTATGGGTCGGTTTTTATCCGTCGCTGTCCGTACCCCTTGGGTCCAAGCTACCCTTTTATCCGATCGACATGAGAACACAATGATAGTAAGCTACTCGGCGGTGCACTACGGGAAAATCCTCCGACGATCAAGTTAACACATAGGGAAAGAGAGAGAAGAGAGGAGGCAAAGTGGTAGATGAGTTGTTATCATAAGATGTTCCAGACTTGAGTATGGGGGCACAGCACCGTTTATATACCTTCTGCGCGCGTTTCTGTATCCATTCACCTTTGGATGCGTGGACCTGTTCTTCTCTCTCATTTCCCCACGTGTCAGTGCAAATACAGCTAAACACTACCTAACAAAACCGCCAAAAGGCTCAAACGTGCACGGATAGTGCAATCCTGCTCCTTCAGTCCCATGGCGCCACATAGCACTCTTGACCGGGATACACTAAATGCGGAGCCATGCTATCACTCAACAACCGAGCTACTCATCTAGTTTCAGAATAACTCGTTTCTAACCAAACTTACTACTACCTCGGTCAAACGTGCATTCAATGTCCGATCGAGTGAGGACTTTCGATTCTGGCTCAACTAGTCCGGCTCGACAAAAAGGTCGTAAACCTCCCTCTCAATTGCCCCTTAATTCCGTCAGCGCTAGCGTGACCGGAATTACATTCTTCTGCTGGGTTCACTTATTTGCTCAGCTCTTCACCTCAAGCCATTCACCATGCTAAATCTCACACTCAGTCTCGTGACTTGCTTGGTCGGCGCCTTGACTTTTCAACATGTCCTTTCAGGACTGACACCGCTCTTATTGCAGATACATGTCGCCCGTTTATTAGCCTCGTACAGCCAACCTAGCCGCCCCACATTGTCTCTCCAAGTTCAAATTTTGGCACATCTACTTCCCTTATATACTCATTGTACGTCCCTTTATATCCCTCACTCTATTGTTTATCTTCCTTCTCAAACAACCCTGTGATCCAGAGCCACAACACAACCACCCCTACTCGACACAATTCTCGCCTACATCGCAGCAGCGGATTTGGCCTTGCCATCGCCGCACGAAAGCACCTTCATACCTGGAAATCCAATTCTTCCCTCTAAACCTGTAAGTCTTTCGAATCACCTCTATCGTTCTTTCTGTTCTTAGGCTCGCCATGCTCTTAAATTCAACTCCCATAGATGAGTTTAGCGTACAAAAACTGTAGGTCTTAGGGCTTCAAATGAAGTTAGGTTAGGGTTCCTCTCCAATGTGATCGTAAAGACCATCTTTGCCACTGTTCATCATCTTCTGTGATGAACATGCCTAAATCTGGGAATGACCGGGCTTCACACCTTCGTTTGATCCAAACCATAAGTGAACTGAGCAAGACCCATGCTTATATGGCTTAGATGAGGACCGAGCTAATAAATGCGCTGGGACGCTCGACCAGGCTAACATCTGGTTCGCTCAAGCAACCGAGCTGCTGAGTTCTCCTATCAAGGCCGGGGTGTCACTACGCCTCAAGTGACCGGGCTGAAGTCGAGCTCGTTTGCATAACTGCGCTATCACTTATACTTGGCTTTTACTACAGAGTCCTAGGGAACCAGACACCAACACAAGGGCTCTCAAAGACCGAGCAGCCATCGTGCATTACATTACCAATTTAACATTGCCGTATTGAACAAGTTGGCCTTCCATAGGGCGCTACCGCTTCCTTGTTGACACACCGGGCGTACTGGCCGCATTCAAAGAAGAGTACGGCATCCCGGTTGACGTACAACTGGAGCTCGGTGAAGAGAACATAAATCCATGGGATAGGTTGGACTCCTATCCCTTCACTGTGCTAATCATAGTAGAAGGTGGATTAAGGTTCCCTGTGCAACCCTTGATTTGCGAGTTCCTGGGACGTATTAGGCTCGCTCCGACACAAGTATCCACCAACACCTTCAGGATCATAAACGGAGTGGCCGAGCTAAACCACCGGCTTGGTTTAAATCTAGGCCTCGCCGAGATCCTGCATCAATATACATTCGGTAGAACCAAAGATGGTTTCAACTAGTATTTGAAAATCAAGTCGGGCAGGGAACATTTAATGACCGGTACGCCGGATAAGGACATGCACGACGATGATTTTTTCTGGGTGTTCGGCAATTATGAAACAGTTGACGTGCCCGACTGGTACATCAGCAAGAACTTCGGTTCTTCTTGTAAGCCTATCCTTTTGACCGATGTATTATTTCAATATTAATTATGCCGAGCTAATTGTTTCCCTTTTGCAGCTATTGAGGAGCTACAAGCCAACTACCAATATTGAACGAAGAAGCGATCAGGGCCACGCTGAGATACCAGTATCGAGATTGCCATGAGCTTCTCGACTACGTACCAAGTTACCACTATTCAGCTCCACACCGGAGCAAGGTCACAGATTTTCTCTCAGCCCCTTCTCCGCCTCCAAACCCAACACTAGCAGACGTACCGCTCGTCCGCTTGACCGAGGAACAGGAGATGGCGAAGAGTAGTCGAATTAAGAACCTCATCACGGCCACTTCAACTGAGCTGTCGAGCATCCCTCCTCTAACTTCCGCCGTTAGGCAGAATTCAAGGACCGTGATTGCCCTAGCTTCCACGGCCGCACCACCTGCTGAACATCACCAAGCAAGTAAGCGAGCTCGATCGGCTGACCCCTCCGCTGAGCATATGGCCGAGCTGAGCACTAAGTAGCCAGTGCAGGACACTAAGGCTATCCCTCCATAGAGGTTGGAGTTCAAACACCGGAAAAAAGAGATCCCGGTCAATGCCTCGGTCATGGGGGATAAAGAGCACCTCCTGGCCTTTGATTTATCAAAAGCATTCTGCCTCCAGGAGCGATCTCGTGAAGTCGACGATCAAATCCATGACAAGGGTATGACTCAGAACTTGATCAAGTTTTTGCATGGTTAATTTCTCTACTTAGTCTAACCTTCATTTTGCTACTTGCAGGCCATCCAAAAATAGCATCTTGTTATGGACCGCATCGTCAATTTGCGCCACAAAGTAATCGAGCTCAATAACGCTCGCAAAAATGTCTTGGCCGAGCTCGACCGAGCTAAGGCCTCACTTGAGATCGCGAATGCAGACAATGCCCGGCTGCTCAACCAACTAGGTAGGGCCGAGCAAGAGAGGGACAAATTGAGAGCCGAGTTAGAAGAGGAGAAAAAAGCAAGGCAGAAAGCCGTAGACGATGCCAACAACCTCTGCTTCAAGGAAGCCGAAGACAACTACACCAGACAAGTTGGAGCCACCAAGGACATTTTCTTTCAAGCCGGTTGGAAGGCTGCTTGTGAGAAACTAGGCCAAGGAGCAGAAACCGAGGTGTTCACCTCTCCTCCCCCCGCATTCCTGCCAGTCTATTTGGTGCCTTACGCCAATGATGTCTTCAACTCACTGCAAGCGGAGGCCGAAGAAAAAGTTGATGATGAGACCCATGGGGGAGGCCGGCCAGAAAGAGGTCGACGACAAAACACCAACGGCCGTGGTCGATCTAAAGGTTGCGACAGAGGGAGCCGGGGATAAATTTGCCGATCTCTCCCCCCTAGCATAGTCATGGATTCTTCAAATTTTTGTTTTGGCTCACATAACCGGGCTACCAGCCCCTCATTTTGTACTTAAATTCTCAATCAATGAAAAGTTATTCGCATTTCGCTTGCATTCTTGTCATGTATGTTGTGTTTAATTTTGCAATCGCAAAATTGTGCCTGACAAGTTATTTCGCTATACATGACTGACAAGTTACCCACTGATTAAACCGGGAAAATTATCTCGGTCTTAAAAGACTGGAACAAAACATCCACTCTTAAACGACTTGTAACCGAGCAAAATCATCTTGGCTAAGATCCAAGAGTTAAATAATTTGTTAACTCCTTTGGCTGAGCAAAAATCATTTCGGCAAAAGACTCAAAGTTGAACCAATCATCCACCCTAATAGCCGAGCAAAATCATCTCGGCTGGAATCACGGAATTTGAACGAATCGTCAACTCCATTGGCCGAGCAAAAACCATCTTGGCAAAAAGCTTAGAGTACAACTATTTATCAACTCCACTGCCTGAGCAAAATCATCTCGGCTAAAAGCTCAGAGTTGAACAATTCGTCAACTCTTCTAGCCGGGGTAAAGCATCTCGGCTAGAATCCTAGAGTTGAATAAATCATCAGCTCTTTTAGCCGGGATAAAACGTCTCGACTAAAATCACAGAGTCAAACAATTCATTAACTCTATTAGCCGGGGTAAAGCATCTCGGCTAGAATCCTAGAGTTGAACAAATCATCAACTCTTTTAGCCGGGGTAAAACATCTCGGCTAAAATCTCAAAGTTGAACAATTCATCAACTTCACTAGCCGGGGTAAAGCATCTCAGGTAAAATCTCAGAGTTAAACAATTCATCAACTCTACTAGCCGGGGTAAAGCATCTCGGCTAGAATCCTAGAGTTGAACAAATCATCAACTCTTTTAGCCGGGGTAAAACATCTCGGCTAAAATCTTAAAGTTAAACAATTCATCAACTCTACTAGCCGGGGTAAAGCATCTCAACTAAAATCTCAAAGTTGAACAATTCATCAACTTTACTAGCTGGGGTAAAGCATCTCGACTAAAATCCTAAAGTTGAACAAATCACCGGCTCTTTTAGCCGGGGTAAAACATCTCGGCTTTAGGTTTAGATACCCCTCGTGCACTACAGTTCTTTAATCACAACAAACTTCCTATATAAAATAATTCATTTCTATTACATATTGCATTCATGAATTCACATAATGACTGAGAGGGTTACATTGGTAAATGGAGCAGAAAACTTTTCCCTTTACAAAAATTTACATTCAAAAGATAGAGACTAAAAATAGTACAGCTTGATATTGGCCGCATTCCATAGCCGGGGTACAACTTTGCCATCCAACTCTAGGTGGTATACCCCCTTGCCCGCCAAACCGATTATCCTGTAAGGCCCTTCCCAATTTGTCCCTAGCTTTCTTTCGCTCGGCACTAGAGTGTTGCCCATCACCTTCCTTAAAACCCAATCCCCGACTTTAAACGGTCTGGGGTGCATTGTTTTGTTGTACTTTTTGCATAATTCTTGTTAATATGCAGCCACGTGGATTAACGCATTTTCTCGGCGTTCATTAGCTAGGTCCAATTCTAGGACAATGGCGTCAGCGTTCAAGTTGGGCTCAAAATTTTCGCTACGGATGATGGGTATGCCGATCTCCAATGGGATGACTGCCTCCATGCCATATGCCAAGGCAAAAGGAGTCTTCCCGGTCGAGCATCTTGGAGTTGTCTGGTAAGCCCAGAGGACACTAGGAAGTTCCTCGACCTAGTTGCCTTTGGCTTTCTCTAGCTTTTCTTCAATCTACCTAGAATGGTCTTGTTCGATGCTTCGGCTTGGTCGTTAGACTGAGGGTAGGCCGAGGTGGAATTGTAGAATTCTATCTTCAGTTCCTCACAAAATCCTCTAAACAACCGTCCGTCAAATTGGGTGCCATTATGTGACAACCCTCACCTCTGATTAGTGTTACACTGTGATTGAGCATGATAAGTAATTGATTAAGCTGAAATTCTGAACTGAATGCATGAGTATATTGCTTTAATTGCATTTCTATATGTTTGTCATTTAATGATCTGTTCACGTTTTGATTTCGAATTGCAAATTGAAGGCCTTATCGGCGACCGAATCAGAAATTGATTAGTGTTATATGCTATTTAGGATTTATGTGATTTTATAGTAGGTTTAATTAAAATTTGATTTGGAAGGATTAAATAATGTTAAACTAATTGAACCTAGGTAAACTACACTTTTGCCACTAAGTGGCCTAATTCAAAACCAACACTCCTTACACTTTACGTATGTTGATGCACCACTTTTTTATTCATCTTCTTGACCCAAAACCGTGAGAGAGAGGGAGATAGGAGAAGTTTGGTTTCAACAAAAAATTGGCTTGGAAAATTAGAAGGATTGAAGAAGATTTGCAAAATTAGACCCCTATACTTGGAATTCAAGACCTAAGATAGGGAATTCACATTCTTGATTATGAATTTAAGTTGTTTCTTGCATGGTTCATGGTAAATTGGAGACTAGAGTCAAGTTATAGCCTAAAGAGTTGATTTGAGAAGCAATGTGTGCATGCATGTCCATATCATTGGGTTTTGAGATCATTTACATGAGAATTTCCACATGCATGTCCATATTTTGGTTGTAGTCCATGAATTCACCATGTTTTAGAGCTCAATCTTGCATTTGATCATGTTTTGGAGCATTGGAATTCATAAGAACTCATGCATGTTATGTTCTTGCTTAGTTCATGAAAGTTTTCTTGAAATTGTGTTCAATTGTCTCACCTTTGGGCTTGATTTTACAACTGATCTTCAAAAACATGTTGTACTATGAGTTTTCAAGTGTTTTCTAGAAAATTGGCCCAAAAGATTGAATTTTGATGTGTTGAATGCTTTGTTTGAGCTTAGGAAGCAAATCTGGAAAACCTAGAATTTGGCTTCCTCGCTCGAGCGAAGGATTCCACGCTCGAGCGAGCACCTTTGTTTTTTGAATTCCGCTCGAGCGACGAAATGCTAGCTCGAGTGTAGATTGCAAGCTCTCAGGTTTTTGTGGATGCAAACACACGCTCGAGCAACGAGACCTGCGCTCGAGCGAAGGACTGTGTCTCACGCTCAAGCGAGCATCAAGCGGAGATTTTCAACAACCAATACTTTTGCATTTTTACAGACCACTCGAGCGAAGGAGTTTACGCTCGAGCGACTCCTCTGTTTTGGCAAGCTTGTACGAGCAAAGAAAACCACACTCGAGCGAAACCCTTTTCAACAAATTTTGAAAAGTGTTTTAAAGTGCATTTTTACATCCTCATTCCATCCTAGGCATTCCTAGACCATGTTTAAGGCATCTTAATGAGGATAATGTTATAGAACCACACCAAGTCAAGTTAGGGGCTAAGTTATTAATTCTAAGTGTGTGTTCGTTCTGCAACTATAGGGTTGGCATCCGAGGACGCTCATTAGCTTGCCTGTAGCGCAGTACTCTGTGAGTAATAATGTTGTAAAGATACGTTCAATTATAACTATTTTTAAACGATTAACTGTACTATTTTCTGAAATGACAATGTTTACTGAATGAATGTTTGTCCTATTTTTATGAACTGTACTCGTGGCATCCATAGCAACTTACTGTTACTGTTACTGCTACAAAGATCTCTGTCAGTTCCAATATTTGGAACTACTACTGTTTACTGTTTTGATGGTCATCAACTGACTGTTCGGTCTATTAAGACCTACTGTACTGTTTTGCTATTGGATGTACCACATATGACTACTATGGTTTCTAAATGACTGGTATGGCATGAAATATGAGCCACTGATTGAATAATTGATCTACAGATGCAATTGACTGTTTTAATTACTGAAAGGACATTCATTCTTAACCTCTTTACACATTGTTATTCACTGAGCTCTAACTCACTGTTTATATTTATATGTAGGTGTCCAGGCACCGGACCAGAGCTAGGAGCGTCAGGTTAAACTCCCGTTTTGTCAAGCCACCCGTTGTGCCTCACTTCGAGGTTCCAAGTCTGTCCAAGCTAAGGCTGCTTTTGGGATGTTTCATATTCACCCTTTTTGTCTCTGTTATATATTGACTGAATAAGACTTTTGACTGTACAGTTATGATATAGGGATTCGGTCCCTAATCTGCATGTTGTGTATATCTGATATGTATATATATATGCTTTTGGTTATGAATGGTCTCTTCTCATTTAGATTTTCATAGCTCATTAGACATCTTTTATTTACTGTTTGGCTTCCGCCAGCCCCTTACTTGTATTACTGTCATTACTGTTAAGCAGGTCTTTGGTAATCATAGATTACTGACTGGTTACGATACTAAACCCATAAGGGGCGGGTTTGGGTCGTGACACATTATCAGAGATCAAAGCCTTGGGGATGTGTCACAACCCAAACCTGCCCCTATAGATTTAGCACCGTAACTACCAAGAATCCGAAATTATCAAGGCGCTAATGAAGACAAGATAATAAAGCATGAGGCATGGCGGAAGCCAATACAGTAAATAAACAATGTTCAATGAGCTGTGACAGTCTGTATGCAAAAAGACTTTTCATACATATATACAGTTGGTGACAAAACAGTATGTACATATATACAATCATTCAAAACAAGGACTTGATCCCTGCTAAACAGTACAGTACGGTCTATACAGTTATTACAAACAGTTTCGAAGACAAACGGGGGAAAAATAAAACACCCCTATGCCATAGCTTGGCAGGCTCGGAACCTCGCAGTGAGACACAGTGGTTGGCTTGACAAAACTGGGAGTCTACCCCGACGCCCCTAGCTCCGGTCTGGTGCCTGTACACCTACATATATATATATGTGTGCAGTGAGCTAAACCCCAGTGAATAACATAAAGCGTAAAGGGGTTTAGAATGAATGTCCTTACAGTAATGAAAACAGTTCATTTCAATCAGTATATCAGTTGTTCAGTACAGTAAACAGTCATATGTGATACATCCATTAGCATAACAGTAAACAGTAGGTCTTAAAAGACCGAACAGTAAATGATGGCCATCAATCAGTAAACAGTAGTGGTTCCAACGAGGGAACCGACAGAGATCTTTGTAACGATAAATCAATAATGAGTTGCTAAGGATGCCACAATACGCCTGTAATATAAGACATACATTCATTCATTAAAGAATAGATTCAGAAAACAAGATGCAGTTCAATTGTTCAGAAGATAATCATTTTTGAACATATCTTTACACAGTTGTTACTCACAGAGTTCTGGGCTACAGTAGGCTAGAGCGTCTCCTCGAAAAGCCAACCCTACACTGTTTACAGAATGAACACACACTAAGCTACACAGTTGGGAAAGATAATAACTTAATCCCTAATTGCCTCGGTGTGTGCTACATCTATATCCTCAATACGATGCCTTAAATATGCCCTAGGAATGCCTGGTGGCTTTGCTTTGGTATTATTTATTTATTTATTTTGCATTGATTTTCATTTGTATCTTTGGGATTCATATGCTTGAGAATGGGCCCATCACAATTGAAACCTCAATTCTATCTTGATGGAAATGCAATTCCAACTCGATTCATGCTCTTAACTGTGGAATCGCTATTTTAGAGCAGATACATCACCCACAGTAGGCTATTCTTGCAAATAAGTGCCTAAAAGTTCACCATAAGAGAATACTGTCATTTTTTTACCTATTTATCAAAGCAAAATTCCTAGGAACATCAATCGTTGTCATACAGGATGGGTATTTCATAGATGTAGCATTTACTTTACAGCTTTACACACTGTCATTTAATGGGATAGACTCACTTGCAATACTCTATTGGAATGGCACAAGCTATATCCAAGTCCATGTTTGTTTTCCCTCAACCAAAAAAAGAGTATTTGGTGAAACACATCTTCAAAAAAGACTTTATATTTACTAATGGTCTATCAATTATATTCTCGCTTTCCATTAAATATTATAGAACAAGAAATGGAGATGTAATAATCACCAGCTTTTAACATTCTTTGAAATGAGTGACACAACTCAGATTGCACAATCTGCATCACTAGTAAAGCGTACGAGTAATTTAAGTAACCTAGCATCCAAGAGGGTGTTCCTTATGGTATCTCATTATAAGGGTATTCTTTAAAACACACACACCCACACACACACAAGAAGAAAGAGAATATTATCTTACCGTACACCGCACAGGAACAGGAGCCCATTGGCTTTCTACTCCTAGCATTAAAAAATGGTCGAAAACTTTTTTCTACAACCAATAATATACATAGACTAGTGAGAGAAATCTTACAAAATTATAAGGTTTTTCAGGTATTCATTATAGCAGATAACTTATTTTGAAACAAACCTGAACCAAGACTGCTTTATTGGTTTGCCTATTGGCATCTTTTCCAGTGTCAATTTCTGGACCTCCCATTATTAGCAAATCGATGGTCTCCAAAGCACTGAGAAGGTTCATCATCTACTGGCATCATATTGGTTCAAAGACAACAAAAAATGACCAGTAAGGTTTCAGTGATAACACATACATGTGTATGTCTGTCCACGCACATACATTACAGTTTAAACTACAAGAAGTGAACAAAGTTCTAAAAATCTGAGTGTCTAACCCTCTGTTGGGTGAAACTGTAGCTGCTTCCTTTAAGCTTCAAAATTGATATCAAAGGGTCAAAGCCCATAGTCTCCCTTAGCAATACCTACACCACACCTAGACCATGGTTAGTAGTAGTGAAGGAATGTGTATGCGTCAAAACAAAAATAATAACAAAAGGCCTACAAACCTAATTAGACTCATTGTTACGAATGAGATTGTTCAACAATTCAAGATAGTCCTGTTCAGTGACAACTATATCAGAGAAATTACCAAGGGCATTAATAATTGGCCATGGCTATCGCCAAAGCTAAAGAAGTGTTTTCCAAAACAAGTCTTTTGACTAGTAATACAATACATATGACATCAAAGCATTGATTGATAGCATATTTTTATATACTATTAAACTATTTATCATCTTAGGTGTCACGAAAAAGACTAGATGGTTCACATAAGAATTTACAAAGAAAGAAGCCATCCAGACAAAGCATGTAGTAAATAAAAGAATTTAAAATAAATGTTGAAAATCCTAAGTAATTCGTGATTAGATCAAAATTAAAATATTCTAAATCCCAATTATTCAAAACACTCAATCTAAAATCAACAAGCACTTACGAGAGTAATTTTAGTTTGTTTGTTTTTAGGAATAAATAATAAGTCGACACAAACGATTTTTACGTGAAAAAATCACAATTGAAGAACCTTCAATTGTAATAAAAAACCACGAGCGAACCGCCACTAATCAATCCACTACTGAAGAACGAAAGATTACAAAGATAATACACAAATTACCTAACCCAGTCAATTTGTCCTCGAATCTTCTGTAACTCTTTCACCACGTCACTTATAATCGATCGCTGAAGTTGATTCCACAACTTCACTTGTCGAATTAACGACTACGTATAGAATCAAACGCCTTTTGAAACTCTACGTCTTTGATCTTCGGAAGCCACCGAAGAGCACTCTCTTGAATATAAAGTATCAAACTTCTTGATGTATGAATCTCAATTCATAAGTTTAGAACTCTCTCAAGAACATCAAGGAAAACTCACAAAAAACTCAGAAAAAAACTTTAAACAAAACCCTAGGACTCTTGAATAGGATCTAGGAAAAGTCAGTATAGTTTTAGAAGAAAACCATCTACTTATAGACAACCAAAAGGAATCCTAGTTTTGGAAGAAACCAATCACTTATAGAAATCCGAATTCTGAAGCTCGCTCAAGCGAAGCTTCTCTCGCTCGAGCGAGGAGCTTATCTCGCGTGATTTCTACTAGTGCCTTCGCTCGAGCCACGAACTCTTCGCTCGAGCGAGGAATAAACTCATTCAGGTTTTTGTATGGACGCAATCCTTCGCTCGATCCACCAAATCTTCGCTCGAGCGTACATTGATCTTCGCTCGAGCCACCAATGCTTTGCTCGAGCGTACATTTACTTCTTTCAGGTTTTAAGCCAGACGCCGTTCTTCGCTCGAGCGAGGAAGACAAAAATGCACAGAAAATTACAACTCAATCAATAAGTTTGTTCGCAGGTTTTGACAAGATAGGACCTAACAATCTCCCCCTTTGTCAATACCCGGACAAAACTTTCTAAACAATTTCCTGAACACAAGAACTAACTAAAACAATTACAACTCAACGAATTGGCTAAACAATTACAACTCAAGGAATGATCTAATAAATTACAACTCAATTATAAACAACAATGAAACCAATCTTGATAACCACCCAATCTGCACACCACAAACTTGACAAAGATTTGTTACGCATAATAAAAATATCAAGACAGTTGCATTTATAAACGAAAAATTAATCCAGTGAGCTGTAAAGGAAACACCATGATTATGCATTGAGCTGTAAAGAAGACATCATGAGTATGCATCATGAGTAGTCATGCAAACTATATCCCCATGTACATCAATCCAAAACAAATCCAAAAAGTACAACTGTCCAATAGAAAAAACCAAAAGAGTCCAGAAAATAACCAAAAACCACCACTAGGAAGAAAGGGGTGGATGCTGCAGCTGAAGGAGAGAGAGGATCTGTGCTAGCATAGTACTCTGCTTATCAAGACGAGCATCCATGAGATCAAGGCGACGAGTCACGGCCTGCTCCAAGTGCTGTAGCTGTCCACGGAAAGAGCGAGGACGATCATGAGCACTGGCTGGAGTAGCATAGGCAACCTCAACCTCCTCCTCCTCGGCAAGAGGATCATCATCACCTGCAGTACCTGTACCACCTACACCGGAATGCCCGACCCCAGACGCACTCCCCCTCACGTGAACCTGACTCTGGGATACGGTGAGTTTTGTGATGGGTTTTATGGGATGTGCAAACTCATCGTCCTCAAAAACAGGAATATCAAGTGAAGTGAGAAACCGTGTAATCAAACAACCATAAGGAAGCCCCAAAGATTTCCTACCCTCAGAAACCCCGATCATTTTGGAAATAATCATTTCGGGAAGATTTATAGGAAGTCTATGATGAATACAATACAAAACATAACCTTGGTCCTGGGTAATATGGGAGGAATGGGTGGTGACATAAATGTTAGCACAGACAATAAGATTGAGAAGACGGAACCGAGGAAGCAACTCATTCTGCTGGATGAGTGCCCCGGCAGGCCAGTTCCGGTCAACACCACATAACTCAGAGGCAACCTTATCAAAATCAACACCGGACCGGGTAAGAAACGGAAAATGACAGTTACTAACTTCAGGAAGATCAAGAAATATCCGAAACAACTCCCCAGAAATAGCAAGGGACTTCTTCCTAACCCAAGTCTGAAAGGTACAGGCTTCTTTGTGAATAGAGTGGATGTTGCAATAGAACTCCCAGATAAAACTTAGATTTTGTGGACCTGAAAAGTGCAACACTTGATCCCCACCTAAAGAATCGAACAAGGAACGAATCGGAAGGACCTCAAAAGCATTTGGTAAAACATTGCGCTCTAAATGGACTGTGCAAGTGGCAAAAGTCTCTCTAAACAATTTAGCCTTTTCTTTCGACTCAAATTTTGCAGTGTTGAAAGGGGAACGAGAGACAGTCATTTTGCGACGCTTGGAAGACTCTGCCATTACTAAACAATCCACAGAAGCATGACAAAGACAGAGGAAAAAACAGAGCAAGGCAGAACCCAGAAACACAGACCACCCAATAACCATCCATAACAGACAAACCCCACATCCCCAATTCCAAACCAAGAAGCACAAAAAAAATACCATTAGTCCATTAGTCCAATAAATAGATCATTAATAAGCAATTGAAGAAACCCATTAATAAAAACAGAGCACAAAGGCAACAGTATATGAAAATAAAACATCTATGAAAACAGAGTACAATCTCACAATGGCAATATATGTTTATGGAAATGAAAGCCCCAATGTGAAATTCTAACAAAACAGTCCAAACTCACAATAACAATAGATGTATAAAATATGAAATCCCCAATGTGTAATGCGAACAGAAAAAAAGAATAGGAAACCATAGCAAAAAATATGATGTGAAACCATGAACCCAAGATACAAGATAAACTCGAAAACATGATTAAAGTACCAAGAACAACTGGGAGAAAAGCCTAGAAGACAAACAAATTATGAACATAGTCATAGGACAAACGAAGGAGAAAAAAAACAAAAAAAAAACTTACCTCGAATGCACAATAATGGATGGGAAGTCTCAGAAATCAGAGAAAAGCCACAGATGAGACCAGCAATGGATAACTCAAAAACCCTAGGGGAGAGAGAGAGAAAAGAAACACAAGGAAAAGGGAAAAAATGAACTCAAGAGACACCCCTGCAGAATTTAAATCGCGACAGGTTGCTCGAGCGAAGACTCTCTCGCTCGAGCTAGGTAAAAAAACGCCAGGGGTCGCTCGAGCCAAGAAATTGTCGCTCGAGCCAGAAACACACACTCCCAGGTCTTATGCAGTAGCAGAAACACGCTCGAGCGAGGAAATCGTCGCTTGAGCCAAGAAGAAAAAAAACAAACACAATTTTTTTTTTTTTTTTTTTTTTTAACAAACAAGATACTCAATATTTAGAAAAGAGACCTGGAACAAAAGTAGATGATCACATTGAGCCACAAAGAGTACTAAAATGAAATAATCCGCAATTCATGAATTCTGTAAACTTGCAATGTTTAAAAAACAATGACATTGGAAATCATGAGCAAAGCAGATAAAATATAATCAGTGATCATAAACTACATAAGAATGTACAACTCAAAATCCAACATGAGAGCTCACAAAAGAAAGTGTGCGTGTGCAATCCATGAGAGTCCACTAAGCTAGAGTTAATCCTAGTAGTGATCGGATAGCTGGACCTCCGACAAGAGTAATTGAACATCACAGCGAAAAGTCAAACCACTAAGAATCACGGGGTATTTGTTGAGGAAATGCGGAGGCTCCCCCTCAATCAATGAGTCCTTTCCCTTTTTCTGTTTTCTTTTTTTCTTGTGGGCATTCACTGGTGGCATTCACGCTCAAGAGTATAGAAACCAAACCAGAGAAGAATAAAATCATAAAGGATGGCCTGGTTGGTGCCTTTGAGGTAGCCTTTTCCTAATGCCCGGACTTCAAGGAACTGAAGGAGAAACCGTGGAAGTGAAAACAGATGGTAGATGGTTAAGAGACTCAACATCACCCATGATATACTAGTATTGGTCAATTCCACTGTAAAAGAAACACTGTTAGTAGTCCATAGAGAACTTTGATCACTTATGCGGAAACCCCTGCATCAATTTATCTCAAGGATGTGTACAGAATGAGATCATGAGGTTAATGAGCATAGGCATTCAAAATGAGCTATGAATACTGAACAATGAGATCTTGTAAGCAGCATAAGTAGTGTACATAAAAAGTTGGATGCAAGAAATTCATATATCAATGATAATGAGATTATGGCATCCAAGCACAAATAAAGCAAAACACTTACACCTACTCAAGGAACAAGTAACACTCTAGTGATCGAACATGACACCTAAGGTCTTTCTAAGGAATTCAAACCGAAGAGGATCAAGGAGTTTTGTAAAAATATCAGCTTTTTGATGCTCAGTGGGTATATGTTCAAGAACAACAAGGCCTTCTTCTACTAACTCTCGAATAAAATGATGACGAATGTCAATGTGTTTTGTGCGAGAGTGTTGGACAGGATTTTTTGAAATGTTTATGGCACTTGTGTTATCACAAAAAAGAGTGAGAGTGTTTTGTTCTATCCCATAATCATGAAGCATTTGCTTCATCCACAACATTTGTGCACAACAACTCCTCGCAAAGAATGTACTCAAATTTCGGCGATGAAAGAGAGATGGCATTTTACTTTTTACTATGTTAGGAAACCAGATTATTCCCAAGGTAAAAACACCCCCTCGGATGTACTTTTCCTATCATCGGCACACCGCCCAATGACATCGAAAAACCAAGATTTTAATTTGTAGTATCGATGAAAACCAAACCCCATACCCCAAGGTCCCATTAACATATTTGATGATGCGTTTTACTGCAAGAAGGTGAGACTCTTTAGGACTGGCTTGGTAACGAGCACAAACATCGACACTGAAAGAAATATCAGGACGACTGGCTGTCCAATACAAAAGACTCCCTATCATACTCCTATAAAGGGTAGGATCAACATCAATACCAGGGGAATCTTTGAAGATGTGAAGACTGGTGCTCATGAGAGTACGTGCATATTTGGCAGACTCAAGACCAAACTTGGACACAAGATTTTTGGCATACTTAGACTGAGAAACAAACATACCCGAAGGAGACTGTTTAATTTGAAGACCTAAGAAATACGACAACTCTCCCATCATGCTCATCTCAAACTCATGTGTCATGCAATCCGAAAAATATTTCACAAGATGATCAGCAGTAGAACCAAACACAATATCATCAACATATATCTGAGCAACAAGAATATGAGACATAGTATGTTTCACAAATAAGGTCTTATCCACACTACCCCTTTGAAAATCATTATCAAGAAGAAATGTAGTAAGTCTATCATACCAAGCCCGAGGGGCTTGTTTCAACCCATACAAAGCCTTGTCTAACTTGTAAACATGATTAGGACATTTAGGGTCCTCAAACCCTTTTGGTTGCTCAAACATATGCCTCTTCTTTCAAGTACCCATTCAGAAAGGCACTTTTCACATCCATTTGAAACAATTTAAAGCCAAGAAAACAAGTAACACCAAGCAAAATACAAATAGATTCGAGACATGCAACTAGGGCAAACGTCTCATCATAATCAACCCCCTCTACTTGTGTGTAGCCTTGTGCAACCAACCTAGCTTTGTTCCTAACAACAATACCATTCTCATCAGATTTATTATTAAAGATCCACTTAGTACCTATCACATTCATGTCTCTAGGTCAGGGAACAAGAGTCCAAACTTTGTTACGCTCAAATTGACCTAATTCTTCATGCATAGCATTGATCCAACTATCATCTAGCAAGGCCTCTTTAAAATTCTTAGGTTCAATTAAAGAAACATAACACATATGTGATACCTCATCCCGAATCTGTCTTCGGGTTTGCATTCGATCCGAAACACTTCCAATCACATGTTGAACTGGATGATTCAGTTTCACCATTGCTAATGGTTTAAGTTCAGGACTTGCGGTGATAGAAGCAACAGGAGTGATGTCCCTTTGAGCACTCTTTGGACTTGAGCTTACTTGTGAAGATGGTGCTGTAACAATTTCTTGTGATTGAACCGCAGCTTCTCCTTGATTTTGTGGTTCAGTATCCAAGATTGGAGACTCACCATTGTCATCCTCATTTGTTGCTGGAATAGGTACACCTGTGTCATCTATAACCACACTAATAAATTCCATTAAAGATAAAGTTCGCAGGTTATAGACACGAAAAGCCCTACTGTTGGTTGAATACCCTAGAAAAATACCTTCATCACTTCGGGAGTCAAATTTACCTAGGGACTCCCTATCTTTGAAGATGTAACACTTACTCCCAAAAGTTTTAAAGTATTTTACGTTAGGTTTCAAACCCTTCCACAATTCATATGGAGTTTGTAAAGTGCCGAGCCTTAAATACACGCGATTTATGACATAAACCGCAGTATTTAGGGCTTCAGCTCAAAACTTTGGAGGAAGTTTCTTACTAAAGAACATGACCCTAGCCATTTCTTAAACCACTCTGTTCTTCCTCTCAACCACTCCATTTTGTTGTGGAGTAATAAGTACAGAAAATTCATGCTTAATTCCATGCATATCACAAAAATTCGAAAACGAACTATTTTCAAATTCACGACCATGATCAGTTCGAATTCTTATGATACGCCCAATGGAAACACCCTATTCATTTTGGATTTTAAGGACTAAAGCTTGGAAAGCATCAAACGTATCAGATTTTTTCCTTAAAAAATTTATCCAAGAAAACCGAGTAAAATCATCAACAGTTAGAAAAATGTATCTTTTACCTCCAATGCTTTCAGTGCGAGTAGGACCCATTAAATCCATGTGAACCAATTCAAGTGGATGTTTGGTTGTAAAGCTGTTCACCTTTTTATGAGGAGCACGGGTTTGCTTTCCAAGTTGACATGGTCCACACACATGTCTCAAATTCTTACCCAGTTTAGGTACTCCTCTCACAAGCTCTTTGTTGGCAATCTTAGTTAGGTCTTTGAAATTCATGTGACCTAATCTTTGATGCCACAAATCAATGTTACTTATGATGGCAGAGTGACAAGTGAGATCATCAGTAGTAACAATCCCATAGCAATTATCAGATATGCGAACCCCATGTAAGACAGTATTTTCCTTTTTATCCAAAATTTCACATTTATTTTTTGAAAACAATACTTCATGATGGGAATCACACATTTGACTAATGCTTAAAAGGTTTGCTTTAAGACCATCAACAAGTAGAGCATTATCCAGTTTGGGAAGACCAGCAACACTTGTAGAGCCCTTACCAATGACTCTAGAAGTGCCGTCATCTCCAAAAGTAACAATTCCTCCTTCATATTTTTCAAGAGAGGTGAAGTAGGATTTGTTACCGGACATGTGACGAGAGCAACCACTATCAAGATACCACATGTGTGAGTCACGTGCTTTTAAGGCTGTGTGAACAACTAAACAAGTCAAATCATCTTTCCTAACCCAAATCCTTTTGGTCTTGGTCAATGTCTTGGCGTTGTGAACACCCTCATGAATCTTGGTATTCCGCCTAGACATATAAGGTTGTCTCCTAACCCAAAAAGTATTCGAATTTCTACCTTTTTGAAACACCTTACCAAACAGTTCATAGCAATAAGGACGAATGTGACCATACCTACCACAATGATGACAAATAAAAACAAGTTTTACCTTTTTTTTGTTGATCTTACCCACTTTTGGTAGATGAAGAGAGGAATCATCCTGGTCTACCTTCAGCTTTCCTTTTGCTTGAGTCTTTAGGTTATGTGAGGTAGGGGCCTGTCTCTTGTGAGCTGTTGCGCCACAGCCTAGCCAACCTTTTGTCACAACCCATTTGTTGAGACCCGAGGATGTTTTCTAGAGATTTGGAACCTTTGTTCCACATGGAGATTGTTGCTCTAGCAATACGAAGTTCTTCATCTTTCTGACAGACTATCTCTTCCAATGCAGCTTGTGACATCTCAAAGCTTTCAAGCTTTTTTTCATATGTGAAATACACTTTCAGAAGTTCATTCCTTTCAGTTTCACAGGATAGAAGTTGTCCACATAAGTCTTGCCTGTCACTTGAGATCTTGATGACATTCTGTTTTGCTGTTACAAGTTCTCCTTTTAGCTGGACATTCTCGCTCTGACATGTTTTGAGTTTGAAAGAGAGTTTGTCGTTGGTTTTGGACAAATTCAGAGATTCCTCGTACAGCTTTTCGTAAGCTTGTTGTAGTTCATCGACATTGATCTCATCATTGTCTTCAAATGTTTCATCATCCTCTTTTTGCTCTTCATTCTCCTTGACCTCATCCAATCTAGTAACCAAGGCAGATAAGTTGCTGGATGGTGGTGGAGGTGAATCTCTTCTTTCATGGAATTGGCTCAGAATTTCCCATGCATCTTTAGCCTTTGTGCAGTGAACAACCCATTGCTGTTCTTCATTAGAAATTGCACCACGAATAGTGATCAGGGCTCTCTAATTGCCCGGATTATCTGCACTTTCTGTATCTTCTTCAATGGCTTGCCAACCTTCTGGTTCAAAAGCTCTCAGAAAAGCCCTCATTCTGATTTTCCAATACAGGTAGTTAGTCCCATCAAAGGTGGGAGCATGATGCAAGTTCTGACCACGAGCTACTTCCGAAGGCTTTGGAAGAGGTTGAGTAAAAGTGGTCCAAAATGCCATGAAAGCACTATCCACATCTTCACCGGATTCAAGTTCTTTGGGTTCTTGCTCCGACCCGCTTTCATAATCCCAAGTCACAGTGTAGACTTTCTTTCAATTCTTTTTCGAAGGACATCCAAGGGACATATGGCCAAATCCTTGACATTCATAGCACTTGACCCCTTGCCCCTTTACAATCTTCTTTTCAATTTTTTTAGCAAATTTTGGTGGAAACGTTTTGGGTTTATCATTACTTTTATCTTTTGAAATAGGGTTTTTGAAATTAGGGTTCTTTTGAAAAAAAAAATTTAAACTGTTTTGTGAACATAGCCGTCATCTCAGACTCTAAATCAAATTCAGTTTCCGGAGGTTTTGCAGTCTCATGAGTACTCGTGAAAGCCACACTTTCTTTTTGTTTTTTCTTTGAAATTTGGTGGGCTTCATAAGTCTGCAAATTTCCAACCAATTAATCGAGCTTGAGGGTATCAACATTCTGAGCCTCCTCAATGGCTGTCACCTTTGATTGGAACCTCTCGGGAAGGGACCTCAAAATTTTTCCAACAACTTTAGCTTCCGGGATTTTTTCACCGAGAGTGAAACAAGAATTCACGATATCACTGAGTTTTGCATAGAAATCATCAAACATCTCATCATCGCGCATAAAAAAGATTTCAAAGGCAGAGGTGAGACGTTGAAGTTTTGACCTTTTGACAGATGTAGTACCTTCGTGAATCGTTTCAAGAATATCTCATGCCTCTTTTGCTACCTCACACGTGCAAATTCGACGAAATTCTTCAAGTGTGACAGAGCAAAAGAGGAAGTTGAGAGCCTTGCTGTTCCAACTGGAGTTCTGGTAATCAGTTGTGTCCCATTTATCAAGGGGTTTAGGAATATCTACACTATCAATGGTGACCATAGGTTCACTCCACCCATAGACCACGCAGTGCCAAACTTTCTCATCGATGGATTTTAAAAATGCTCTCATACGAGCTTTCCAATAAGAATAGTTTGTACCGTCGAGTAAATGAGGTCTATGAGTCGAGTTACCTTCACGAATAGAATCCATAATACTACTCACACAAAATCACACTCCTATAGTTTTGATAAAACAAAGAGTGACCCGCTTTGATACCAATTGAAAATCCTAAGTGATTCGTGATTAAATCAAGATTAAAATATTCCAAATCCTAATTATTCAAAACACTCAATCTAAAATCAACAAGCACTTACGAGAGTGATTTTAGTTTGTTTGTTTTTAGGAATAAACAATAAGTCGACACAAACGATTTTTACGTGGAAAAACCACGGGCGAACCGCCACTAATCAATCCACTACTGAAGAACGAAAGATTACAAAGATAATACACAAATTACCCAACCCAGTCAATTTGTCCTCGAATCTTCTGTAACTCTTTCACCACTCCTTCGTCAATCGACGCCGATTCAAGTTGATTCCACAACTTCACTTGTCGAATTAACGACTACGTATAGAATCAAACGCCTTTTCAAACTCTACGTCTTTGATCTTCGGAAGCCACCGAAGAGAACTCTCTTGAATATAAAGTATCAAACTCCTTGATGTATGAATCTCAATTCATAAGTTTAGAACTCTCTCAAAAACATCAAAGAAAACTCACAAAAAACTCAGAAAAAAACTTCAAACAAAACCCTAGGACTCTTGAATAGGATCTAGGAAAAATCAGTATAATTTTAAGAGAAAACCATCTACTTATAGACAATCAAAAGGAATCCTAGTTTTGGAAGAAACCAATCACTTATAGAAATCCGAATTCTGAAGCTCGCTCGAGCGAGGAGCTGATTTCTACTAGTGCCTTCGCTCGAGCCACGAACTCTTCGCTCGAGCAAGGAATAAACTCTTTCAGGCTTTTGTATGGACACAATCCTTCGCTCGATCCACCAAATCTTCGCTCGAGCGTACATTGATCTTCGCTCGAGCCACCAATGCTTTGCTCGAGCGTACATTTACTTCTTTCAGGTTTTAAGCCAGACGCAGTTCTTCGCTCAAGCGAGGAAAACAAAAATGCACAGAAAATTACAACTCAATCAATAAGTTTGTTCACAGGTTTTGACAAGATAGGACCTAACAAATGTTATAGGACTTCTGATAAAATAAAAGAGGAAAAAGAAATCCACAATCTAATTATTTGTTTATCAGAAAAAGAAATCCACAATCTAATTATTTGTTATAGAACACCAGAACATTTACATAAATGTTTTCCAGATTTAATGTTGAATACAAATTTTCAATATGCAAGGTTCCCAACAAATTATGGTAAGTAAAACAAGTAATCCACCATGTAGAGGCACCTGAGTTCACACAAAGCAATCTTAAACAAGAAGCACATTAAACTTGAATTGCACCTAAATTGCTAAAATATAAAATGACAATGACACAATAAAATGTACATGACATAAGATAGTGCATAAATTGCATATTGCATCTGATAGAAGGCCATGCATTAACAAATGACTTATCAGCAAAAAGTTATGACTGACGACAGAACTAACGGAACACATGTAAATGAATCAATTCAGTAAATCACCTGAACAACAACAACACCTTCCGAACACCCTTCCTCTTTAATAATAATAAAAATCTTCTCAAAAGTACCTTCAAAGACTAGAATCTTTTGAATTTCCTACAATTACAAAGCATATTTCAACCAGTTATTAGTAAGGAAAACAAAATCATGAGTTGATTTTATTTTTGAATAAGAAAGAAAATAAAGAAAAATGACAATGGGAGGTGAAAAATTCACCTCAGCTTCATGGGTTAAGTAAATGAGAAGTAACAGGGCCTCATTTCGTATAACCTGTAAGACACATTTTTTAGGATCCAATAATATCAGGAACAGCACAAACAGCCAAAAGATTCGGCTTTTTCCTTCCTAGAAAGTTAGATTAAGAAAAGTCCCCAGACGAAAAATTACAATTATAAACATATTTCACAAACAAGAGAGAAACTCAGTATTAAGGAATTTGAAAGGGAGATTCTTTTCCATTCCGATGTACCAAAAAAAAAGAAGAAAGATTTGCTAAGCTCCTGAAAGTTTCAATTTATCATGCATGTCTACCTAATTTCTTAAGAAGCAGGCTATTACAATCGTTTAAAAAAATAAAATTAAATTGAAATCATAAAAATTAAATAAAGCAAGCAGTCAACCATTTTCGCACCTCACGATCCATTAGCATGTCCATAAGCCGAGTTATTCCACGAGGAATAGTCAGGATGGCTTCCTATAACCTGAGGAGAAACGCAACAATATATTTTTCCCCAGCACAATCTAGTAAATCCAAAAATAAAATATAACATAAAGAAAGCAGCCACAAAAAGAATACTTATTTGGAGAATTCGTTAGAAGAACTGTCAATAGTTGCAGTGTGTAATAGCGTATGTAGAAATCCTCCTCCGACTGCCAAGGTACAAGTCAATATATTGTACAGAAATATGCATAATCTAAGCAAATTTAATAAATAAATTGTTCAAGGTGAGAACTCTCACCAACAGACTTAGAAGAAGAGAAATGCTTTCTACTTCTCTAGAAAGCAAATCAGTGTTCATCAAAGTTGGTGAACCTCATTCTTCAGAGCTTTTGCCTACACCACGAACCTTCAAGCATCCAAACCTAATTTTATTATTGTACAGTAAAATGGGGACAGGAAGTATGGGGAACTTTTTTTATAAAAAAAAAGATCATACACATAAGAGGAAATGTGGAAGAGACTAACATTTTCCATCTGCAACATTAACTGATAACTGGCAAGTTATTTTTCAGGACACAAGACTTAGTTTTATTGGTCCACTTCCCTTAAAATTTATTTACAAGTTTCTCTAATAATGTCACTAGTAACCACCATTTGTTCAAGGCAAAGAAAATGTTATTTCTCAAATTAAGTACAAAACCAAAATATAAAAAAGACACTAAAATCAATAAAGAATGGATGGAAGCTTTCAAACCATTTCAACATCATCACGCTCTTCCTTCAAGACACTTAAAAGTACCGGAAAGCCTGCAACAGAATTTAATGAATTGTATTATACATGATGAGCATGCTCCAAATAATGCCACACTACCCAACAAAAGAGAAGTACAAACCCATTGCCCCAAAAGCTGGCTGGGCAACACGACTTTCTGCTACAACAAATTGAAGTTCAGCAATAGCCATTGCTGGAAATCGGATTTTTAGTGGCGTTTAAAAAACACCGCTATATCTATCAAAAACGCCGCTAATGCCTTTTGCGACGCTTAGTACCAACGTCGAAGATGCTGCCGTCGCTATAACTCTATTGCGCTTTAAAAACGTCACCATATAACAATAGGCGGTGTTTTATAAAAACGCCGCTAAAAGTCCTACCAACAGTAACATGACGTCATCATGCTATTTAGCGACGTTTTTAAAACGCCGTCATAATTCTGATGATATTTAATGACGTTTTTAAAAACGCCGTGACAGCCCCTTCTTTTTATAAATAAAAAAAAAAAAAGTGCTAATTTTATGTTATTAAACTAAAAAAATACCTATAATAAAACTGAAAAATAGCACTAATATGAAATAATAACTCTCATTCACATAATAAAAGCTTATCAAATGATAGTTCACAATGGTTGTGCAAAAAAAAAACTCACACAAATCATTTGAATGACATTAAGGAGTCACAAAAATTGGATGCCCCTCTATTTGAGCCAAAATAGGAATCTAAGTACACCAAAATACGAACACATGTGAAATACAAGCAAAAAACACAATTAAACACCTGTTTAAAAAAGATTTTAGCTTCCAAAGAGTAAATTTTATTTCTTCTCTCCCACACACCTGTAGAGGGGTTTTGGGGAAGGAAGAAAGAGAAGAAAAGAAAAGGACAGTAGAATAATTACCTAGATAGATAGAATACAGACACCAGAATAATTTCTTATTTAAGCATCTACCTGTGAGCTGAGATAACATCTTGTATAATGTATCTGTCTAGCCAGTCAACATTCCCACACATATAATCAAAGATGATCCTTGACCTGAAGCACACATTACTAGTCAAAAACATGAAAAATGATGCACCTTATATGACTAACATAAGAAAAACTAACGAAACCAGACATACCAACTCAATTGGTCACCAAACAAAACATATACTATGATCAGAAAGGCACAAAAAACTGTCAAAAATAAGTAAACCACAGAAAATAAGAAATCAAGCCAAAAAAGTTGTATCCAAATGCTAAGAATACTACCAAATCCAGATTCTGATATTTTGTCACATATCCATGTTATAGTCATTGCACCACACACCAAAAGAAAACTTGTCACCGTCACATGCTTCACCCTGCAAATAGCACATAACGTAAAAAAACACATGCCCTCTAGACTTCCCGGTATCTCTATCCGTAATTACCTTTCCTGTGCACCAAAACTACTGACAGTTTCAGCATCCAAACACTACCATAGTCCCATAGCAACCCATAGCAGCCTTCTTATTTTATTTTATGGAACTTTTTTATTTTGGAATTTTGAAGAGATATATTAACCCTTACTAGTTAGTTCATGCCGAAACACACACAGGGATAACCACCAGTTTATACACAAACCACATATAACCCTCAATTTGAATTTTTTAGATCAAAGGTCTTAGGTTCAAGTTCCATTTGCCTCATTATATACTTTTGTGTTTAAATAATTGTTGTAGAAGTATGTTGAAAAAATCCAAAATATGAAACGTAGACATCATGAGAAGCCTTCACTTTATCCAGCAAAATTTATCACAAATCCAAACTTTAACCAATGTCCCACTAACCCAACCACTCAATCAAAAATCCAGCAAAATAATTGAGAAAAGCCATATATAAGCATCAAAAAAGTTATAGATTTGAAACCTTGAGGCATAAGATCCAAGCAACTTAAGTATTTAAGCTTATAAGTTTAATTTATAAAATTAATCCATTGCAAACCAAGTCTAACGCCTTTGCAATATTATTCTAAGTGAATTGTAAGACAAATTATTTTCCTTTCTCTTTATGTATCATAGTATCACTACTACATCAATCTTTGTGAAGGATTCTTAGTGAAAATTTTGAAGAATAGCCACAAAAGCATTTGGTTCAATTCTACCCAGGACCATCAGGTTACCAACATGGAACACAAGGGGCTGCTGATACAAAGAACCTTGCCTAACATGACAAAAGTTGGGAAGGGGTGAATCTCATTTAGCATGACTCCAATATTATAATTAGCAACCGTCACTTTTCTTCTCATTGGAATGAAATTTAATATTTAGCGCATCTGAAGTTCACTACAAGAAATATTTGTTTTTTAAATGCCATTCCTGTTTAGAGAGACATGAGATTGGGGGGAAGGTTTTTTTTTTTTTTTTTGGAATTGATTAAATCTAAGCATATTTGGAAAAACTGAGAACAAAAAATAGTTAGTACCTTTCTGTAGTACCAAGGCATGCAAGTAAGTAACGGTGTCCAACCACATAACAAAAATCTGTGATAAATGTGCAACAAGATTGAATCAAATGGAATTGAAGTATATCTTCTCAGGCAACTATAATTAATTAAATACTAGCATATATGAAACATTGGAACCATAAAAAAAAAATAAAGAAATGCTATGTATCCAGAAAAAATAAATCCAATCTGCACATTTCAAATTCTAAACACTTTTCTGAATACATAACATTGTTGTAAAAAAAAAAAAAAATATCAAGAATATTGTCAACTACTAAAAAAGATGAAACTATGAACAGATTAACAGAAAAAGATGAGCAAAGAGGGAAAATTATAGAAGTATTACCGGTACCCATGATTTTGATGGTGAGTTCTGTGGCTAATTCTCCTGTAATTATATATCAGTCATTATGCACAAACACCATTTCTTCACAAACTCAATCTAGACAGATATACAAATATCAGAATAAAAGAGTTAAGATCAAGAACACACCATCCATGATAAGGCACAAGAATTGATAAATGCAGGAGATGTCCAACAACACTGTTCAACAAAGGGCTGTTGGAAAAGCTTCCGTGGCCACTGCAGATTCAAAAAAAAAAAAAAACCAAACACAAAAATGAGCCGTCAAATTTCCAAAACAGGAATTGTAAGCATGTTATGGATATTACCAATCATGACCAAGAACAAACAGTGCCCAAAATATTGTCCCCTGGCAGCCCAGTAAAAAGGCTAAACAACCCAACTGTCAAAGAAATTTGCCAATGCAGCTAATCCAAAAACCACAATAACATCCCTAATCACATAACTATAGATCGCCACGGGTTCTTGACCCAGCAGTGGCTAGGAATGGCACCTGAGCCAATAAAAATAAACAGCATTAACAAAAGAAAACACAGAGCTAGAAACTATTCTCATAAGGCAGCACTTTGAGTGCATCAGGCTGGAACTGGGACTCTGTAAGAAGGATCAATCATTTTCAAGATCCTTTGTCACCTCTTGATACTCTATCATAAGGAAAATCACAAAAAATATAAATAAATATGAAATTTAAAATTTAATGAACAACATAATTCATGGTAAGCAAAGAAATGTTGTCCAACTGAAAATAAATAACATCCAGATTCCAATTGCAACCCCCCCAAAAAAAAAAAAAAAAGAAACAGCAGCAGCAGCAGAAAATATCTAGCACTTTCAGTACATCAACTCACCACAATTCTTCATCCAAATAAGTAATTTCCAGCTCACCTCGAGCTCTTCCAGGAGCTTTAATAGGTATCTGTATATCACAAGGAAATCAATCATGCATGTTTTGTAAGTTAGTTACTTAAAATTTAGAAAATGTGCACATTTGGTGGCTCTTGTGAGGAGACACCATTCTGGGATAATATAAGCTTCATGAGAGTAATATTTCCCTTGAAAAATAACTAAACATGAAACTAAGACCTTTTTTTTCTCTATTTTTTTAAATTATACTTTTTTCTTCAGCCCAAAATAGATCATTTCCAATGTTATTTCTCTATTTTTAATGATAAATAAGGGTTGTCATAGAAGACATCAATGGCAATACTTTTTTCTTTTACAGATACCCCAATATCATATGACATATCAAGCATCGTATGACAAATTATATAGTACATACTTTGTGCCAAGCCATTTCCTCCTTTTTTCTTTTTATTTATAGAACCCTTTTCCCTTCATATTTATTTTCCTTCTCTTTCATTTTTCTTTTTGTAAGTCAAACAAAACCCTTTCCCCAATTCCTTATACTTATTTACAAAATGAATAGCAAAGTGCGGCCAGATGAGAAAAAGGTTGGGATGGCTTTCAGACCAACCTCTGTTAGTCTAGATTCTAGAGTTTGGATTTTCAGGTCAGGGTATTTTCAGAAGTAGGGTGTGGATGGAAGATTGTGTAAACTGATTGTTGGAGCCATTCGGGAAGTATGGTAGGCTCTGAGATGGAGTTGAACCACCAGAGGTCTGGAAATGAAGAAATGAAGCCTAAGGGTTTGAGGGAGGTGGTTGCTTGCTTGCCTGCTTTCAAACAAAGGAGGCGAACTACTATATATAGAGGGGCTAGGCCATAAAGACTAGCTCAACACATGCCCAAATGGGTACAAGAGACAGGCAGTGGCCTCTGCCCAGCCAAATGGGTACAACATTAGTTGTCATTGGGCTATGAATCCCTATCTTGTCCATCAAAAAAAAAAAACTAACCTGCCCTGAAAAAGTAGAGTGATGAATAAGACAGTGCTGATCACAGCTCCTTAGCTTCTGCAGAGATCTGCAAGAACCACAAAACGAAATTTTTACCCAAAAAAATAAAAATAAAAATAAATAAAACCCAGCTCAGAAATCAGGTGAAAAAACAAAAACAAAAACAACAACTTGCCCAAAATAAATAAACAGAGTTGACTACAGAGTTTAGTGGGCAAAACAAGAAACCCAGCCTAGTGTCACGGCCTCAGACTTCGCAAGCCTGCCGTGCGGCCTTAGGTGCTCTTCAACCCTCCTGGTTACACCCAAGTCAGCCTTACCCACTCAACCACTCTAACACACGCAGTTTAGGTGGAAGAATGCCTTTCACTATACAAGTCAAATTTACAAGTATAGTCGTGTACAAAGCTTACAAGGCTCTCACACTCACACTCACTTACAAGTGCTTCACTCTTTAGAGCTCTCTTGGATCTCCTGGACTAGATGCCTTACAAATGAGATCCCTCACCCTTATATAGCCATCCCCCTCCTCAATGGACGGGTAGGATCGCTTTGATCCAAGGGCTACAATCACTAATCTAGAACATTCCACTAGAACTATCTAGGACAACTACCCTAACTACTACATTCTAGAATTCTCTACACTAGTGTAGTACATGGTAGGCTTCTCCTAGCATAATCTAGGACGTTCCAAACCCATCCAGACTCCTCTGGATGCTCCAAGGCTCTTCCACGTTCCAGAATCTTCCAGGCCACTCTGGACCCTTCTACCAGCTCCTAGAGTCTTCCAGCATGCTCCAGGTTGGTCTCCCGCATTCCGGAACCTTCCAGCGCATTTGGCTCAACTCAAATGCTGCTGCTCCGTGTCACCGAATTCTCGGGGCGTGACACTAGGCAGGCTCAAACAAATCAACAAAGCCAAGTTGACACAACAACATTGTATCTATAACAAAAATAACAAAGCAATATTAGAAAATAAGACATCACTGGTTCAAAGGGGTTGGACCTACAGACAATCATTTTGAGGATGATGATTAACCTCCAACCAAACATAAGAGTTAAACATACAGCATCCTCAAAATATATTTGTCTAGTTGGATGCCAATGTGCAGCAAATTTGATATTCCTTTTCTTAAACTAAAATTTTAATAATCAAAAAGCAGAAATTTAAAGCAGACAGGTTGCATGGGTTTATTCTCTTTTGTGTAATCAAATTAATTATGATTTTACACATATTGGGTGGATATATTGTTCTCATAATCATATTCTCGTATTTTGAAAATGAAGTCCATTTTTTCCTATCTTGCAGTGAACTGCATTTCTTTATCAAGCAAAGAAGAGCTGTTCATTTCGCATGGCTTTCTGGAGCCGGTATCTATCATGGTGGCCTAAATTTTGGAGCACAACATAGGTAGGAGATGACTCTCAAGTCTCATCATTTTTGCTTCCTTTTGTGAACAGAAAAATAGGCATACATTCTGGAATTTATTGTTTGCTAGGCTCTACTTCTTTGGTTCTCTCTTGAAAAAATATCTGAATTTCATTTTCTGCTTCTCCTAGGAAACAAGGTTAAGGTACGTCTTTCTGTGCAGCGCACGCACAGACATATATTTAATTACACATACATGATTTTGAGTTTTCTTGTCAATTTTGTAAATATGAACTTCATTATTTGCTGGTAATAAAAGTTTCAGCAGATGGATCCTAGAGAGCGTTCCATTTTCTTTGTCCACGATGATGGACAAGTTAGGAACTGCTTCAATATTTGTTCATTAGTTCCCCTGCTTACTAACATTATAGAGATGTTTGCTGTGTTTTTGTTATGTGTTTTAGGTTGTGAATAGAATCAGTGAACAGATCATAGAGGAACTTCAGTTTGATGAAATACCAGAATCAATGTCAAGGGGTATTATTGGATTAAAAAGTTATTTACAACGTTAATATTGTTTCTATTTCCCTCACGTTCTATCACTTTCATTCTAAAGAAACTGTAAAGAGAATAATATACTTTGACTATTGAGTCATGCTAATCACAACTTAATGAATTGTTAAAAAAAATATCAAAAAATTTAAAATCTCAATAATACAACTTCTACACATTTTAAAATATTTTTCTACACTTTATAGATATTTTATACATCTACCAATATTATTTACAGCCCTGTAGATTACCATTAGCATTTTCCAAAACAGTTTAGTCATCTAACTTCTTTTGGGGTGAATGTTAAATGAGCTTCATCATCACATACACTGAAATAAAAATAAAAACGAAAGGCTAAAGAATTTCAATGAAGTCAGCTTTAATTGAAATTATGAGGAAACAAGTGCAGTGAATTACCTCTCTGGGCATAAGATTTTTTAGAATCACTCCGCAAAAAAATAAATAATGGAGTTTATGAGTGGAGAAGAGAGTTTTTGGAATCACTCTGCAAAAAAATAAATAATGGAGTTTATGAGAGAGAGAGAGAGAGAGAGAGAGAGAGAAATTACCCCAAGACGTGGCGGCCACCATCATAGACAGCTTGGGAGATTAGACCCATCAACCCAACACTCCCTCCTCCATACACCAAGTCGATGTTCCTCTCAACCTGCCGATTTATTTATTTATTTATAACGTTATTAATTAATATATTATTCACATAAACACTATGACACGCAACTCAGATTCAACCAAGAACCTTCTCTCTCTCACTCTCTCACTCATTCATTCATGTTTTTCATTCTCATATTTTAATCAACAACGTCATAACTCGAATGTCTCGAAACAGTGTTGTTTTGGGTGTAAAATGACATCGTTTTGACACATTCAAACTATTCAGATCACACAAATTCGGGCCATCAAACATTTTTCCACTTTAATTCACTACCAAACAGTTGGATACAACCAGAACGTCCCATGCCCAATTCAAAAAAAACCAAATGGTTCCAAAAAAACAGAGAGCCCTTTTGTTCTCTGTTTTAGTCTCTGAAATTCGATTCCACTTTTAAGTAAAAAGAATCACAATAAGAATAAGAATGTTTCTTGACAATTGTTAATCAATTAATAACAAGAAAAATAAGAGACTTGTTTTCAAATTCAAATTGTTTCATGAAATTTTGACAAGTGGGAAATGGTTACCAGTTCGTTTCCAAGCTGAATAGCGGCAAGCTGGTAGCTGGGCTTGTTGCCGGGGCTGCTGCCGCAGAAAACACATACTCTCTTGAATCTTGATTTAGATAAACTTTTTGATGAGCCATTCCCTCATTCATGGTTCTCATGAGAAACTTTCCTCAAAAAATTGGACAATCAGGCAGGAAGCACATTCAAAACACCCCTTACTATATAAATTGTAACAAAATTTCATACCAAATTATTATATACACCTTCCTTGGTTAGTACTTAGTATCTACCTTCCCACAAGATTTTATTTTATTTTGATAATGATTGGCATGGCTATAGATATATCATTATAGATTCTACATACATAAATATTACGAAAATAGTCTCTTCAGTAATATAATACTAGGTTTTTTTATTATTTAGAAAGACAATAATATAATAGGTTAAAGTTACGTATGTATATCTTTTTTTTCTTAAATTCTATTTTCGTAGAAATCAACATAGTCAACCAATGTGAGCCCATCACAAAACAAAAATCCAACCACCACCACCACCACCAAGAATCAAATTCATCTAACAATAATTCCAAGAAGTAAGAATGATAAGTTCCTTGATATTGAAAGAGTACTAATGTGATCAAAAACTCAAAATGTATATATTCAACTCCACGGGACATCCAAATCAAACACCAGTTTCGAGCTAGAGTGAAACTACAGCCAACTAATAGCATGTACAAATGCAGTCAAACGAAAGGACAATTTGTCTACATGAACAAACCGAGAAGAGAGAGAGAGAGAGAGAGAGACAGAGAGAGTACCGATTAAAGTTCAGAAACAAAGTAGATTATTCGCCACCATTGGAGCTTGAAATGCGAGTAATCGAGGGGTCAGAGTTCAGATCTAAGCTTCTGGAAATCACTGAATCTTTGCAAATGAGACGGTGGAGCTCGCTACCTCGCTGGTGCAGCTTCGAAATCGCTTCGATCTGAATCTTCGATGAAGCTTCAATCTAAATCTTCGATGGAGCTTCGAAATCGCTTCGATGGAGCTTCGATCTGAATCTTCGATGGAGCTTAGAGAGGGTTGAGAGGGAGAGAGAGATGTGTGTGAATAAGGGTTGAGAGAGAGAGAGTTCTGAATCTTCTATCAAAGTAGTTTTGTGTAATATAGAGAGGGTTCTGATTCAAAATAAGGTCTCACAAAAGAGGCACGTGTGGCTACCGCATTTGGAGGCGTTTTTAAGCGCCTCCTGTTATAAAACGGTGTCGTTTTGTTTAATAGAATATGCAGCGTTTATAAAACGCTGTTAAATGTTAATAACAGTGACGTTTAAAAAAACGTCGTTAAAAAAACGCCATCATAACCCTTTTTTCCTGTAGTGAGCAGTCCTCCTGTCTTCTGCCAGCACACCATTACTCATACGGTTGAGCAAGCGTTCAACATAGCTATTGAAATAGGGCATGACGCAGATTAGTTACAATATCCAAATTTGGCAAATATGTATTATGTATAGAAAGAAATAACAATACACTGATGAGTAAATGAACAAATGGTCCAACTTCTTCAATAAAACCAAGTAATGGTTCACAAGAAGTTGGATCAACACATGACAACCATATGTAAAACTCCAAAACGAATCAAGTCGATGATGAAAAATAATTAAACCACAGGTGAGAACCTCGTTTGGGAAGCGACCGATTTAGCCAAAAAGCCAAAAAGTTACTTAAAAAAGTCAAAAAGCCAACAACCCATACCAAAAAGTCAAAGATTCTCTTTTCTCTCTATTTTTTGCACATCTTTTCGTAAAAAGCCAAAAAGTCATCCCAAACATACTAGTTTTTTTAACTCATATTTTAGCCAAATAGCCAAAAAAGTTACTAAATTAGCATGTTCCCAAACGAGGCCTCAGTCTATAGTTGAGGTTGGGATGGAGCAATACCACCAACAGGTGACACTACAAATTTTATGAAATTAAACAAATCTTTTACTACATGGCTTTACTGTTAATTGAATTCCAGCCAGTGCATTATGTGGTGTGCATTGCATAAATATTTTGAGTCATCAACAAAACAAAATCCACCACTATAACAATAGTTATTATGAACATAAATCAACAATTTACCTATCTTCACTTGAGGTAGAATTCTCATTTCCAAAGACAAGCCCAACAACCTCTTGTACACAATTCTGTAAATTAATCACGTGTAAGCATAAGATTAGTTAAATGGCACTTACCATGACAACACATCTGAAAATTGATTCCAAGACATGTATATTATAAACCAAATACACAATAATGGGAAGCTATCAATTGAAAAACTAACTGTGACAAAATCCATATTGAAAGATGACAGTAAACACTGCTGAATAGCAAGCTAATGAGAGAAAATACCTTGTACCCAGACATCAAATCCATCCTTTGATACAAATGGACCACTAAAGTCAATCAAACCAAAATAACAAAGAAAAAAACCCTCGACGGTGAACAATAAGCGACCAAACTAAACAATTTGATCAAAACTACAAAAGCACAGAGATATCATTCTACATTACTAAGACGGATCACACTACGATACAGTTAGCATTTACATATACACATACATACACACTCTCAGAGACCAACAAAACGCTTTCCATCATCGACAGCGGTATCGGAATGACCAAAGCAGGTTACTACTCTCTCTCTCTCTCTCTCTCTCTCTCTCTCTCTCTATCAAATCCAATTCAGTCCCCAATTCGTATGGCAGCAAATGAATTTGCTTTTTGTTTCTTAGGGGTTATTGCTAATATATATGTATATGTTTTTCAGATTTAGTTAACAATCTGGGTACAATTGCAAGGTCTGGGACTAGGGAATTTATGGAGGCATTGCAAGCAGGAGCCGATGTGAGCATGATTGGGCAATTCGGTGTTGGTTTCTACTCGGCTTATCTTGTTGCAGATAAGGTTATAGTCACAACTAAGCACAACAATGATGAGCAGTACATTTGGGAATCACAGGCTGGTGGTTCATTCACTGTCACTAGGGACGTCAGTGGAGAGCAACTGGGCAGAGGAACCAAAATCACTCTCTTCCTCAAGGACGATCAGATAAGAGTCCTATTCAATTATGTTTGATTGATGGTTGAGATGCTTAAATCAGTATAAGACTTTACGGAACAATGAGAATTACTTGTATTTTTCTTTTCAAAATTTTTTTTTTCTCCGACCAATTGAAGTGGAATCAGCAGTGGCTCTGCTCTTTGGCAATTGAACACCTTGAATTTCTTTTCAAATGTTCAACAAGTTCACACATTGCAATTTTGAACACCAATTCATTCCTACTTTGAACACCTAGCAGTGAGCTTCTTGAATTAATAAATAAATAAATAAATCATGTAGGAGCAGCGGCACTTGAGTCCACTGATTTTGTTTTTGTTTTTGTTTTTTCTAATGAATGGTATAAGATATATACTAATTAGCTCACTTCTCGTAGTTTTTACATTGAAGTTCGTATATTTTGAATGCTCATCCTACAAAAAATGATACGTCCTCTCTACAGAAAAAGTGCTAATATATTGCATGATATAAATTTAACGTTGGGCGGTGTGGATTACAATCAAAATGTATCTAGTTTATACATTTCATTTTCTGAGTGCTTTTCTTGATGTGTAGCGGTAGTGTACCCTCATATAAAGACCAAAAAAGTTACCCTTATAGTAGCTGAAATATAGCTCTTTCAAAATATTGTTTATGTTGAATTAGAGAACTGAATTTGAAAAAAAAATAAAAATAAAAATTTCAGTGCAGTGACTTTCACGAATTACACAATAGGATGACTACAAAGAAATTTTCATCTCCCATTACCTCCAAAAAATGTTAGCTACTCAGCTTACTTTGCAATTTAAGAAATGTTGATCATGAAACATTTCATCTCCCACACACACAAACGTACACACACTCAGAGAGAGAGTTCAGGAAATGTGGAATGGAAATGTCAATACTTTCCATTTGATACCCCAATTTTATATAGAAAAAAGAACATACCAAAGCAAGAATATGGAAAAAAATGAACTACCTTCCACGATAAAAGCCACTCCCTACATCTCTACATCTCTACCCCAATCTCCACATCTCTGTCTTCCTTCTGTCTTTTTTCCCAAGAATTACATCTCTGTCTTCTGTCCTTTTTCCCAAGAATTACAATGGCTCAGCAAGTTGTTTTTTCTCAACAACCACCACGATCCATTATTAAAAAGCCCTCAAAATTTTCTCGGTTTCTTCGATCCATTTTTTGCAGCTGCGGCGGGAAGTCAGTGGAGAAGACATTAGTTGAGGATGAAAAAGATGGGAATACAGATTATTATTCTTCTTTTTCTTCCTCTGGCTTGGACTCGGATTCAGCTTATTCTTCAAAGGAAAAGGGCAGTAAAAATGGAGAATTGCAAAATGAGTTTCAGAAGGTGACAGATGACATTAAGCAAGAACTTCAAGTGGCTGACTTGAAAAGGGAGTTGACAGAAACTACTGAAGAGAAGGAAGCAGAGAAGATGATCAGTGATTTAAAGATGGAAGCTGAAACGTTGAATGGTGAGAATTCAAAGCTTTTACAAGAACTTGTCACCGAATGTAGCCAGCTGAGGGAGAAATTGGGTGAGAGTGAAAGGGAACTTGCGAGTCACACCGAGATGCATGAGACCCATAAGAGTGAAACATCAGCTCGAATGAGGGGTTTAGAACTTGAGCTGGATTCTCTGCGTACCCAGAAAGGAGATGAAGTGAAGTTGCTGATGGAGAATCTCAGCACAATTGAGGAAGACTACGGGTACTTTGAGAGCCGTGTTCATGAAATTCTGAACGCGTTTCAAGGTGCAAAGAACAGGGTCAGAGAATTGGAAGAAACAATCGCAGAGGAGTCAGAAAAAAATAGGAAGATGCTCCAAGAGAAAGAAGGTGTTCTGGTACAGGTGAAGGACCTGGAATGGGAGGTGGACTCCCTACGGAACCAGAACAGTAATTTGGAAGAGCGGCTACAAAGTAAAAAGCACGAGACTGAGACTGATCAGATTGATCAGATGCCAGGGGTCCAAGAAGAAGAAGAAAGGAAGAGCAACGAAGATGAAGATGAAGATGAAGATGAAGATGAAGATGAAGATGATGATGATTCTGAGTACCCCACCTTTGCCGATGAGATCAGGCCCGTTTTCCCTATTTTCGGCAGAGATGAGCTCGTCGGAGTTCCGGCAGGAACCTACTGCGTCTCCGGAAGAGTGAAGCCGACGGTGGCCCTAGGAGGAGTGACGGTGGCGCAGGAGAGAGATCGGAGGAGGCGGTTGTTGATGCCGTACAGGCAAGAAGGGTACTTTGCTAACGTGAAGATGTTGACCAGAAATGTCAAGGAAATTGGACATGCTCTCAAAGCTTTCTGGTAGAAGAACGCCTTTTATTTTTTGTTTTTATTATTTTTTATTTATGTCGTGTCTATTATTATATTATGGTTTTCTTAGTTGATTTTTTCTTTATGTCTATTATTATGATTTTCTTAGTTGATTGTGATGGTTTTCTTAGTTGATTTTTTCTTTATGTCTAGTATTATGATTGTTTTAAATTTTTATTTTATTTTATTTTTTTTATATTTATGTCTATTATTGTGATTTTTAATTGATTGTTATATTTGATTGGTTTATAAGAAATTTTACCACTTTAGATTTTGATTTTTAAAAAAAAAAAAAATTACCTTTAGATTCATATTGGCAAGGTGGACTAGAAAAATAAAAAATTGATATAATTTTAAATAAAAAAATCACTAAAAATAAAAACAATTGAAATAAAATATAATTTATTTAAAATTTTCAGAACAATTAAAACTTAGCGAGTTTAAAAAATATATTAAAAGTTTAGTATGTTTATTATTTAAGTCAATTTTAAATGAGTTTTAATCCAAAAAAAATAACAAATTAAGTTAAAATAGTTTGATTTTTTTAAAAAAAAAGTTCTATAATACACGTAAATTATATCTTCCAATCATGATTGAAGTTTTTACACACTGATTTAAGTAAATATTTCAATAAAAATTCTAATGGTAAAATTTTATTCTCTTTGAAAATTGATTGTTGCGTTATTACGTAATTTAGTGGACTTTCTGGACTATTTTAAGTATTTTTTTTTACTTTTAAAATTTATTTAATTTAAATATACCTAAAAAGTAAAAAAAAAAAAATCGAACATAATTTTAAAAAATCACTAAATATATTTTTTAAAATATTTCTTTACAAATATTTTATTTTTTAAGTCCATATAAGTTAAGAAACAAATTTTTAAAAAATATTTAAAATTTTCACTAAAAACAAAAAAAATTAAAAATCATTTTTAAAATCTCAAAATCAAATAGTCTATAATTTTTTCATATTTTTTATAATAAAAAAAAATCTCAATATTATTTACCAAACTGTTGGATGTTTGAGTCAATATTTAAATTAAATCATTTTTCATTTGAGTAAAAAATGAATAAAACTCAATTTGATATGAGTATGAAACAAAAAGTTAAAATGAATTTTGAATATTTATATGCAAGAGTACATCTTCTGTTTTACCAAACTAAGAAAATGTCAAAAAAGAGAAAACAAAAAACAAACAAAAACAAACAAAACAAACATTGAAACAAATATAGAAAAGTTATCCAAAAACAGCTCGATTATTCTATGAAAATTTTGTATTATTTAATATAGAGCGTTGCTAATAGTGTCGCATTTTTTCTTTGGATCTCTACTTTCTTCTAATTTTTTTGAGAAAAATAAATAAAACATCCCTCTCCAACTTTGTGTAGTAGGAGAGGTTTAAAAAAAATTTATTAGTTAATGTTCCTTAATATTTTCATAAAGAAAATTTATCTCAAAGAAATTTCGGTCTCAACTCAAAGAAATTGCAATTTTTACATAGAAATTTTTGTAAAAATTAAAATTTTTTTGAGTCGGGCAAAATTTATCTGAATAAAATTTTCTTTGTGAAAATATTGAAGGACCTTAACTACTACGAAAATGTTATTTGCCTTTTATCTTATAAAATCTTAATATTAGGGACTTTAAAAAAAAAATCTCAATTTTTTATTACAATTTTATCTTAACGATAAATTTCAATTTTATCTTTATTCCTAACCTCTCAAAAGTCTAACCCAAACCCCCCTCCTACTCCAACTATCACTCTATTCAACCAACATTCTCCCCCACAACCTCAGCACTAGTAGCCCTTTCCAACCCATCTCCATTACCCCCATCTCTCCTTTGGTAACCCCACTCCTTCGTAGCCTTTTTTCTTGGAAAAATAATAAATCAGTGATAACTTCAAAAATAAATATCAATTTCATGAAAAAATTTTGTGTTTGACTTTAATATAACAAAGTTTTTCATTAATTTATAAATATTTTCTTTAAATTTGATTAAATGAAAATTTTCATCTTTTCTACTCATCTTCCACTTCCATCTCATTTTTTGTGCACAAAAGGGTTAGGTTTTAGGGGAGGAAGAGCTAGGTGGCTGTGGGCCTGGTCGCAATAAAAGCTGGGCTGGCACAAGTGAAGTGATAAAAGCTTATAACTTGAAATTTAAAATTCATTTATAATAACATAATTACATAATTGAATTTGTGATAAATAAAAAATTGACATATAAAAATTTATTTTTAAGGCCTATTTTTTTTCATATATGAACTTTTTAAATTTAGGAACACTTATCAATCGGTCATATTAATTAGACTTATTTACTTATATGTCCTAATTGATAAATTTATTACTGCTAATTTATTTATAACAGCAAGAAAATTGATTAATTTATCTGTTCATAAATTTATCAATAAAATTTAATAGATAATAAATTCTAAAGATAAAACCTATCGATAATTTATCCTTAAATTTTAGGGTACGATGGATGTGACCTAACAATTTTTGTAGCAGAATTGCACATTTCGTATCTGCGTCACATGTACATAATTATTATCTATATATATATATATATATATTTGTTATTGAATTATTATCTTATTAGCCTTGTTTGGCATTTGATTTTTTTTTTTTTTTTGGTTAAATAGTCAATAAGATAAAATGTCATATTTAAATTACAATAATTTTACTTTTTTCTCTCACAATTATTAAACCAATTACAAAAAAAAAAAAAAACACAAACAAACAAACAAACAAAGTCAACTATCATTTCAAACATAATTTTTTTAACCAAGTTAAAATAGTCAAATAGCCAAAAAAATCAACTAAAATAATAAAGTTTCCAAACGGTCCATCTAGAATATTGAATGTTGAACCAACACTAATAGGGTGTTTTGGGCGAAGGGAGATTCTATTCACTCTGTTTGGTTTTAATTTTCAAAATTTGTTTTTTAGAAAATTTTAATTTTTCGTTTTTCGTATTTTTTTTGTTTTCACTGAATTTTTTTTAATATTTTTGGAAATTTTTTTTAAAAAATTCTTATAATATTTGTGAATTTTTAAAAAAAAAATACACTAAATACCCACAAAACAAAAAAAACCAAAAAAAAAGATATGAAAATTCAAAATATTTTTCATATTTTTGTGTATTTATTAATTTTTAAAAATATTTTTTCACAAATATTTTACTATTTATATACATCTAAGTAAGATACATCTAAAAAAGTAAAAAAATGCTTAAAATTTTAAAAATATTCACTAAAAATAAAAAATATAAAAAATAAAAAATTCAATTTCTAAAAAACTGAAGCTAAACACATTGATTTATATTCAAAAAAAATGTTTAAGTAAATCCAATTTTTTAGTACATCTTATTAAATTATTTAGGGTTATAATTTATTCCTAGTATACCCTATTTTTTTTCTCTCCAAATTATCCTTTTTGAGGTACACCCAAATAAAATAAATTTTAAATTTTAAATTACTTTTGAAAAACCTTTTTTTTGTTCACATATATACATGGAATACGATCAAGAAACCCAGTACCGACGAAGGAGGATGGAAAAGGAAGATGACGAATATTTAGCATGTTTTTCGTCATTATTCTTCGAACTTATATAACCGAACAAATTCGCTTTGTTCGACTGTATATTGCAGAACAAAGTGAAATTGTTCGATTATGAAAATCCAAACAATAATAACGAAAAATAGGTTGAATATTCGATTTTATTTAAAAAAAATACAAAAAATCAATAATTGTACTTTTATATTTATGTGAATACTTACATTCTCTTTAATGGGTTGTTTTAAAAAATTGTTTTGATTATTACTCTCATCCATTGCTTGATTTTGTTCAAACTTTTTTCTATTTGCCAAAGGATTCACTCAACAACCTAGAATAGACTTCGTAGATACTTATTCTCTTGTTGCAAAATTTGCCTCAATAAAGATTCTAATGGTGATAGTAGCCAGGATGGATTTAGAATTGTATCAATTAGATGTTAAAACAGCTTTTCTCAATGGAGAATTAAAAGAAAAAATTTATATGATACAACCTGATGGTTTCCATAACCAAGGCAACGAAAATAAAGTCTACAAGTTAAAGAAATCTCTGTATGGACTTAAACAATCTTCAACACAATGGTACTTGAAATTCCACCAAGCCATTTTATAAATAGGTTATATTGTGAGTCCATTAGATCACTGTGTTTATATTTGGAAAAATGATGACAAGTTAGCAATATTATCTTTATACGTGGATGACATATTGTTAGCAGGAAATTGTCAAAATATGATTATAAAAACCAAAACTTTATTGGCATCTAGATTTGAAATTAAAGACACGGGTCTTGCAACCTATGTTATAGGAATTAGGATTTTAAGAGATGGAAATTCAAAATTATTATATCTAGACTAAGAGAAATATCTAGATAAAGTGCTCAAAAGGTTTAATATGGATAACTGTAATTCTTTAAGCACACATATTTGCAAAGAACAAAGTCTCAGTAAAAGTATGAGTCCTCAAACTAAGTCTGATGTTGAGAAAATGAGAAATGTCCCATATGCTCAGCAAAGAAAGTGTACCCCGACCGTGATTGATTAGCTATTAATATTATGATGTTGTTAAAGTAGATTAAGATTGATGATGATGGATTAAGGTAATTTTTGTAATAATTGGTCCTATCGCCTATCTGTTAAATCGTTAATCTTCATGCTAATGTAAAAAAAATAATTGAAAATCTTATCTTCTCAATCCCAAAATTGTTTACACCAATATTTTATTTACATTTTTATTTTAAATTTCCTTATGGGAGCATATTTAACTAAAATGTGATTTGGTATGATTAGATTAGATTAAATAAGCTAATTAAAGAGTTTGACTTATTTACTTTTTTTTTAGTGGCAGCCAAAAATATACACAACACAACACCTTTTAGTTTTTTTTTTTATTATTTTTTTTTTTTTTCCCCCAAAAAAAAAAAAAAAAAAAAAAATTTTAGAGAGAAGAGAGAGGAGAGAGAGAGAGAGAGAGAAGAGAGAGAAAGAAAAAAAGGTTTTTTTCAATTTCTCTAGATTAGCAAGAGTTTTAGCAAGTAAGAACAAGACTTAAGGTATAATTTTCATCATTTCATTCATGTATTTCAGTGTTATCTTGCATGATTCATGGAGGATATAAGCTTAGATGTGTACATTGAGCTTAAAATGTTGAAGTGGGAGTCAATCTCATGCATGCATGCAATTTTTTTTTTTTTTTGGTTTTTGATTTCAAAGGTTTCTTCCATGCATGTGTTAATTTCTCTCACATTTTGGTCATTCAACTTATTTTTATCAAATTACCAAGTTTGATCATGTTTTGGAAGGTTTGAATTAGAAGAAGTTCTTGCATGTTGATTTCATGGGTCAAATTGGGATTTAAGTTGGATTTTGAAGAAATGACAAGTTTTTGGGCCATGATTTCTTATTTTAATTCTTAAACCATGTTGTTTTATAAGTCTTCATGTGTTTCCTTCATTTTGGGCCCAGAAAAAATGTTTTTGAAGGTTGAAAATGTCGAAATTTGAAGTTGGAGGTGCAAAATAATTTTTTTTGCATATTATTTCGCGAGCGAAGGAAGAGCGCTAGCTTACACGACCAGGTCGTGCTCTCGCTCTGCGACGAAGAGTTCGACGTAAAATTCATTTCATGCTCCAGTTTGCATCATTTACAAATCGCGCGGCGAAAAGGAATGTGAGCTCCCGACCCATTTTGCATTTTTTGCGCGCTTCGCTCTCGCGAGCCGAGCGAGAGGACTTAAAATTAAAAAGAAAAATTTTGTCTAAGTGTTCCAAGGCATGTTTTGACATCCTTATTGCATCTTAGGCATTCCTAAGCCTTAATTAAGCTATAGTGATGAGGTTATGGGCTAGAAACACACACTAAGAAAAGAATGTAACAAGATATTAAATGACAAGTGTGTGTGTGGAGTGATTTGTAACAACAAGTAATCACATACAGAGAGATTGCAAGGGGTGTGTGTATGTTTCAAAGCCAATATGACAAGTGTGTGTGTGAGTTGAGCATTGTAACAAGTATTAATCACATTAAGAGATTGCAAGGGGTATGTGTGTGTTTAAGCCATGTATAGAATAAACATGAACCAACGTGATGTAAGCTAAGCCTTAATGCCCACATGATTAAGTAATGATAAGATTCGTTGGTGCTATGTATTTTTTGATTGTAGGTCAACGTCCCAATAAGATGATGACCATACACGAATACCACTATGAATAACGTTATCGTAAAGAGATATTTATATATTATATGTTTCAATGAATGATGAATAAGCTATGCTTTTATGAAATGATATATGTTTACTAACATTCCAATTCCAAGTTTGAAATCTATTATGGCATCCATAGATAGTCCCAAGTCATGGGGGGCAGCATGAAAAATGCGGTCCATTTACGAGATCTCTCTCGTTACACTTCATTGTGGTGATATGTGTTTAATCGGTATCGGAACCTATACTTTTAAGTAGAAAGACGTTATTATGTATATGATATGTTCTTATGCCATTATTATTTATTTATGTATGATATGATGACTGATATTTATCTATATGATATTATATTTATAATAAAAAATTAATTAAATCACTAACCTAACCCTACCTATTATATTTTTATTTAGCTCTTGCTTTTTTGTTTTAGTTTATATATATATTATAGGTGAGCATTACGGAGTGCAAGCCCGAAGGTTTTGGGGGGGGGGGTGTGTTTTTGTCACCACCCTGCCTGCCTCCTCGTGGAGGTTCAGTGTATTGGGATCAAGTTTTTTTTATTTGAATACATTTATTGAGACTTATTTCAATTATGTTGGTTGTACTTAAGATCTTTGTAAGGGTGGTGGTATAATATAATGTATGGTTGATTTGTGGTTATGTAAATAAAGTTTTAAAATATTATGTTTCATATAAGTCAACACAACTCATTGACATTTATTATTATATATCTACTACTTCCCCCCCCCCTTATATTATATATTAATGTCATCAGGGGGCGTAGGTAATCAATGATGGACTTTCTGCTGCTTAAACCTACCAGGGGGACGTTTTTTGTCGTGACAGTAAGCAACCTAATATATGCTTTGACAAGCACAAGACCTGACATCTATTATGCAATCGGATTGGTAAGTAGGCTTCAATCTAATCTAGGTAAGGAACATTGGCAAGCAATCAAAAGAATATTCAAATATTTAAAACGCACTAAAAATTTGAAATTATGTTTTGGTTTGTGTGATCTAGACATAAAAGGATACACTGACGCGGATTTTGCAAGAGATATAGATGATAGAAAATCTACTAGTAGTCATGTATTCTTGTTTGGTGGAACAGCAGTTTCTTGGTTAAGTAAGAAACAGAGTTGTGTTGCAAAGTACACTATGGAAGCTGAATATATAGCTTGCAGCACAGCCGTGAGTAATGCGGTATGGATAAAACGTTTTGTTGACAGTTTACAATTAGATATACCTGCTAGACCGGTCAATATATTTTGTGACAATCATTCCGCCATTTCATTAATAAAAAGTGGAACAAATAGCTCTAAGGGAAAACATATTGATGTAAATTACCACTATATTCAAGACATAGTGGAGAGAGGTGAAATTAAAGTCAATTATATACCCTAAGAAGATATAGTGGCTGACCTTATGACGAAAGAGTTGTCTCTGAAAAAATTTAGAGAACATATAAACATAGTCGGATGAATCTAGGGACGCTTAGATAACCGATGTTTTGCAACTCTATCTTGCATAGAAACATGTGTTTAGTCAGGTAATAAGATAGAGAAACTGACAAGGTACGGACATTATAATTAATATGAGATGTAAAGTCCATGATATGCAACATACTGACTAAATGATGTTGTTTGCTTGATTAGTAAAAAGTCGTTGATAAGGTGTGTTAAGGAAAACCTTCAGGAACGGGCCTTAAAGGAAGTACTTAACAATAATTTCAACATAGGTCGACACATGAAAAATGTGTGTGGCTAAAGTCGTCAATGGTGATTAGGTATAGACTATGAATCTAGAAAATTGATGCTATTCACTTGAAGTAAATTGAAGTCATCTGGAATGTGTTGTTAGTGGGTGAACACATTTGTACGGGTGCGGTCAGATTGGTGGCAAAAACGTGCGCACGTATGGCCAAGTCACAATCAAACGTTGATCTATGAGATAATTTCATAAATAAAAGTTGGCATAAGGCAAAAATTTTGGTGCCGAGGTAAACATGTCCAACTCAGGTTTTGTCATCAATATTATAGTGTGATCAAGTGGGAGATGAAGGTATAAGAGTGTTCACACCATAATATGATGGATTGTCTCACACCGAATCATGACCCAATTGGTGGTAATATAAAACCTTCCTGCAGGAAGCAATACAATTGGAAGTTTTGAATTTGAAATAAATAGTCACAATATTTGGAAACATGATGATTGTTGGTTTGACATTGCAACCATTGATCGAAAGCCACCATGTAAATTATAAATGTATGGCCTTACTACAATGGTTGATACACTGATTTTTCTCTCTGAATTTTGTCTCTTTTGGATTGTATTCTTCTACGTGATAAACACCCTCGTGGACTTCTCGATCATTACCGTTGTTAAGTTTATCTTTCACATATGAGATAAGAAACAAAACATGAAAACAAACTACAGTCATCGTAATATTACTATGGGTCCGTTTGGCAAGGAGGTTTGAGACTATTTTAGCCACAAAAGACAAAATAGGCTATTTTAGTCACAACAAACAAAACATCACATCCAACCCATAATCATTACACTATTCTCTCATAAAAAAAGTCAAAAGGTCAAAAAGTCCTTCCCAAACTAAGCTTTATAGCCCATACTAAAATAGTCAAAAAAATCAAAAAATTAAAAAGTCAACCTACTTTTCAAACGGAGGCTATAAAAGTTTAGAGAACAATTGCACGAGTTATTATTGAAAGGCAACTCTAATACATTATAAAATTTATAAATTATTTTAAGTATTTATATTTAATTTTGGGGGTCATTTTATATATAATGTAAATATAAAAAAATTTAAAAAATTAAAATAACGTACATACAAAAATTCAAAATTTACGAAACCTTGGAATGACCAGAACCTGCCTGACCGCTCCTCCGCCCCGGGACACGTGTCCTTTCAAAGTCTGTAATTTTTTTGAGCAGTTTCAAAGTTCGTGATTGATTTATTAAACTTGCAGTGGTGACAATTCTTTTCTTGGATGTAATTTTTTTTTTTGGCATCACTTTAGATACAAGATAGGGTAAATAACAAAAGGCAGTGGCTTTGGTCCAGTTTAAGATCGGATTAAATCGTATTATTTGATTCGTGGGGTCTATTACGGGTCTCGTTTTAATTATTCGAACAGCTCAATGTGTAGAACTCGTCGAGTACTATGGCCCTGTTTTTAGGAGGCGCGGAAAAACCGCTTTATTATATGCCAAAAGCGACACTTAAACTTCTTATAACTTTAAAATTTTTCGGCTTAAAAAATATTCTCAAAACCTTAAAGAATGATTTATAAAGAATTAAACTCGAAGCCCTAAAAAAAATAAAAAAGCAATATAATCAAAAATTTCAAAAAAAAAGCGAATTAAATACAAACAAAGTCAAAAATAATTATATGCCTGTAAAAAATAACGTTGATCGGATATCGATAGCTATGTGAACAAAACAGTTTTTTATCAACCGTTAATTTTTTCACCGTTCATTTTTTTTTAATACAAAACTGATTTGGTCACATAGCTATTGATATCCGATCAACGTGATTTTTTACAGACATAAAGTATTCGACGAGTTCTACACATCAAATGGTTCGAATTATCAAAACGGACTCAAAAAATGGGCCCACATGGGGCGGACTGGACGGGTCCAGTCTTGATCTCAACTTGAGATAAGCTGGACCCATAACAAAAAAATTTCTGACCTCTAAATGAAGAGAAATTATTTAATAATCTTGAAAAATTATGTGATCATACTTTTTATATTGTACCCCCATCCTAATATAAATCGTGGATCCCTACCTCTCTTTATTAACCAAAATTTTATAGAGTATCACGTGTCTATACTCCGAAAATACTAAATAATCACCCTTAAATGAGGAGCTTTAGAGGTGAATCACACTTTATGATTTGATATTTTAACTTGTGATTTTGTATTTTTTTTTATGTATTGTCACACCACTAGAACTAGCATTAAAGCTAAAATTTTAGGGCTCTCAAACATTATTGCTATCATTACTGGGATAAATAATATAGCAATGATTAATAGTTCTAAAAATTAGCAATTTAAAAAAAAATAAAGTTAAAATATCACATTAAGATGGAACTCACACAATTACGACGTTATTAAAGCAGCTCTAACTGAAATATGTTTCTAAATAATATATGTAGTTGTTGTGGGTCTATCAAGAAAATACAAAGAAAAACAAAAGAAAATTAAAAACAATTTTGTCTTTTGAAAGCTAGTTAATGCCAAAAATCAGAAAAAGAAAACAAGTTTGTATTTTGTTTTTTTGTGATCTACAGCACACTTTTGTACTGTTAAGTTGTCTATGTTTTCTAGATTGTTCCACACAATTTTCAAATTTTAGGGACACTCCTCTCTACCGTTTCACCTTGTCGTCCATATAATAAAATTTATACTATATATTAAGGCCCCGTTTGGAAATTTACCTTTTTCGTTAAAAAGTCAAAAAGTTATTAAATTAGTCAAAAAGCCAACAACCCATACTAAAAAGTCAAAGATTCTCTTTTCTCTTTACTTTTTGCACATCTTTTCGTAATTAGCCAAAAAGTCATTCCAAACATACAAGTTTTTTTTAGCTACCTTTTTAGCCAAATAGCCAAAAAGTTACTAAATTAGCCTGTTTCCAAACGAGGCCTAAGTAAATAGGATTTTTAACTTTAAATTTTGTGAGAGTTTTAATTTTTCAATCTAATTTTTTTAATTTTTTGATTTTAAAAAAAAATCTTAGTATTTATTAACTGTTCCTAACTCCAAAGTCTTACCCTCATAATAACACTTTAATGCATTAAGAACAAGTATAAAAAAATTCTTTGAAATCCAACACATATAAATTTCTTGAAAAGTCCCAACACATATGATTATTATCCCTCATAATAACACTTTAATGCATTAAGAACAAGCATAAAAAAAATTTCTTGAAAAGTCCAACACATCTATCTATATTTATAGTATACATTAAGCAAAAGGAAATTTTTAATCCCAAGGCCTGTGGGAGCTTCAATATCCCAATATGAATTTTCCAAATTTTTTATTAAAAAAGGAAAAAAAAAAAACTCAGCATTTATTTATTTGGTCAAAATTCTCTGATCAGCATTTATTAACTTTTTTTCAATCCATATGTCTTTCCACATGCCTGCATTTATTGATTTGGTCAAAATCAAGATTTAAAATCTGTCGGCCTTATACAAATAATTATAGATACAATCATGTATAGTTCTTTGAGATCCTTTTCAACTTCTCTTATACACTATGCTTAGTGATAAGATTGTTAAATTATTTTTATAAAAAATCTTAAAAAATATAATTTACATATTTGAAAAAAATTTAAAATAAATATAAATACCTATAATTATCTCGTGCATAGCACGAGTGATAGGCTAGTAGATTAATATTAAAAAAATATATTTTACATTACATAATTAAAAATTAAAATTCAATAAATCTAATCATGATATTTCTCAAATGAAGTGCCTTAGCTATGGACATTTTGGCTAATATTATTATATTAAAGCATTTATAGTGGTAGCTGCGAAGTTATTCCTTAAAATTTGATACTATTTTGACTCTCCCTACTTTGTTGTTAGGCCTTGTTTTCCACACTAGCAATTTACTATGGACCGTTAGTGATGAACAGTAAACCTAACCCATGTATATTTTGATTTTGGAATTTTGAAGTCGTTGTTTCCTTTCGGCTTAGGATAGACCTTAGTGAATGGATTAGTAATTTGGGTTAATAGATGGTATTAGAAAATAGTCTGTTTGGCTGAGAATGTTACTGGTTGTCCTAGAGGATGTCCGGCTAGTCAACCGTGCAATTTAATTTAATTTAATTTTTATATGTTTGGTATTTTTTTAATATTAATGTTTAATGTTTTTTTTTTGTTAAGTAAAAATCATAATTTTATTTGTTTTAATATTTTATATTTATTTTATATAAAATAAATTTAACAATCCTCACACTAACAACTATCACCAAAATAAATATAATTTTACTTAATTCTTTTACTATCAATTCTCTCGATTCTACCTCTGAAAACAAACGAACCCCTATTCCTTTATTAGAATTTGACAACATTCTTTTTCCTCTATTTTTCTAATGAGCTACTCGTGATACCATCATCTCTATCTTATATTTTTTTAATTATTAATTTTGATGACATGATAATATGTAATAGATACGAGATAGATGATAAAACATATAATTAGTGTTTCATAAATGATGTCTACATTTGGCATCTATGATTAAAAAAAAAAAAATTTTGTTATCTAAATTAATATTCACAGCATATGTGTGTGAAAAAATGAGAGTAATCCATTTATATGCATGGTCTCACATGCAGGCATGTGCTCTCATGCTGTAACAAAAGAGAGTTTTGGACTATTGTTGAAAGGATCCAAAATCAGAAGTATCGGACTCAAATAAAAGTCAACTGAACAGTCCTTTGGGTAGATAGGGACGTGTTATCTTATTACATCCATATAATTTCTAGAGAGAGGAGAGAGAGATGTGTTTGAAATTCAAGATGCAGAAACAGTAGTGTGCTTTGTTCCTAATAATGCAGTCAAGACAACTTGACCCTCGTGTTCCCCCATTATAATCTTTCAACAGTGACATGTTTTTTTTACTCTTTTCTGTTTTTGATTTTCTAATGATTAGAGATACATCTTCTTATGAATATGGTATTGTTTTAAGTGCTGTTTTCAAAATTAATTATTTTTTTTGACTTCTTATAAAAAAAATAAAGAGAAAAATTACTTTTTTGGTAGTAATTTTTTTGAGTTTTTTTTGCTATGTTAGCAAATTGCCAAAACAAACCTGGGTCTTAGCCTAAATTCTTATTATTATTTTTATGAAGTGTGAGTTTGAATTGAAATCTTGTTACTTTTTATAATTTTTTTTGTACATATTATATCATATCTCTTCTCTTTTATATAAATATCGAATAATGTCGATCAACTTTTGAGTTTATATACTTTGACCCTTACAAATCAATTGTCATCGTATGCTAAGAAATCACATTTTTAGTATTTATTCAGAGGGGGAGAAGTTTTTAGTATTTATTCAGAGGGGGAGAAGTTAAGGAATTAGTGAGGTGGGTTGAGGGATGGGTCTAGTGAGTAGGATCAAATATGGAACAATATTCATAAATAGGGATAGGTTTAGGTAGACGTCCCAACTTCACTCCCATTACCATCACTAGAGATATTCAAATGGAATACCTACCAACTTTTCTTTGCAAGCAAGCTTAACCTATTTATTAGCATCAACTTTGATTGGTAGCTCGAAATCCCCTCCCTCTCCTCCCTTTTTCACATTTTACTTTTTTTTTTTTTTTTTTTTTTTTTTTTTTTTTTTTTTTTTTAAAAAAAAAGGGTCCGGGGGGACCTCCCCTCCTCTCTCTCCCACTCTTTTCTCTTATTAGCATATATGCCTTTTTTATTTTTTTAGAAAGATGGTTAATTTTTTTTTTGCTTATATTTGTTCTTTATTTTTTTTTTATATATTTTTTAAAAAATAAAAAAAACTAAAAAATTAACTTTTAATTAATTTTTCAAAACAATCTATAATTAGTTAACTAATAAATTGACTTATAATAGTGAAACCCTAATAACAAACTTGATGTTAGCCAAGTGCTAAGTATCTATTCGATATTATTTATATTTATAGTTACAAAAAAAATTGAAAATTATATAAATTCGTGTGTTGTTTATTTTCATTTTCAAAATTAGTAAACAATTTACATATTTTACTAAATTCTTATAATCATAAAAAATTTAATTTCATTTATTTAAAAAAAATAAAAATAATAGACTCATTTCTTTTGTCACTCTTTCCGGTCACAATTCACTACCATCGCGCACGGTATCTAGCTAATACTTTTTGACAAAAATCAAATTTTTCTACCATTTATGATTATCTTTTTTTTTTTTTTTTGATTCAAAAAAAAGTTTAGGAGGAGGGGAGGCTACCATTTATGATTATCACATCTAGCAGCCGACTACTATCTTTGATTATCAATAATCATCTTCAAATATCAACTATTTTTTGGCCATCACCAATTACCACCAATCACCTCCCCCTAACAATAGTCATAATCCGCTACCTTTTTTTTTTTACTGAAAGTCATTTATAATAATCGATAATCACTTCTAACCTTAGCTTCGACCATTTCAGTACCACTGTTTGTCAAGCTGTCACTCTTATTTGCTTTTAAAATAAGTTATTAAAGCAAATCTGAGTATAAAATATTTTTTATTTAAAAAATATATATATAAATAGAAAAACTACAACAATTGCATCTAATAAATTGTGGACTGGGGATGGGATAATCCTATTGATTGTCATTAGTTGGTAGGTGTGATTCCTAAATAATTATGAAAAATGATTGACAGTATTAAAAGTGGTACTCTAATAGAATTACTAATAATGTGGTAGTGAGCGGGGCCCACTGCCTATGCTTTGTTTTTTGTTTTTTTTTTTTTAACATTCCCAATGCATTAGTGCTATTAGTGATTTTTTTTAATGGTATGAATCATTGTTGAATAATTATGCAGAATTTGATTCCTTAGGTGGATCGTGAGGCCTCGTTTTGGGGTATTTTATTTTAGTCAAAAAAAAAAAAAAGTAAGCTAAATGAAATCACCTCTCTTTTTTTTTTTTTTTTTTTTTTAAAAAAAAAAAAAGTTCTTAAAAAATAACAATAAAACGGACGGCCTATTTTTTGTAATGAAAATTTTAAACATATATAAAATATATGACAAAAATTTAACAAAAATGATGTATCATTATCATTATTAGAAGAGAGGGTTTGAAATGATCTAAATAAATATTTTTTTTGACTTTTTATAAAAAAGATATGAAAAAAATATAAAAATAATGTAACTAAAAAAAGATTAAAAAATTACACTTTTATAAATTATGTCAAATAATGCCTAAATAATTTTTTTTAATAGTGTTTTATCTTAAAATAAAAGTTCATAATAAAGCACTATATCATATTGTGTATAAATTTTTTATTTATTTATATAACTTTATGAGTGTGTTTGGTTTGTATTTTGAGATAATTTTTTTTTAAAAAATAAATAAATAAATTGGGAAGAGAGTTTAGAATTTTTTTTTGGTTTGTTTAATTGTATATTTTGAAAATAGTTTTGAAGTTTTGGAGTTTGTAATGATTTGATATTTTGTTATAATTGAATAGATGTGCGTGAGAGAAAAATGTATTGTTTGGTTTGTTTTTGAGAAACAAATTTTGCAGAATTTTTTTAAAATTTTGTTTGGTTTAGTGATTTTGAAAAAAAAAATCTCAAAATTACTTTCTCTCTCCTATACATCAATCAATTACTTTTTATCTCTCATCTCTCAATCTCAATTATTTTTTCTCTGACACACATATACTCAACTATAATAAAATGTCGAATCAATCACAACTCCCATACTCCAAAACTATTTTCAAAATATATAACAAAACAAACCAAAAAAATTTCTAAACTCTTTCTCCAAATATTTTTTTGAAAATTTATCTCCCAAAACTAAAGCAAACATAAATGATTGAGAAGGAAAGAAGAGAGAGAAAAATTAATTAATTGATGTGTAATAGAGAGAAGTAATTTTAGAATTTTTTTAAAAAAAGTTTATAACCATTGGGAAGAAGTTTTTAGCTTTTTGACTAAAATAGTTAAAAAGACAAAACATCATATCAAATTCATAATCATTTCATTTTTTCTCAAACAAATATCACATCCAACTATAAAAAAATTCAATCACCTTCTCTAATACAAAAATTTTAAAATAATCAAAAATTAAAATAACTTACTAAAATTATAACTTCCCAAACACTCATAATATGTTTTTAAAAATTTTCTTCTAAAAATATATTTCAAACCATAAACCAAACATATAGTGCCATTTTGGGAGTATAGTAAAAATGTCAAAAAAACGTGGCTGCAAAAAAACGCAAGAAATTTTTTTTGTAAAGTGCCAAAAATGTAGTCCTAAAATTACAAATTAAGGCTTATAAAAAAAAAAAAATAAATAAATCTCTTATGTTGGGTAAAAATATTTTAATCATTTTAATTTGATTTGACACCATAAATAAATAATAACTAAAAAATAAAAAATTAACTTTTTACCAACTTTTCAAATCATTTCAAAAAAAAATTAAAAAATTTAATAAAAAATCAAAAACCAACTTTCTACCAACTGCTCCAAACAACACAAATCCAGACGTGGATGATCTATTTTTAATCAAATGATTGATGTATACGTAAATTGGTGTTTAAAAAAAAAGTAAAAAGAAAAAATACAGATCCGTCCTCTGTATCTGTATTTTTGGGACCCATATATCCCGCCTCCATCGGTGCTCCTCCTTTTCCCTGTCACTGTCACTCTTCCAAAAATTCTCTCAATTTCTCAGACACCTCTCTCTCTCTCTCTCTCTCCCCTCTTATCTCTCACTCTACTCTACTCTACTCTACTCTAGAGAGAGAGAGAAAGGAACAGAGCAAGGAGTTGGGTTTTTTTAGTTCGTGTGGACTCTCTCTCATCAAACAGCTTTTGCATTTTCTGAAAAAGGTAAACCCATTTTCCTTCACTTTCAGTCAAAATCTTCTCTTTTTGTCTCTCTTTTCCAAAACGGGTCTCTTTCCAACCCATTTTAACTTCATCGATTGATATGTATGTGTTTATCTTCGTTGGTAGTTTGATGAACAGTGTTTTCTAGATTCTGGACTCTAATCAGAGATTTGGGTTGCTTCAATTCTTGATTTCAGAGAAGTAAAAAAGATTGGAACTTCGTGATTGTGGAGCAAGTAAGTCTCCAGATCTGAATTCATTTAAAATCCTATTAGTTTATTGTATTTAATTTGGGGAATCGTTCTTTAGATTTCAAGATTCTTTGTGATTTGAAGTGATCATTTAGATCTATAATGACTCTAGTTTCAAGCTCCATTGATGGCCTCTATGGATTTTTATGATTTGTGTCTCTTTGTTTTTGTATGTGTTTGCATGGATCATAGAAGCATTTGAGTTGTTTTCGTAAAAATGTTCAGAAACACGTTTTCGGAAACAATTCGCCAAACTTTCGGAAAATGAAAACATAAAAGAAAAAAAGTACATAATCAATTCTCAGAACCTCAAATTTTATTAGCATTTATTTCTATTTTTAGATAGAGTTTTTTTAGTTAGTGCTTCTTTTTAATAGACATTCTGCATTTGTAATGCTCAAGTCTTTTTTTTAATTATTTTTTATTTGTTATTTATTTATTTATTTATTTATTTTTGCAATTCTTGTAGTATTTTGCCTTATTGATGATTGTTGGTAAAAGTTTCAACTTTAGTGACAACAGTACATTGAAAAAGAAGGGGGGGGTGGCTACCCACAAATTTGCCTTACTGATTGTATGGCATGATACTTATGATGAATTTCTTTCTTACATAAAATTAATGTTGTTTTAATGTTACATGATTGAGCATTCAATTTCTGATATTAAGATTTCTTTAATCCTATTTTGGGTATTAAGTGACTGAACAAAACTTTCTCTTGCATTGCAGAGAAGCTCTCCACATGTAGAATGCATGGGATATTATGCCATAAATAACCAGTGATCGTATAAATATGGATCCTCTTGAAGAAAGTTCCAGATTTGGTTCGTTACGTGGCGTGACATTAAGGACTTTGTCATCTTAAATCGTCAGCATTCTTTTCGGCGAATCAATCTCCCTTTTTCTCTCCAAGATCTCCAACTTGTGAAATACCGACACGTGCTGACATTTCGGGGGATGGTACTAATACAGGTGTCGATCCCCTAAATACCAGTTCGGAGATTCCCGACCCAGAATCTCTAAGAGATATCAGATTTCCATCGCCCGAGGTTTCATCTATCCCGGCAGTGTCTACTTCGAGTGATTTTCGAAAGTTTGACCATGTTTCTTCATCACCCGCCATTTCCAACAGTACTCTTTCCTGTTATGGTGTAAGCTGTGGCAATGATTATTTCAGGTGCAGAGAAAAACAGAAAAGGATTGGGAAATTCCATGAGGCCTTATATACTCCAACTTCAACTTCAACTTCCTTTTCGACTACCAGACTGAGGAGCTGTGATGTTTATATAGGCTTTCATGGTCGTAAACCTTTATTACTGAGATTTACTAATTGGCTTCGTGCAGAGTTGGAAGTTCAAGGGGTCAGTTGTTTCGTAACGGACAGAGCTAAGTGTCGAAGCTCTCGTAAACATGGAATTGTTGAGAGGGCTATGGATGCTTGTACTTTTGGAGTTGTAATCGTAACTCGGAAATCTTTCAGGAATCCATATACTATCGAGGAGCTATTGTTCTTTTCAGGCAAGAAGAATTTGGTTCCAATATACTTTGATTTGGGTCCCGATGATTGCCTTGTGAGGGATATAGTTGAGAGAAGGGGAGAATTGTGGGAAAAATATGGGGGAGAACTTTGGCTTCTATACGGAGGATTGGAGAAGGAATGGAAAAATGCAGTTAGCGCCCTCTCTCGTGTTGATGAGTGGAAATTGGAGGGGCATGATGGTAATTGGCGAGATTGCATACTTCGGGCTGTTACCCTTTTGGCATTGAGATTAGGAAGGAGAAGCGTTGTGGATAGACTAACCAAATGGAAGGACAAGGTGGAGAAAGAAGAGTTCCCTTTCCCTCAAAATGAGAATTTCATTGGTAGGAAAAAGGAATTCTCTGAGCTCGAGTTTATGCTTTTTGGTGATGTTAGTGGAGATGCCGAAAGAGAATATTTTGAACTCAAGCCCAGACACAAGCAAAAGAGTGTGATGATTGGTTGGGGAAGGAGCAATTCAATGGAGGAAAGGAGGAGAGAACGACAGATGGAGAGTGGTAGAAGGAAGGGAAAAGAACCTGTGAAATGGAAAGAATCAGATAAGGAAATAGAGATGCAAAACACTGAATTTTCTCAAACGCAACACCAAACACCAAAGTTAAAAAATAGTGGAAGGCATGGAAAGAGGAGAAGAGCAATTAATGTTGTGTATGGGAAAGGGATTGCTTGTGTGTCGGGAGAGCCTGGAATTGGTAAGACTGAGTTGCTTCTCGAGTTTGCATACAGATATCACCAGAGGTATAAGATGGTTTTATGGGTAGGAGGAGAGAGCAGATATATCCGTCAGAACTATTTGAATCTTTGGCCATTCCTAGAGGTTGATGTGGGGATAGACAGTGGTTTGGAGAAAAGCAGGATCAAGAGTTTTGAAGAGCAAGAAGAGTCAGCTGTAGCCAGAGTTCGGAAGGAGCTTATGCGAAACATTCCATTTTTGGTGGTGATCGATAATTTAGAGAGCGAAAAGGACTGGTGGGACCACAAACTTGTAATGGATCTTCTTCCCCGTTTTGGTGGACAAAGCCACATTTTAATATCCACTCGTCTCCCTCGTGTAATGAATTTGGAGCCTTTAAAACTTTCTTACCTATCTGGGGTCGAGGCAATGTTTTTAATGCAAGGAGTGTCAATGATTACCCAATTGCAGAGATTGATGCTCTTCGGTTATTGAGGAAAAACTTGGAAGACTAACCCTAGGCATTGCCATCATAGGAGCAATTCTATCCGATCTTCCCATAAATCCAAGTAGACTCTTGGATACCATTAACCGAATGCCTTCAAGGGACTTAACCGGGAGTAGTAGGGAAAGTCATGCATTGCAGAAAAATAACTTCCTTTTGCAACTCTTCGAGGTTTGTTTCTCAATATTTGACCATGCCGATGGACCAAGGAGTTTAGCAACTAAAATGGTACAAGCAAGTGGTTGGTTTGCTCCGACAGCCATTCCAGTTTCTCTGTTAGCTCTGGCTGCTCAAAAGATGCCTGAGAAACACCGCCATACCCGGTTGTGGAAAAAGTTTTTGCATTCCATAACTTGTGGGTTTTCATCATCATACAGTAGAAAATCAGAAGCCGAAGCATCGTCAATGTTGTTGAGATTCAATATTGCGAGAAGCTGTAAGAAGGAAGGCCATATCCAGGTCAACGAACTCATCAAGCATTATGTGCGAAAGAGAGGAGCTACTGGAGTCGCACAAGCTATGGTACAGGCTGTCATTAGCCGCGGATCAATTTCCCACCACTCTGAACATATATGGGCAGCGTGTTTTCTGCTATTTGGATTCGGGAACGACCCTATAGTCGTTGAATTGAAGGCGTCAGAATTGTTATTTCTTGTAAAAGAAGTGATTTTACCGCTAGCTATCAGGACGTTCATTACATTCTCGCGGTGCAGTGCTGCTCTAGAACTCCTTCGCTTATGCACGAATGCATTGGAAGCTGCGGATCAAGCGTTTGTCACACCAGTTGAGAAGTGGTTGGATAAATCACTTTGTTGGAAACCGATCCAAACAAATGCCCAGTTGAATCCTTGCCTTTGGCAAGACCTAGCACTTTCAAGAGCCACCATGCTAGAAACAAGAGCAAAGCTAATGCTAAGAGGAGGACAGTATGACATAGGGGATGATCTGATTAGGAAGGCGATATTCATAAGAACTTCAATCTGTGGAGAAGATCATCCGGATACCGTATCTGCTCGTGAAACTCTGAGCAAGCTCACAAGACTTCTTGCCAATGTTCAAATCCATACTTCATCATAGATTCTAAATTTTCCTGTAAGCAGAGTTTACATTAGAATTATACATAGTTTCAGAATAAACTGATTTACAAACTATTTCATAGAAAAAAATTTCATACCATTTTTAATATCAGTCAGATCTGCTATCTGAATCATATTGTGCCTTGTGTAATTTAATTTGTTGATCTCACATGCTTTCCATGTACTTCCTCATGTTTGTTATTTGCTCTTACACTCGTGTTTGCCAAATGTTTTGTTTGCTTCATAGAAAGTGCATGCTGTTTTCTTGTAGGTGTTATGCTTCATTGTTAAAGGATGTTGCCTTTGATTTTTTATTTTATTTATTTTTTAAATTTCAAATATTGGAAATGTGCAAGTAATGTTTTGTATAGAATGGTGGGAATCTTATCTGGATCTGTTGGACATTGAGAACTGGTGAGCTGTTGAGAATGGAACGATGAGAAAAACATAGAATGCATATGATTCACATTTTACATTAGATATTCTCCATTTCTGCAACGAATGAAACTAACTAGGAAGTAGAAGTTAGGATCCTAGACCTAACTTCTTTTATTCTTGGTACTTCGAACCTTGAGTAGTTAGAATTGAAGGTTTTTATTTTTGATTTATTTATATATATATATATATATATGAGTTTGAGATTTGGTGTAAATGATAATTGCTGCTTTTTTTTTTTCGGGTATCGTTCTGCTTTTTTTCACGAACTTGAAAGAGACTTTGCAGCTGTTCATGAATTGGTGTTTATTGACAAGAATGGTAAGTGCCATTTTATTGGGGATGAATGTTCACTATATCACTTGAAGTGTTGGTTGTCTGTGTAAGAAAAAAGTTGTGCTTGCATGGGATGGTTTCAAGACCTCCCCTTGTCCCCCCTATTCCCGGTTTTCATCTATGCCAGTGGCTCATTGTGATATTTCTTCTTCTTCTACTTCTTCGTTCTTTTGCTTCTTCATTCTTTCTTTTTCTTTTTACAGAAAAAGCCTTGTGTCAACGACACTTTACAGCACTCTAGTTGTTTTGGAGCCAGTGTAGTGTATATATATATGTATATGCAGAGTAGACCATCTTCAATGGCTTATGTATATCTTGTCTGCAGTACACTTTATACATGGTGAAAGAAATTTCATTGCTTTCAAGCATTTGTGGTTTTCAATTAGTCCTCCTATATCATCAACTGTTAGTTCTAATGGCTTACTGTCTTTCCATTTCAGTCACTTATAATTGCTTGTTATTGGCTCATTTTTTAGCACAGCCCTTAGATTTCTCCTGTTACTATCTCTCTACCACGAATTAGTCTCTCCAGCTTTGATCGTGTGGTGTAAAAACTATTACGCTACTCATAATAGTTTATAGTTTTGAGTATGATAGAGAAATGATTTGGGACAAGAGAAAAGTCATAGCAATCTTTCTTAACATTTTGAAAACAGAAATGCTGTGTGCTAAAACAAAAAACAAAAAAACAAAAAAAGTATCCAAATTTTGAATATACAAGACCCGGTAGATAATGTTTACGTGTACAATTTTTTGTTTATGTTTACAAAAAAGTTCTGAAAATTGTAAACAAAACTCGTTTGGTGTCTATTTTCATTTTCAAAAAATGATATAATCTTCCAAAGTTTATTAAATTCTTGTAACCAAAAAAAACGTTCGTTCACTTATTTTGCAAACAATTTTTCACTACTTCATCCCGGACAACCTCCTCTAACCACCACTCATCATTAATTACCTTTGGCAATCAACTCTGACTACCACCTTTAGCCACTCTTTTCGTGTTGAATTGAATCACGTATATCAAACATGTTTTTATTTTTATTAAAAAAATAAAAATAATAATAAACTTACTAAATGGCACATTACTGGTGGCATTGGTCTGTATTTTGATCTTTTGCACCTTCGTCTTCCATCTTTTGGTTGTTGAGAGGGTAATTTATACTAAATTGGGCCGAGTTGATAGTTGGGCCGAGGTAAGCCCAAATGAGAAAGGTAGCTTGTACACAATCGAGAAGTCTTCTTTCGGTAGCTTGTACGAACCCTTGCCGTGTGGATGCTTCGTTGTTAGACTTACATGATGTAGCCCGGCTTTCTTTTCGGTCCGAAGCTTTTCCCAAACCATATGAGAGCAACTTCTTCGCATCAGAGATAAGAAGCAAATTTTAGTCACTCTTAGGTTCCGTCCTGGCCTTGCATAAACCGAGAGAAGGAGTGAGGTAATGAAGAGAACTAAAATCTGTTTCGTCTCAGATTTTGCCGAATAGTACAGCTAGTAGTCCCGGATCGTCATTGATTACTTGATCGAGTATGTGTGGGAAACCGAGGTAATCTATGACTCTGAATGTAGTTCGGTTTAACTCCCTTATGTCTAGCTCGGCCTAAGCATGGGAATGCCGAGGTAAGGGAGAGAAGTAAGGACCGAATTAATGGTTACTCTGGTCATTTGGAGTTCGGCTGTAGAAAGACCATTTCACTTGGTTTAAGCAGTGAGGAGGGTGTTGGAGGATAAGCATTATCTTCCCAGAGTTTGAATCCTAGGAGGACTCTACGCTAGGAGGAGTAATCCTAGAAGGACTCTGTGCATGGAGGAGTAGGAGTCCTACCAGGATTGTGCCACGCGAAACCTATATAAGCTCACCAATATCACCTTTGGAGAGGTAACACAATTTTGCTCCCTGAACACTTAGAGCTTTTGCCTTCTTGTCTTGCTTACTGACTTAGGCATCGGAGAGGTTTCCGGCACACACCCGCCGGCCAGCTCACGTTTGTGTTTTCAGGTGGTGGAACGACGACGTATAGAGGAACGCAGACTTGATCAACAGGATTATACGAGAAAGTATATTTCTTTCCCGCACAATTGGCGCCGTCTGTGGGAAGAACAGACAAGAACAACCTCTTGATCAAGTTTTTTTTTTTTTTTTGGAACATCGATGGCGAACAACGAAGAACTGCCTCAGTCCGCCATTGACGGACTAACTCCAGAAGGAGGTACAAGGCGCGAAGGCTTAGCTTTGGTCCCTCCCATGGCGAGCCTGGAACCACAAAGGCAGAATTCCAGGAGGGATGCAAGGGGACGAAGGAGGAATAGCAGCCCTCATCCCTCTCGTTCGCAAAGCCCAGAAAGACAAAGGCGCAGAGTTGATCCTCAAATTCTGGAGGATCGCGTCAGAGAGCAAGACGAATTGATCCGTAAGATGGCGGCGGACATGGAGTCTCTGAAGCGCCAGATGAAAGGAAAAGAAGTGGCGACAGGAGAGGGGCGTAGTAATAAGACGCCCCCTCGCCACTCAGAGGGTCGTGGTAGGAATTCTACACCCTCTCAACCAGGGGACAGAAGCCTCAGGACAGGCGACACGCGATCCGTATCTTCCAGGACTCGTCACTCCAGGTCTGAGAGGGCGAGGTCCGAAAGGTCATACACTGAGGGGAGTACCTACTGGCCCTCACATACGCACCATACGAGGTCTAGGCAGACGGAATTACCTAGGTCGTCCGACCTGCGATCCATGTTAGAAGAAAAGGCACGATGGAAGGAGGACGCCAGAGCGCGCGATCCCCACAGGTTCCCGCTTTGCGGCCGTTATTCCTGACGCATGGAAGCGCCGAGGTGGAATGCCAATGCCGCACAGATATATAACCAAATGATAAAGCATTGGCGAGGCCGCAGACCTCACCATTCGTCCCAGAGATTGAGAACGCGCCTTCCACGCTTCCTACAACACAAATTCACGACATATGAAGGGAAGACGGACCCTTACACCCACTTAAGCCACTTTCGCCAGGTTATGGCTGTGTACCGGCGGAATGAGGCGTTGATGTGTATCCTATTCCCTTCAAGCCTCGGCGACCTAGGCTTGACTTGGTTTGAGAAGCTTCCAGAGGGCAGCATAGCCTCCTCGGGCGCACTGGCAGGCGTTTGTAACTCTGCTCGTAACAAACACAAAACTCCGGTGAGATCGACCATTGTTTCCATCGACATGGGCGACAAGGAGACCTCGAGGTCTTACAACAACAAGCCATCGGGAGACATTCAACCAGATTGAGATCGCCTAACCAACCTCGCCATTCAAGAAGACAAAGAGGCCTTCCAATGAACAGAATGATCGAGGACTCTATCACCATGACTCCACCGCCACCATGGAGGCCCCGATGGAGAGAGTGCATCAAGACATCAGGTGGAAGAGGATGGTGCCGTGTTAAGGCAAAAATCAAAAGCATCAACACCAGAGAAGAAGACCTCAAGAAAGGTCAATACGGTAGGTCGCCAAACCAAAATGCAGACAGAGCAGATAGACAATGATGAAGACCAGACAAGAGATGGTTGAGAGTCCGAATCGCCATAACCACGATGTTCAAGAAACCGATCTACCAGATACTCGGTGAGATTCGAGACGAGCCTTTTCAAGTGGCTCGCCAAGTTAGGCGAGGCCCGTAGGATTATGATGACAGATCCGATGCACCTTCCACAAGGAAAAGGGCACCGAATCGAGAACTGCACGCCGCTGAGGCAAAGATTCGAAGAGTTGGCGCAAAGGCCACCCGGATAAATACATAGAAGGAGGGCGCAACAATTTCAAGACCACAACCTCCCAAATGGAATGCCGATCGTCGCCCCGCCACAAGGCACCATCAACGTAATCCATGGAGTCTTTGAACCAGAGCGAGTATGCGAGCTCAGAGGTTCAATCAAAAAGGCAGAGCACTTGAGAGAGGTGCTAAGTGCCCAACCAGTCGTCAAAAAGGGGAGGACAAAAGCCTCAAATATCATGTCCTTTTCGGATAAAGACTTGGACAGAATATATTGCCCATTAACGATGCCTTGGTCGTCACTCTCGAGTCAAGGATTTTGACGCTGCCGGATTCTCGATCGACCAAGGTAGCTCCCGCGAAATCATGTACTACGAAACTTTCAAGCAACCTGTTGCAAGACAAGGACTTAGCCCCCGCCAGATCTCCTTTGATTGGATTCAATTCTATGCCAGAGTGGCCAGTCGGCAAAATCATTCTCCCAGTCAGAGTAGGGAGTGTGACAAAGCAAGTGGAATTCTGGGTGTTAAAGGTTCCTTCCACCTACAACATCATCCTAGGCGTAACATGGTCAAGACGCCATGCGCCCGGTGGCATCCTCCTACCACCAAGTGATGAGGTTCCCCAACGACACCGGAGTAATAGAAGAGGTTTATGGGGACTAGATTATGTCCAAGCAGTGCTTCGTCGCAACGAATGGTAGCCGCGCTGCCAAAGGATATGTTCATTCGGTTGAAGAACCGGAGGGTAATGAACTATTCGCGGATGTTGGCAAAGCGTGACCAAAAGCAAAGGAGGACTTGGTAGAAGTCAAAATAGATGAGAAGAACCCTAAAAGTTCTTCCTACTTGGATCGTCGTTGTCCAAAGATCGAGAGATTGGAAGTCTTGGAATTTCGACCTCCAACATCGAAGTGTTCGCCGACCCCATACGACATGCCGAGCATTGATCCCAACTTCATTTGCCATCAACTCAATGTCCACCCTTCGCTAGACCGGCCATCCAACGACGCTACAGACGGCACTCCACCACGCCGAGATAGTGGCGTAAGAGGTGGGTAACTTGTTAGAAGCAGGGCGATTAGAGGTGCACTACCCTGTGGATCTCTAACACAAGAGTAGTGCCAAAGAAGAATGAGAAGTGGCGCGTCTGCCGACTATAAAATGTCAACAAAGCATGTCCAAAGGACGCTTCTCGCCAAGGATAGATCAATTGGTGGACCTAACAAATAGACACAAAGAAGCTTAGCTTCCTTGACGCATACAGAGGCTACCATCAGATAGCCATGCACGAACCAGATCAGGAAGTAACGTCCTTCACCACCCCAAGAGGACTATATTGTTACAAGGTCATGCCCTTTGGCCTAAAGAACGCAGGGGCGACGTTTCAGAGAATGGTTACCAAGATGTTTGAGCCATTGTTAGGCAGAACAATGGAGGCTTACATCGACGATATGGTGGTCAAAAGCAAGGATGCAGATGACCATCTAAGGGACCTAGATGAGATGTTCCAGATCCTGGAGCAACACAAGCCGCATTTAACGCTTCTAAGGCGCGATTCGTGTAGGGTCCGCAAGTTTCGGTTTCGGTGACCAATCGGGGTATCGAGGCAGACCCCTCCCAAATCAAAGCAATCCAAGAGTTAGAGATGCCTAACTCAGTGAAAGAAGTGCAAAGACTCACCCATGGCAAAGAAGATTTAACCGATTCATCACCGGTCTTCGACAGATTACGTCCATTCTTTCAGCCATTAAAAGCTAAGTTTGAGTGGGACGAAGAATGCGCCCGAGCTCTGGAAAGTTTGAAGGAATACATGTCTTCTCCACCACTACTTGTCACCCCAGTACCTGGAGAAGAACTCTTCCTCTACTTAGCGCCTCAAAGACGCAGAAGTGCAAGGTTGGTTCGGCGTATGAATCCAACATCTACCTATCTTCTATGTCAAGAAGACATTGCCGAGCCAAACAAGGTACTTGCCTCTAGAGAAGCTAGCACCGCCTTAATGATGGCCTCCAGAAATTGGCGACTACTTTCACGCCCACACCATTGTCGCCCTCACAGCCTTTCCACTAAAAGCTTTGTTTGAGAGGCAAACTTTTCGGGCGATTTTGAAGTGGGCAAGGAGTTGGGACAATATGATGTGAAGTTTCAACCCGTAACCGCAAGAAAGGCCCAATCTTTGGCGGAACTTCGCCGCAGAAGTTCACTCTAGAAGCCACCAAGTTCCGCCTAATCGATCCGACCGACACAACCGAACTAGGGATGGAGATTGACGCCGAATAGCGCAACCCCTAGTCCAGTTACTCAATGAGCCCGAGGCGCATCGTAGAGAAGGCAAGGAGAAAGACCTTGCTACACCAAGTCGAACTCGCCACAACCAATGACTTGGTCTCATCGAAGACAAGGCAAACCGCAACCATGGATCATGAAGAAAGCCCCAACGACATTCCGCACCCCACAACATCATCTCGATCCTCCACATGCCGGAAGTTGTTTGTTGGGGAGATGTGGAAGCTCTTTGTGGATGGGGCATCCAACCGACATGGAGCAGACTTGGCATAGTCCTCATCTCTCCGCACGGCCTAGTAGTGGAACAGCGATCAACCTTGGCTTCCCAAAGATCGAACAATGAAGCGAGTACGGCACTTCTTGCAGACTCAAGTCACGCCTACATGAAGGCTACCGAACTCATGGTCTACAAAGTGACTCACAGGTGGTGAATCAAATTTCTCGCGACTATGAAGCAAAGGACAAATGTAATGGCTAAGTACCAAGAGCTAGTCGATCCGAGATCAAGAAGTTCAAGTGGTGAGGATAGAACAGATTAGCGAGGAGGAGAATAGTAGAGCAGACGAACTAGCGGAGCCTCAATGGCAGATACCTCCATCCCACATCCTCTATTGATCGACTATCCGCCTGCACCAAGTATTGAAGACCCGTGGTCAAGAGATATGTTGTGCGGAGTTAGGTCCTTCTTGGATGGATCCCATCATACTGCTTCTGAAAGACTGCACTCTACCGTAAGATAAGAAAGAAGCCAATGTAATAAGAGCCAAGTCGCAACGATTTTGGCTCTCCATCCTTGGCATTATACAAGAAGTCGCTCTCAGACCTTACTTAAAATGTGTCCACCCCAAAGAAGGTAGAAGCATTCTTGTTTGAAATACATGAAGGGTTTGTGGCGACCACCAAGGAGGAAGATCATTGGCATACCGAGCTATTTCACAGGGTATTGGTGGCCATACATGCAAGCGGATTCGAGAAGTATGTCAAAAATGCGAAAAGTGTCAAGTTTGCACATCAAATACATCAACCTGCTAGAGAACTCCTACCTCTCACTAGTCCATGGCCTTTCGCAATGTGGGGCTTAGACATAGTGGGACCACTTACAACAAAGACCAGCAACAGAAGTTTTTTCTTGCAATGCAGACTACTTCACAAAGTGGGTGGAAGCAAGCCTTGGCGCCAATCAAGGAAAAAGATGTGAAGAAGTTTGTCCGCGTAACATCATTACTCGCTTTGGTATACCAAAAGCATCGATTTCGCATAACCAAGACTACTTGATGGTAGAATTTTCAGTAGCTTTTGTGAAGAGTATAAGATAGAATTCTACAACTCCACGCCGGCATATCCCCAAGCAAATGGACAAGCGGAGGCGTCAATCAAGGTAGTCCTGGACCGATTGAAGGAAAGGTTGGAGAAAGCCAAAGGCAAGAGGGCGGAGGAGCTCCTCATGTTTTATGGGCTTATCGCACCACACCACGGGCCAATCCAAGAAACTCCATTCTCTTTGCCTTATGGCTTGGAAGCAGTAATCCCCTTAAAAGTCGAGCTCCCCACAATTCGGAGCGAAAACTTTGATCAAGACCTAAATGCGAAAGCCATTGCATTAGAACTTGACCTCGCGGAAGAAAGAAGAGAAAAGGCATTGGTTCACATCGCTTACCAACAAGAATTATCCAGAAATACAACAAAACAAAGACATCCAAGACAATTCAAGATCGGCGATTGGGTACTTCGCAAAGTTATGGGCAACACATTGGTCCCAGGAGATGGCAAGTTAGGGCCCAACTGGGAAGGTCCTTACAAAGTGGTCGGATTAGCGGGCAAGGGGGCATACCACTTGGAAGATAAGGACGGCAAAGCAATTCCTAGGCCATGGAACACGGCCAATCTCAAGATATTTTACTTTTAGTTTTTTTTCTTTTTTGAGTATGTGTAATTTTCTACTTTCTCAATAAAACAAGTCGATTCTTTTCAGTATATTTGTTTCCATAGAAAGTAGTTTTAGCAAGTTAGTAGCATTGTAAACATAGTTGGCCGGAATAACCAACTATTAACCCTCCTAAGCCCAGGATCAGGATCCAGGCTGCAGGACGTTTGGTCGGAATAACCAAACATTCTATTCTAAGCTGGCTGGAAAAACCAACTTAGAGGTTGGCTGGATTAAACCAACTCTTTGTACTCTTCAGCCGAAGAAAGTTTATGGCTGAAGAGTGGTTGGCTGGATTAAACCAACTCTTTGTACTCTTCAGCCGAAGTAAGTGTATGGCTGAAGAGTGGTTGGCTGGATTAAAACCAACTCTTTGTACTCTTCAGCCGAAGTAAGTGTATGGCTGAAGAGTGGTTGGCTGGATTAAAACCAACTCTTTGTACTCTTCAGCCGAAGTAAGTTATATCGGCTGAAGAGTGGTTGGCTGGATTAAACCAACACTTTGTACTCTTCAGCCGAAGTATGGGCATGGCTGAAGAGTGGTTGGCTGGATTAAAACCAACTCTTTGTACTCTTCAGCCGAAGTAAGTGTATGGCTGAAGAGTGGTTGCCTGGATTAAAACCAACTCTTTGTACTCTTCAGCCGAAGTAAGTTATATCGGCTGAAGAGTGGTTGGCTGGATTAAACCAACACTTTGTACTCTTCAGCCGAAGTATGGGCATGGCTGAAGAGTGGTTGGCTGGATTAAACCAACTCTTTGTACTCTTCAGCCGAAGTAAGTTATATCGGCTGAAGAGTGGTTGGCTAGTAAGTTAGACAGCTAACCGAGATCACAGTTGCACAAATAAGTTCATGAATGAAAAAATTCACTACAAACTCAAGCATGCAAGTACAGAACCGAAACGAGAGTTGGGGATTTTTCATTCAAAACAAAGGAAGTACAACCGTGGGGCCATAGCCCGGTTACAAAAATTCAGACACAAGAGAAAGAAAAAGTACAAGATCAATCAAACAAATCATCTATTTCGGCATCCAGATCGGCCCCGGAGTCAGCATGTACTCCGGTATCTGCCACTAGAGTCGTCTCGGTTGGGAATTAAAACCTTGCCGATTTTCGATTGATGCCTCCAACCGAGTTGATTGGTCACCGGTTTGATCTTGGTTAGCGAGTCTCGCTTGTTTCTTCTTCATCATCATCCTCACATATCCGATGAGCCGAGAAATTGCTTTTGGAGTTCGGCATACTCTTGCAAGAAGTAGGAATGAAGTGCTCAGGCGTTGTAGACCTCGGCCGATTTAGTCCACAACCGACCTTTTCATCACCCCTCCACCGACTTGAAGAATAATTCTTTTGGCACAAGACCGCAGAGAGTAGCCTCGGCTTCCTTGAACCCTTCCTTGGAGGCGTCTTCAACCTTTTTCTCCAACACTGCTATTTCGCCGTCCTTTCTTTTTTCAAGCTCCGCCATCCCCCATACATATTGGTGTTTCACCTCGGTCACGGCCCGCTGGTTGTGGCCCTCAGCCCAGGTGACCAGTCCGGTCAGACGCGCTATCTCGGTCTCTAGCTCGGCCAACCTTTGCTTCGACAGGCTACCGGGCGCTGCCCTTATTGCATGCCTTGTTGTTTTGGCGAAGCTCCATTATTTGCTTATGTGCAATGGTGTTCTTTTGAATGGCCTGCAAAGGGAGAGTTCCTTGTTAGCCGAGATAAGAGTTGGAAAAATTAGACTGATCAAAGGAAAAAGTTTTACCAAAATCATGGATTTGGTGGATGGCGGAGGGCCTTCACTCGGTGTTGAGTCGCATCGTGGTGCTCCATGTCTTTGGGAAGACAAACACCCCGCCGTTGAAGGCCAAGAGGTGATCCTTGTCGCTGAAAACAGTCGTCTTCGCCGATATCTCGGTTGTTGAAGACGAAGGTGGAGCCCATTTGTTTTTCGCCAGCCACGCGATTGCATTTGATTTCGGTTGGAGGTTGAGTTCGGGGCTCGGTGGAAGGATGGGGTCGACTTCGTCAACCAAATGCGGCTCGGTCTCAGTAGTCCGGGCCTGCTTTGCTCGGCGTGAGGAGGACGGTCGCTATGCGAAGAGCTACCACTGTGGTTCGTTGGGTTGGTGGCGCCGCCCTTGTGGTTTCGGTGAGCATGGCTCTCATCTTGTTTTTTCTTCGCCATCTCTGTTCGCTCGGGATTTGTGCTGCACGAGGATAATTTCTGCAAGGTTGGGTCCGGCTCGTGGGTCTTGAGGAGAAAATCACTCTTGCTTTTAAACGGAGTATCGGTAGGTCGGCTCAAAGTCAAGAAGTTTTGCCCAACTTCTTTCTCTCACCCGGAGTGCGGCGCGGAGTACGGCAAGGTTGGGATGACCGTACTGGGAATAGAGGAAAGCTGAATCTGCAAAAAATAGATTAAGTGTTAGTTCGGTTAGAGAGAGGAAAACCGAAATAAACAAAGTTAAGGAATGCAACCGAAGTATGAATACTGGGCTCTCCTTTCTTCCAGTTTATTCTTCGGCCAGGGATCTGGGCCTGAAAGTCTTCAAAATTTCCAGAAACCCAAAGGCTACCGAACTCATGGTCTACAGTGACTCACAGTTGGTGGTGAATCAAATTTCTGGCGACTATGAAGCAAAGGACAACAGAATGGCTAAGTACCAAGAGCTAGTCAGATCCGAGATCAAGAAGTTCGAAGTGGTGAGGATAGAACAGATTGGCAGGGAGGAGAATAGTAGAGCAGACGAACTAGCAGGCTTCGCCTCGATAAGCGGGAACCTCCATCCCACATCCTCTATTGATCGACTATCCGCCTGCATCAAGTATTGAAGACCCGTGGTCAAGAGATATGTTGTGCGGAGTTAGGTCCTTCTTGGATGGATCCCATCATATCGTTGAAAAAAAGACTACCTACCTACCAGAAGATAAGAAAGAAGCCAAAGAGAATAAGAGCCAAGTCGCGACGATTATGGCTCTCTCTATCCTTGGCATTATACAAGAAGTCGTTCTCAGACCTTACTTAAAATGTGTCCACCCCAAAGAGAACCTCAAAGAGCATTCTTGTTTGAAATACATGAAGGGGTTTGTGGCGACCACCAAGGAGGAAGATCATTGGCATACCGAGCTATTTCACAGGGGTGGTGGTGCTATACATGCAAGATTCGGAGGAAAGATATGTCAAAAATGCGAAAAGTGTCAAAGTTTGCACATCAAATACATCAACTCGCCAGAGAACTCCTACCTCACTAGTCCATGGCCTTCGCAATGTGGGGCTTAGACATAGTGGGACCACTTCCAACAAGACCCGCAACAGAAGAAGTTTTTTTCTTGCGGCTTGACAACAGACTACTTCACAAAGTGGGTGGAAGCCTTAGCGTCGCGTCAATCAAGGAAAAAGATGTGAAGAAGTTTGTCCGGCGAACATCATTACTAACTTTGGTATACCAAAAGCGATTTCGCATAACCACACTCGGTCGCATAACGCACACTCTTGATGGTAGAATTTTGAAGCTTTTGTGAAGAGTATAAGATAGAATTCTACAACTCCACACCGCATATCCCCAAGCAAATGGTCAAAGTGAGGCGGCAAACAAGGTAGTCTTGGACGGATTGAAGAAAAGGTTGGAGAAAGCCAAAGGCAAGTGGGCGGAGGAGCTCCTCATGTTTTATGGGCTTATCGCACCACACCACCACAGTCAACGACAACTCCATTCTCTTTAGCTTATGGCATGGAAGCGAGAATCCCATTAGAAGCCTGCCCCCCACCACCGGAGCGAAAACTTTGATCCGCACTCTAAATGCGGAAGCCATTGCATTAGAACTTGACCTCGCGGAAGAAAGAAGAGAAAAGGCATTGGTTCACATCGCCGCTTACCAACAAGAATTATCCAGAAATACAACAAAACAAGACATCCAAGACAATTCAAGATCGGCGATTGGGTACTCGCAGTTATTAGGCACATTGTCCTTGGTCAGAGATGGCAAAGTTATGGGGTACTACGGCAAAGTTGCAGATGGCCATTGGTCCCAAGAGAGATAGCAGAGGAAGGTCCTTACAAAGTGGTCGGATTAGCGGGCAAGGGCATACCACTTGGAAGATAAGGACTAAAGGGCGGCAAAAAATTCCTAGGCCATGGAACACGGCCAATCTCAAGATATTTTACTTTTAGTTTTTTTTTTTTTGAGTATGTGTAATTTTCTACTTTCTCAATAAAACAAGTCGATTCTTTTCGATATTTGTTTCCATAGAAAGTAGTTTTAGCAAGTTAGTAGCATTGTAAACATAGTTGGTAATAACCAACTATTAACCCTCCTAAGCCCGTGATCGGAGATCCAAAGTTAGGACGCGCTTGGCGGAATAACCAAACATTCTATTCTAAGTCGGCCGAAAAACCAACTTAGAGGTTGGTACGGATTAAACCAACTCTTTGTACTCTTCACCAAGAAAGTTTATGGTCAAAAGAGTGTTGGGGATTAAAACCACTTTTTGTACTTTCAAATTAAGTAAGTGTATGGTCAGAGGTGGTATCGATTAAAAAACCAATTTTGTACTTTTCAACTGGAGTGTAAGGTATGGATAAGAGTGGTTGGTCGATTAAAACCAACTCTTTGTACTCTTCACCAAAAAGTAAGTTATATCGGTGAAGAGTGGTTGGTCGATTAAACCAACACTTTGTACTCTTCAGCCGAAGTATGGGCATGGCTGAAGAGTGGTTGGCTGGATTAAAACCAACTCTTTGTACTCTTCAGCTGAAGTAAGTGTATGGCTGAAGAGTGGTTGCCTGGATTAAAACCAACTCTTTGTACTCTTCAGCCGAAGTAAGTTATATCGGCTGAAGAGTGGTTGGCTGGCTTAAACCAACACTTTGTAATCTTGAAAGGAAGTGATGGGCATGGTCAAGAGTGGTTGGGCTGGATTAAACCAACTCTTTGTACTCTTCAAAGAGTAAGTTATATCGGTGAAGAGTGGTTGGCTAGTAAGTTAGACAAATAACCGAGATCCTGTTGCACACAAGTTACCAAAATAAGTTCATGAATGAAAAAATTCACTACAAACTCAAGCATGCAAGTACGAGCCCTAACGAGAGTTGGGGATTTTTCATTCAAAACAAAGGAAGTATAACTGTAAATTAAGCCATATTCAAAAAAAATTCGGACACAAGAGAAAGAAAAGTACAAGATCAATCAAACAAATCATCTATTTCGCATCCGATCGGCCCCGTCAGTATGTACTCGGTATCTTCGCCACTAGAGTCTCGCTCTTGAATTCCGACCTTTTCATTTTTTTCGATGCCTCCCAACGAAGAGTTGATTGGTCACCGGTTTGATCTTGGTTAGCGGAGTCTCGATTGTTTCTTCTTCATCATCATCCTGAGCGCACGAGCGATGTAGAAATTGCTTTTGGAGTTAGTGGGGCATACTCTTCTTGGTGCGTCGGCATACTTCTGCAAGAAGGCTCTAATGAAGTGCTCAGAGGTGCATGGAGTTGGGCCAGTTTGAGACCTCGCCTTTGTATCCAACCGACACACCAACTTCGGGAGGCGTTGTAACCCGGTATTTCTTCCTGGCCAGGCCTTTTCTCTTTTTCATCAGACCTCGAAGAATAATTCTTTGCGGCTTAGATGCAGAGAGTAGACCCTTCGCTTCTTCCCTTCCTTGAGGCGGAGGCCGGCGTTTTGCAACAAGACCGACTGGAGAGCGCAATTACTTCCTTGAACCCTTTCCTTGGAGGCTTCAACCTTTTTTTCTCCAACACCGCTATTTCGGCGTTTTTCTTATTTTCAAGCTCCGCCATCTCCCATAAATATTGGTCTTTCACCTCGGAGTCACGGCCTTGTTATGCTCGCTTATTGCATGCCTTGTTCTTCTGCGAAGCCCCATTATTTGCTGATGTGCAATGGTGTTCTTTTGAATGGCCTGCAAAGGGAGAGTTCCTTATTAGCCGAGATAAGAGTTGGAAAAATTAGACTGATCAAAGGAAAAAGTTTTACCAAAATCATGGATTTGGTGGATGACCGGAGGGCCTTCACCCGGGTGTTGCTCGCATCGTGGGTGCTCCATGTCTTTGGGAAGACAAACACCCCGCGAAGTTGAAGGCGATGGGTGATCCTTGTCAAATACAAGGTAGTCGTCTTCGTCTTGTAAAAGCATGTAATGATATCTCGGTTGTTGAAGGCGGTGGAGCCCATTTGTTTTTTCGCCATAGCCTTGATTGATTCGGTTGGAGGTTGAGTTCGGTGGAAGGATGGGTCGATTGTCAAACCAAATACGCCTTCTCTCGATGAGTCCGGCTCGCTGCTCGGTTCGTGGAGAGGCGGGCGCTGCGGCGAAGAGCTACCACGGCTTCAAGTGGTTCGTGGGTCGTGGCGTAACTTCTCCTGGTTTCGGTGAGCATGGCTCTCATCTTGTTTTTCTTCGCCATCTCTGTTTCGCTACTGCGCTGCACACGAGGATAATTCTGTGAGTTGGTTGGGTCCGGTGGGTCTTCGAGGAGAAAATCAATTACTCTTGCTTTTAAATCGGCGGAGTATCAGAGCTGTTACTCTTGGCACCCCGTATCGGTAGATGTCGGTACCAAAGTCAAGTTTTTTGACTTCTTTCTCTCACCGGTCTTGTGTGTGATCTAAGGGTTGGGATGGTGGTCGTGTCTTGGGAATAGAGGAAAGTTTAAATCTGCAAAAATAGATTAAGTGTTAGTTCGGTTAGAGAGAGGAAAACCAAATAAACAAAGTTAAGGAATGCAACCGGCGTATGAATCTGGGCTCTCCTTTCTTCCAAATTATTCTTGACGCGGGGATGGGCGCCCGAAAGTCTTCAAAATTTCCGAAACCCAAAGGAAGTCATCGCTGCTTAAGTCCTTATCCTGTGTGTTTTATTATTTTCTCGCCACTACAGTCGCACACTAGATTCTTAAATAATAGCACCAAATTTTCTTTGACCCTATGGAGTATTGGTAGTATTTCGCTAAACCAAGGTTTAGACCGGTTTGTTGGTTTAAAAGCTACACATTATTATTTGGTATGTGTTGGTGGGCGTAATGCAGTTTGTGGTTTGTCTTAAGAATTCACATATAAGGGGTCGATCGGAATCGAGTCCGGTTTCTATAATTGATTGGAGGGTGAAAGGAACGAAACCTTCCTTACCCCAAGGGTCTATGTCTTTTTCAAATTAACAAGGTTTACATCTACCGATGTGGTGGTCCTTCTGAACTCGTTTAAACCTCCCGGGTCTCTACAAGACACCTATACTTCCCCATTTTATTGTGTAAGTTAAATAAGTTATTCAGGTTGAAAAAGTGTGTTCTAGTCGCTTCACAGCAGTGTAAGTACCGCAACCTAAGTCTGCAAAGTGAGAAAACAAGTTAAGCAGCGATCAAAGACCGTGCTTCTGCTACACCTGACATAGAAGAAAAGATCGGTCTTATTTCTTTTACAAGGGTGCCGTGGGTTTCAACATCGGTGTTGGCGAGTGCTCGTTATCTCGGTTTCAAGTTTTCTTAGGCCTTGGTTAGGGCCTCAGGCGCTTATATAAGTTCGGTCCGAACTCGAAGTCAAGCTTAGCCCCAGGCTTAGGCTCTCCCTGGAGGTCAAAATTTCAAATCCAAGTATGTTTTATTTCTGCTAAGGTATATCATATGGAAACCGCTTAAAACTATTGTGGCATATACAAGCCCTAGTCCGGTTTCGGTTTGCCTAGATTTTCATATGACAAGAACAAAGGTTCTAGTTCGGTTGAAGCATGCATAAAGATCAAAAGGTGTTCTAACGAATACCGACCTTGTTGAATCGGCGTGTTTAAGGTGTTCTTGAGAAGTTTTATAGAGAGTACAGACATGGAAGAAGAAAAACAAAGTGTTTCTGACGCACACCACAAAGACTACCATGGATTTAAATGAAAGCAAAAAACAGATAATTGAAAGTAGATTCGTGCCCTTACCAGGAGGAAGAGGAGACAAACGGAAGGATTCATGCAAACAGCAAACAAAGGCACGAGCTTGGGAGTAAGAAGAACAGGAAAGAGCAAGTAGCAGAGAGAGAAAGAAGATGAAGAAAGAGTGAAAGTGAACAGTGTGGGAAATGCGGAAAGGAAAGGGTTGGTTTTGTGTAAAAGGTGTTTTTGGAGGAACTATTCAAAGAGTGTGAAACACGAGGATCTGCTAAGAGAAAATCGAGTGAGGGGCGGAGCGGCGTTCTGTCATTGGAAGGACAATCGATTCGGCCCGCAGATCAAGAGACGTTTTGACCGATCGCGGCAAGACGCGCCCCCGCGTTGTCGGTTGGATAAACTAAAGGGTCTTAGCTCTACCGAAAGGATAACGGGTGATTTTAGCTCTACCGGAGAGGTTAAGATTAGCTCGGTTGGTGGGCGTAATCCCAATCATGCTTTGGTGATGGAATTAAGGGCAATTGAGAGGGTAATTTATACTAAATTGGGCCGAGTGATAGTTTGGGGAGTAAGCCCAAATGAGAAAGATAGCTTGTATGCCGGTCGGAAGCGCTGCTGTAGTTCTTGTTGTTAGACTTACATGATGTAGCGGTTTCTATTCGGTCGTCCGCTTCCCCCAACCGAGTATGAGAGCAATTTCTTCGCATCAGATCAAGAGTTCTCTAGTCACTCCCTTGGTAGTCCGGTCTTGGCATGCTAAACCGGAGAGAGTGAGAGTAATGAAGAGCCGAACTAAAAATCTGTCGCCTGCATTTTGCAGTTTTAGTGCAGTAGGTAGTAGGGATTCGTCATTGATTACTTGATTAAAGTACGTGGGGAAACCGAGGTAATCTATGACTCAATGTAGTTCGGTTTAACTCCTTATGTCTAGCTCGGCCTAAGCATGGGAATGCCGAGTAGAAGGAAAGAAGTAAGGACGAATTAATGGTTACTCCGGTCATTTGGAGTTCTACTGTCGGCAGAGAAAGACCATTTCACTTGGTTTAAGCGGTGAGGAGGGTGTTAGAGGATAAGCATTATCTTCCCGAGTTTGAATCCTAGGAGGACTCCACGCTAGGCTAGGAGTAATCCTAGAAGGACTCTGCATGGAGGAGTAAGAGTCCTACCGTGATTGTGCCACGCGAACCTATATAAGCTCACCAATATCACCTTTGGAGAGGTAACACAATTTTGCTCCTGAACACTTAGAGCTTTTGCCTTCTTGTCTTGCTTTTGACTTAGGCATCGGAGAGGTTTCGGCACACACACGCCCGGCTCACGCTTGTGTTTTCAGTGTGAACACGACGACGTATAGAGGAACGCAGACTTGATCAACAGGATTATACGAGAAAGTATATTTCTTTCCCGCACAGTTGTGATTCCTATCATTATCACATCTCTTGATGAGCCACTTTCATAATAAGAGCCCACATGGCCCAACTGATTATAGAAGATTCTATTTACACCCAAAAATTGTTTAAGTGTGCCAATTTTTCAGTACACCGTATTAAATTTTTTAAGGTTACAATTTATTCTTAGTACATCTTATTTTTTTGTCCAAATTACCCTTTCGAGGTACACTCAAATAAAAAAAATCCAAATTACTTTTCAAAAATCATTCAGCGAAGGGGGATGATAAGGAAATTTGGCACTGGTGAAGGAGGACAACGAAGGAAAAGGAGAACAGCGAAGGAGAACGATGAATATTCAATCTGTTTTTTGTCATTATTGTTCAAACTTTCAAAACCGAACAAAATGAATTTTGTTTGAACTTCTAGAACCGAACAATAATAACAAAAAACAGGCTGAATATTCAATTTTAGGTATTAAAAAAAATACACATAATTCAATAATTGTACTTTGATATTTATGTGAAACCTCCTCTTTAATGGGTTGTTTCAAAAAAGTATTTTTATTATTATTTTCATTCATTCATTGATTTTGTTCAAACTTTCTTCTATTTACAAATAACAATATAATAAAAAACAATGATGTTGATGAAGAGATGGTGAGTTTGCAAATAACAATATAATAAAAAAACAATGATGTTAATGATAATTGTGAGTTTTGGTGAGATAGATTAGAGTTTTGGAGTGAGAAAGAAGAAAAGAGAGAATAATTGAAACTTTGAAAAAAAGATGAACAGATTTAAATAAAAAGAATACGTATAATTGATTAAGGTGTAATATGATAAAAAATAATAATATTTTATTTTAATGTTTAATATATGTTGTCTTTATTAATAAATTTATATTAGGATATAATATAAATTAAAATTTTAAAATTTGAATCGAATCGAGATTCAAAAAGAATGGCCCAACTGATTATTCAAGACTAGATTTGGTAGGGTGCGCCAGACCCATTCTGTAGTGCAACACATGGTCGACGCTTAAAGGCCCAATAGTAACCTACTGTGGTGGGCCCTCCCTTGAAACAAAAATTAATTTGATATCATATGGGCCTTTGGCCCACGTATTACATACTAAACTGATAAGAAATAGCCCAAAGTCCTAGAAAGATATGAACTGGCCCATTTCCTCATATCTTGTTTTTAGAATCCAAAAAAATAAAAATAAAAATTTAGATGACTCCACTTCTTGATTGGTTGGTCTTTGTGGAACAGAACTCCATTTGGTTTGGAACTTTTAAAATAGTTTTAAATTTTTTTAATTTGTATGTTTTTGTTTTTAGTAACTTGTTTTTAAAGATTTATTTAATCTGAGTACACATAAAAAAATATAAAATTGTGTAAAAAAAATTTAAAAAATAAAAAATTCAATTTATTTTGTCGTATTCAATAATTTAAAAAAATATATTCTACAAATTTTATATTTTTAAAATATATTTAGATTAAATGAATCTAAAAAGTAAAATTTTAAAATTAAAATGTGTAAAAAATTCACTAAAAATAAAAAATATATAGATTGAAAACTCAAAAAATTATTTTTAAAAACACCGAACGAAACACATTGTTGTCCTTTTTGTTTTCTTTTTTTTCTTGGTCTTAGCAGAGCATACTATCAACAAAGTTATAATTTATGACTTTCACACAAAATCACATGAAAGTTTTTTTAATTTGAATCAAACTGATTTAGTCCCAACAATTTTTTTGTAACTAGGGATGAAATAAATCAAATGCAAATTTGAAGTAGAATTTTCAAGCAATTGAGACTCATACAGGGCTAGGTTTATTATTATCAAGAGATGGATTATCATGTACAGATACAGACAATTGAAGGGTAATGTCATTCCCCTAAGGATCAGCTTCGCCAGCGACCGCATCATCACTGGATGCATATTCATCCTCTGTCAGCTCCTCATCGCTAGATTTCTCCTCCGGTGCAGCCCCTGCATCTTCTGGTTTTGCGTATTTCTCACAATACTCTAAAAACATAAAAAGGAGTAGTGAGCAAAAAATAATAGACAAGTACAACATTATCTCACAATTCAACTATTAGCCGGGAATGGGCAAGCTCTCTCAGACTCTCTCCCTCACGTGCAATCTTGTCTTGCATGTGGAGATACAAATATCCATACATACAGAGAATAAAGAATGCAAATGGAGACTAAATGCAAAAAACTCCCCTAACCTAGTCATGCAAAAACATGAATTGAAAAAGTACGGCTTCCCAACTAGTCAAGCCATTCAACGGTATCTGAAGTCCAAGTGAAATAGGGCCTTCAAATATGAAGTCATTGAACTTCTCATTCCCAAGGACAAAAGAACTTAATTTACCAGAAAATTTTATTTTTTAAGAACCTACACCATGAGCTAAAATTTGGGGGGAAATTGTATCTGTTGTAGGCTTTATCTCCTCTTCTTTTACTACTTATTTAAGTATTGTTCTTAATATCAGACAAAATAATACTTGCTATAAAAATATGAGGTCAACATAACCAAAAATACTGAATTAAAATAAATAAATAAATAAATAAAATACAAGCTCAATTAATTCGAACTCTGCTTGACTACTCATATCTAAAATTTTCTGATTTCTATTTTTTCTTTTTTGATGGATCTGATTTCTAGTGTACTAGATGAACAACAAATAGCTTTTCTATGAAACGTGACAACAAAGAAACATTATATCTTAACTACCAATACAGAGAACTTTGGAGTCAGATAAAGGCGTAATGATTCCACTTTTCAACATAGATGTTTTTAGTTTAATCATACCAACCATTGGTACAATAATTGGTCTTCATTGCAAATAACCAAACCAACTTGGTTGACTTTCTCTCATCTTGTGCCATAGGTACTATCTCTACTGAATGAAAATGCACTCCTACATCCTAATTTCTTGTCAGCCACTTATCTATCTCAAAATTCTACTACCAGATATCCTCATTTTGTACCGTTAGGTGAGTTGGGTCACATTTTTGTAAAATCATTAGGGTTATTGGTATTCAACAAACACATGACAACTCAAAAGAACTTCATTTGGTTTTCGGTCTCACAGCCACAAAAACTCACAATTGCCACAAAAGCTCGCAATTCCTGAATTTTAGTTTGGTTTCTGAACCCCATCTTCTATCTTTGTCTTTGTGAACCTAAAATTTTGAATTTTAACGCGCCACTCCAAATTCCAAGTTATTTTCAAATGTATTTGATGTCTTGCAAGTTTTTTCAAAGCTAATACCATTAAGCAAAGGTTCAATGTTGATGATGCCTGATGTAATCCCATGTCATCTCTCTATGTTCTCATGCTCGATCAAGTATATGCTTACAAACATAGATCTTACTCATACTGTATTCTTTCCTGAGTTTCAGCACAATAGCTCTCTTGGAAACCCAACATGCACAATTCCCAAGTCATTAGAATACCATAGGGAAGTCTTTCTTCTCTCTCTAAAAAATTCTTAGTACTCACCTAAGTAGATTATATAGCTTTATTATCAAAACCAAATTGTTTCTTGATATTCTTTGCTCTGGGACTCTCTCCTATAATATCATAGTATGACTCATTAGTTGAACACTATGGTGATTATAGTAGTTTTAAACATCATCAACATTTTATGTAAAGAAGACTAGGCCCTCTTCCTCCAACAACCACACATTTTCTTGATTCTAATAGTTTTGCTGGAAAATTAGCTAACTTTAGCGCATGGTTTCTATTAAATAACTCATGTAAATTACCTCTTGCCCTTCCTCTAAGCACCCATCAAAGTGAACCCAAATGCCCAATAAGGGTAGGAATTATATACTAATTTATTGTACTTTTTAAATGAACGAAGGCTCTCAATTTTGATAATGTGAATTACTGACCTTTACAGAGTGACATCACTCTCACATGCAAACCCAGCACATAGATGATTCAATTACTCAATATAGCTAACAACTTTGGTTCACATATCCATTTAATAGAGCACCAAATCAAATGGACCAAAAGTTCTCTACTCAAAAGGATTATAATATAGAAGGCATATTAGTTTAAAGCCACGAAAGATATAAAAGCCCTAGATGCAAAATGAACGAATGTTGGCAGATTTGGAGCTGGAACCTGAAGGGTAAAGGACTAAAACCCAACTTGCATGTCATTTGAACTAAATTCAGGAATATAGAGACCAAATTTTTTTGAAAAAAACTTTGTTTAGAAGCCATATTCAGTCATTCAAACCAGATGTTTTTTTTTTCCTACTTAATTCAAAATTACATAAACTACAAAAGCTTACACAAACGACATTAGCACAACCAGAGCAACCAAAGCTTGCAAAGCATACAGTTTGAAGAGGCCACATTAGCGCAACCAAAGTGCATTCAATGATTCTACAGCACACAAATAATAAAACAGAATATATATCGTTATCCTCATGGGCTCATTAACTTCAATAATCGAAGGGTGCATTTATCTCCAAACTCCTCTAAAGTTACTGCAATAAGCATGCACCATATATATATATTAAACTTTGAAGGCAGAATAAAACTGCCGGAAGTTTGTGATGGTACATTGTGTTCGCCATTAATGGCAAGCATGTATCAAGGAGGATAAAAGTCAAGGAAGACACTACCTTTCACTCTTTGATCATAAGCAGTTCGGTCCCGCATCATCAGAGCAGCAGCCTCTCCATTAAGTGGATCTGATGGGTTGGGATACAGAAGAAGCTGAGGTAGAAACACTTCAAAAACATTCACCAAATCTAGAGGGAAAGAAAAATAAAGTGTCAAACATAAGAAAATAATTAACTGTTGAATGAAACCATCAGCACACCCACAGAATAAGAAAGAATATGCAGATGAAGTAGGCATACAATCACATTTATTTATTTTGCAGCTCTATCAAAACCACATTCATATATTGTAAAATGGTGGGAAGCAATCTTACCGAACATGGGACTCCATGTCTGGTTAATTACATCTAAACAAACTGCGCCTGACCTGAAACTCCAAAAAACCACAGAGAATGTGACACAACCAATATTTCAAAATCACAAGTTATGAATCATAAGCAACACCACTATGAGATGTTAAGCAAACAAGATGGAATACTGAGTTTTTGAAGTCCATTAACTCACATCTCATCAATATTAGGGTGGTAAATCTTGTTGACAAAACCAATAGAAGGAGATTTATAAGGATAAGCATGAGGAAGCTCCACCTTGACCCTCCACACACCTCCTTGATAAGGACCTGCAATAAACCAGAAAATGGAAGAAACCAAAAAGAATGAAAAGGCCCTTTTTGCTTAAAATTGAAAGCATCTCCAACAAGAGAGGCATTTAGGGCATTTTTAGGGATTTTGCCGAGCTCCATTACATAATGGAACTCCAACAGGATAGACAACACGGTAAGCATTTTGCCTCATCCTCCCTTGGCTACCTACATTTGGAGAGCATCAGAAGCTAGGCAAACCAATTTCAAGGGTAGAGTGTTGTTGTAGTATGTACTAGCCAAAGTATTAACGTGTGCCCTTAGGGCACATGTTAAGATGACATAAAGAGATTGTCGATTCTTTATTACATGCACTTTCATGCAGAATTTACAATCTTTTAAGCTTCTTAACCTGTAATATTTTTAAGCTTCTTAAAATGTACTTTCTAATGTAATTTTGTTAAGCAGAATGCGAATCAGTTTTGGAGAAGCAATCTATCAAAATACTTTGTCCTCATAGAGGAAAATCAGCGAACAACAATCTTGCAGCTCTTTTAACAACAAACAACACAGTCAAAAAAGATTTACAAGTGATTCTACAAGAAAATAAAATAAAATAAAAGAAAGCAGATTGAATAAGGAAACGAAAGCTAAACACAAATTTACCCCTAAATCATCATAATGACAAATAAGTGAAGAGGTTTTGGCATCAATCTATGATTAAAACAAAGGGCTACAAAGGTCCAACTCAATGCCATAGTGAAGTCTCACAACTCAGATTATCTTTTAGCTAAATTAGGGGCAAATCTACAACTTGGGAGCCCATATAAAGATAACTCAGCTGAACAATACAATGAGTGTAAAATATCATAAACCCAAAAAGGGAACACCATATGTACTTCAAATACAGATAGATACACATAGATCAATAAAAAAATATAAAATTAGAAGAAAAAAAAAAAAAAACAGAGATGAGTATGGATGATTTACTGTCTTTGGGTCCATGAAAATCCACATAAAACTCTTGCATACCATCATTGATCGTCTCCACCTTATAGTCACTCATCATCCTATTTCACAACAATCAAAACCCAACAATTAAAAAAAAAAAATAATAATAATAATAATTTAAATAAAAGAAAAAAAAAATAGAGATTTACAGTTTCATCAAATCCATCTCTCTGCGTTTGCTTGGGGAAGACATGGTGGCTAATTTTTCTTTTGATTTCTTTGGGTTTGGAAGTGAAACAGAGTATATATATATATATATATTTATATGTAATTGTGGGTCTGTGTGTATATATATATATATGTATGTACGTACGTATGTATGTGAGGAGAGAGAAATGAGTAGAAGAGAGGCGGTTCCAGACATCAATGAGTGAAATGTGGACTGTGATGTGAGCCGATTATGCAGTAATCATTTGATACGGTGTCGTTTGGTCAGTGTTGCCATAGGCATTTGATAAGTAATTATTTTTATTTTAGCTAAAAAGTAAAAAATAAAAAAATAAAAAATAAACTCATACAAAAGTTAAGCCTTCGTTTGACGTATGATTTTTTTAGATTTTTTTATTAAAATAGTTATAAAAAAATAAAATAAATTTAAATTAATGAGATAAAATGTTATATTTAAATTATAATTATTTTTTTTTTCACAAAAGTAAAAAAAAAAAAAATCCCAAATGAGACTTTTTAATTCCAAAAAATAACTAAAAAATTAAAAAATTAATTCACATCCCAAACAAAACTTAAATATTCATTCTTATTCACTCTGTAAAATTAGAGATTCATAGTCTGGCCAAGTTTGGCTAAATTGAAAAAGTGCACTTATTTCATCTTTTTATTTTTTTTGGGTCACGTCAATCAACATCTCCTCTCTACTTTTTCTACACATAATACAAGAAAAGTCAAAAAGTACACTTATTTAGTATTTCCAAACTTAGCCTCAGTTACACTATTTTTTAATATATTAAAAAAAATTAACTCATACAAAAAAATTAAATATTCATTCATATTCACTCTATTTTTTATCTTTTTTGGATTACATCAATCAACATCTCCTCTCTACTTTTTCTACACATAATACAAGAAAAGTCAAAAAATATACTTATTTAGTATTTCCAAACTTAGCCTCAGTTACACTATTTTTTAATATATTAAAAAAAATTAACTCATACAAAAAAATTAAATATTCATTCATATTCACTCTATAAAGTCAGAGATTCATACCCATTTGCACTAGAAATAAAAAAGTTTTTTTTTCCAATTATATTGAGTTTTATTTTTATTTTTATTTTTTTTTTATCTCATATCTTAATCTGAAAACTACTTTAAAAAATCATTTATCAAACGGATCTTAGTTTCCAGCAACAACGACGTCATGACTATTACAGAGAAAAGGATGACCAAGCTACCGCTATGGTTGTAAAACAATTATATAATTAGCATAATGGGAGTGGTTAATTGAATTCCAACCCAACTGATAAGTTAGGCATTAATTATTAAAAGTGACAATCAAATTGGGAGAATTTATTAAGTCATATCTTTCCTAGATTTACATTATTATTAAGGTCTCATTTGACAACTCAATATTTTAATTTAAAAGTTAAAAAGTCACTAAAAAAAATTAAAAAGTCAATAACTTATACAAAAAAAATCAAAGATTCTATTTTTTCTCTACTTTTTGCATATCTATTCATAAAAAATTAAAAGTCATTCCAAACAGTGCCATTTTGGGAAGATAGTAAAAAGCCACGTTTTTGGACAAAATGTCTAAAAACGTGGCTACCAAAAACGTCAAAAATTGATTTGGCAAGTGCTAAAACGCAGTGTAAAATTACAAATTAGGGCCTATGAAAAATAAAAAAAATAAATCTTTTATGTTGGGTAAGGGTATTTTGGTCATTTTAAGTTGATTTGACACCATAAACAAATATTAAACTAAAAAGTAAAAAGCCAGCTTTTTACCAACTTCCCAAATCACTTCTAAAAAAGCCAAAAAACTTGATAAAAAGGCAAAAGCCAGCTTTTTACCAACTTCCCAAAACAACCCTAAGTGGTTTTTTGGCATGTGCTATTTTAGCACATTATTCTATTTAGGTTATAAACATTTTATTTAAGTTACATCATCTCTCTACCATATTACTTCAAATTCAACCTATATTTCACATTTTTTTTTTTATAAAAAGTCAAAAATTATATTAATTTAACACTTTTCAAATAACTATTAATTTTTTTACCTCATATTTTAGCCAATTTTTTTTTAAAAATTCCTAAGGTAACATGTTTCAAAACGAGGCATTAGTCATAAAGAGAGGACTTGCTCCAAAAAAAAAAAAAAGTCATAAAGAGAGGGCAATTTTAATTGCTCTGTACTATTTGTTTTTTCATTTTTTATTGTCTCAAACCTAGAAGAAGTATCGTACTAAAAATTAAATAGTGTCACAAAGTAAAAGAATTGTAGATGATCTTGAAATTCTTGTAGATACATCCGAGTTTTTTTTTTTTGTTACAGAAAAATCTTCCCATTCTCCCGCAGATCTAGAGCAGTGTTCCTTACAGAGATCACCAATGTGTTCCGAGATAAGAGACTATAACCTGAGAACTTGCCCCGACCTCCCAAGACAAGCTCCATTTAAGTCAGGACTCGAACAGCGGGAGAATATTGAGCCAACATCAAGTACTGTGATAGTAACAACTTGAGGCTAATCTCTTAACTAACTACTCTACGCTCAAATGATTAGCCCAAAAAATTTTGAACTTGGGACATAGGGGGCTCCCCCACTGGTTAGCTTTTTCTTTTTCTTTTTTTTTTTTTTATTTCAGGCCAATCACCCAGTGACACGTGGCACTGGGTGTCACTGGGTGTAGTGTTTACTGGGTGTATGAGGCATTTTTGTACTTCAAAGGCTCTCTGCTATGTTTTGTATATAATTTTTCAAAAATGCCTGAGACCCCCAGTGGGGGTCACTGGGGGTCATGGATGTAGGGTTGAGATTGGCCCCAAAAAATTTTTTTTTTTTTTTCACAACAAATGAGATGGTGCCACCTCACTGGGGGTTGACCCCCAGTGGGGGTCTGAAGCACGGCTGATAATTTTTTTTCTTCCTTTCTTATTTCTATTATTTTTGTTTTATTCATCTGAAAGAGCTACAACCCATGAAAGAATTGAAACCAGTTTCAATTCGAGGATCCAAAGAAAGAGAGATTTAATGAAGCAAAAATAATGTGCGTCACATCCATTGCTTTAGGCTTTATCTTTTTCTTAATTATTCAAGTGAAGTGGAGAATTGCTCCATCACGTAAAAAATAAAAATAAAAAGTTTTAAGACTATTAAAATCTTAAATTTAAATAGAAAATTTGTTGAGAAAAAAGATAAAATATCTATACTATATATTAAGTAAAAAGAGATTTTTAACCTCAAGTTTTGTGGGAGCTCCAATCTCCCAATCTAAATTTTTTAATTTTTTCATTTAAAAAAAAATCATAGCATTTATTAACTTCTCCCAACCCTCAAATCTTACCTTTATAATAACATTTTAATGGAATAAGAACAAGCATAAAAAAAATTCTTTAAAATCCAACACATGAATTCCTTGAAAAGTCCCAACAAATATGATTATTATCCCTCATAATAACACTTTAATACATTAAGAACAAGCATAAAAAAAATTTCTTGAAAAGTCCAACACATATGATTATTATCAAAATATTAAACTTTAACATAATATAATAAAAAAAAGAAGACATTTAATCTCTTGAAAAGTCTAACAAATATGATTATTATCAAAATATTAAACTTTAATATAATATAAAAAAAGAAAAAAATGTGACATTAAAAAAAAAAAAAGACATTTAAAAATCTATACTATATATTAAGTAAAAAGGGGTTTTTAACCTCAAGCCTTGTGGGAGCTCCAATCTCCTAATCTAAATTTTTTGATTTTTTGATTTAAAAAAAAAAAAAAAACCTTAGCATTCATTAACTTCTCTCAATTCCCAAGTCTTACCCTCATAATAACACTTTAATACATTAAGAACAAGCATAAAAAAAATTCTTTGAAATCCAACACATGAATTCCTTGAAAAATTCCAATACATATGATTATTATTCCTCATAATAACACTTTAATGCATTATGAACAAGTATAAAAAAAAATTCTTGAAAAGTCCAACATATATGACTATTATCAAAATATTAAACTTTAATATAATATAATAAAAGTCCAACACAAATGATTATTATCAAAATATTAAACTTTAATATAATATAAAAAAAGGAAGAAAAGAAGACATTTCAGAAAAAAAAGAAAAGAAAAAGACATTAAAAATTGCAATTCACATATATAGATAATTGTAAATATATTAAGAAAAATGTGGTTTCTAAACCCCAAGCCTTGTGGGAGTTCCAATCTCTCAATCTTAATTTTCTAAATTTTTGATTTAAAAAAAAAAAAAACTCAGCATTTATTAATTTGGTCAAAATTCCCTAATCAGTATTTATTAACTTTTTTCAATTCACATGCCTACATTTATTAATTTGGTCAAAATCACTGATTAGCATTTAAAATCCCCTCATACAAATAATTATAAATACAGCCCGTGCATAGTTACTGCAATAGCCTTTTTAATTTCTCCTGTACACTATGGTTAGTGATAAGATTATTAAATTATTTTTATAAAAAATCTTAAAAAACATAATTTATATATTAAAAAAAATTAAAACAAATATAAATATCTATAATTATCACGTGCATAGCACAGGTGATAAGCTAATTGCAATTTAAGAAAAAAAAGGTTTCTAGACCTCAAATCTTGTGGGAGCTCCAATCTTTCAATCTTAATTTTCTAAATTTTTTATTTAAAAAAAAAAAACCCAAACATTTATTGATTTGGTCAAAATCCCCTACTCAACATTTATTAACTTTTTCCAATCCACATGCCTACATTTATTGATTTGGTCAAAATCTATAATTAGTATTTAAAATCCCCTTATACAAATAATTATAGATACAACCTATACATAGTTACTGCAGTAGCCTTTTTAATTTCTCCTATACACTATAGTTAGTGATAAGATTGTTAAATTATTTAATAAAAAATCTTTAAAAACATAATTTATATATTAAAAAAAATTAAAGCAAATATAAATATTTATAATTATCCCGTACATAGCACGAGTGACAAGCTAGTATATATATATATATATATTTTCTTGAGTTGGATTAAATGTATTTTTGAGTTGCCAGGGGTGGTGGAATGGTAGAGGATGAACAGATGATCTGACCAGCAATGATCGAAGTGTCAACATAAGTCATAGGATGGCCGGGAGGTCACGATGACCAGCCATTGTATCATCAATTGCCACCCGATATTGTTAGGCAAACAACAATATAAATATGATGGTTCCACTTTACAAATCAATCACATTCAAATAGAGCACCACGGGGCAAACAACCGAAACTTGAGAAAACAGAGTGTGTTTTAAGTATCTAACTGGAAACCCTTTATGCAACTCTTCAATTGTGTCACCTGTAATCTGCTTGTCTAAAAATTGAGGACGAATATACAGAAAACAAAAAACCAAAAACAAAAAATATACAGAAAACAGAAAACAGAAAATGAACCTAGGGAATTTTTGTGTTGATCTACCTTGAATTATTTGCTTCCCCTTCTCTTTCATATATTTTTCCGAGTTCAAGAAAATGAACACACAATGATGCTCGGCATTATGAGATACATCTCCTTCAGAAACAAAATGATCACTCTATGGCCAAAGCTGAGCACTGATAGCTAAAAAACGGACAATTTTCACCCAATCATAACTTCAATTGCAAAACGGTAAGTACTCGAACGAAATTTGAAGAGTAACAGATAGTTAGCCATCAAGGGCGGGATCAAATATCATTTCCTGCATGAAAAAAGAAGCATAAACCCTTGCATCAACATATATGCAGTAACAGGTAAACTAGTTAACAATGTTGCACTCTTGTATGATCACAGCATGAATAAAAGAAGTAATTTGAGGCACCTGATCGCATACAGGACAGGTATCGCTCCTTTCCATCCATTCAAGAATGCATGAAAGGTGAAAATGGTGCTCACATTTTGTGATAATTTTTGGATTCTCAGCATCATACTCTGCAGTGCGGAGCAAAATGTTATATGCAACTTTTGAAGTACAAACACAACTTAGCACACTAACTCCAGCTAAAATTGCAAAAAGAGGTTAAGGAAGAGTGAATAACGGCAATGAGTTGACAAAAAGCAATGAAAAATAGGGATTAATTCCTCACACTCTGTTTCGGTGGAAAAGTACTTTTCAACGGAAAACATTTTTTATGGAAAACTTTTTCAAAAAATATTTTCCAGAGAAAACGTTCTTCTATGTTTGGTTGCATTTTTTTTTAAAACTAATGTATTAATAGTTGTATTATTGGTGGGGGTGGTACGGCGGGGTGGAGCTGGTGGTGTCGGTATGGTGACATTGGTAAGATTTTAATCCAAAAAACATTTTCTACTTTTAAAAAAAAGTGAAAAACATTTTTCACCTAGATAGGCTTATTTTCCATTAACCACGGAAAACATTTTTTGTTGAGTTTCATTTCTTTTTATACTAAACGCCAGAAAATGCGGCAAACATTTTCAAACGGCACATTAATCTCATTACCTTCAAGACAGGTTGGACAAACATCCTCTTCTTCTTGTTCACCGGACTTTTTAAGTTCACCAGACTTCTCAAGTTCAACCTCCAGATCCTTTGATGGGTCAAGTTCAGTATCCGGTTGCATTTTGCAGTCAGATCCCTTGAGGTCCTTATCCGATGTTTCCATGGTGTTGCCAGCATTTGTTTCTTCTGCAGATTCAGTATCTGTTGTATGCACTGCAGCATCATTCTTGTTGCCACAACTTTCTTGATTGCTTGGTGGAGTTCGAGGATGTCTAAGATTTGCATCATACGGCAAAGGTGCTGGAGGTGGTCTATAAGTGTCGGGAATTGAAGTTTCCAGATTTGTGTCGACTAAGAGCCCAGTAGAAAGTGCAGAGACTGTGCCATGGTGAGCTGACAAAGGCTCGTGCTCCTCCAACACTCTTGGATACTGCAGAATGAAGTGGACGAGAGTTGAACAAAACACCAAAGGAATTAACACAATAAAATGACTTGAGTAACAACAATTTAACATGCATGTCAGTAAAAACAATTCTCATTGCATCATATGAGGTTCATAAATATGATTTGAGTCCATTTAAAATCAACAATGAAAGAGAAGTCAAAAGCCAGGATGAACCAGGTTTTTTTACAGGTTTAAGTAGGTTCACCCAAGCAAATGGCAAAACCGGCTTGAAGCCAGTTCTCAAGCAGGACTTTACATATAAATATCAGAACAGCAATACAGAAAAGGTGCCTCCACTGAACAAAATATGTAAGAAAAGTTAATAAACTTCAGCTTCTAAAATACCGTTCATTCACATGGCCATCTGTTTCTGAAGGCTACTTTTTCATGTTTGATCTGGAAACAAAAACACTGGCATATCAAATTTTATACTCAACAAGACAAATGAGTTAATTGCCCAAAATAGCAAAATTGTTTAGTCAATTTTCAAGAGATGTTAATTGATACTTCAAACATCACCATGTATAATTCCACTACTATCAATCTATTCTGGAAATACCTAACCAGCAAGGGATTTAACCATGTTATTATATTTGTTGCACTGGATAGCACCATTTTTTACCCCATGTCCCAATTGCTCAAGAGTCAGCTGATTACACTGTTAATAACCACTCTGAAAATGAATTAAGCACCAGAATTCTGACAATTTAAGATACAACTGCAATACAAATTTCCAAAACTTATTTAAATAAGCCCATAAAAAAAACTACCCTTAACGAACTGAAATGCTTCCACTTGCTTTGATATTCTAGCACCAGAGGAAAAACAAACACACTTTAGTTGCAGCATCATAATCCCCAAACTCTGGTACCAAAGAAACACAAGCACTTCATCTTCTTTAACAACTTACACCACAATGATAATGTATATACCAATTTCCTTGACTAGCTATAATTATCTCTAGCCATTGGAGACTAAAATGATATTGAGTCATCCTTGTAAATTGGCGCCAAAATTTCCATCAACTTGCCTAGTGGTGACGGTCCAATGGGACAAAGAAAACTAAAAAATGTAGGAAGACACTATATGCAAACATCAGCCAGGGTGGGCATCAGATTAGCAGGTATATTATTGTCCAGATGCCCCAAAACATTAGGAGCATAAAATAAAGAAAACTAAAAAGGCACGAACGAATTATATGATAACATTAGACCCTTCATTGAAACCATAATTTTAGTCTCCACTTCTGGCTCAATCACCATTTCAAACACCACTTCTTCTAAGACTGTAACCCATAGGTCACCACGTGATAAACTTCCCAGGCATGAACAAAAGAATCAAAAGAATTATTTGGGTTACCCATGAATGAGGTAGAGGCCACGTATATATAATAGATTCATAATACAATTTAAGAAACGATATAAATAAGGAAATAATAATAAATCAGTGATTGACACAATCACAGATCATATACATAATACTAAAAATAAAAAAATTCTATATATTTTAATTTCTATATTCAACACTCCCCCTCAAACTGATGTGAAGATATTCAACAATCACAGCTTGCCAATGAATGACTGGAAGAAGCCGGAAAAAACTCAACGACTAGTCCAAATAAATGCTACCGAATAAATCTGGTAGTCCACTAAATAAAACAAGCCAAAAAGTGCTAAATACATCAACACCACACACTATAAAAAAAGGGGGGGGGGGACTGAATTGCCCTAGAAGAGCTGCCGAAGCATCTATGGCTAGGAAACATCTTGGTCGATAGCCAACAAGACCCTGGTCGGTATCAGAGGGTGGAGCATTAGAGATAATTTATGGTCGTGCCGGACTATTGTAGAAACTAATCGGAACTAATGTCGAGACAGTTTAAGGTCATGCTGGACCATTGTAGGAATTGACCAGAATCAATGTTGAGACAGTTTACGAGGTTATGCCAGACCGTTGTAGGAACTAACCGGAATCAGTGTCGGGACAATTTAAGGGGTCAAGTCGGACCGTTGTAGAGACTAACCAGAATCAATGTCGAGACAGTTTAAAGGGGTCATGTCGGACCGTTGTAGAGACTAATCGGAATCAATGTTGAAACAGTTTAAAGGAGTCATGCCAGATCGATGTACAGAACTTGATATTGAACCAGCAAGCGTGGCGCACACATAACTTATGACGTGGTACTGAACGATAATGATAATAAATGACTGAGTGCGCCAAGGGACAGCTTATTAGAAAGTGCGCCAGGGGGTAGCTTTGGTGGTACTCTAGAGGGGGGCGACTTTAGTTGTGCGTCAGAGTGGGGCGGCTTAGGTGGTGCGCCAAGGGGGTGACTTAGGTGGTGCACCAGAAGGGGCGACTTGGGTTGTGTGCTAGATAGAGCGGCTTAGGTGGTTCACGTGATATATCACCATACTTACTATGATATAGGAATAATATTCCCCTCAAGCTCAAATAGGTTTAAAGATAAAAACCTATTTAATGTTGAAATAGAGAGAAAGATAAAGTGGATTGCAAGTAAAAAAAATATGATAAAGATATTTGAACTAGAAATAAACTAGTGGATAGAGGAAAAAATCACCACGGAGTGATACTGAAAGAAAATATGAAAGTGAAATGAGTCAAGGTTCGGCGAAAGCCAAGGCAGCTGACATGTCAGCCGCCCGAGGAAGCAAAATTACTAGGTACTTAACCTAGCTCTAATACCAAAAAAAAATGAAAAGAATTATTTGGCTTACCCACAAATGAGGTAGAGACCATGTACATATAATAGATTTATGATACAATTTAGAAAATGATATAAATAAGGAAACAATACTAAATCAGTGATTGACATAATCACAAATTATATATATAATACTAAAAATAAAAAGGTTCTATGTACTCTAATTTCTATATTCAATATGAACATCAAATTTATATAATAATTGCAGACAATTTATTCAGATGAAGCAGAAGACAACATTCATTTTCTTCAAATAACTTTTATGTGCTTCAGCTTCTATTTGTGCTCAAGTTTCCCATCTCCAAGGATTCTCATTTAGTACAGACATAAAGAAGATTCTCATAGGATCCATGATCATGCTGAAAAGTTTGCAGGTTAGCAGCTACATCACATGGTGAAAAAGTGGATCTGATGAACAGTTTGCAGCTACATCATATGGTCATGGTGTAAAACACAACTAGAGTTGTTACCATCACAACTCTTCAATCATGTATGCGCACCCCGAGATAAAAAAGATTAAAAAGAACACAATTGATGAAAAAGGAAAATGAATGAACATGTCCACCAAGTTCTTCAAATAGTTTATAGCAAATCTAGTTCACTCTAGACTTGGGAAAAGCCTCGAATTCCCAACTTCAAAAGCAACAAAAGATCCCCAATATCTTCTAGCTGACAAGAGCTTGCATATGGAAACAAAATTGCAGTTTCTGAACCAAAACCTAATAAAATTAGGTCCGAACTATACCATTACTGATTAAAAAAGCAAAAAGCATCACATAGTTAACTTCAATACAAGTAACCACTGGCAAATGACATTAAAGTAAGAAATTTGAGTTCCCTATTATCTCATTAAGTAGCTGAATCAAAAAATAGATTAAATTCTAGATAGCAAAATGATGTTTCACCCTATATGCAAAACAACTATGCCACATAAACCAGGATTATGCCAGGCACAAAATTCTGCTAAAGCTATAAAGGTTAGGATCAGTGGATACCAACTAAAATAATCCTGTGTAAGGGAGAGATATTACTGACATGATAGAATGGTGGTGAACTGTTCAGTCCACCTTCTTTAGAACAGCAGCAGCAACAGCCTCCCATTTCTATTCGGTTATCTCTATTATCCACCAGAAGCTATCAGCAATTTAATCATCATGTTCCCTCTGTTTGGCATAAGAAAAGGAAATTTATTAGATGAAAAATGCTTGGCATAACACAAGGACATTCTATAGATCGAAGGTAAACAATGTCATACTTAAAGCCCAAAAGAAAACTGCTTTTAAAATTAGGACTGACTCAAAAATCATCAATAAATATCAAATAACATGTGAAAGGGCATCTGAGAAAAGTATAAGATTGAATCAGCACAGATATACACAGAAACAACTGAAACACATCAGTAATAAGACACTAACTTGTTTGAAATTCAAACCAACAATTTGTTTGAAATTCCATGAACACACTAACTTTAAGATGCATATTAAATAGGCATACACACAACATAAAACAACATAATATTACCTTTTGTTTCATAATCTCAATTACTACAGTTTGCAGAAAAGGAAACTCCACAACAAGTAACAAAAAGCATAAAGATCAAAGTTTATAGGACAAACTCAGCTAATATTGTACAAATTCAAACAAGAAGGTTATGATTGTGACAAATCTTGTTTTAAGCTAAAACCATAACAAGTATAAAATAAATCAAGAGGATGACTATTTGAATATAAAAATGATGTCTAACTATTTCACAGTATTTAGCTGGACCCATACCCAGTTGGAAAAATCTATTTTACACCCTCAGTTTGGTAAAATTTCACAAAGCTATATGAAAGGAACATCTAGTTTCATAAAGAACCAAATTCAATATATACATTCAACTCAGTGAACAACTAAGGTGGTGTTTGATAAAACTGAAAATTTGAAAACATAAAGCTAAAAATTAAGTACTGAAAACTAAAACTGAATTTTTAATCTAAAAAGTTGTTTGGTATTTACAGAAAAATTTATTAACTTTTAGCATACATTTTAAGAGTCACTTCAGTTATTATTTATATGGACTTAATTGATTTTTCACTTAATACATTCAGTTTTAAATGCTGAATTGGGTCATCAAAAAACTAACAAAAGAACTTATAATTACCCACTAACAACATATGTAATAACATCGCTAAATTTAGAAAACACTGAATTCTCTGAACTACAGTAAATCAAATAAAACCAAAACAAAAACCCTAATTATATCACCACATAGGAAACTTATCACTGCTATAGAAATCCCACCACAACAGTACTCCCCATAAATAAAAACACAAAATTCTCTTTGCCACAGCAATCAGTCCCGCGCATCAATCCTCTGAAATTACAAACAACAATACTAATCAATTAAGAACTTAAAAAACCCCTAAACAAAACATCATCAGACTAACACAGTACCAAAAAAAAAAAAACTACAGAGAATCTATTGAACTGTGATGAAGATCAACAAAGCAAGCATAAACCCCAAACTAAAACAACTTCGATACAATCATAAACATGAAACTGAAAGCAATCAATCAATCGGATTTAACATATATATATACACCTATCAAATAAGCATACAAAACACATACATACATATATGTCTAGATAGATATGAATATATAGATTTGTATATATACCTTTGTGATCGATGAGAGAGAAAGAGAGAGTGCTATAAGTAGTTTGTGGCTTGGAATTTTGGAAGAGAAAAAATGAGAGAGAGAGAGAGAGAGAGAGAAGCTTTGGCTTTGGCACTTGTATATGTGATTTTCTGCTAGAGAGAGAGAGTGTTTTTTCAAAGGAGAACGACTCGACTTCAACATTGTAAAAACGAGAGACTTTTTTAATTTTAATTAATTAATTATTAATAATATAAGATAAATTACAAATGTATCTTGATATTTATTTAAAATATAAATTGTATCATGTAATTTAAAAAATTATAAATATATTTTATTATAATTTTTTATTTAATAGAATTGATTAAAAAAATAAAATTTTTAATTAATCTCTTATATAATTATAAAATTATCTGCATTATTAATTGAAATAAATTTCTGATATCATTAAATATTTTATTTTTTTAGTTAAAATTACTTAAATTATTAATTAAAATAAATTTATAATATTATTAAAAATTGTTAATTGATTTGATAATTTATTAATAAAATGAATTATTTGTTATGAAATTAAAATTTTCAGGAGACATGATACAATTTTTAAAATCACAAAAGACAAGTCATATTTTAAATAAATTTCAAAAAATAAATTTATAATTTATCTATAATAATAATAATGATAACATTTATTTATTTATTTTGGTACACTCGCCGGAGTCTAAGAAGCCATGGAGTCGCTGCGTTGTGATTGGATTCTTTATATAAATTAATTAATATTAAATTGATTTTTAAGGTTTTAGAATTTTAAGAATTTAATCACAATCAAATTATAAAAAAAAAAAACATTTTAGTTCTGGTTTGATTTTAAATGTGTGAAGATTAAAAATTAAATAAAATAAATTGTCAATAGGTTCTAATAATTGGATTTAATTCTCATCAAATTTTATTAAAACTAAGTTCTAGTAAAATCGTTGTTGAAAATAATATATTGTGACAATTTTTTACAAATGTTGCTAAAAATTGACCATATAACAGCTTTTTGGGTAAATTACACTTAACTCCTTTTAAGTTTTTGACAAATACAAGAACCTTTCCTGCAATTATAATAATTACAGTAACATCTCTTATTTTACTTGACAATATCAAAATTCTCCCATTTTTTTGATTGTCGTTTACACATTTTACAGAACCTTTTGATGTTATCAAAACTAAACACTAAAATGCCCATAATGCCTTCAAATGTCCTCCACCCATCAATATATACTAATACCAAAGGTTGGCTAGTCGTCGTCCACCCAGACATTCAGAACAGTGTTCTTTTTTTTTTCTTTCTTTTTTTTTTTTTTTTCCTTTTTTTGCAATTGCAACCTTAGGTTATCCTCAACTATTAAAATTTATTCTTATTTATTTATTTTATAGTATTACTCCAATCAAAATTTTAATTTACAGTGAGGTGAACACTAGAAGTATAAACAATTAATTAGCCAAACAATAATAAATAAACACGTTTGGTTATCTTTTAAGATCACAATTTCAATTAAAAATTTTCAAAAAAAAATTCAAAACTCATAACTAAATGCATAACTCGAAATTACTCAAAACTCAATTTAAAACTCTTTTCAAAATTCAAAACCAAACTTTTTTCAAAATTCTATTTTAATGAAAAAAAATTTAAAAATATTATTTTATTTTATTTTTTAAAATTATTTTTAGAATCATGATTTGAGTGTGGCGCCGTATTTTGAGTTTTGAGTTTTAAATTGAGTTTTGAAAAGAGAAAATTTGTTTGGTTATAAGTTTTGAAAAGAATTTTGAGTTGTATTTTGAATTTTTTTGGATTTATTATTTTAGGGTAAATATTTTATATTTTAAATATTTATTTATTTATTTTAATGTGCACTATATTTCATACATTTATGCGCTGTATTTTTTAAAATATTTTAAATATGTTTTTTAAACATTAAAAAAATAAAAAATGATTTTTTTATTTTAAATATATAATGATTTTTTTATTTTAAATATATACTTTTTTTTTAATATTTTATTTGATTTTATAAACATATTTTTAAATATATATATATTTTTAGTTATGTGTTTGGTTACGATTTGAGTGTAGAGTTTTAAAAGTAGTATGAAGTTTTAAGTTATATATTCGGTTATGAGGTTTGAAAATAATTTTTAAATTAAGTTTTGAGTTATGTGTGTGGTTACGATTTGAGTGTGAGTTGTGTTTTGAGTTTAAAATATCAAATTTAAAAAGTTAAAATATTTACAAAATAAAATAAAATATTGAAAAAATAAAAAAAGTTAAAATATTTAAATAAAAATTATATATTCAAAAAAAAAATCTTAAACATTTTTTAATATTTTAAAAAAATAAATCCAAAAAAGCAAGAGTAATAAGAGTAATAAATACTAAAAAATAATTCATAATTTAATTACTGTATAACGTAAACAGATGGGAGACAAGGGTATTATTGTCTTTTTGTGCTCAAAATGAAGGGTAATAAGGTCATTTACTATATACTAGCAACACCGTTTGTTCCAATTTGATGGAATGAGAGAATCTGGACAATGTCAGTTAAAGTAAGGGATGCTTGTGTAATTATTCAAACTACAAGGGAGGTTCCTATATTTGTCAAAAATCTCAGAGGAAGTGAATGTAGTTTACCCCAATTTTTTTGTAACGTTTATTATAAATTGTCGCTAAAATTTACAATTAACGATTTTTTTTTGTGATGAATTTTTCAAGTTGTTAAAAGTTAAAAATTAATAACTTTTTCATGACATTTTAAAAAATGATCGCTAAAACTTATAATTATTGACATTTTTTGACAAAATTTTTAAACTGTCATTAAAACTTAGTGGCTTTTTTAATAGTGTTTTATGAAAACCGTCATTAATTATCATAAGACCTATTGAATAATAAATCCACTTGTTAAAACATACACGTAAGTCCAAAAAAAAAAAAAACCTTGTATTATATAAATATAAGTATTTTGGTGAATTACAAATACATCCCTTGAGACTTGATTAAAATAAGAATCACTCCCTATGATTTTGAAAATTATATTCCACCCCCTCAGGTTTTTAATTTCATAACAAATTGCCTATTTTATTAATATATCATCAAATTAATTAACAGTTTTTAATGATATTGGAAATATGTTTCAATTAATAATTTAGGTAATTTTATTATTGTATAGGAGAGCAATTATGAATTTCATTTTTTTAATTAATTCTATTAAATAAAAAATACTAATAAAGTGGTATTTATAATTTTCTAAATTGCAAGAGACAATCTGTACTTTAAGCAAATATTAAAAAGTGTATTTATAATTTACCCTAAGTATGTTAATAATATAAGAAGTTTAAAAATAAAACCAAAAAAGCTGTATTGGGAAGTACATTTTTTTGGCTATTTTCTTCTGGTTTGTTTTCCTTTTTAGTGAACTTTTTCAAAAAAATACAAAAAGTTTTAGGTTTTTAAATTCAATTCGACAAGACAAATTGAAAATTATATTTTTTATAAAAAAAATTAAAAAATTAGGCTTATTTTTGTCTTTAGTGATTTTTTTATGAATTTTAAAAAAATATATATACCTTTAGATTCATCTCGGCAAGACAGATTGGAAGAGCAAAATTTTTTGACATAAATTTTTAAAAAAAAATTCACTAAAAAAAAAAAAATCTAAAAAAGTGGTTTTTTTTTTTTTCGGTTGCCAAAATATAATTCTGTACTAAGAAAAAATATTTGTGAATATCAACATCGAAATCCAAATAAGGTAACAATTTAAAAAAAAAATTATGAAAATGAGAGTAAATACTATAGGAAACTTACATTTATAATATATATATATTAAAAGTAGTATTTTTTCGATATTTAGGTGGTATATTATAAGAGTTTACTATTTTTTTTCTAAGCGAGCCCATATATTTTCTTAATTACATATACACAAACCTAAACTTAATTTAAATTATATTAATATTACCTATTTTATATAGATCATATTTGACAAATATTCCGTTTTCATATATTTTTCATGGTAAATTGAGATAATTCACAAATCCAATAAATTTTGTATTTCACATTTTTTTCTTTTTAAATTCTTTAAAGGGTATTAGGATTTTTTTTTAAATGCTAAATTATTTTTTTTAGTATTTCTGTGCATTATTCTATACCCAATATCAATTTTATATTATTCGATATTATGAATTTATCATTTAAATTTTATATAGTGTTTCTATATATAAAATTATACTTAATTTTCTATATTATTTTATATAATAATCATACTTTTGAGGAACATTTAAATTTTGGATTTACTGTTTGAGTTATTTTTTTAATTATTACAAAGATTAATCACTCACTTCATACACTGAGATGCATTTATTGTTTGAATATTTTTATTACTTTTTCTCTTTGGGTTTAAATGTTGTTATGTGATTATTTATTGATTAGTCGTTGTTAAATTTCTTTTATATAGTTGATATTTTAATTTAATTAAGAATGTTTATTTTACAATCTTATAATTTAATATATATATCATATAAAATAATTATATGATAATCCAATTACAATATATTTATATTTAATTTTTTAATAAAAGTAATTTTTTATATGATAATTTAAAAGTAATTTTTTATATTTATACATATTTTTATTTTTCAAATGAATATAAAATTAAATTAAATAGTTATAATTACTTTTAATTTTATATTACTAATTCTTCTTCAAATTTAACTATTATTTTTAATATCAAAATGAGTATTTATTTTACTATTTATAATTTAATATACATCATATAAAATTATTATATGACAATTATACTTTTATAATACGATAAAATTAAAATTATCAAAATACACAAATAATTTAACTAAAATTAATATAAATAAGTATTAAGGTAACAATTTTATAGAATGATAGGGCCAATATTTATCAAAATAAATAATTAAAATCATACTTTAATTATAATTATAATTTTAATTTTAAATCAAAATTATTCTTTTATAACACACATTATATCATTAAATATTTTTTTTATAAAAATAGCATGTGCATTACATGGATCAACAACTAATTATAACTAGGGTAAGTTATACTGACACCCCTAAAGTTTGGTCCAATTACATTCGACCCCCTGACGGTTTAAAAATTACATTCCCACCTCTGTGGTAAATAGTCTTATTTTACAAATCCCGTGATTATATAAAAAGCAACAACTCCTAGTAAAAAAATAGAGGAAATTATATTAGAAAAAAAAAAGTAAAGCAAAGGAAATTTAAAAAAAAAAAATAGAGGCAATAAAGCAAAACGATAAAAGAGAGAGTATATGAGTTTAATATTTTCATTCCGTCTAAATAATTATAATGAGAAGGGAGTTAATGTAATTTCCCAAATGTCAGAAGTAATATTTATTAAATCTAAATCTCAGGAGATGTAAACGTAACTTACCCTTATAACTAATAAAAACAAATAATGATTTGATTTGATTTGATTATTTTGAGTTTTAATTCATGAATAAAATCATAATTAATAATTTTATTTTTATTTTTTAGAATTAAAATCAAATAATTCCTTTAAAATTTTAAGGATAATTTACAAATACACCTCCTAAAATTTTCTTAAAATATGAATTGTCCCTTATGGCTTGAAAAATTACAAATACCCCCTTGTTATAGTTTTTATTTGACAAAATTAACTGAAAAAATAAAATTTTGGTTTATCACTTATACAATAATAAAATTATTTGAATTATTAACTGATATAAAATTTCCATATCATTAAGAATTGTTAATTGACTTTATGATTTATTAATAAAATGGATCAATTATTATGAAATTCGAAACGTCAATGAGTGGGGTATAATTTTCAAAGCTACATAGAATAATTTATATTTTAAGCAAATCTTATACAGTATATTTGTAATTTACTCACATTTTTAAAATTAATTTGTATAATTTGAACCAATTTGAATGAGGGATTATTTGAGGTACACTAAAGTAGCATCCTTTTTATGCTTTTATCTTTTTTTAATCAAATTATCTTTTTATTTTTTTACACATTTTTTTAATATAAAATAAAAAAATATAAACTTATTAATATTATGCAGAACCACTCTCAATTTGCAAGTTTGATTTAAAAATAATAAAAAAAAAAAAAAATTAAACATTTTAAGAGTTCATCTGAGAAGTGTTTTGATTTTTTGGCTATTTTAGTTTGGGATTAAAAAGTCTCGTTTATGATAGGTTTTTTGGCTTTTTTATTTTTTTGCGAGATAAAAAATATAATGATTATAGATTGAGGGTTGGTTTGAGAAGTGGGTTGGCTTTTTAACTTTTTTAGCTATTTTAACCTGGGTTAAAAAGCTTGGTTTGGGAAGGACTTTTTAACTTTTTGACTTTTTTGACTTTTTTTGTGAGAAAATAATGTAATAATTATGGGTTGGATATGATGTTTTGTTTGTTGTACCTAAAATAGTCTATTTTGTTTTTTATAACTATTTATCTTCTTTCCAAATAGACCCTAAATATACCATTTTATTTTATTAATTTAAAAAACCTATTTTATATTTTTGTGATAAAAATGACCCAAAATCTAACCCAACCCAACTCAAGTTGCCCAAAGAAGGCTAATAATGCGAGAAGGGTGGGATTTGGCATGTTGCTACGCAAGCAAGTTGGTGGAGTGAAGCAAACTAATTCAACCCAAAAAAAAAAAAAAAAGGTTGGTGGAGTGAAGCAAACTAACTGGCCACGTGGCACTACTTTTCAGCTTGACTTGGGCCCACCATTACGTTGTGGAATCAAAGATGGGCATGATATAATCGGGGTGTGTGCGCGCCCTAAAAGAGCTAGGGGAACTTACTGATAAAGTCCGCAATGCAAGTTCATCCATCTAATCTAATAAAACAAGGGAAATATTTGTACTACTATAGTCACACACATATTACCAATTTAATTGTTACCAAAAATCCTTTTTTTTTTTTTTAAATTCTGAGACATCGTTCACATCTTATTATTCGCTTGACTTTTCATCAATCAGCTCACTCGAGACTATTCATGTTCAACGCATGAAAGTCGGTTAAGTTTGTTTTTAAAATATGACATGTTATTAAATTTTTTTTTTATAAAAAAAAATAAAAAAAAAAAAAATTTTTTATTTTTAATTCATAAAAATAAAAAAAAAATAAAAAAAAAAAAAAAAAAAAATTTTTTACATTTTTCAAAAAACTAAAAAAAAAAATCGAAATTATTAAATTTCAAATTTTTCATTACAAATTGCAGATAGTACAAATCTAAGTCATTACAGATCTCTATCAGATCATTATAGATCTATTTTATCATCAACAACACAAACACAACCACATCAAAAAAATCAAAAAAAATCTAAAATAGAGAAGAAGAGAAAAGAGAGAGAAATTAACAAAACCATATTCATGGAAGATTCTTATAACCCTTCGATCCATCCATCTATCTTCGCTTTCATTCTTTCTTTCTTCCTGCAACTCTCAGGCAATCGGAAGACAACCAAGCAAGTCTTCAACAAAACGAAGATCTCCTCCTAAGAAAAGATCCTCCGAGTTCCACCCATCCCCTTTCCAACACACTCGAAAACGATAACGAACCTTAAAACATCCGGAGATCCGAGGCGAAAGGCGGACGGAATGTCATTCATCACACTCAAGTCTAAGGAAATGTCACCAAGGATGAGCGAGATGTGGGACGAGAGAGAATGAGTGAGAAGCGAAGAGTTAATTGGAGTGGTAAAAGATTATGGGATTAAATGGAAGCGGGATTAAATGGAGAACTATGGGTACTTCTTACAACCCCTTCTCCGATCCCATCTCCCATTCTTCTTCTTCTTCTCTTCCCGCTCTCACCCGCACAGAACTCAAGAAAAGCTTTCCAAGTCTTCAAATTAGGATTAAATGCTCGAAGCTCCTCGATCTCTCTCCCGAAATCCTGGATCCATCCTCCTCCCAATCCACTCTCGAACGACGCAAGAATTAACAAACCGATCCTAATGGAGCGATTTCGCCGAGTCGATGAGTGATCGATTTTCGACGACGAATCGAGCTCGATCAATGGATGAGAGCGAGAGAGGGAGAGAGAGTAGGTGTTTTGTGTTGGAAAAAAGAACTTTTGGGTTATGTGAAAAAAAAGTGATTACCTTAAAGGGAGAACACATGTTTTATATTCCCTAAGACAACAAGATGGGTTTGTGTAAATTCAAATGGGCTAATAATAGCTCAGCTCTAATGGCCCAAGTTTTATGTGGCCCTGTTACAATGACAAAGAATGGGCCACAAGTTTGCAAAGAAAATCAACCCTAAATACAAAAGCAAAGCCCAGCCCATCAATTCGTCTTTTGTGGGTGTCTGTGTCTGTGTTGTGTCTGTATTTATATTATTTTTGTGGTTGTTGTTGTTGTTGTTGATACTTTGGGCTAGTTTGGTCGTATGGACCACACTTTTTACCGTATTTCAACTTTTAATGATAAATTTATTACTTTGAAATTTTTTTAAAATAAAATACAATTCAATTATTTACAAAAATGAACTAAAAATAAACTAACAAAAATTAAATACAAACTAACAACAAAAAATCAAAACGCAAACAAAAATAAAAAATATATAAATCATTTATTACTTTGATAAATTTTCTTAATAATATTACTAGTACTAAATAAGCATTTTACAAACACAAAACATTTATATAAAAAGTTTCAAAAAAAATTCATTATCAAAACGAAAGACAAATACATAAAAAAAATACTCATAATTTATGAGTAAATAAACTCGATGATTATTATTTTTTTGTTTTTTTAGATGGGGTGTTATTATTTTTGTTAGGAGTATTTTTCTTCTATTTTAAAGGCATTATTAGAAACCATGAAATGTCATATGAATTAGGAAGATTACGTGATTAGATACTTATCTAATAATATATTTTTATTTCTCTATCATTTCTTTATTTGTAAGGCTATATAATTCTTTAAATTCTTACTAATATAAAATTTTCGAAACACCTTTATGTTGGCTTTTTTGACTTTTGAAGGTTATTTTTGTAATTGTGAGCATGCCAACAAGGATCAATCAGTCCTTACAGAATGTTAATTGCCAACCAATTATCAGACGATTGTGTTTTAGTTTTTTCAGCCTCAATGAAGAGGACTTTTACTGGTGGCTTTGTTTAGGAGAATTAGACAAATAATGGGTAAATAAAGAACAGTTGTAGTATTTCATTAAGCAAAATGAAAGACTTACAAAGATCTGAACCAGCTTTGTAGAGGTTTACAGCAACAAGCTACTTGAAAACTACTCATATGAACGAAATATAGTGCAGGAATTTGAAGTACAGAAATGTAAAGAACAAGAAATATAAAAACTGGAAAAGAAATAATGTAGAATAAAACTGGTTTTCTAGATCTGAGTCTGGGGCTTTTTTTCTGGGGCCTTATCTGCTATTTATACTTCTTAAGGATGACTATCGAACTGCACTTCTAACCGTCGAATCGTTCTTCTATGATCGTTGATCATGTTGCCTTATACTCAGCTCCACTATGCCATCACTTGCAGTTAGGCTTCCCTTATGATTTTTAAATTTAAATGTGAGTAACCGTTGAAGCCACATCACTTTGTATCTTTTGCTGATCCAGTGCTACACAAATCTTGTAAGAACCAATACTAAATGCCACGTATACAATTATGATCGAAAACTTGAATAGTCTTCCCGTATTGCCCTTATTTTGTCACGTGTTGAATTGTAATTGGCTTATACAAAATATGTAGCCAACATTACCCTTCGCACTAATATACCCAATATTTGGTGATATTAGTGGATCAAGGTCTTTTACCCACATTTTAGAACGTGCATGGGCTTTACATTTTTAGAAACACAACCGTCATTTATTGATGAACATTTGCATTAACTCCTCTTTGATCCCTTGAACACGCCCACTATCTCAGTATTCGAAAAAGTCCAATTCAATGGAGAAATGACCTTTTCTTATTTTGATCGTGCATATAAAGAGTTGTTTGATAATATCGTTCGCCTCGAAAGAATCTTCATACATTGATTAGCCACCTTTACACACCTTCCTATATTCAAGTCATGGAAGCTTTCAAATTATTGATCTTTGGATTACGAACATACCGGCCCACAATCCCTTGATTCAAATTTGCAAATATGGACATGGGAAACTCTTCTTCTAATTCACAATCTTTTGCATGGGATGAGGCCATGGCTTTTCTTCTTCCGGGGTTTCGTTAGAGAAGCCGGTGGAACACGAGGCATGTCAATTGAGAGCAAGTTAATCATCACTTTGTCGAGTTCATCGATCCTCTAGAATTCCTTCGATGCTCGGCTCGGTGGTTTATCCTTATGTGCCCATCGACCGTCGACGCAGTTTTGAGGACAATCTGTTCGTAGCATGGTACACATCCTCTATGCCTACAAAGATAATACAAGCTACCCAACGCCCAGAAGAGACACAAGGGTATAACCCATCGTTCTTAGCCCAGAAGGCGAATGTAATGACCCGGAACTGTATGATTTAATTATTGGTAATTAATGATGTGTTAGTATAAGTTAATTGAAGAATATCTGTTGAAACTACAACTTTGGGACTGAAATTGAAGACTGTAAATGGATCAAAAAAATGCAATTGAACATGCCTATGTGACACCGGGAATTTTTAGAACTGTTCGAGAAAATAAATTGAAGACTGAATTTCGTCTGATTCGCTAAGTCCTGTTTGGCTCAAGTGTTATGGCACAATTCTATTTATAAGAACAAGGGCCTTGTTTGGCTAAGTGGTTGAGCAAAATGGTTTATTATGATATATATATATAGATAAGGATAGACTTTGTTAACTCATTTGACTCAAAAACCAAAGAGAGAAATATCTGGGAGAGAGAAGAGAGAAAACCGTGAGAAGAGAGGAGCAAGGGAAAGGAAGAGGAAGAAAGGGAGAACTAAGGAAGAAGAAGGGAAACTCAAGCTTAACTCCTCCAAATTAAGTGGTTAAGGTAAGATTTTTATGAAATTGATTGTTAATCCTTGGCATCTAGCATGTTGATTTCAAGATTATGGCATGAATCATCATATTTGAGAAAGAACCTCCATGGAAGTTAAGAAATGAAGCTTTTATGTACATGTTCATGGGTTTGATCTTCTATATGATATATTTGAGTTTTGATTGAAGATGTAATGAGTTAATTAAAGTGTTAATCAAGTGTTTGAGAGGTTGTATTTCATGGATTAGAAGTTGATTTTGTAAAGAAGAGATTGGAGTTTGAAAGAGGGAAGAAGAACCAGAGTTTCGGACTTTTGCATGGACCGCTCGAGCGGAGGGAAGCCCGCTCGAGCGCAGAAAACACCCTTCCAGTAATTTTTTACATTTTCTTCAGTCCGGTCGAGCGGGCAAAGTGGCGCCGCAGCGGGGAGGCCTTTTTCCAGGAAATTTTGGGAGAGTTGTATACTTGATTCTATTATGTTAATTGCATCATTTAGCATCTCATGAGCATGAAATGAATATGAAATGAAGTAAAGAATGAATGAATGAAATGACATGAATTAAAGTAAAGGAAAGAAAAGAGAGGCACGAATGATTTAATGTATGATAATAATGAATGTTAAGGAATGTTTCATAATGTTGATTGCAGGACAAGCCTCGAAGACCATGCAACCGGTATTGGAAACCCGCTGTAAGTAACGTTTCTGTAAAGATATGTTATAATGACTTATGTTTCAAAATGATATGTTACGATATAATATGTTTGGAAGGTGATTTTAAACTGTGAACGAATGTCCTTATTTGCAAATCTTGTATGGCATCCATAGATAGTTAGGCCGCGGGTGCGACATGAACATGCAGGCTCATGATCTGATCAGTCATGGGTTAGGGCATGAAGATGAAGGCCCATGGCCAGTCACGAGATCTCGTAGACGGTTAGACTGTTTGACTGTTAAAGGATTGACTGTTATGAAAGGTTATGAAAGGTTCTGTGGATTATGCCATTAATGACTGTTGACTGTTTATAATTGTATCTAGAATGTTGGTATTCGTTCACTACCCCTTTACTTAAATGTTACTTGCTGAGCATTAGCTCATTGTTTGTATATTGTATTATAGGTGACCATTCAGGTAGCCAAGCCTAGGCGGAGTCTCGAGCTGAGCCGCCGTTTTGAAGCCTAACTAGGGTTTTGCGTGCCTCCGAGTTGGGGCTAGGCCTGGAAGGCCGTGAGAGAGTTTTATCTTTTGTTCTTTGTGACTTGTACTTATGTAATGTTCTTGATCATGTTATGTAATTAACATTTTTGGCATGTATATACACTTGTTCATATTTATGCACAGCTCTTGGACTATAGTTTTTTTTGCATGTGCTTCCGCGAGCCCCGTTTATTTATGTTATGTACAGTAAGGCCTGTGGTAATCTAGGATTACTGGCCGGTCTCGCCACCAAACCTCTCGGGGCGGGTTTGGGGCGTGACAGAGTGGTATCAGAGCGCACGAGTTAATTACCCACACACGTGTCCAACTGAGCTGTTAGATGCATTAGAAAAGAAATAGGACATGGCATAAATACATGTGCATGTGTGTGTGTATTATGGAGATGAGAATTGGGAATGATGAAGTAACAGAGGAAAACTGATGTTAAGCATGAAATGTTGTATTTGATATGGGTTCTAGAGATCAATGGAAGATGCAAATGCAAGAAATGTAGATGAAACAGAATCTTCGGATGCCAGAATAGGTCGACTAGAAAGAATGGTAGAGGCTCTAACTGGATTGGTTAGACAACAATTAGAGCAGAACCAACAGCCACAACCGAGACAACCTTTTCCACCTCCTCCTCCACCACCTGTGCAAATGGAACCGATCACTAATGATGATATTATCACCCTTACTCAGAAGTATAAGAAATTGAAACCACCAGAATTTGCAGGAGGTATTGAGCCATTAACAGCAGAGGCATGGGTGCTAGAGACAGAGAAAATTTTTGAGGTGTTTCCGTGTACGGATGACTATAAAGTTTTATTAGCAACATTTACTCTGAAAGAAGAAGCGAGAAGATGGTGGATGCTAGTTCGAGATGCAAATAGGGATTTGACTTGGGACCGATTCAAAGAGATGTTCTATGAAAAATATTTCCCACAGTGCATGCGAGACAGGAAAATATCTGAATTTGAACAGTTGAAGCAGGGTACTATGTCAGTAGCAGAGTATGAGAGTAAATTTACTGAATTAGCTCGGTATGCTCCTCACATGGTTGATGCGGATTACAAGAAAGCAAGAAAATTTGAGGGTGGTCTACATGTGGAAGTGCTAGATCGGGTGAATGTACTAAAATTAGAAAAATATGTTGATGTACTTGACAGGGCCCTAATGTCGGAAACAAATATTGCTAGTTTGAAAGCGTCCAAATCAACAACAATGACTGAAACTGAAGGTAGAAAATTTAAGAAACAGAAAACGGACTCAGTTAGTGAATCAGTGACTTCCGTGAATGAGAATTTGAATTCAAGTTTGAGTTGTAATACACAAAGGGGAAGCAGTGGAAGTGTTGGTAAGCCTACTTGTCAGGAATGTGGGAAACAGCATTGGGGCATTTGTCACTGGGAGCGAGAACTTGTTACAAATGTGGACAGAGAGGACATATGGCCAAGACTTGCCCACAAGGTTATCCAAGGAATGAAAGACCCGTTACCAGTGGAAGTAATTCAACAATGACACCAATGACAACTACAACAGCTACTCCCGAGGGGAACACATTAAGGCAAGCAAGAGTTTTCACTTTAGTAGCAGATAAGTCACAGAACATTGGAAAAGCGAAGACAGGTATGACTTTCGTTATCTATTATGACATTAGCTATATGATCTATGCGATGGAAATATAAAATATATGACTATGACGGACTCGATTTACCTGTGCTATGTCCTTTGCTATTATTGATTAAGGAATGATTACATCAATACTTTGCATTGAACATCTATGTAAAAAGATTGGTAATGTACACTTGAGATATCTGATTTGGAGTTAAGTTTGGAGGACCAAACTTTTTAAGTTGGGGAGAGTGTAATGACCCGGAACTGTATGATTTAATTATTGGTAATTAATGATGTGTTAGTATAAGTTAATTGAAGAATATCTGTTGAAACTACAACTTTGGGACTGAAATTGAAGACTGTAAATGGATCAAAAAAATGCAATTGAACATGCCTATGTGACACCGGGAATTTTTAGAACTGTTCGAGAAAATAAATTGAAGACTGAATTTCGTCTGATTCGCTAAGTCCCGTTTGACTCAAGTGTTATGGCACAATTCTATTTATAAGAACAAGAGCCTTGTTTGGCTAAGTGGTTGAGCAAAATGGTTTATTATGATATATATATAGATAAGGATAGACTTTGTTAACTCATTTGACTCAAAAACCAAAGAGAGAAATATCTGGGAGAGAGAAGAGAGAAAACCGTGAGAAGAGAGGAGCAAGGGAAAGGAAGAGGAAGAAAGGGAGAACTAAGGGAGAAGAAGGGAAACTCAAGCTTAACTCCTCCAAATTAAGTGGTTAAGGTAAGATTTTTATGAAATTGATTGTTAATCCTTGGCATCTAGCATGTTGATTTCAAGATTATGGCATGAATCATCATATTTGAGAAAGAACCTCCATGGAAGTTAAGAAATGAAGCTTTTATGTACATGTTCATGGGTTTGATCTTCTATATGATATATTTGAGTTTTGATTGAAGATGTAATGAGTTAATTAAAGTGTTAATCAAGTGTTTGAGAGGTTGTATTTCATGGATTAGAAGTTGATTTTGTAAAGAAGAGATTGGAGTTTGAAAGAGGGAAGAAGAACCAGAGTTTCGGACTTTTGCATGGACCGCTCGAGCGGAGGGAAGCCCGCTCGAGCGCAGAAAACACCCTTCCAGTAATTTTTTACATTTTCTTCAGTCCGCTCGAGCGGCCAAAGTGGCGCTCGAGCGGGAAGGCCTTTTTCCAGGAAATTTTGGGAGAGTTGTATACTTGATTCTATTATGTTAATTGCATCATTTAGCATCTCATGAGCATGAAATGAATATGAAATGAAGTAAAGAATGAATGAATGAAATGACATGAATTAAAGTAAAGGAAAGAAAAGAGAGGCACGAATGATTTAATGTATGATAATAATGAATGTTAAGGAATGTTTCATAATGTTGATTGCAGGACAAGCCTCGAAGACCGTGCAACCGGTATTGGAAACCCGCTGTAAGTAACGTTTCTGTAAAGATATGTTATAATGACTTATGTTTCAAAATGATATGTTACGATATAATATGTTTGAAAGGTGATTTTAAACTGTGAACGAATGTCCTTATTTGCAAATCTTGTATGGCATCCATAGATAGTTAGGCCGCGGGTGCGACATGAACATGCAGGCTCATGATCTGATTAGTCATGGGTTAGGGCATGAAGATGAAGGCCCATGGCCAGTCACGAGATCTCGTAGACGGTTAGACTGTTTGACTGTTAAAGGATTGACTGTTATGAAAGGTTATGAAAGGTTCTGTGGATTATGCCATTAATGACTGTTGACTGTTTATAATTGTATCTAGAATGTTGGTATTCGTTCACTAGCCCTTTACTTAAATGTTACTTGCTGAGCATTAGCTCATTGTTTGTATATTGTATTATAGGTGAGCATTCGTAGCTAGCCTAAGTGAGTCTCGAGCCGAGCCGCCGCTTTTGAAGCCTAACTGTGGTTTTGCGTGCCTCCGAGTTGGGGCTAGGCCTGGAAGGCCGTGAGAGAGTTTTATCTTTTGTTCTTTGTGACTTGTACTTATGTAATGTTCTTGATCATGTTATGTAATTAACATTTTTGGCATGTATATACACTTGTTCATATTTATGCACAGCTCTTGGACTATAGTTTTTTTTGCATGTGCTTCCGCGAGCCCCGTTTATTTATGTTATGTACAGTAAGGCCTGTGGTAATCTAGGATTACTGGCCGGTCTCGCCACCAAACCTCTCGGGGCGGGTTTGGGGCGTGACAGCGAAGCTTTGCCTTTTTGACTGGCTTGATTATGTTAATGCCTCTCAGTTTCCTCATACTTTCGAGATGGAAGCCCCTTTACCTCTTCTTTCGCAAAATCCCTGCTGGACAAAGAGACTAAGGCTTACCCTCTCTGCGGACAAGGTTTTTCCTCCTTACAAGCCTCCACCTTCCCCGATTCCAGCTCAGCGGAAGCAACCCTAACTTCTACTTATGGCATTTTCTCACTTGTCTTTCAATGTTCTTGAAGACGATGTTCCTCTCAAGAACTTTCGATGGGCTTGTGATATTATGACTTGGAGTCATGTCCTCAACCCCATCGCCCAAGCAGAACTCCAAATGTTTTTAGACCAACTCCCGTTGCTTCTCTATTAGCACTGGACTTCTGCGGCCACTACCCAATCTTTGAACCAACTTTCATCCCTTCGAGTTCATACCTAGTACGAAGCAGAGAATCTTATCGAAGAATACGATGGCTTCAAAAATAAAGGCTCTTCGTACTGGGATAACTTGGATATGGACGAGTTGGAACAAGGGTTAAAAGAAACAGCCTTCAACAACCAAGCCTGGAGAAAATAGAGGATAGAATAAAAAAGGAACAGCAATTTATTGACCATAGCTGGACTAAATTTCATGATCTTGTTATTTATTCTATTCCTTACTTTTATGAACTTGAATTTGAACCCAAAGAGGACCCTTCGATGTAATTGCTTTTGTTTTAATACAATGAAAACATTTCTCTTTGTTTGGCATGGTTTGACTTTATCTCTGTTTGTCTTTATAAGCAAATTTAAGGCTTCGAACTCACCAATCTCATCTTTCGAATCTAGATTCAATCATCTCAAATAAAACACTGAAAAAACCAACAAGAGCTTTTCTAATTTATGGAATACAGTTGACAACTTTTGCTGATTTGCATTTCGAATCAGTGCTTTGAATTTAACAGTCTTACCCCTTCAAGCTTGTTTTAATCATATCCAACATATGGTCATATGATTAATATGATCAATTAGTTTTAAATTGATCATTTTTGCTTCGAACAATAGTCCACACTTTCCAAAATATGGAAGCTCTTCTCAAGGGTTGCATTGTTTTAATCCGAGAAACAATCTCTTCTGTATACTATCAAACCAATTAATGGTTTTGATACTTCGAACAACAATTTCCATCCTTAAGGGATCTTAAGTTTTGCTTTGAAGGATACTACTCTCACTAAGAAACCTAAAACAAGTCTTTAAACCTCTTCGAAATAAACAAATACTTGAACATTTTTACATCTTTAGGTGTGGAATGTGCTTCGAAGCAGGCTTTCGACATTCGAAGCCGTTTGTCATTTCATTCTGGCGCTAAAAACTGGCTTCGAAGCCAAATATTTTATTTCGAAGCTGACAACAACATTCGGGATATGTTTTTCCCTCCAAAAGTATCAATATTTGAGGAAACTCTTCGTATCTGTACTTTTAGTACTTCTCTACGAATTACAAGGTATATTTTCCAGACACAAAGGTTTTTAAAACCCTTTTATTTCATATTCTGAAATCACTCGTTTGCTCAACACATAAACCCTTCCCCTCTATTAACCCTCTATTCCTTGCTACTTGCCACCAATGGATTCTTCTTCTCTGAAAGTACCAACTGGCGATCGTACAAGCCCAATAATGGCTTTGAAGAGATGTATTAAGGAAGAGATTGCCAAACTTACAGCTGATGGGTCAAGTTCCATAGACAGACGCCTCTTTGTTCCTCGTCATAGCGATAAACAAGAATATGTCCTAGGTCCCATCTTTCGAGAAGCTCCCGTTCAACTTCCAACTTTATACCCTCGCTTGGAGGACCACTTTCTTCTCTATGAAGGGGGGCTCGACTGGGGAAATTGGAGAATGATCTGTCTTCACCGTTGCTGGTCGACATTGAGAGCTGAGTGGGAGGAATGGTATGACAGAGTTGTGCCTGCAAAAGAAGGTGACCTGCAAGAGCTCTGTATTCTCGATGCCCTTCGTCTTTCCAGGTTTATCATTCCTGAAGACCCTTTTTTGATTCCTACTGCTCTTTGCTTTTGGAACATGGCTTTTAATTTTTTTCAGTTTCGGTATGGTATGATGGCCCCCACCGTTCTTGATATCTGCTATCTCTTAGGGCTTTCACCCCTTGGTACTCCTTTTACACCCAGCTACCCGGACCTTTCTGTTAAGTTTTCCCTTCCACTTTTAAATTCCTCCTACAGTGATTTTGTAAAGGCTGAAAACAAAATGGAAGGCCCCGTAAGAGATAGAGAACTCTTTTCCTTTATTTTATACTAGTTGTGTAAATTTCTTTTTTGTACATCATCTCAGTGGATTATGCCTAAGTTTGCCCCACTTGAGAAGGCTCTTGTTTTGAAGAAATGCATAGCCTTGGCCACATATCTCTTAGGCCATGTTTATAGAGTCTGCTCCCAATTTTGTGAGAAACCTCTTAACATCAACCAAGGAGGTCCCCTTTGGGTACTCCAACTCTGGCTCTTTGCTTACTTTACTGATTTGTATCCCAAATGCTTAAGATTCCTTGTTTAGGATCCTAGCACTTATGGGGAGAGATATGCTAGAATTGTCCTCTATTCTACTTCCTTTGCCTATTACCTCACCTTTTTTCATCAACTTCCTATTTCTCCATCTGCCACCTTCTTCTGCCCCTTTGATGCCAACAAAGGACCTGCTTGGTTGCAAACATTCTTGGCTGATAAAGAGTGCTCCACCTCACCACACAAAGATATGTGGGCTTCTATTTTGTTACCGAGGGAGCTGTTCATTGGTACTTTAAACCCTCGAGCTTATAAGTGCATATCTGAGGTATACTGCCCTTCTCAGTTTGCCAGGCAATTTGGGTTTACTCAGGGGATTCCCGTTCCACTTTGCAGCCTCTCGAATGTCTATCTTACGGCTAGAGACCTGAGAATACCCAAATCAAAACTAGAGGCGGTAACATTTAAACTGCTGAAAGAATTGAGTGAGTTCAAATTTGTCCCCTTCCTTCCCTCTGGCTTGGCTTTGAAAAGATTTCAAAACTGGTGGACAGCCAATATAGAAGTGCGCCTATCAGTACACCATCATGATTTGTTGATAGGGCTAGGAGTGCCTTCTAAGGCTAAACCAACAACAGTTGAGAACATTCCCTCTCTTTCCACAAATTGCCCAAAACTGTTCTGTAGCCTCACCCTCCATTAGAGTTACAGAGTCGCTTGAAAAAGGGTAAGTATTTTCAGGTTCCTTTTCTTTTAGACTCTTTTGTTTGTTTCCTTTACACTCATACCTCTTGGTGCAGGGTCTCCACAAGAAGAATCTCCTAAAAGGGCTAAAACTCTAGTTGCTTTTAAGGCTGGGCATAGGGTCATCCGACCCACCCAAACCGCCATATCGAACCGAACAGACGCATGTGGCGGTTTATAAACACATTAGGGTAGGGTGCGGTTTGGATTTTATATGAATTTCGGGTTGCGGGCGGGTTGCGGGTTTGAATCGCACCCGCCCAACCTGTCTACATTTAATAATTTTTTTTTAAAAACCAAATCTAACCGTCCATCTCTTCTTTGATTCACCAACTCAACTCACTCATATAATATAACAAAACAAACAAAACAAAAGGGAAAAAAAACCCCAATAATCTAATCGGGATCGGCTTCTCCTCTCACTCACTCACTCTCTCTGATCTAAGTCTTATCTCACTCTCTTTCTCACTATCTTCTCCTCGTTTCTGTGTGCACACACCGATCGATCACTCTCTTTCTCAGCCGATCTACTTCATTCATTCACAAGTGAACTCTTTTTCTCTTAATCTCTGTCTCTCTCTCTCCCGATCTCTTTCCCGATCGTTGATTTGTTGTGGATGAACAATAGAATAGAACTGATTTTTTTCATCTCCGACTCCGATCTACTTCACAGGTGATCTCGCAGGTGATCTCTGATTTTTTTTATCATCACACAGCCGATCTGCTTCAAATGTGAGCTCTCTCTCTCAATCTTTGTCTCTCTCTCTCTTTCCCGATCGTGGATGAACAACAGAAAGAGCCGATTTTTTTCATCTCTGATTTTTTTCATTTCCGATCTACTCTTCGCAGGTGATCTCTGATTTTTTTCATCATCGCACAGCCGATTTTTTTTCATTGCACAGCCGATCTATTTCACATCGCAGGTGATATCTCATCTCTGATTTTTTGTGGACCAAAATAGATCTGATTTTTGTTGTGGACCAACAGATCTGATTTTAGTTGTGTGCCTTACTTGAATCTGTTTTGATCTTAGTTTATTAATTTTTGAAATTCAGATTATTTAATTTTTGGAATCTGTTTGTTTTATTTAAATTTGTTGAAACTTGAATCTGTTTGTTTTGGAATTCAGTTGAATCTGTTTGTTTTATTTAATTTTTGGAATTCAAATTATTTAATTAAATCTGTTTGTTTGAATCTGTTTAATTTTTCTCTAATTTTTGTTTTTGTTTTTGTGTTTAATTTCTGTTTGAATCTGATTATTTAATTATTTAATTTCTGTTTGAGTCAGCCATATAATTTCTGTTTAATTGTTGGAATTCAGATTATTTAATTCAGATTATTTAATTTTTGTTTAGAATGGATTATTTAATCTGTCTGTGTCTTAGTTGAATCTGTTTCTTTTGTAATCCTCTCTTAGTCTGTCTGTCTGTAAAATTGATTATAGAATAATCTGTTTGTTCTATCTGTTTATTTAATCTGTCTGTAAAATTGATTCTATGATTGTATTTTTCTAATTCAGTTTAAATGGAGGATAGTATTCAATCTCTCACAATCAATCTTGTACCTCCGGAATCCTCTAATTCTCAAATAAATCCTCTCTTAGTCGAACCCGAACCTGAACTTGAACCTAAGCCTCCTAGACCCCCAAAGAGAAAGAGTGAGAGTGGAGGGGGGAGAGCACCATCCACAGTTTGGGATCATTTTGACAAGGTTGTAGGGACCGATGGGAAGCGTAGAGCCGTATGTAAATATTGTAAGAAAGAGTATATGGCTGACTCTAGAACTCATGGGACTAGTAATTTGAGGAGTCATACACCCAATTGTAAAGAATATCCAAATAGGGATACAGATGGTCAACAAACACTAAATCTTAAACCGAAGCAAAATGAAGAGGGTGTTGAGGTTGTAGCAATAATTTTTAATTTTGAGACTTGTAAAAGGGCTCTTGTGGAGATGGTGGTCATCGATGAGTTGCCATTTAGATTTGTGGAGGGTGTTGGGTTTAGAAGATTTTGTAATGTCATGCAACCCAAATTCACACCAATTCCTCTCGTCAAACCATATCTAGAGAAGTGCTCAATATATTCAAGAATGAAAGGGATAAGTTAAAGAGAGCCATGAAGGGTCGTAGAATTTGTTTTACTACGGACACTTGGACATCTATTCAGAATTTGTGTTACATGTGTTTGATTGCTCATTTCATTGATGATAACTGGAAACTTCAAAAAAGAATCATAAATTTTCAACAAGTTGAGGATCACAAAGGAGAAACATTGGGTCGAAAAATTGAGTCGTGTTTGATTGAGTGGAACATTGATAGCATATTCACCTTAACAGTTGATAATGCTAGTTCAAATAATCTTACCATTCAATATTTGAAAACGATAACCAAAGATTGGAAGGGGACTATTTTGCAACATGAGTTTATTCATATGCGTTGTTGTGCACATATTCTTAATCTCGTTGTGAGTGATGAGTTGAAAGAAATGGATGATTCTATTGCCAACATTAGACTTGCGGTGAGATATGTGAGGTCTTCTCCTCATAGGCATGATGTTTTTAAGAAGTGTGCGGCCACACTCAAACTTGATTCAAAAGCTCTTGTATGCCTAGATGTACCAACTAAGTGGAACTCTACCTATTTGATGTTAGAGGCCGCCGAAAAGTATGAGAAGGCTTTTAACCGATTGAAGTTTGTGGATTCTAACTTTGAACCTTATTTCAAGGATGTTGATGGTGGTATAAGAAGAAGTTCGAATGAGTTGGATTGGAAAAAGTGTAGAATTTTTTTGAGGTTTCTAAAATTATTTTATGTTGCAACCAAGAAATTTTCGAGGTCTCTCTTTATTACTTCCAATGCTTTTTACAAAGAGATGTTTGTTATTAAAAGCAAAATTAATCAATTAATTTTGAAGGAGGATGATACTTTGAACACAATGGCAAAGACTATGAAGCTAAAGTTTAGCAAGTATTGGGGGGATGGAAGTAAAATCAATTTGTTGTTGTATGTTGCGGTGGTTCTTGATCCTACCAAAAAGTGACATACTTGGAGTTTTGTTTTTCCAATTTATTTCTTGGAGATAATAGGAAGGTGGAAGAGATGGTAGACAAAGTTAAGAGTTGCTTGAGTCGTTTGTATAGCCATTATGTCACACTTTATCCTTCAAATGAGAAACTTCCAAGTGTGAGTGAAGTTGTGAATATGGTGGAAGATGATGATGATGATGATCCCTATTCTTTAGTTGACTCCCAATTTAGTTCCTATTTAGAGGGGCGATGCACTAGTGGATCTAAGTCGGAATTGGAACAATATTTATCCGAGTTGAACATTTTGCAAAGAATCAAACATTTGAGATTTTGGATTATTGGAAGGTGAATGCAATCAAATATAGGGTGTTATCACAACTTGCTAGGGATGTGTTGGCCATGCCTATTTCTACCGTTGCATCGGAGTCGGCTTTTAGTACGAGAGGGCGTATTCTTGACCCATTTCGTAGTTCACTCTCACCTTCTATGGTTGAAGCTCTTGTATGTACTCAAAATTGGCTTCAAAGTAACCTTCCAATTTCTCTTCGAAAGGCGATGGATGATGTGGAAGAATTTGAGCAATATGACTCGGGTAAATGAGAATTTATTTATCTTTATTTTAATTTGTATTATTATTCATTTTCTAATGTAAGTTTTATTAATCTTCTCTTGTTGACTTCTAATTAGGTACTTTGGAGTCAAGCTCATCTTCAACTTCAACCTATAATGTTGATGCGATAATTGATGTCCAATATCCATTTGTTTATTGGTAATTTTTTCATATACTCAACACATTTTCTTACTATATTGAGATGCAATATATAGACATTTGTTTATTTTTTCATTTCTTACTATTTATAATTGAAGATTAAAGTTTATATTTTTTTAATTTGTTTGTGTAGGGTTCATCAACCAAATGCATGGAATTAGAATTGGAATTTGTTAAAGTTGAATTGGATGTGATTCATGAAGATGAAGTTTGATATTTTAGAAGTGTTTCAATTTTATTTCATGGGTTTGTATTGAATGAAGTTTAAGTTTGACAACAATTTTTTTTTTTTTTTTAATTGCGTTTTGGTTTTGGATGAATGTAACTTAATGAATTTTTATTTTTTTTTTGCATTTTGGATGAATGTAAGTTAATGAAGAATTATTTTATTTTTATTTTTATTTTTTTTTTGGGTTAGGAAGGATGAATGTTGAATTTTTAATGTAGGATTTTCTTATTTGGATTATGAATGATGAATGTAGGATATGATGAAATATGCAAGTTAATGATAGAATGTAGATTTTGAATAATTTGTTAAGGTTATGAATTGAATTTGTTGTGTTTTTTATTTTATAAGTTTTTTTATAAGTTTTAGTTCATTATTTATTATTAATGTTGGAGCATTTTAGAAAATATGAGAAAAAAGGTTCAAAATAAAGATTGACAAAATGGGAGAAAAAAAAGGTTTAAAAATAATTTTTTGGAAAAAAAGTTCATTCCAGAACCGCCCAAGAACCGCCAAGACACCGAACCCTATCCGCACAAACCGCAACCCGCATTGCGGGCGGTTGCGGGTTGATTTTTTCCCAAACCGCATAGATGCGGGCGGGTCCAAATTGAATCGCAAACCGTCCTAAATCGAACCGCGGACACCCCTAGCTGCTCTCAAAGACAAGCAATAGCAGAAAAAGAAAAGAAAGCTAATACTCACTCCTGAAGAATCTGAATCTCAGACTGAAGAGAGAGAGAGAGAGATTGAGAAAGAACAAGAAATACCATTACAGAGAACAAAGAGAAAAAAAGTGGCTGTCTCTCCTTCTGATTTGGTCGAAGACCCTACTTATGAGACAGCTGCCAAAGCAGTGGAAAAGGAATTTACTCCTGAAGAGCCTGAATCCCAGATTGAAGAGAGAAAGGTTGAGAAAGAGCAGGAGATACCATTACCGAGAAGAAAGAGAAAGAAGATGGCTGTCTCTCATTCTGATTTGGTCGAAGACCCCACTCATGAGGCGGCTGCCAAAGCAGTAGAGGAGGAACATTCCAGAGAAATAATTGTTTTTCAAAGAGCTGAGAAGAGGCGGCAACAGCAACTATTAAGAGATATAGCTGCTGCTGCTGCTGATGCAATCCAAAGGGAAACTGCGAGAAGGCAACACATTGCTGAGCACTATTCCCTTCATAGCTCTCCCATCATTGCTATCACTTCTGAAACAAGTAATTTTTTTCATGCCTCTATTCTTTTCTTGTCAAATTCTTGGTATTGAGACTTGACATTACTTTGTACTTTTTCTTTTGCAGCAACAACTACTGAGCCTATTCTTCCAATAAGGACTCCCTCGGTTTCGATTGAAGTTGATCAATTGCAAAATGTGAAGTCTATTCAGATAATACTCCCACTTTCTAAGCCTACATTCTCTATACCCTCATTGAGGCCAAGTATTCCTGCTCTTTTCCCTTCTGGCTTAACTTCATATCTCCTTCATTTGACTTTTGATTTATCTCAATTTAATTCTCTTTCGAGCCTTGCTTTTTCTCCTCCTCCTAAGGGAATTCCAGCTGCTGCTCCATCTCTGATGGTAGCTGATTCCTTTATAGAGGGTGCTGGCAGCTCTCCAACTCATAGTCTATTACCTCTACCCAGTTCTAGCCCCTCTTCACTCGACATATTGGTAACTAGAACTACAGAGACTACTGAAGATGCTCCACCTTGTAGACACCCCATTTTTGACCGTCCTCAAGACTTAGACGTCACCGTTTGAACACTCGGTGATCATCCAAGTTTGTGTTCGTTTTGAGTTCTCGGAGGTCTCGGCTACGCGCCTTGCCTTAGGATCTCTTAACTTGCCGGTTCTGTGCTTGGTTTTGCACCAACGGCTTGTGTTTTGTGCTCCTGAGGGTAGGAGGTGGCTTGTCAGCCATCCCTTAAACCCACCGGCCATGGATTAGGGCCACCGGCCTTGTTTTCTTTCCACCGGCCATTGGTGATGGCCAGTCGGCTCTTTGTGTGGTCGGCCGACCATTTAGTTGGCCGATGGTCTCCTTTTTTGGCTGGTACCACCTTTTTGCCTCTTTCAGGCATAGTGCATGCCAGCTGTGCCAGCTGGAGTGCACGGACTTGTCCTCTATACAGCTGTATGGAGGAGCTTGCCCCTTTTGCACCCTTTTGGTCTAGCTTCTTGAGGAAGCTTGGACCTTTGTCTTAGCTTCCTCAAGAAGCTTGCACCCCTGTCCCAGCTTCCTCAGGAAGCCTTGGCCCCTTTGCCTTAGCTTCCCTTAGAAGCCTTGACCCTTTTGTTAGCTTCTCTAAGAAGCTTAACACTTTGCCTTATCTATATAAGGAGACCCTCCCTCTCTTTTGAGGAGGTTTAGCAAAAACCAGACCTAATTACATATATCTCTGATATATATCACCCTCTTTCTCTCTATATCTCCTTCTCTCTCTCTTGATTTGTGTGTGTTTGAGGGCCTAAAAGTGTAGTTTGTTCTTAGTTTTGCACTAGAACACATAGTATTACACCATACTTCGACTTGGGAGGTGTTAATAGGTTGTTCTTGGAGTTTTGAGCTGGATTTGATCATAAGGAAGAGGCTGAGGTTGCTGTTCTTCAAGTGTTCTTCAAGGGATTCTGCAGGAATAAATGGCTGACCGGCCAGCAATGTCCAGCCAATGACACCATCTTTGGTCGATAAGCCTGTTCCCATGGCCGGTGACCTTTTGTTCTGGCCGGTGGCACTCCACAACACTTAGAAGGAAGCTCAAGGCAGTTTTGGAGACTTTCATAATTTTCAGAGGGGTGAGGCAATGTAAACAGAGGCAACAGTGGCATGGTACCGGGTTTTCGGGCAAGACGGATCGAGCATGCATCATCTACGCATCCCGAGGCAGAGCTGCGGCCACCTTCCTTCTGCATTTAATTTGTTAAATAATTAGAAGTTCTGTAATAATTAATTTAGTAGTATTCCTTTGGTTGTGTAATATTTATTCGGACCTTCCGACCGAGGGCAATTGTGTAATAAGTGTGTGTGAGTGTGTGTATGTTTTCCAACCCCCACTTCTTTCTTCCATTTTATTTACTAGCTTTCAATGGTTAGTATTAGGACATATTTAAATTAGCATATCTTATGTTATGCATGCGTGCATTCATACATTTGTCTTGCATGCATCAGGCTCGGCGCATCATGCTAACTGCGTTGTATTTCAAATTCCAAATTGAATACGTGTTATCTGTTGTACTTCACATGCCATGTTTAGGATAGCCGAGCCTGTCTAGATTGCATCTTTGCATGTGTTGCATTAGCCATTTTAAAACATGAACTAGGATCATGCATATGATTACTAACTAGTTTCCGCTTTGGCTTGGAGTACTCGGTAAGCATTTATGTTTTAGCATCCTTGCATGAGTGTGAGTGTTGTCATGATAGTATGCTTACCATGAGGCTATATGCTTACGTGTTATAACTGCCTGAATGCCTGTGGGTGAAGGTTGGATTGTTTGAGTTGGAACAACTTATTGAAATCCGTGTTTTAGCCTACTCGCGAGTAGCAAATTCCAAACCATTTTCCAAACGAACGGATATGCAATGCTTTGTTCCAAATTAGGCGATCTAGTCTATACTTTTGTGCTGTGCGCATCACATAGTAAATCCAGGCTAATAACCGGAATAAGAACCCGTAATGTTTTCAAAACTAGATATCATGGTTAGTAGAGGCCGATCTTCGGATCGGGTGAGAGGGGGTGCTCATAGCTGACTTTCCCCAATCGTACCCAAGTTCTCGAGCCGAGGCAACTTTGGTGATGACGGACATGTGGCCTTAGGCAACGAGTCAGGATTTCCTAAATTCTCCCAAAATAAAATATTTAGGTGGCGACTCTGTATCTGGCAAAGTAGTCCGTGTTTGGCACTTCTTTACAAAAATTTGTTTTCCAAAACGATTTGCCGGATTTGGACTTTTTGGTTCAGATTAAGAACCGTGACAATTTGAGTCCGAACTGTAGTGAGCCCAATGTGAACAGAACGGGTCCTCCTCGACGTTGGGGCGGTCTGATTCTGGCGACTCATTGGGATTTAGAGAACTTGACTTGAACTCATGATATTTTGTTTTGTTTACACTTATGTGTTTCTTTGCATTGCATGTGCATCGGTGCGCCTAGGACACCGTGTTTGCCATCTGCTATTCCTGAGCGGTTTGCCAAAGGCTGCGTGCCATAAGGCTTATCGGTTACGGGCTCTGCCAGTATGGAAACACAAACCCCTATTTTACCGAGGCACCCATTTTGACCATTCGACCTAGTGCATATTCGGAATCCATAGTGACCATTCTAAGCTAGGACATGCTGCTTACCCGATTATAGGTTATTTGGAAACGCTACGTGCGTAGTAAAACCCTAGCTCCTGACAAAATAGGACAGGGAAACCTTACCCCAACATAGGGGTGTTTTGGCTCTCTTTTACTTGCTACGTGCTTTTAGAGTGTATCTCTCAATGAGGATATCGCTTGCAAGTTTAGGCATCAGTTCGGGCACCAAGAGTTTTGAGGATCGCCATCTGCGGGTATCGATTTGGTTTTGGGGGCGAATCGGGAACAATGATCAACATCCGAGAAGTTGTATTCAAATTTTATCAACTGCGTGTTATGATGCCCAACTATGTGTTATGTATTTATTTACGCTGTTATGCTGTCCGTTTTTCTGGTTGTTTATTTCCTTATTACTGCTTTATTTATTTTTTTGCTAGGTAGTTTAGCACAATTGCTTCAGACCAAGCAGATATTCCCCAAGCACTCTGGACAAGAGGTCGTCGACTCTATCGATCTGAGGATCTGGTAAACGGACAACCAGTGTATCATTCTCTACCCCCGGTTACCAGACAGAGGGCAATTAGGCAGAGGATATCAGTTCAATAGATGGTTCAGAGGGCTTCGTCCACCCCGCCTAGGTATAGTAGGAATCAGAGTCCTGTTTCTCCCACAGAGAGGGAACATATACCGGCAATACAGCTAGATCAGAGCAGTATGGAAAATTTGGAGGAGATGGTGCGCCAGCTTCAAGAAAGCATGAAAATTATGCAGCAAGACACTGTCTGACAGGCGAAATTCGCCAAGCAACAGGCCACGGTTATGACTGAACAAGCAGAGTTAATCATAAGGCTATAGCAGCAAGCCGGGGTATCTGCTTCACATCAAGCTCCTCCCCCACCAAGGGTTCCGATACTCGAGGAGACACCAAATGTCCAGAATATCCAAGAGGATACAGACGTTCCAACAGGGCTGGCTCCACCCCCGATTCTACCGCAACTATCCAAGGTGCCCACGTCATTAATGTACCGGATTCTCCTTCGAGTTCGGCGGATCCCCCCGCATTAAAGCTGAGCAAGCTGGAAAAGATGTTTAAGAAATCCCAAGGGGTAAAGACCATCCCCGACATTGAAGATGGATATACTGACGCAGCTGTGACGCTGCCAGATTGGTTCAAGATGCCACAAATTGATCGATTTGATGGGTCCGGGATCCTATGGTGCACCTGAGGTTGTTTTCGGATATTTTAAGGCCGATGGGCCTCACCAGACTGTAGAAGTTGTCTCTGTTCGGCCGGACCCTATCAGGTGTGGTGGCCATCTGGTACGCCAAATTAGAAGATGATGTCAAGAGAAAGTGGAACGAGATGGCTGAGGCCTTCATTGCACAATACTCGTATAACACACAAATCGAGATTACGACCCGTGATCTTAAGACGACGAGACAGGAGGCTAAGGAGAGTTTCTCAGAATTTGTGACCCGCTGGAGGGCCAAGGCTTCAATGATGACTATTAGGCCAACGGATAAGGATCAAATACGGATGGTGTTGCACAACCTCCAACCCAAACTTATGCAGAAAATGATCGTGCTCCCATTCCCTACCTTTTCAGATCTGCATGAGATGGGAGTAGAGATTGAGGATGCCTTGAAGCAAGGCTTGATCGATAATGACAGAGAGCAACCCAGGAGAACCTTTAACCGCAACACCAATGCAGGCCCGAGCAGCACTACAACTACAAGAGCCTCAGAAGTGAATATGGTCACCACCATTTCCCCTCCAAGAACCATGGCAGCCACGCCATTCTCCAGTGCGTCCGGAAGCAATACACAAACAGCCAAATACCCGCCCAAAAACCAAAGAGCCTTCGCTTCACTATATATGCCCCTGTCCAAAGCTGTGGGGGTTTTAATCAGAAAAGGCACTTGAAGCCCCTAGAGCCGCGGCCATTGCCGGAAAAACTTCCCCTACCCACAACCTAGCCAAATATTGCGCGTTCCACCAACAAAGACGGCCATGACATCGACCAATGCTACTGACACGCTATGAGATTCAAGATCTCATTGATAACGAGCTGATTGTGCGTCCTGAAAAACCTAATGTCATAACAAACCCTCTCCCACCGCACCACCAGCTCCACCTCCCAAAAGAATCAACTTTATCCAGACTGGGGTCGTGCCTCACGATCCTAGCATATATATCATCCCATCCCACCTACCCAAGCCGAGGTGTTCTTCTGATCAGACCGACTTGTGCATGTTAGACATCTCGTAACCCAACCCGAACTAAGGTGGTGATCGCCAAGATGTAGGGAGATTTCAGAGGAGAATGAGAGTGTTGAGTCAGAATCTGAGGAATCTGGGAGTTTTTCTGAGAAGGTATACAGTCCGAGTGACTACATTCTATCAGTAGGCCAGGTTGGGCCGAACTTTGAATTGCCGGCAGGGGCAGAGCTTTGTATGACACAGGGGGATGAATCAGGTCAGAGGATAGATGACCTCGTAGCTATGAAAAGGGACTTGGCTGACTTCCAATTTTTCAACAAACAAGGCCCAGGGGACATGGCCGTCAACGGGTCAGATTTCGAGGAATCAGTAGAGGCCACCGGGTGGCTTGATGACCTACCAGACGTTGTCGAAGAATCTCAGTTGGAACAGGGCCCGGCAGGGGTAAGAATAACAGTGGTGGCCGGAAGGGCCGAAAATCAGGATACATCGCCGAAGAGCGCCGGTGTCAAGAATTTCGCTCAGGATTGGAGCATTTTGAATATAGGAATTGTTAAACAAACAACTGTACTGACGCAGTTGGAACAGGAAAGGTTTGGGGATTCTGAGAGAATCAGGAAAGCTAAAGCCCACGTGGGGACTGAAACTGTTGTGTGCGCAGGGACAGAGAATGCTGCGAACATATGGATGGAGGGTACTGCGAGTACGAGAACAATCATACCGGAGTCGGACAGGTGTTTTTCGGCTGCCGATGGAATGTGGTGGGAGGATGATGATTTATGTCTTGCCCACACGGATGAGGATTGGGGGAGTAACCAACCAGATGATACCTGGTACATCGGCGAAGTCGATCACATGACTAGGAGTGGACGATATTTCAAGCCTCCACACCTAGATCAACCAGAAGCGTCTGGGAAAGATAGGGAGGCAGAAAAGCAAAAAGAGAGACAACTTAAAGACGAGGCTGTGCTCAAACAATTGAAAAAGATACAAGCAGAAATCTCCATTTAGGGACTGCTTATGGCATCGCGGGTGCATAGGCAAGCTGTCTTATCAGCCATGGACAAGGCCAAGCTCTCGATAGAAACCACGCCGGAGCAGCTGGTGGGATTAGTTTTTCCGGGAGGAGCTACCCCGATGTTAACTTTCTCCGACAAGGAATTGCCACCTGATGGTGCGAATCACAATAAGCCACCCTACATCTCTGTGGAATGTAGAAACAAATGGATACCCGTAGTACTTGTCGACACAGGGTCCGCCATCAATGTGTGCCCGGCAAGAACCGCATATGCAATCGGTTTAAAGACCGCGGACTTTGTGCCGATAGCCCAGGTGATTCGAGCGTATGACAACACGAGCAGAGAAGTGATGGAAATAGTGAAAATTCAGACTAAGGCTGGGCCAGGACAACATGAGATAGACTTTCACATCCTAGAGGTTCCCGCCACTTTCAATCTACTCCTGGGGCGGCCGTGGCTGCACCAGGTGAAGGCAGTTTCGTCCACCTTGCATCAGATGGTGAAATACCCCAATGGGAAGGGAGTAGCCATCGTTTTTGGAAATTCGTCAATCCATCCACCACCAGAAGTGTCTACGCCAGTTTTGGAAATTGAGCACGGCATGGAGGATGTGTTCATGTCGGGTTTTACCTTGGCCAACGCTCGGGTAGTTCAGAACATCATGGCTATTAATGAGGGGTTGTATGTCAGTGCTTAATCAGTATACCTCATGAATAAGCTCCAACATATCCCCGGGATGGGATTAGGAAAGAGTGACCGGAAGGGCATCGTTGCATTGGTCGAAGTGTTACACAACCCACACACCTTTGGCTTGGGTTACTTGCCCACCAAAGAGGATTGAATAAGGAAAGGCAAGGAGATGGTTGGAAGAGCCAGAGCAAAGCAGGCGGGGAAGCCTTTTGAACTAATGCATAGACCCATTCAGGGTACCCTAAACGGACGCTTCGTCCGGGAGGGAGAGGACTTTTCATTTTGTGGCTTCCCAGAGCTGTGGCTGAATGCGGAGAGGAAGCGCGTACCAGGTTTTGAGATCTTCTTTGACCTGCAATTATCCGGGGATGATGTTGCTGAAGAACAGACAGACCCAACAGTTGAGGTTGAACAAAGCAAGAAAGTGGAGTCTGAGGACGCCGAAAGTGAAATAGGGGTAGCGCTGGCATGTCTACTTTCAGATCCTTCGATCGAGCAGAAGTGCTTGGGGGATAACTTCTCAGTGTCCATGATTGGGAATGAAACGGCTGCGGGCTTACCAAAGAAATATTTTGATGCATCCATCGTTCTCCTTCATTTGGCAAGATGAGGAGGATTTTTGTCAAGTAGCAGTCGTAGTGAGCCTAATCTAATTCCACCTAGTCTTGTGAGTCTAATCGTTCCACTCAAGTCTCGAGTCCCAGATTCTCGGGTGATAACCCGGATGCCACAGTTTGTCTGTGTCTTTTTCTTTCTCTTTTGAGTCGGTTGTAATGTAAGAATCGACGGTTTGGATGTGCTTAATGAGAATGATGTGGATGTGGTTTTTGAGTACTTTTCTGCCTTTGATTTATTGCTTAAATAAGGATTTTCAAAATTTTGACAAAACGACGAGAAAGAAATTCCGGTTTTGGCAATGATTAATTGATCAAGAGCAGAAAGATTTGTTAAACCTTTAGTTGATGAAATCACTACCGTGAATATTGGTATCGAGAAGGACCCGCGGGTCGACAAATCGGGTCCATGTTGTCTTCGGAGGAACGCGAGCGCTTAGTCGGTTTATTAAAAGATTTCAAAGATGTTTTCGCGTGGTCCTACGAAGACATGCCTAGGATCGATCCTGAGATTATACAGCATCGGATTCTTCTTGTCCCCGAAGCTCACCCATCAAGCAGAAACTCAGAAGGATCCACCCGGACTGGGCCCTCAAGATTAAGGAAGAGGTCACCAAGCAAATTGACGCAGGGTTCCTGCTGGTTTCCGAATACCTGACTTGGTTGGCCAACATCGTTCCGATGCCAAAGAAGGATGGCAGGATCAGGGTATGCGTGGATTTCAGGGATTTGAACAGAGCCAGTCCGAAGGACGACTTTCCCTTGCCGCATATTGATGAGTTAGTGGATTTCACAGCGGGGCATGCTTTGCTTTCGTTCATGGATGGCTTCTCAGGCTACAATCAGATAGTGATGGCACCTGAAGACCGGGAAAAGACTGCTTTTACCACCCCGTGGGGGACATACTGCTACAGAGTGATGCCGTTTGGGTTAAAGAATGCTGGAGCTAGATATCAACGGGCCGCGACCACAATATTGGTGGACGACATGATTTTCAAGTCCAAAGAAGGAAAGGGCCACTATACCGCCTTGCAAAAGTTCTTCCAAAGGATTAGAGAATTTCAGTTGTGGCTGAATCCTCAGAAGTGTACGTTTGGTGTTACAGCGGGAAAAATGCTGGGATTTCTGATTACATAGAGAGGTATCGAAGTCGACCCTTCTAAAATCAAGGCCATCTTAGAAATGCCACCACCAAGGACTGAAAAGGAAGTGAGAGGCTTTCTGGGTAAAGTGCAATTCATAAGACGGTTTATCTCAAAATTAACTTTGACTTGTGAACCACTTTTTGGCCTCCTGAAGAAAGGAAAGAAATTCCAATGGGACGGCCGATGCCAAGCTGCTTTTGAATAGATCAAGGAATACTTACAGAACCCCCCCATGTTGTCACCACCAGAGCCGGGGAGACCATTGATTTTGTATATTTCAGTAACTGAGACTACAATAGGCTGCATGCTCGCGCAAGAATCAGAGGACAAGGTGGAGAGAGCCATCTACTATCTGAACAAGAAGATGCTAGAATATGAAACTCGCTACACACCATTGGAGAAGTCTTGCTTAGCCTTGGTATGGGCTACCAGAAGTCAAGCACTACCTATTAGCTCACTCTGTAATGTTGGTTTCACGATTGGATCCCATCAAATATCTTTTTGAGAAACCGGCACTTACGGGTAGGCTAGCTCGTTGGTTGTTGTTGCTTTCCGAATTCGATCTGAAATATGTGACGCGCAAGTCAGTAAAGGGAAGAGCAGTAGCAGAATTCTTAGTCGATCATTCGGTGAAAGAGGGTGAAGCAATTGAGTACTTATTCCCAGATGAGACCATTTTGTATATCGGCGATGAAACTTGGACGATGTACTTTGACGGGGCGTCAAACCAGTATGGGTACGGAATAGGGGCATTGCTGATAGCACCCTAATTTCAGATCCTCTAGCCTTCAAACTCGTTCAAAGTCTCGAACAACGAAGGTATTATGAGGCATGCATTGCCGGTCTAGAAGCAGCCCTTGAACTAGGGGCAAAACGGTTGGACGTCATTGGGGACTCGAACCTTGTTGTATCTCAAGCGAAAGGAGATTGGAAAGTCAAAGAAGAAGAGATGATTATGTATCACCAGACCTTGGACTTGTTAATTCCTCAATTTGAGAAGTTAAATTTTACTCATCTGTTAAGAGAGAACAACAGGTTCGCAGATTCATTGGCAACTCTATCTTCCATGATAGACATCCCGTTTGGAGTTCGGATGCGTCCCGTCATTATCGACCAAAAATTTGTGCCGGCTTACGAGTCAATTGCTGCTATAGATGAGGTTCAAGATGAGAACCCCTGGTATTACGATATTTGGAATTTCTTAGAGAAGGAAGCATATCCACCAGGGGTAAATGCCAAGGACAAAAGGGCAATCAGAAGAATGGCCGTTCAATTCATCATCTGGAGGTAAATTGTATAAGAGAGGTCATCCGGAATGCATAAGTCAGGCATTGAAGTCAAGAATCAAAACGCCTGATGGAGGCCATCCATGAAGGGGAATGCAGTGCGCATATGAACGGAGTAATGTTAGCTCGGAAGATCCTCAGACAAGGTTACTACTGGTCCACCATGGAGGAGGATTGTATAGGCTTTGTTCGGCGATGCCACAAATGTCAGATCCATGCAAATCGCATGAACATCCCGCTGTCGAAGCTATACAATATGACTTTGCCATGGCCATTTTCAGTTTAGGAAATTGATGTGATCGGGTCACACGCCAAAAGGGATCTAATGGGCATGAGTTCATCCTGGTCGTGATAGATTATTTCACAAAGTAGGTTGAGGCCCAATCCTATGCGGTGTTGAAGGCTTCACATGTTGCAAAGTTTATTAGGAACAACATTATCTGTCGCTATGGGGTCCCGAACGAAATCATTTCGGATAACGGTTGCCACTTCAAGAAGGAAGTGATTGATTTGTTGGAAAAATACAACGTGGCTTTTCATAAGTCGTCCACATACCGGCTGCAGACTGCACAACAAGAATATCAAACGATCGCACAAGATAGTGAAACCCTACCTGGATTGGCTAGATAAGCTGCCGTTTGCTCTGTGGGCTTACAAGACTTCAATTAGAACTTCCATCGGGCGACCAGATTCATTAGTTTATGGGATGGAGGCCGCTCTACCTATCGAGATTGAAGTTCCGCCTTTGAGAGTACCGAGTGTCGATAGTCAAGCAGATTGGCAGCAGAGCAGATTTGAAGAACTCATGCTCTTTGACGAGCACAGACTGAAAGCACTGTACCATGTTCAAGGTTATCAGCGCAGAATTGCCAGGGCTTTTAACAAAAAAGTTAAGTCCAAGAATCTGAAGCAAGGAGATTTAGTGCTCAAGGACAATCGAGCTCTCATCCACGACCCGATGGGCAAGTTCAGACCTAATTGGACTGGTCCCTACATTATTAATTCTATCTGGTCAGGTAGAGCTGTGGTTCTGAAGGACCTAGATGGCCTAGAGTTCTCCCAACCGATCAATATGGACAAGTTGAAGAAATATTACCCCTGAGAGGCTCGCTAGGCCGAAAACCCGAAAGGGCGACCTAGGCAAAAGTTAGAGCACAAAAAATTTGAAATGATAAAAACTGGGCTCGCAAGGTTGAAAACCCGCAAAGGGCGGCCTTGGCAAAAGTTAAAGCATAAAAGGAGAGTGAAAATACTCGAGTAAACTCGAGCCTGAACTACGTAAGGCTTGATTCTCATCTTTGGGATACGTAGGCAACTTCATCCTGAAGTTCAGCTATAAACTTTTTCCCGATCAACTTTGTCCATTTGATCATCTCGGTCATCTTTGTCTATTCAGCATTCAAGAGTTCGGTCATGATCTCTGGTGCAGTGTTTTTCAGACTAGGGGCAACTTTCCATTGCTGTGCAGTGCTACGGTATTATTCAGACTAGGGGCAACTTTCCAGTTGCCGGGATCCGGGGTTGTAAATCTCAGTGACAGATTTCAGGTGTGTCTAGTTCTGATCCATGTCGAAAATAGTTTTGAAAAGTTTTAATAAAAGTTGACTTTGTTCAAATTAATCTTTTTACAATCTAGACCATTTTTGGACCAAAGCGGAAAATTTTCAGTACCCACAATCTTCAATTTTATTGATTTCAATACAAAGTTCTCCTGCTCTTGCATACAAATTAAAGTTGCTTTTGGTTACATTCATAAAGAAAACTTGAAAGTACTAATAAAGCAATAAATCAGGGGCATAGCTAAGTCAGGTGTTCCTGCGCCCCATCCCAGAGATGGTCGAAGCTGCTGGCGCTAAAGTGGCTCCAATCTGTGCCTTTTCATTGAGTCAATCTATGCACTTATCTGACAAAGTGCAACTAAAAGTGTGAGCGGGAGCCAGGAGCTCTCTAGTCCTCCATGCTGTGGCATACCGAGCAAGCTGCGCGCCTCGGACCGGGAATGCAGCAGGATACTCTATCCCCTCTGGTGGACAAGTCTGATCATGGCCAAACTGGCACTGGAACCGGAACGGAAAGTAGAACACGCAGTGTGTCAAGTCTATCAACTGAATCGCAGTCTGCCGGAACATGCTATAGCTCATTGCCGGTAGATTAAGCCAAGGACAGTGCCAAGCAATACGGTCTGCAGACAAATTGCACATCTAGTCAAACCACCATCCCTCATCCAGGGCATCGACCAGACGTTATCGGAAGAAATAACTCATGAGTAGTACCGGGCAAGAGCCCACAACCTGCAACTTGTCCATCAACCACACGTGGGAAGGGATGAAAAATGAGAGAATAAAGAATAGAGAGATGTACGATGAGAGAAAAGTGAGAAAAGGGTTTTGTGAGAAAAACCGAGCCTGAGAGCTAAGTGATGTGAGCAATACATATGTGAGATTGGGTGGGAAACATTACCTGCAGCAATAGTGGACTCCCAGCAAATCTAGTCGTCTCTTGGTGATGGAAAGCGTCCAAGCCCATCAACGTCTCGGCCAACGTCATAGCAATGTAGCGTTTGCCCTCCTTCAAGCCTTGGGCAACCTCGATCAATCAGACACTAGATCCTCCGGAGCCTGAGGCAAGCAAGAAATGAGATAGCATGCACAAACAGATGGCGTGTCGCTGAAAACCCTGCCAATGACGGTCACCACTTGCCGCCAAAGATCGAAAACCAAAGAATCAAACTCGAAATATCCAGCATTCCATCACCAATCAAAGATCGAGCGTCATGCATCGTGAGCCCACACATTCACCCTAAAGCTTGGGCATGGCCAAAACAAAGTTGGGGCAAGATTTCTTCGTTGTGCTCAGATTCTATCAGAGCTTGGAACTCTTTAAAGGTGGGACATACCTCTTGCCCGCTAAAGCTAAAGACATGTGTTACCAAGTTCCAAAACCTTGCCGCGGCATGGAGGAACGGAAAGTGCAGCGGAGTACGACTTAGAGTGAATAGTGCGTTTATGCCAAAGCCCCGAAAATTCAACCTTTCCGAGCCATCCAAGTTGGCAATCTAAGCTATGAGATTTTGGGCAAGGAACTCTTCCATTTGGAGCAAATCAGTGTTGAATTGAAGAAAACTACGACGTTGAGGCTTTTGTAGGGGATAAGGTGTGAGTGGAGGACAACTGTCAACATTCTAGTGGTTCTTTCCATCCATGGCCGGCCGGCCAAAAATAGTGCCGATCGGCCATCACTTTTGGCCGATGGCCATTCCTTGAGGCCAATGGCTTTCCCTTGTGGTCGGTGGTCTTCCTTTTTGTCCCCTGAGCTGTTTATGTGTTGAACATGCTGAGAATTTGGGGACTGGCACCACTTCCAATGCTCTCCGATGATGATTTTTATGGGGTCACGCCCATTTGCTTATCGAGTTGTTGTACATTTGCTTATCGAGTTGTACTTCATTTCCTTAAGTCTTTGCTTTGCTTATCGAGTTGTACTCGCACTTGGTTAGCTTATCGAGTTTCTTTGTTTTGCTTATTGAGTTGTTAGTCAGCTCACTACCTGATTATTACGAGGAAAGTGCTTAATTTTCAAACAAAGTTCGATTTCATTCGCATTGTTATGTGATGCCACGCGATGCGACGCATAGAAAGTACAAATGTAACACCGCTGAATAGTCGTTTATTTCCATCATGCCTTTTGGAAAAATATACATGAAAAAAACGCTCGAGGCAAAGGTAATGTGCTTAAAACTAACGGTGGAAAAGGAAAGTAAAGCAAAAGAGGGCAGGGCAGCAGAGTATCGAGATCGATACCAGTGACCTCCCCTTGCGGTCGATGCATCCCGCACCCTTGTTCAAGTCAACGATGTGGTTTGGCACCTTCATTACCCAAGACAGTGCGAGGAAGCGCACTTTTGGAACATCAGTAGACCTTTGAGTTGACCTCAAGTTACATCTTCTATGGGTGATGCTCGGTACGTGCGAGGAACACGCCTTCCCGTATCCTTCTTATATATTGCGAATTCTATAAATCGCTTTAAACATGCTGTATTACATTGCTTCGATATAACTATGATTGTCACGCTCGTTACACGCCTTGCGTTGAGCAATGCCTGGTTTTGTTCTGAATTTGCACTTCAAACATCATGAATAAGATACCTTTACCATACTCCAGTTGGTTATACATGTGTTCATTCCAACTATACACATTGTATGCATTATTGCATGCTTTACTTACATGTGTATATATATCTTTCAGGTGGTTACACATTGTCCACATTTCTGCGTGTACTTTACTTACATGTGTTCATACCTTGCTTGCTTTACACATTGTATGCGTTGTCGCGTTATGCTTTACTTATATGTGTTCAAATTCCTATACACATTGCATGCGTTGTCGTGTTGTGCTTTACTTATATGTGTTCAAATTCCTATACACATTGCATGCGTTGTCGCTGCTATGCTTTACTTATATGTGTTCAAGTTTCTATACACATTGCATGCGTTGTCGCTATGCTTTACTTATATGTGTTCAAATTCCTATACACATTGCATGCGTTGTCGCTATGCTTTACTTATATGTGTTCAAGTTTCAGACACATTGCATGCGTTGTCGCTGCTATGATTTACTTATATGTGTTCAAGTTTCTATACACATTGCATGCGTTGTCGCTATGCTTTACTTATATGTGTTCAAGTTTCTATACACATTGCATGCGTTGTATGCTATGCTTTACTTATATGTGTTCAAGTTTCTATACACATTGCATGCATTGTCGCTGTTGTGCTTTACTTCTATGTGTTCAAGTTCCTATACACATTACATGCGTTGTCGCTATGCTTTATTTATATGTGTTCAAGTTCCTATACACATTGCATGCGTTGTCGCTATGCTTTACTTATATGTGTTGGAGTTCCTTTTTCACACATTGCATGCATTGTCGCGTTATGCTTTACTTATATGTGTTCAAGTTCCTATGCAAATTGCATGCGTTGTCGCATTATGCTTTACTTATATGTGTTCGAGTTCCTTTTTCACACATTGCATGCGTTGTCGCGTGTGCTTTACTCATATATGTTTACATTTCAAATTGCATTGTTATGCACACACTCGGGTTGCGTTGTTATGTACCCCTTTCATCCGCATTGTCATACACCCCTTCACTGGCGTTGTCACGCACTTTCAACTGCATTGTTATGCATGTTGTTAACGACATTGTACCTGTTAAGTTTCTCTCTTTTACAGGCACGATATTGTATGTACGGTTCATTTGAAGTTGGTGCAACTAGATGAGCCGCACAGGTATTGTATTCTCTGAGCGAGACGTATCAAGAATTGAATAATTATCTTGCACCCTCTCTGCATTGTAGTGTAGTTTGGTGTTTGCTAGCTTAAAACTGTTGCGTTATTGTGCTTCGTTACAGCTTTCTTTGCATGATCATAAGTTATGTTCGGCTTCTTGCATTGGCAGTTGCATTTTGCCCCCGCCTTCGGGCGCATATCTTTATTGTCTTGCATGCTTTGTCTAAGTCTTCGACCTTGTCAAAAATGGGTCATCTCTAGGCTTTGACACTTACTCCCGTCATTGTTATGACTTTCGAGTTTTATCAAAGAGGGCAATCAGAGACACCCCATTTTTGACTGTTTCAAGACTTGGATGTCACCGTTTGAACACTCGGTGATCATCCAAGTTTGTGTTCGTTTTGAGTTCTCAGAGGTCTTGGCTACGCGTTTTGCCTCAAGATCTCTTAACTTGCCTGTTCTGTGCTTGGTTTTGCACCAAGGGCTTGTGTTTTGTGCTCCTGAGGGTAGGAGGTGGCTTGTCAGCCATCCCTTAAACCCACCGGCCATGGCTTAGGGCCACCGGCCTTGTTTTCTTTCCACCAGCCATTGGTGATGGCCGCTTGGCTCTTTGTGTGGTCAGCCGACCATTTAGTTGGCCGATGGTCTTCTTTTCGCCAAGACTACCTTTTGTCTCTTTTCAGTATACGTATGCCACTGTGCTACCGGAGTGCACGGACTTGTCCTCTATATAGCTGTATGGAAGAGCTTGCCCCTTTTGCACCCTTTTGGTCTAGCTTCTTGAGGAAGCTTGGACCTTTGTCTTAGCTTCGTCAAGAAGCTTGCACCCCTGTCCTAGCTTCCTCAAGAAGCCTTGGCCCCTTTGCCTTAGCTTCCCTTAGAAGCCTTGACCCTTTTGTTAGCTTCTCTAAGAAGCTTAACACTTTGCCTTATCTATATAAGGAGACCCTCCCTCTCCTTTGAGGAGGTTCAGCAAAAACCAGACCTAATTACATATATCTCTGATATATATCACCCTCTCTCTCTATATCTCCCTCTCTCTCTTGATTTGTGTGTGTTTAAGGGCCTAAAAGTGTAGTTTGTTCTTAGTTTGGCACTAGAACACATAGTATTACACCATACTTCGACTTGGGAGGTGTTAAGAGGTTGTTCTTGGAGTTTTGAGCTGGATTTAATCATAAGGAAGAGGCTGAGGTTGCTGTTCTTCAAGTGTTCTTCAAGGGATTCTGCAGGAATAAATGGCCGATCGGCCATCTCTAGTGCCGACCGGCCAGCAATGTCCAGCTGATGACACCATCTTTGGTCGATAAGCCTGTTCCCATAGCCGGTGACCTTTTGTTCTGGCCGGTGGCACTCCACAGCACTCAAAAGGAAGCTCAAGGCAGTTTTGGAGACTTTCATAATTTTCAGAGGGGTGAGGCAATATAAACAGAGGCAACAGTGGCATGGTACCGGGTTTTCGGGCAAGACGGATCGAGCATGCATCATCTATGCATCCCGAGGCAAGGCTGCGGCCACCTTCCTTCTGCATTTTATTTGTTAAATAATCAGAAGTTCTGTAATAATTAATTTAGTTGTATTCCTTTGGTTGTGTAATATTTATTCGGACCCTCCGACCGAGGGCAATTATGTAATAAGTGTGTGTGAGTGTGTGTATGTTTTCCAACCCCCACTTATTTCTTCCATTTTATTTACTAGCTTTCGATGGTTAGTATTAGGACATATTTAAATTAGCATACCTTATGTTATGCATGCGTGCATTCATACATTTGTCTTGTATGCACCAAAGTTCGCCAGATCATGCTAACTGCGTTGTATTTCAAATTCCAAATTGAATACGTGTTATCTGTTGCACTTCACATGCTATGTTTAGGATAGCCGAGCCTGTCTAGATTGCATCTTTGCATGTGTTGCATTAGCCATTTTAAAACATGAACTAGGATCATGCATATGATTACTAACTAGTTTCCGCTTTGGCTTGGAGTACTCGGTAAGCATTTATGTTTTAGCATCCTTGCATGAGTGTGAGTGTTGCCATGATAGTATGCTTACCATGAGGCTATATGCTTACGTGTTATAACTGTCTGAATGCCTGTGGGTGAAGGTTGGATTGTTTGAGTTGGAACAACTCATTGAAATCTGTGTTTTAGCCTACTCGCGAGTAGCAAATTCCAAACCATTTTCCAAACGAACGGATATGCAATGCTTTGTTCCAAATTAGGCGATCTAGTCTATACTTTTGTGCTGTGCGCATCACGTAGTAAATCCAGGCTAATAACCGGAATAAGAACGCATAATGTTTTCAAAACTAGATATCATGGTTAGTAGAGGCCGATCTTCGGATCGGGCGAGAGGGGGTGCTCATAGCTGACCTTCCCCAATCGTACCCAAGTTCCCGAGTCGAGGCAACTTTGGTGATGACGGACATGTGGCCTTAGGTAACGAGTCAGGGTTTCCTAAATTCCTCTAAAATAAAATATTTAGGTCGTGACTTTGTATCTGGCAAAGCAGTCCATGTTTGACACTTCTTTACAAAAATCTATTTTTCAAAACAATTTGCCAGATTTGGACTCTTTGGTTCAGATTAAGAACCGTGACAATTTGAGTCCGAGCTGTAGTGAGCCCAATGTGAACAAAATAGGGGTCCTCCCCCGGGACGTTCGGGGACGTCTACACACCTATTTCTCCTATTCCTATGTTGTCTTTTATGCCTTCCACCTAAGCTCTTTTTGCACATTTCATGTCCATGGATGAGGTAGATATCTTCGAAACTAGACTAGCTAGTCTCTTCGACATACCTTCCACCTCTCCGATGGCTAGTGATGAGACTGAGCTTGGCTGATTCTCGGTTAGAAATTTTTGAGAGCTTTTCCACCAGTAGTAAGACTTCCTTGCCTCCAATAGACTTAGACAATTGTCTGGAGCTGCTGACATCCTTTTTGAGGATCCCTTTCGAAGCCTTACAGAGGCCTATAATAAGAAATGACTTCCTCCAATGCTGCAAGATTGCTGAGCAATCCAGCATGACTGTCTCAGGTCACTTGTCTCAGGCAACAATTACCATTGATTTTTACATCAACATTTGCCATGCTGTCAAGTCTGCAAAGGGGAAATTGGTAAGAGATTAGAGCTTTGTTTACAAAGTACATATTGAAGTATCTGAGTTAAAGGAACAGTATTCCTCTGTCTCGTAATTTTGAAGTTAACTACTGGAGAAGAAAGCTCAACTTGAAGAGGAACTATCTGCAGTTAACCAGGCCTTAGACCAAACTGACACCAAGTTGCAGATCACCAATCAAGGATTGGCCGATCGAAAAAAAAAGATGACCACAGTCATTCAGTTGTTTTCATTATTTAAGAATAGAACATCAATTGTAAAGGAACAACTGAAGCATTGTACTGACTTTTGGGCCAATTTATGGCAAAATGTATTCAACTCTTTATGAAAAGAAAATTCTTATTTATTATTTGAATATCCTTACGTTCTTTTACTTAGCATTTATTCTATTCTTTGTGTTTCCCAAATGGTTGGAAAATAAAGCTTCAAATATTTGCCATTAATCTTTTTAGGATGTACATATCAATTTAAATTTCTCAAATAGTATGCTCCAAAGAACAGGACTCTATGAACTTGATATGGTCCTTCCTAGTTAGGTGACTATTTGCCAAACTTATGGCTTTTAATCCCTATTGGGAGTATTGTTTTCCATACCAAATCACCTTCATCAAAGCCAATGTGTTTGACTTTCTTATTATAGTTTTTGGCTGCTTTCTTATTTTGGAAAAGAATGCTATTTAATGCTAGAATTCTAGCTTCATCTATACTTTCTAACTCCAAGCACATACTTTGATGGTATTATTCAGAATTTAAATGATCCAGGCATCTCACTCTCAAGGACTTAACATTAATTTCTACAGGTAGCACTGCATCATGCCCATGCACTAAAGCATATGGAGTGATTTCTGTACTTGATCTTGGTGAAGTCCTATAAGCCCACAACACATCCAATAACAAGTTATGTCAATTCCTTGGATTATCTTTCACAACTTTCTGAATTCCTTTTTTCAAAGACTTATTGGATGATTCAGCTTGACCATTGGCTTGTGCATAATAGGGTGTAGAATTAACAAGACTAATCCCAAACTCTGCCACAAAGACTTTACCATTTTCCCATCAAATACAGTCTCATTATCAACAGTTATAGTCTGTGGGATGCCAAATCTATGGATTAAATCTTTAATGAATCCGATGACTTTAGTCTGGTCTACAGTCTTGTATGGCTTAGCTTCAACCCACTTGGTGAAGTAATCAGTGGTCACTAAGATGAAGCAATAATGCTTCGAAGAGGATGGGTATATTTTCCCTATCATATCCATGGCCCATCCTCTAAATGGCCAAGGCTTCACAACTGCATGGAAGTCAGTTATGGGCACGTGCTTTATTGTGCCATGCTTTTGACATGCCTAGCAACCTCTTGCATATTCTATGTAGTCTTTAAGGATAGTAGGCCAATAGTAGGAATGCCTTTGAAGCAACCATCTCATCTTCACACCGGGCTGATGAGCACCGCAGATGCCTTCGTGAACCTCAGCCATAGCTGTCAATGCTTCCTTTGGGTCTAAACATTTCAACAATAACTCATCTCCCCCCCTTTTGTAGAGAGTATTACCATACATTATGTATTGCATAGATTGCAATTTAATTTTTCTGCTGGCTTTCGAAGATGGGCTAGCCAGATACTGCATTATTGGATGCCTCTAATCTTGTTCTTGTAAGTCATTATGATTGACTTCCAAGACTACATTCCTTTTATTCAAGGGTGGTATTACTTTTTGATATGTTGTTTGGCTTATATCTCTTCTAGTATTATCCATTCTCTTGAAATTCGAAGCTTTCTGAACTATATCATTAGCTTTATTATTCAAGAATCTTGGAATATGAGTTACATTTGCTATCTGAAATTGTGAAAGCAGATGTAATGCAACAACATAGTATGACAACATGCTTATACTTTGACATTTGAAAATCCCTTTCACTTGGTTAACTACCAATTGAGAATCTCCAAATATGTCAACTGCATGAACTTGTAATCCAATAATCATTTCTAGTCCCATTATTAAGGCTTCGTATTCAGCTTGATTATTGGAACAAGTAATTTCATCCACTCTGAAACCATGCGTGGTTTCTACTCCTTGTGGTGACTTAATTACTATACCAATTCCAGTTAAACCATTGGCTTTTGATCCATCGAACCACATTTGCCATGGTTCAACGCTAGCCATACCAAGTTCCATTATCTCTTGGCTTTCTGTTTGACATGGATGATCTGCCAAAAAATTAGCTAAAACTTGTCCTTTTACTGCCATTTGGGGGACATATTCTAGATGAAACTCTGATAAAGCTAGTATCCATTTGCTAATTCTTCCCCTCAACATGGGTCTAGATAACATATATTTAACCAAATCTGTGGTTGCAATTACCAAGACAGTTGTAGGAAAAAGATAGTATCTTAATTTCATTACAGGAAAATACAATGCAAAGCACAGCTTTTCTACAGCTGAATATTTACATTCACAAGAATTTAGAAACCTACTAAGGTAATAAACAGCTTACTCCTTGCCTTCTTCATTGTCTTGGGCTAAGAAAGCTCCCAATGAAACCTCTGCTGCAGCTATGTACAACTTTAAGGGCTTATCACCCTTTGGTGGCATCAGCACTGGAGGGTTGGCCAAGTAGGCTTTGATTCCTTCGAAAGCAGTTTGATGCCCTGCTGTCCACACAAACTCCTCTTTATCTTTTAGCCTTAACAAGGAAGAAAATACTTTAGTTTTCCTTACAGTATTAGAAATGAATCTTCGAAGAAAATTAACCTGTCTAAGGAACTTTTGTAATTCTTTCTTACTTGATGGAGGTCTGGCTTCGATGATGGCTTTGGCTTTATTCTGATCAATCTGTATTCCTTTCTTGTGTACTACATAGCCCAAGAAATTTCCAGATAATACGCCAAAAGCACATTTAAGAGGATTGAGTTTTAACTTAAACTTTCTCATTCTTTCAAAAGCTGCTTCTAAGTGAAACAAATGCTCCTCCATGGATTGGGATTTCACTACAATGTCATCGATATAACACTCTAAATACCCTTCAATGAGGTCATGAAAGATAGTGTTTATAGCCTTCTGATATGTAACCCCAGCATTCTTCAGGCCAAATGGCATTTTAACCCATTCGAAAGTGCCAATATTCCTAAGACATCTGAATGCTGTCTTGTGGACATCTTCCTTTGCAATGCAGATTTGGTTATAGCCAGAGTGCCCATCCATCATTGATAAAATTTGATGCCCTGCTGAACTGTTTACCAAAAAATCTACTATAGGCATAGGATACTCATTTTTTAGAGTTGCTAGATTTAAATTTTTGAAATCGATACATACCCTCATTTTACCATTCTTCTTAACTACAGGTACAATATTGGATAGCCATTCAACATACCTGGCTGTCCTAATAAAGCCTGCCTTGAGTAATCTAAGAATTTCCTCCTTAACTTTTTGAATCACTTCTAAACTCATTCTTCTTGGTTTTTGCTTATATGGCTTGAAATTAAGCCTCATAGAGAGCCTATGTTCTACTAATGACCTATCCAATCCTGGTAGTTCATTATAAGACCATGCAAAACAATCTTTAACCAACAACTGGTTCCTGTCAAGAGCATTCAACCAAACACTTATATAGGTGGGCTGTTGTATAGAACCTTCCCCTAAATTTACTTCCTCTAAGGGGTCTTGTATCTGAGAGCTTACTGAAGCTCCTTCTTTGATTCCTTCTGACTTCGAAGCAAGCTCCTTGGTTTGTTTTGCTCCCGGATTTTCTGACTCAACATCTTTACCCTCCTCCTCATAGACAAAATCTGTCCATAAGGCTTCTTCTTCCTATATCTCCTGGACTTTTGTTTCAATGTCCAATGCACAGTATTTACCAAGGGCCAAAACCTTGGCTTGTTGCTGCTCCTACTTACAGCCAATCATCATGGCTTCTTTCTCTTGCTCTTGCACTTTCTGGACTATTGATTTTACATCCAATATTGAGAACTTAATTAGAGCCAAAGACTTGGCTTCTTGGGTTTCATCTCTTTACCTACAACCAGGCATCATTGTCATCCTTAACGACAAATTCTTCATTAGCACTCTCTTGGACTAAGTGTTTCAGCTGTGCCAATGCCTCATCAACTGTCACTTCAGCTGAGCCATCAGGTTTTCTCAGTATACTTAGTGGTTGTCACGACCCAAACCCGCCCCTACGGGTTTAGTACCGTAACTGGCTAGTAATCCGAGATTACCGAAGGCCTACTTAACAGTAATACAGTAAAACAGAGTACTGGGGCATGGCGGAAGCTAAAACAGTAAATAAACAATGTCCAATGAGCTGTGACAGTCTGTATGCAAAAAGACTTTTCATACATATATATACAGTACAGAACAGTATGCACAATATTTACAATCATTCAGAATAAGGACCCAATCCCTATTAAACAGTACGGTAACAGTCTATACAGATTACAAGACAGATACGGAGACAGATGAGGGAAGTTAAAACGCCCCTAAGCCATATCTAGATCTAGACAGGCTCGGAACCTCGCAGTGAGGCACAGTGGTTGGCTTGACAAAACTGGAGTTTACCCCAACACTCCTAGCCGCGGTTTGGTGCCTGTACACCTACATATATATATGAACAGTGAGCTTGTCACGACCCAAACCCGGCCCTATGGGTTTAGCACCATAACTGGCCAATAATCCGAGATTATCAAGGCCTCGAACAAGAATACAGCTTAAAATGTAGTATGTGGGCTGAAGCCAATACAAGAAATAACTAGTGTCCATTGAGTCAGAAAATCATATGCCAAAAACATTTTTCATGCATTCATACAAGACGGCCTATATACGCTTATACAATCATATACAACATTCAAGACGGACCTAATCCTCGATAAAGACAAAGATGAAACAAGAGATAGTCTATACAAGAGTACAAAACAAGAAGGAGACCGATAGGGACACAAAACACCCAAGCCATAGCATGGCAACTCGAACCTCGCAGGAGGCACATAGGTCAAGCTTGACAAAATCGGGGACCAACCCACGCCTTAGCTCTATTCCGTTGTTGAGAACCTACATATATATAAACAAAGGAGCTAAAGCCCGTTGAATAACATAATGCGAAAGAGGTTATGAATGAATGTCCTTCAAGAATGAAATCACCATTAAACAAGATTTCACTTTCAAGATTTCAATCAATCACCATATGTGGTACATCCATTAGCCTATAAACAAGAGGGTCCAAAGGACCGGTCTTAACAGAACAAAGAATGATGGCCATCAATCAAGAATAAAGATGGTTCCACAAGGAACCGACAGAGCTCAGAATAAAGAATAAGAATTGCTAAGGATGCCACAATACAGCCTGATACAGACATACATTCATTCAAGAAACAATAGCAGCTCAATAAAAGTCAGTTCAAGATTCAAAAGATAACCATTTTGAACATATCTTTACACAATTGTTACTCACAGAGTTCGGGCTAATAGCGCCTAGAGCGCGCCCCGAGAGCCAACCCTAAACAGTTAACAAGTAGAACACACACTAAGTTTCACAGTCGGGAAGGATGATAATTAAATTCCTAAATTTCCTCGGTGTGGTTCTATGTCTAAATCCTCATTAAGATGCCTTAAACTAGGCCTAAGAATGCCTAGGATGGGATGAGGATGCAAAAATACAGTTGGAAGACATTTTTCAAAAGTTGTCAAACAGGGTCTCGCTCGAGCGAGCCTTCCTTCGCTCGAGCGAGGTTGCAAAATCAAAGGCTTCGCTCGAGCGGTCTGATGAAACAGTAAAAGTACTGGATGCTCAATTTTTACGCTCGAGCCACCAATCCTTCGTTCGAGCGTGGCTCAGAGGAAACATTGGTCGCTCGAGCGAGGAATCCTTCGCTCGAGCGAAGAAGCAAAATCTGGAATTTCCAGATTTGCCTTCCAAGCTCAAACCAAGCATTCTCAACTCAATTCTCAACCTCTTGGGCCCAAATTCTGGAAAATACATCCCAAAACAATGTATAACAAGTTTCAAAAGCCAATTTATGAATTCAAGCCCCAAAGGTGAGTCAATTAAATCCAAAATTCAAACCCATTTTCAAGAACGCTTTCGAAACATGCAATGCATGAACTTTTGACCAAATTCAAGGTTCAAATCTTGCTCTAATGAGCTTAATAGTTGGAAAACAAAATGAAAACATGGACTTTGGCTTAAACATGGACATGCATGTACAATTCTAGCATGAATTCAACTCTTCAATCAACAATTCAACCATGCATGCAACAATTCAAACATAAATCAACCTATTTGCACCAAATCATGGCTTGATTCTACAATGGAGCCTAGAACATGCAAGATGAAGCTCAAGGACAACAATAAGAAGATAAATTTCTTACCTAGAGTTTCAATTTCTAGGTGTGGAAGCTAAATTTGCAACCTATGTTCCAACTCCTCCAATTACTAAGCAATTTACAAGCAACAATGATATGAAATCAATTCCCCAAGTCTCTCTCTCTATAATTTCGGTGGAGTTCTCAAATGTGCTAAGGAAGTGTTGTATAATGCAAGACCAAGTCTTGGGCAAGGTGTGGTGTAGTGGCCCACTAGGTGGCAACATGGTAATTAAGCCAAAGTTTGCAATATGACAATATTTAATCTAGTTTAATCATACCTAATCACATTTTAGATAAATATACCATAAAATCACAAATATTCTTCCGATTCCAAAACTCTAAACAGTTCCTAATTCGGCCGCCGATAAGGCCTTCAATTAGCAGTTTAAACACATGAACAGATAGTTAAACAGTTAAATGGATAGGCAATGCAAGTCAAACAAACACAGTCAATTAATCAGTTCCAGTTTTTTTTTCGGTCAGTCAGTTCAGTAATTTAGTCGGTTCAATTACCAACCATATTCAGTCTCCGTTTAACAGTAGTCAGTAATTAATCGGTAAAAAATCAGTAATTAATCGGTAATCAGTACGAGGGTTGTTACAGTCTCCCCTCCTTATAAAGAGTTTGGTCCTCCAAACTCGGGTTAACATATGACAACAGAGATGATGCCTATCATAAAGGTAACTTTCACTCTATAACAGGAGCACAATCATATACAAAAACAGATTCATGACACATTCCCAATCTTAACAATGCACAATAACAGAATCAGGAATCACATATAGGGATTGGGGTTCATATTAAACGGAATCTTATGCACTTTCAGTTTTCAGTCAATGACAGATTCAGATACATGTTCATTTGCATATTTTTGTCTAGAGCATACGTAGATGCACAATCCTAGCTTATGTATACATGGTGCATTACTAGAGCAGATACAGAACAGATGCAGACAGATATATGTTCCATAAAGGAACTTCCGATACCGGGCAGCTAACATATATTACATAATACAAAGAGTCATGAATACATAACAGGGGTCGAACAATCATTCAATAAACAGCATATAGCATTTTCGAGACAAAACTTATTTCGTGACACGAAATATGAATAAAGTGGTACAGTAGTACACAAAGCAGTGTGATGCAAGATGGCGATGTAAAGATGCAGTGACAATACAAGAATCTGATAATGGTATACAATACAAGAATAAAGATAAAGATAGCAATATAGTAGTATTCACATTACTTATACCAAGTACTTATCGGGGTTATAGATCTACACTGGTCTTAGTTTCATAAGTAGTTTCCCCCGTTAAGTTACAGAGATTCGATCCATTCAATTTCGAGTCTTTCATTCAGTCTTTGTTCAATCCAGTTCTCGGTTCAGTAATCCATTACAGTCAGTCCAGTTCATTCGGGAGCTATTGGGGACATAAGGCGAATTTGTTCATTACTCCCATAGCAGTAGGCAGAGTTCTTAAGCATCCATTTACTATTCATCAGTGCCAGTCCTTACCGATTCGGTCATAGCACATGTCAATACGAAAGCAGTCATACAGATTACATATACTTCCAGACAGTCGGAGGTTATGATCAAAACCGGTCTGTGGTCAACAGATCCCACCAGTTCTGAAGTACAGTAATCACCCAAACAATCATTCCCTAGTCAAACAAGTTCATGGTTATAACGGCAATACCGGGTAATTAATCACATGCCACATACCCAGTTTTTCCTACATTGTAAACAAATCCGGTACTAGCTCTTAATAAGAGTTTTCTCAGATCAAATCGATGAAAGTTCGACTAGGTCATTTCAGATGCAAGTTCTGTCCAAACATATCAAATAAAAGTTCGAAGCGCAAGCATCAAACAAAAGTTCCATCAGTTACATAAAAGGGTTTCATTAACCCACAGTTCCATCAGATTAGTTCAGATCAAAGTTCCATTCTTATCATTTCCAGATCAGTCAACATTAGTTCATACTCTGGTCATTTCGGTACATAGTAGTTTCACAATCACCGAAGTTCATCAATTATCAAACTTACATCGAGTCCCACCATTACAATTTATATCAAAGCAAGATAAAGTCACATACAAGGTGTTCCTCCCAATAAGTTTACAGACAAATGCACGTATTAACCAGTTAGTCATATCGAGAGGTAAGCATCACAGCCAATATAGCAATTTCCAATTAAATCCTTTATATAAGCATATGGTATACAATAATACATCACACAAATTTCTTGGTGGCACATAATGGTGAGTTGTCATACAAGGGTTCCAAATCAGTCATATAGTCACTAAAGCATAGGCTCGCAGATCAACTCCAACAGTCATGTCAATTTTCCACAATCACGATTCCCAGTCAAGAGTTTATCGGTTGGGGTCTTTATTCAGTCATGCAGTTACAGAGTCACAGTATCAGCGGTTAACTTATCAAACAAATTAATCAGTCATTCCGAGCAAAGGTACAGTCATATATGTGCATGTTCAAAATCTACTAACAGTCCCGTTACAGGTTCACGGGTTCAATGTACAATGCAAAATAGTTCCTCTAGATACGATAGTTAAGATAACCAGTCATATATCTATGCAATCTAGTAATATCCTTAAGCAAAGGTAAGCAGATATGTACACAAGTCTAAGCGGTTTCCTTAGCATGGGTAAATGTTAACATGAGGTTTTACAGTGTCGCACATATAGTCCGCATCAACGGTAGATTTCAAAAGATCCATTATTCACAGTCCATTCCTCTCAATCTTAACAGCGTTACAAGCATGGGAACATACATACAAGTGTGAGATCAAAATCAGTTTTCATGTAGGCATTCGTTCACAAATTCATAAGCAGAAGTTCATCTTTACAAACCAATATGGGTTCTCAATTTCAGCAGTCCCACACACAAACAGTTCACGTGTACAATTCGAGTTCAAGGGTCCGTTCATTCAATAATGTCCGTCAATACGTAATAGTTCAATACCAATCATAGTCGTACAAATTTCTCGAATTACCGTCAATCATAAGGTATTCCCATGTTCAACAGTTCTAGTACAGTTCAAAAGGTCACATCTAACAGTTCACATTCAGTTGCTACAATACGATACAAGGACCTAACTCAGCAAGTCCTCGCTGTTCACAAGTTCTAACAGTTCTCAGTATATGGTTCGTAATTCTAGTAATTCAATTAGCGCAGTCAATATGTTCGTAGTCTATACCAAATTACGGAATATACGATTCCCCACAAACGCTCAGATAAGCAATTTCATCTGCTTCAGTCATACCCACGCCATCTTTCCAGGTGTTCGAGCATTTGTGGGCAAGACTTAGGCAAATATCCCTCTGTCCATGCCTAGAATAAGTTTCAGATAGGCGGTAACGCCAAGCATTGGTATTCCCCACATACGTACAAATAGGTATATCGTTGTTACATTACTTCTTTGACCTTCATTGGTCAAAGCTATTGCCGAGATTTTCCATTCACGGAGGTCATTGAAGCACCGGTCATTTTCACTTTCTGTTACTTTTGTTTCATTCTTTCTAATTTCAGTTGACGATGTCAAACACATCTAGGTCACTCCCACCTCCAGTTCTTTTCCAGTCAGTGTCTATCATGTGGGTTGCCTATCAGATTAGCTGGGTAAATTTTACCTCATATTCGACCACAGTCCTATCACTTTACTCAAGTTGTTCAAACTCGGATACTTTCCTATTTCAGATGTATTGGGGAAAGCATTTTTTTCGAAGAGAACTTCACATATTTTCTCAGTTTCTAAACCCAAGTCTCGGCCAAGGGTTCAAGACTCCCAGAAATTCCGGTAGTTTCAGTTTATTTGGGTTTCAGTATTAGTGTCACCAATTCATATTCAGTTGGTTCAGGCACGTATGTCTGCCTTTATTCTCTCAGATTTTCGATTAAGGCCTCAATCATTCATTCTAGCCTGTTAATCCTCAGATTAGAAGTTTTAGTTCGTTCACAATCCTCGCCCTTGTTGTTGTTATTTCAGATTCTCAGTTAACCTATTCATTCCCCAGGAATTTACCAAGAATTTTCGACTAGAAGCAACGCTGGCCAACGTGATTCCAATCGGACTTTCAAGGTCATTCAACAAAGGCATGAGACTCTACGGTTTAATATTCCACAAATTAGGTTCCCACAAATTTCTTTGATCAACACAGGGAAGTTCTCACTGATTTCACATTTTATTCCATATCAGACGTGTGTATACTTTCATTTCAGTTCAGGTATGGTCACGTGACCCTTTACTTTCACACGTTCACTTTCTTATAGATTTCCACAGTCGGTAGTAACATTAACATTACATGTTATTCCATTTAACTTCTTTAAGTATGCATATAGGTTTCGTTTCATTTCACTATAAGCAGTGGTAGCAATTATAAACATAAACAGTTGCATACTTAAACGGTTTAACACATTAGCATATAATCAGTCATGTCATTATCGTACACACTTTTCATGCTCATGAGATGCCCTAATTGCTTTTCTAGGATACCCTATAGCTCATTTGGACACGTGTGTGCGGTATAACTCGTGGTTAAGTATCGCTCTGATACCACTCTGTCACGACCCAAACCCGGCCCTATGGGTTTAGCATCAGAATCGCCAAGAATCCGAGATTACCAAGGCTCAACAATATCTGAGAATACAAGAAAAATGTGAGCTGGCGGAAGCCAATACAGTAAATAACTAGTGTCCAATGAGCTGTGAAAATCCGTATGCCAAAAACATTTTTCATGCATTCATACAGTACGGTCTATATACAGTCTATACAATCATATACAACATTCAGTACAGGGATCTAATCCCTCGATACAAGATCAAAGGAAATAGTAGGAGATCTATACAAAGAGTACAAAACAAGAAGGAGACCGATAGGGGACACAAAACACCCCAAGCCATAGCATGGCAACTCTGAACCTCGCAGGAGGCACATAGGGTCGCTTGACAAAACCGGGGACCAACCCACGCCTAGCTCCGGTCAGCCGAGAACCTACATATATATAAACAGGAGCTAAAACCCTAGTGAATAACATAATGCGAAGAGGTTATGAATGAATGTCCTTAAGAATGAAATCACCATTAAACAAGATTTCATCTTTCAAGATTTCAATCAATCACCATATGTGGTACATCCATTAGCCTATAAACAAGAGGGTCCAAAGGACCGGTCTTAATGCACTCCAACAAGAATGATGGCCATCAACAAGAATGAGATGGTTCCACAAGGGAACCGACAGAGCTCAGAATAAGAATAGAATTGCTAAGGATGCCACAATACAGTTCAGAATACAGGACATACATTCATTCAGTAAACAATAGCAGTTCAATAAACAGTTCAGTTCAGTATTCAAAAGATAACCATTTTGAACATATCTTTACACAATTGTTACTCATAGAGTTCTGGGCTAATAGCAGCTAGAGCGCGTCCCCGAGAGCCAACCCTAAACAGTTAACAAGTAGAACACACACTAAGTTTCACAGTCGGGAAGGATGATAATTAAATTCCTAAATTTCCTCGGTGTGGTTCTATGTCTAAATCCTCATTAAGATGCCTTAAACTAGGCCTAAGAATGCCTAGGATGGGATGAGGATGCAAAAATACAGTTGGAAGGCATTTTTCAAAAGTTGCTGAAAACAGGGGTCTCGCTCGAGCGAGCCTTCCTTCGCTCGAGCGAGGTTGCAAAATCAAAGGCTTCGCTCGAGCGGTCTGATGAAACAGTAAAAGTACTGGATGCTCGATTTTTACGCTCGAGCCACCAATCCTTCGCTCGAGCGTGGCTCAAAGGAAACGTTGGTCGCTCGAGCGAGGAATCCTTCGCTCGAGCGAAGAAGCCAAATCTGGAATTTCCAGATTTGCCTTCCAAGCTCAAACCAAGCATTCTCAACTCAATTCTCAACCTCTTGGGCCCAAATTCTGGAAAATACATCCCAAAACAATGTATAACAAGTTTCAAAAGCCAATTTATGAATTCAAGCCCCAAAGGTGAGTCAATTAAATCCAAAATTCAAACCCATTTTTAAGAACGCTTTCGAAACATGCAATGCATGAACTTTTAACCAAATTCAAGGTTCAAATCTTGCTCTAATGAGCTCAATAGTTGGAAAACAAAATGAAAACATGGACTTTGGCTTAAACATGGACATGCATGTACAATTCTAGCATGAATTCAACTCTTCAATCAACAATTCAACCATGCATGCAACAATTCAAGCATAAATCAACCTATTTGCACCAAATCATGGCTTGATTCTACAATGGAGCCTAGAACATGCAAGATGAAGCTCAAGGACAACAATAAGAAGATAAATTTCTTACCTAGAGTTTCAATTTCTAGGTGTGGAAGCTAAATTTGCAACCTATGTTCCAACTCCTCCAATTACTAAGCAATTTACAAGCAACAATGATATGAAATCAATTCCCCAAGTCTCTCTCTCTCTATAATTTCGGTGGAGTTCTCAAATGTGCTAAGGAAGTGTTGTATAATGCAAGACCAAGTCTTGGGCAAGGTGTGGTGTAGTGGCCCACTAGGTGGCAACATGGTAATTAAGCCGAAGTTTGCAATATGACAATATTTAATCTAGTTTAATCATACCTAATCACATTTTAGATAAATATACCATAAAATCACAAATATTCTTCCGATTCCAAAACTCTAAACAGTTCCTAATTCGGCCGCCGATAAGGCCTTCAATTAGCAGTTTAAACACATGAACAGATAGTTAAACAGTTAAATGGATAGGCAATGCAAGTCAAACAAACACACCAATTAATCGCCCAGCTTTTTTTTTTCGGTTCAGTAATTTAGTTTGCTCAATTACCAACCATATTCACTCGCTAACAAAGAGTCGAATTAATCGGTAAAAAATCAGTAATTAATCGGTAATCAGTACGAGGGTTGTTACAGAGCTAAAGCCCAGTGAATAACATAATGCGTAAAGAGGTTAAGAATGAATGTTCTTACAGTAATGAAAACAGTTCATTGATTCAGTATATCAGTCGTTCAGTCATATGTGGAACATCTATTAGCATAATAGTACAGTAAGCAGTAGGTCGTAAAAGACCGAACAGTAAATGATGGCCATCAATCAGTAAACAGTAGTGGTTCCAACGAGGTAACCGACAGAGATCTCGTGATAAAGAATAACAAGATGAGTTGCTAAGGATGCCACAATACAGTTCAGAATATAGGACATACATTCATTCAGTTAACGGTAGCAGTTCAGAAACAGTACAGTTCAATTGTTTAGAAGATAATCATTTTTGAACATATCTTTACACAGTTGTTACTCACAGAGTTCTGGGCTACAGTAAGCTAGAGCGTCTCCTCGGAAGCCAACCCTATACAGTTAACAGATCGAACACACACTAAGCTACACAGTTGGAAAAGATAATAACCTAATCCCTAATTGTCTCAGTGTGTTCTACACCTATATCCTTATTAAGATGTCTTAAACTAGGCCTAAGAATGCCTAGGATGGGATGAGGATGCAAAGATGCATTCAGAAAACATTTTCAGAATTTTCAAAAAACAGGGGTCCCGCTTGAGCGTAAGTTTTTCCGCTCGAGCGGGCATGCAAACAAAGGTTTCCACTCGAGCGTCACTTCCAACGCTCGAGCGTAATGCAAAACATAGCAAAAGTACTGAATGCTCGAAAATCACGCTCGATAGGCGCTCGAGCGTAAGACATAAAGTCTCGCTCGAGCGTTACTCCTTCAGCTCGAGCGGACTTCAACACAGTGCAAAGTAGCACAAATTTCCCGTACGAGCGCCACTTTCCCCGCTCGAGCGGGAGTCCAAAATCTAGAATTTCCAGATTTGAACTTCTAAGCTCAAAACAAGATTAAATGCACCAAATTCGATCCTCTTGGGCCAAATTTCTGGAAAACATTTATAAACACATAGAATAACATATTTCAAAGTTCAATTGGAAAAATCAAGGCCTAAGGGTGTTTAATTCAAACCCAATTTCAAACCAATTTTTCATGTATAAGATGAACATGCAACATGCATGAGCTAAATCATTTTCAAGGCTTTAAACGCAAGCTCGAATGAGCTCATTTCCTCAAGAACAAGATGGAATCAAGAACTACTCTTAAAACATGGACATGCATGAGAGGAATTATGAACTTGTAACCTCAAAACTTCCAAATACATACATGCATGCAAGGCTTAAGCTTCAATTCAACATGTTAGAACTAACACATGACTTAGCTCCTCAATTGACATGAACAATGCAAGAACCAACTCAAAGACAACAATAAGGAGATGAAGTCCTACCTTAAGTCTAGTAGGTCAAGTGTAGGAGCTAAGATATGGAGATCAACCTCCAATTCCTTTAATTTCCAAGCAAAATTCACTCTATTCTTCTACCCTCTCTCTCTCTCTCTCTCTCTCTCTCTCTATGCCGGTTTGAACACAAGAATTTGGCTGATGGAAGTGTTTTGTTGCATAAATGCTAAGGCTCACATGTGTCTAGGTAGTGGGCCACTTAGGTGGCAAAGTTGTAATTAAAGCCAACTATGCAATTTAACCTATTTAATCTAATTTATCATACCTAATCAGTTTCAGATAATTACACCATAAAATCACATAAATTATGATGATCATAAAACATCAATCGATTTTTGGTTCGGCCGTCGATAAGGCCTTTGATTTGCAACTTAAACATAAAGACATGAACAGATACTTAAACAGGCAACAGATAGAAATGCAATTCAAATAGATACACTCAATCAATTCGATTTCAGTTTTCGGTCAATCAATTCGGTGTTTCAATTACTTCAGTTATCCATCATAATCAGTCTCAGTATAGCAGTAACCGGTAGTCAATCAGTGATCAGTGATTAATCGGTAAACAGTAACGAGGGTTGTTACAGTGGTGTCACTCCCTCAATATACAATTTGGCCTTTACGAAGTCTGCACAGGCTATGAAGGGTTGAGGATCTGCATCGATTTCCTCTGTCTCTCCATTTCCCAAGGCCATCATTATCTTCTGATGTAGAGAGGAAGTCACACATTTGTTAGTGTGAATCCAATCTCTACCAAGTAAAGCATTGTACTTAGCATTACTGTCGATAACGAAGAATGGCGTCATGCAGTCCCTAGTCCCCATACTCAGGTTGATAAGCAAAATTCCCTGAGCCATCTGCTTGTCTCAAATAAGCCGGTGGTTTGTCGTTGGGATTAACTCGGGGTTTTTTCCCTAGTTTCTTCAAGGAAGATTTTGGAAGCAGGTTCACTGCTGCCCCATTATCCACCAAGACTCGGTTCAACTGTATCTTATCGAAGAAGGCCTTGATATACAAAGGCTTAACATGCTGTGTCATAGATGTCGTGGGATATTCAAAACGATATGAGAGGTTTATACTTACCTCTTCTTCGCTCTCGTATTCAGTTTCCATTGGGGTAGCCATTTCGGATTCATCTTGCACCATACTCACTTGTAAGTCTTCACTGGAGATTGGAATTGGATCAATTTCTTGACCCTCTTGGTTCTCGTCTCCAGCTTGGAATTCATGTGGCAGTATATGTACCATATTCACTGATATTGGAGGAAACGAGCCAAATTGGATGGCTGTTTGTATCTGTTTCTCCTTTTGGCCACCTTGTTCAACTACCTCAGAAGTATCTTCCATGCTGCATTCTGGCACTTCATTACTAACAAACTCCTTCGAATGGTCTGTTTCTGATGGCTTTTCAGCCAGAAATGTTTGTTCAGCCATGAAGGTTTCAAACATTTCTTCCTCAACCATTTCTTTATTTTGGCCTAGGCTAATTTCTCCCTCTGTCTCGCTATTACTCTCCATCAAAGCCTTCTCCAATCGTGCTAAACTGGACCTCTCTTTGGCTTTTAGTTCAGAGTGAATTTTGGCCAACTATTCTCTACTGCAACCCATTTTGTCTTGTAGAGTTGATTTTGGACTATGGTTTGACTTTGGATTTTTCCTTCCTTCTATCTGCCCTTCTACCTGGATCAATGAAGAGCTTTCTCCTCTTTCTTTTAGGTCTTTCTGGTACTAAGTGTACTTACGCTGGATCTTCCTCCTTTGTGATCTAGAAATTACTTGGGCCATGTTTGGTTCCTTTGTTTTTGGATGCTTTAGTAATACCCAATTATTTGGGGCCACCAGGGGAGATTTAACCATCCTACCCTGATCTCCAATAGCCTTTCTTTAGGCAGGTATCTCCCTAGGTTTGTTCTGCATGACAAACCAATCTGGGACTCCAGGTACCCATGAACCCACCAACTCAGTCGTTGAGCTGTCTCTTTCTTCTTTCAAAGCCAGTTTCGAAGTTGTTTGTGAATGCCATTGCTTAGCCCTGATTGCTTGTTTAGGGCCTAATTCAGGCCTTCCTTGTTTTGGGCCTAATTCAAGCCTTCCATGAAGGTGGCCACTTTCCATCTTGTGTGAGGCTAGTCTAGGGGGCCAATTTCTGGCTTTGCTTCCATAACTGGAACCTACTTCAGTCCTTCTTTCACGACGATTGCCTTCCATTCTGTAATAGTTGGGAGGTCTGGACTCATGTAAAGGCCTCTTACCCTTGGATTGTATTCTAGTAGTTGCTGATCCAACCATGAGTGGCTGCTGCCTAGGGCTAGTTAGATATAGCCTTTTGTTATGAGCACTGGTTAGCTTATGACGTCTTTGCACATCCCTGTAGTATTGCTTCCCATTAATTGGAAGCCCTTTCAGCCGCTTATAGCTCAACCTACACCTGAGACACATTCTTTGGATAACTGCTGCCTCTAAAGAATCATTATCTAGTGCTTTCTCATCAGAGTCATTTTCCTGACCTGTAGAGCTTTGTCCAACAACTGGTGAATTTCTAATGTTTTTCTTGACAGTAGTCTGGCTGGCAACATGCATCTGCACATTGACCTTTTCCAATTCCTTTAAAGATAAGTTCTGGAAGTCTGGTACAACAATATTAACTGCACTTTCTCCAACTTCTGGGAATGGATTACTGTTGATCCCCATGGTCTTCTCTGCTTTAGCTGGGAATTTCAAACTTCCTTTCTGAATTTGTTCTTGGATCCTGTCTCGAAAAACAATACAGTTTTTAGTCGAGTGAGACCAAGAATTATGTTATTTACAATACACTTTTCCTTTAAGTTCATCTGGAGATAAAATTTTGACTCATTTTGGTAACTTAAGGAAGTTGGCTGCAAGCAAATGATCAAATATGTCATCTGCCTTTATTAAATCGAAAGAGTATTTTCTATGAAGGTCTTTCTTTTTAAACTGCTGGTCAATTGTTGTGTCCTTATGAATTAATGCCTCACATATCACAGGTTCTTTCCCCACAATCTCTGCTGCATGAATCTCATAATTAGGATCTCTATAATATGTCTTGCATGATGCATTATTTCGATCTTGTTCTTCCTCTAGTAATGCTTTATACCTAGACACCTTATAAGTTAGTTCCACTAAGTCTCTAAACTCAGTTGAGTCAAACTTTTTTCGAAGCCTAAACTCTAAGCCATTTTGAGCCAATCTTATGAATTCTGGCTCTAGCAGGATGACCCTACATTTGTTTCGTGCTCTTTTAAATCTAGCAATAAATTGAGCAGCCTTTTCATCAGGCTTTTGGCTCAACCTTGCCAAATCTACCATGGACACTTCTGACTCCGTTTGGAAGAATTGGGCATGAAATGCCTCTTCCATTTGTTGCCAAGTCTGAATGGGACCAGGCGTAAAGTTAATATACCATACGAAGGTTGCTCCTATAAGAGAATTTGGGAACAATCTTAATTTCATGTAATCATTATTGGTAAATTCACCACATTGAGCAGCAAACCTAGCAATATGCTCCACTGTTGACTGATTCACATTCCCATAAAAAAGGGCAAAGTCTGGTATCCTGAATCCTCTCGGGTATTCATGTACCCTATCCACCCATTCTGGATATGGTTTCCTGTACACAGGAGTTTGAACCCCCCGAGCCATTGGTCCATACATCTCTCTAACAATATCAGCAATTTGGTCCCTAGGGACCATATTTTGTGCTTGTTGAACCACTACTGGAGGAACAAACACAAGATTTGATGGACAAACTTGTGCCTGAGGTCCTCTTGGTCCATAGGATGGTATATTTGGGACTAGTTGTCCCTGTGGTGCTGGCTGCTGTTGAGAGTATGGATGACCTCTTTGAGCCTGTCCTGCAAAAGAACTTGCGAAAGGTACTAGAACAGGTGTTGTGTCTCTTCCAGTTGCAGGAAAACCTTCTAACCCCCCGGGTATAAATTTGAATAAATGGTTAGTGAACCCCCTTGTGCCAGGTATGGCTTTGAACATGGGATTTGGAACCATCCTTATGCCATTTTCTTATACCAAGCCAGATCCACCAGTTTACATGGCTTCACTGTTAAGTAATGAGGCATTTTGACTTGCCATAGGCCTCGAAAGAAGCTCATACCAAGACTGAGGTGATGGTCCTTCATAGTTTTGATTGCTAGTTTGACCATTAGAATGTCCATTAATTTGCATAGGCTGTTTATCTCTAGCCAATCTTTGCTGAGGGACATTTGAAATTTCCTCCATGTGTCTTGTGTTTGTTGATTGGTGGGTATTCATTCGATCAAAAAAGGATGTTGCCTACCTTTCTATTGTATTCATTAACTGCTGTCCCATGACATCTACTAGGCCACCCCATGGATTCATTGGCTGGGTAGATGGAACAGTGGATGGTCCAATTCCTTGGCCTCGTCCAATATTATGAACATGTGGTACTTGTTCCGAAGTGCTGGTCTGTCGACCATAAGTTCTGATAAAATAGGTGTTTCCACAGGATGTGTTATCACATTATCCTCAGGGTTAGGTATTTCTACCCCTCATTCCACGCCTTCTTCCAAGCGTTTATTTTCTCCTTATCTTCTATGTCTAGCCATTTCAATTAGTCCTACCGAGCGTGCCAAAAATATATGTTGGCTTTTTTGGCTTTCGAAGGTTATTTTCGTAATTGTGAGCGTGCCAGTAAGGATCAATCAGTCCTTACAGAATGTTAATTGCCAACCAATTATCAAACGATTGTGTTTTAGTTCTTTCAGCCTCAATGAAAAGGACTTTTACTGGTGGGTTTGTTTAGGAGAATTAAACAAACAATGGGTAAATAAAGAACAGTTGTAGTATTTCATTAAGCAAAATGAAAGACTTACAAAGATCTGAACCAGTCTCGTAGAGGTTTTCAGCAACAAGCTACTTGAAAACTACTCCTATGAACGAAATGCAGTGCAGGAATTTGAAGTATAAAAATGTAAAGAATAAGAAATATAAAAACTGGAAAAAAAATAATGTAGAATAAAACTAGTTTTCTGGATCTGAGTCTGGGGCTTTGTTCTGGGGCCTTCTCTGCTATTTATACTTCTTAAGGATGACCATCGAACTGCACTTCTAACCGTCGAATCATTCCTCCATGATCGCTAATCATGTTGCCTTATACTTAGCTCCACTATGCCATCACTTGCAATTAGGCTTCCCTCTTGATTTTTGAATTTAAATGTGAGTAACCGTTGAAGCCATATCACTTTGCATCCTTTGCTGATTCAGTGCTATGCAGATCTTGTAAGAACCAATACTAAATGTCACGTGTACGATCATGATCGAAAACTTGAATAGTCTTTCCGTATTGCCCTTATTTTTTCACGTGTTGAATTATAATTGGCTTATACAAAATATGTAGCCAAAAACCTTATAATTACTCCTTAGAGACATTCTTACTAAGGTTTCATTTGAGAGGTAGGTTGACTTTTTAACATTTTAGTTTTTTGATTTAGGATTAAAAAGTTTCACTTGTGATGGGTTTTTTAACTTTTTTAATTTTTGTAATAGAAAAAATAAAATGATTATAATTTTGATGTGATATTTTATTTTATTAACTTTTTATTTTTTATTTTATTTAACTAAAATAATATTAAAAAAAATCCATGCTAAAATAACCTAATTTGAATGTCCTTTCCAAAAAGCTTTTGTGGAGGTCCAATTATATGCGTAGGCCACATTCTTTCACGAATTCAATGAGAAAGGAAAGCGACGTGTCATTTTGGCGCTATTTAGGACCCCAGCTTTCCCTCCCCAATTATTTAGGTATGTGTTTTGAATTATGAGACAAACTTCCGACTAAAGCACAATTCTTAATTGGTGAAACATTATTATATTCGCACATCTTTCAATCCCAACGTCCCAATAATATAAACTATTCCGACCAAATTATTGTTGCTTCAAGCCAAACCCTCGTGACACCAAAATGACAGCCTAGCGAGGGTTAATGTTAGGGATGTTAAGGTATCGTTTTATTTTTAAAATTTTATTTTGTTTTTAAATTATGATTTTAATTAAAGAAATTTTTATTGATAAGTTCAATTTAGAAATGTTTTAATCCAAGAAGTCCAAGAAGAAATTTTTTAACCCATTTAGTCCAATGTATGTATAGTTTTATTCCATAAAGTCCATTTTCTTGATTTACACTATTTTCTTGGACACTTATGCCCTTATATTCAATTTTGATACCCTTATAAATATTCTTTGAAGGATTAGCAATTTAATAATGTGAAAATTTATATTTTAAAATTCACATTCGTAGAAATATAAAATTGGCCTGTGGGGGCGGCCTGAAACCTGCCGACGAGCTGGGGCGGGTCCGGCCCGTTGACAATGTGAATATTCACATTGACCTGTTAACATTCAAATTAATAGGAGTGTAAAATTGGCCCGCGTCCCGTGGTGGGGCGAAACCTGCCTGCGGTCCATGGGCGGCCCGGGGTGGGCCCGGTCCGGCCCGTTAACAATGTGAATGTTAATATATTAATGTGAATATTCACATTGTCAATGGCATTGCCCGGCCGGTTCGCCCATGGCCGCCGCCTATGGACGCGAGTCAATTTTACACTCTTATCAATGTGAATGTTAACATGTCAATATGAATATTCACATTGTCAACAACAGCGGCGCCGCATGCCGGTCGCGGATCGGTTTCCGCACCACGCGAACTAATTTTATACTCTTATCAATGTGAATGTTAACATGTCAATGTGAATATTCACATTATCAGCGGGTCAGGCCGGGCCCACCCAGGGCAGTCCATGAGCCGCGGGCGGGTTTCGGGCCGGCCATAGGCCGCGGGCTAATTTTACACTCCTATCAATTTAAATGTTAATATGTCAATGTGAATATTCACATTGTCAACGGGCCGGGTCGGGCCCGGGCCCGGGCTTCGGGCTGCCTAGGGTCACGAGCTAATTTTACACTCTTATCAATGTTAATGTTGATATGTCAATGTGAATATTCACATTATGAGCGAATTTGCCGCCATGGGCGGCAGTCATGTCACAATAATTTACACTCCTATCAATGTGAATGTTAACTTGTCAATGTGAATATTCACATTATCAATGGCCTCGGCCGGGCCTATTTTTATTCGTACGTGACCAAATTAATTCAATTTTTCCAGGCACCCACGAGGATCGACATGGGCCGGGCCCCTACACATTGACGATATGAACATTCACATTGACGGTGTGAACATTCACATTAGGGGTATTTTGGTAATTATGTCACCAATAAGACTTATTGAAATATGAGAAAATAATGTGAACTAAATAGAACATAAGTAGATGAAAAGGGTATTTTGGTCTTCTTATCTCCAATTGGACCTAATGGAATAGTCAAAAAGAATATGGGTTGGTTGGAATAAAACTCTTAGAAAATGAATTTATCAAAAAAGCTCCCTTAATTAAAATTTATAATTAAATAAAATTTTAAAATATGATTCAAAGTTAATTTCAAAACTCCTTTCTTAGCTTTTATTATTATCATTATTATTGTTATTAATCAATCAATCATTTTTTCTTTTTTATCTTTCCTCCCTCCTCTCACATTCTATACATCAATCAATAAAAAAAAAACAAGTACAAATTGTCTCAAAATTATTTTCAAAACTCATAATCAAATAAATTTTTTCTTTTCAAATCATGATTCAAAAACTCAAAACACAATTCTACATTTAAATCATAATTCTAAAACTAAATTAAACGGACCCTAAATTTTTTATCAAATAAATGACTAAATATCTTACTTGAGTATGAGATCCATATTTTATGAACCTTACATCTATGTAAGACATTTAATCATTTATTTGATAGAAAATTTAAAACCTATACTATTTTCTTTATGAGAGTTGAAACATAATCCCATAATACTCCATCCGTCCAAAAATATTAGTTTCTTATTTCATTTTTCATTATCTCAAAATATTAATTTATTTATAAAAATCAACGACTAAAATAATATAAATTTTTCATTTACATTTCTTTTAAATTCATTAACAACACAAAAACTATAATTACAACAATTGATATTCTCAAAAGAATAAAAAATACTATCAAATAATAATTTAGAAAAATTAATATTTTTAAAATGCAATAATTGTACTATCAAAAAAATAATATTCTAAAAAAGACCATTATTTTGAAATGGAGAAGCATTTCAACTGTATTGCAATTAATAAAAGCAATGAAATTTATAAATATTTGGAATACTTATGTGTAAATTCTAATAAGTGAATTTATTGTCTAATAAATTTTATGAGAAAAATTTACCATAAAAAAAATTCACAAATTATAAATTTTAACGACAATTTATAAAAATCATAATAAAAAAAAATCACTAATTATCAATTTTTAACGATATATATAAAAAATGATCACAAAAAAATTATTTTTAACGATAATTTTACCAAAATTTATTTTCAATAGAACTTGATAAGAATTAAATCCAACTATTAAGACCTATTAATGATTTACCCTAAATTTTTTATGTTGAATAATAAAAAACAATAGGAGATCATGCTTAATAATTGATAAGAGGCATGGCCAAGGAGCTCGTAGACCTCCAAATAATTTTGCCTATATATATATACACACACGAGTACACATAGAGCGAGTCATGTATATAGTCATTTTAAAATACTAAATTAATTTCAATCATAATTAAAAAAAAAACATTATAAATCATAACCAAATATAAACAATTTTTTTTTCCAATCATATCAAAACAATAATCATAATATGCCATAACAAACATCATAGTAAGTTATAATTAACACTACAATAAATAATACAGCTGTGATATGCAGCTCGAATTTCTGGGCACTAATGCCCCGAAATTCCTATTTCAGGTAAAAAAAAAAAAAAAAAAAAAACAAAGTTACCAGAATAGGAAATTAGTGCCATTAGTGCCGGGCAGTTTAGTATCACAAAACATTTTCCTAAATAATAACAAAGACCACAAACATCATAACAAAAAGATTTTGTTAATATGTCATTAAAATACATGTTAAAATTTTTAAAATTCTACATAAAAGGGAGAACAATATATATAAAACATAATTCATTTTAAACGTATGCCCAGCATCAATGCCACACTCATCCAAGATAGAGACCGACAATAAGGATGAATGCAGTGTATTCAAAGCATTTTTTCTATGCCAGTGTTGTGAAAGTGCATTTCAAAAACTCAAAACACAAATATATGCACTTTAGAGGAAAACTTGTGCGGCAGACCATTCGCATTATAGAACATGAACTGTAGATACAATATACTAGAGGACACGGCAGCTCTACTCTTCACCTCACATCAGTGAGCCTTAAGTTCTTAACAACCCGTGTCTGGTAATGACTCATCAATACGACACAAAGTTAAAGGTCATATAATATGAGCTCGTCAGTAGCCTCGTACTACAGGGTTAGGGGTGCACTCAAATAGCAGTCTATAATTAGAATCTAAGTACAAGGTTAGAGTTGATATGTATTTATATTAAACCAATTATACAAGCACTGGACATCGGAGTTCCTCTAATCACTCTCTATGTGTCAGCTGACTTCAGTCGCTTGGCTGCATGGATGAATTCTGCAATCACTTGGACCTCATCCACTTTCTGTATAAAGAGATTTAAGGAAACATCAGTTTTTAATCCCAGAGTTGAATGTGTTTTCGTGTGGATTCTGGAGTGAGAGGGAGAGAGAGAAACCTGTGAAGCAAAATGCTGCTGAACAACATTAACCACTTGTTCTTTGGTAAGATTAGGGTTAGCATTTCCTACATTCCAAAATCACAAATTATTAAAAAATATGAGTATGAAAACAAAATGAAATAATTACAAAAGATGGTGAAAACCCACGAGTTTGAAGCTTCGCCAATATCTCCACAATGAGCTGGTTCCTAATTTTGCAAAGCTCACCCTCTGAAAAACAATGTAATTTATAATCAAAAGATGAATATAAGCCAATAGCAGTCGTAAACTCCACAAATGACAAAAATATTTCCCAGCCACAAACAGTGCATATTGCATTTTGGACTAGGAATAAAATATCTCCACAATGAGCTGGTTCCTAATTTTGCAAAGCTCACCCTCTGAAAAACAATGTAATTTATAATCAAAAGATGAATATAAAGCCAATAGCAGTCGTAAACTCCACAAATGACAAAAATATTTCCCAGCCACAAACAGTGCATATTGCATTTTGGACTAGGAATAAAAAGGTTACAATTGTTTAGAATTCCCAGTGTAAGTACCTACATAGTAACATGTTGCCATGACCAAGTGCCATAGACCATTTAGACTTGGAGCACAAACCAACAAAAACTATATGTTCACGGTTATGCAATTAATTTGAAGTTACTTCGCATCAAATTTCCTACCAGAATTAAGACCAGACCATCCAAACATGAATTACATGTTTGGCTGTATTTTTGTTTTTTGTTTTTGGAAAACACAAGATATGTGACTGGGATTTACAATTTTCAACTCATTATGGCTTAGTTGCCTAGGAAGAAAAATTAAAAAATCAGTGTGGAAAGGACAAGTAATAGGTCTTCTTAATTCCTCACAACCATTTCAGTTTTCTGATCTAGTAATACTTCACTAAAAACTTTCATGTGCTGTTTTTATTACTGCACATCCAAAACCAATATAAAACTAAAGATCAGGTCTCCAAACAGGCTTGTGCTATAGTACTTGGCCACCCATGCTTCAAGATGCAGACATACATTCAATACAGCTACAAAAAACCTCAATTTCCTTTCATATTGCTTACCACTTGAGATGTCCGAATATTGGAGTGAACTTCTCTGTAAATACTACGATTGGATGACTTTGCTGATGCAGATGTCATCCATGGCCTTGTATACCGAACTCTTGGTTTGCTCAGTTTGCTGAACTCAATTCCATGGCCTTAACGGTATGATAAATTTCAAAACAATTGTTAGCACCACATGGTCTCCAAAAACTAAATAAAGTGTTTCAGGAGCTGCTGAAACTTACAGAAATCATTATCCTTTTCACCAATGTCAGAGCTACTGCTAGAGTTACCAAAATCATCTTCATCTTCTTCATTACCAGTGGGAGGTTCTAGAACACTCAGAGCATTCCTTTGCAGCTTCACTTCAACCCCATTCTTTAAAACCTGGTGTGCCAAAGTATATGTAAATTCAACAACCCATACCACTGAGACAACAGCAATAGTGGATGACAAGCTCAATTCAATGCACAAAGCATAGAAAGCAACTGCACTTAGAAACTAAATATTACCAAAAAGTGCAGCCATTAATATAAAAATTAAAGAAATTGCAGAGGATCAATTGATTTTAAATTACCAAGCTCCATTATATCCCTCAACCATAATTTTTTGATAACCAAACTAAATTGTCTTCTGTCCAAAACAGGTGGGGTTTGCTATGTGAATCTTTTTTCGTCATTCCACTCAGTCAAATCCCATTTACTCAATTAAATTAAACCATAAATTTAAGGTGGAATAAATATTTCAGAATCCAAATCCACACAGGCCTAATAGCAAAACTAACAGAGGAACTCAATCAGAGAACCACTATGACATTTGAACTTTTGAGCAGTCTTCTAAAAAAATTGCCATATTCCACATTCCACAATCCAGATACTCATGAGTCATGTCCTTCCAAAAGAAATAAAACAAATCGGATAAAATTAAAAAACCATGAAAAAGGACAACAGTATTAAAAAAACAAGAAAGATCATGCTATTAAAAATTTAGAAATCCTTAATTTAACTATTCAATCCAGATGGCTACAAGAAACCAAAATTTAAATTAAGTGAGTCTTTATAATTACAAAGTGAAACAAAGGAGCATACAAAATAAATAAACTGAAAAGATACCAATCATCAGTTACACTACAATGAACAGAGGAAAAGGGGTATAAAAAGAAATACCAGCCAATGCCAACCACCGAGACCAACAGCCTTCTTGACGACTCCTTGCAAACCCACCAAAACAGACTTTGTTCTATTGTTTCCTGTCACAACAACTTTAGTGTGCCTAGGAAGCACGGAAAGCTCTTCATCACCACTTTCCTCCCGAAAAGGAGAGAGAACCCGAGAAGAACATAACTCGGGTTCCATCATTTTAGCAACCTAAATTCTTCCTCACAATTTCAAGCAACAAGTACAAGCCAAATAAACCCAATCAATTAAAAAAGAAGTGAAACAGCAAATTTACGCCCCCTCCAGTGCCTAAAAACTGCAAAAGCCTTCCTCCTCATAAGAAAACAGACATTAAACAAACCCAATTTACAAGAAGAGCAAGCAACATAGCGAACTTGGCTTTAACCATCCAATACCCAAAAATCAAAATGTTGCAGAACCCAGTATTTATAATGTACTGCAGGCCTAGTAACTGTTTGCACTTGAATCATGCATTTTGATGCAACTTATCTTCATTGCGACTTGCAGATCAATAGCGGAGTTCCAGAGAGATTTCAAAGGAGTGAAGCAGAAAATCCCAGAAACCAAATACAATCCCTGAAATAGTAAAGATTGAGGATATGTTATGACGCGGTTCAAAGCCCTACAGCAACTAAATCATCTCAATCTTCAATGTCAAGTCGAGTACATGTCTACGAGAGAGATATATATGTTACGTATTATTGGTACTGATTGTGGAGGGTTTGACATGAAATTTTCCCTTTAAGAAAATGTTGAACAAATCTCTCAAAATTCAAGGACTCAGATTGGCAAACAGTAAATGAACACAGCAGTTTCTTCACAGTTCAAATTTACTTGGAAAGTATTACAAAATCACAGGGCATCACTTAAACCCTAAAATTTCATAATTAATCTAAATAACCTCAATAAAGCTTTACAAATCAAACTCATTTACTTACCTAAAAACCAAAAATAAATAAATAAAACCCACTAACCCTAAAATTCCTTAACAAGCAACAATTAAAAACAAAACAAGTTTTTAATCACAAAACTAAGCTCAATAAAAACAGATTAAAAATGAAACTGCAGAGAGAGAGAGAGAGAGATTGTGAAACACTGAATTCAGATGGAAGAAGGAACCAAAAAATCCCTAGAAATGAAGTTTCAAGTAGGTCATAAAATAATCAAAACATGGCGAATTAAAAGATACAGAGCATTTGAACAAAATGCGAGAAATCATGAATCATAAAAACTCCAACACTCCATACCTCCTGTATACACAGCTCTGAACAAGAAATTAGAGAATGCGAGCGCGAGACAATCGAAAGCAGAGGTTTTCGGAGTCCAAATTCGGGGTCAGATTAGCCTAAAACTCGACAGATCTGAGAGAAATGGGAAGTTGGAAAGTGCGTTTGAGTGACGAAAATGAGCGAATTTTGAGAGTGAGCGTGTGAGTGTTCGCTATGTGCTGAGGAATTACTTGAATCAATAAAAGCAACAGAGTGTAGAGAGAGAGAGAGAGAGAGATACACTAAATGCTTACCAACTGCCATGGAAACGACCTTCTTCAGTGGATGTGGAGGTCAGGTAATGCTAGAGAGACTGTTAGGGTCACACAGCTGCAGCAGGGGTTTGCATATAACCGGGTTGACCGGTTTTACCAGTTGTTTTTGCCTTGCCAGTGGGGTTCATGCTTCTTCTGCTTCATCAAGATATGATCAAATTGGCTAAAGAGCCGTTTGGCTCTGTGATTCTGGCTCGCCGTTAAGCTTTTGTCTTTTTTCAATAAATAATGTTATATGTATCAATTATACTATGTTTGGTTGAGGAATTTAGAGAGAAATTTGAAAAGAAAAAGAAAAAAGATGTGTGAAATTAGATGAAATATAGGCACGTTTTTTTTACATTTTACCTACCTTTTTCATTTCTCTTTCCAAATCACTTCTCAAATTCTCCAACCAAACACAACATTAATGTACTAATTAATATATTAACAGATGATGTGACATAATTTTAGAAGTTTTAAATATTTATAATTTGTATAATAGGTAGGCTCAATAATAATAATATAATATTAGTTGATACATTAGTACTTACGTTAATTAATATATGTAGCACTATCGTTTTTCAATAGATGGCATTTTAGTTACTGAAGACTAAATAAGTATACTTTTTTATTTTTTATGAAATATGGGTTGGATTTGGATTGAGTTTGAAGTGATATGTTAGAGAGGTGATGTGACTTAAATAAAATGATGTGACTTAAATAAGATAGTGACTTTTTAACTTTTTGAATTTTTTTGAGGATGCCAAACTTAACCTTATTATTGATTTATTCGAATCACATTACAATTTTATTTTTTCATTTTTTTATAATAAACCAATAAATTCAAAAAAATTCACATCTCAAAATAGACAGATGGCTCAACAAGTAAAAATACATTACAAATATAATTTCTAAGATTTTTTTATTTTCAATAATTATTTAAGTAGTCATAAGAGAATATTTAGGTGTCAAAGAAAGTGAAAAAAATAAAATAAAATAGGACAAATTACAAATAGCCCCCTCGAGATTTGGTAAAAATACAGATTTTTTCCTGAGGTTTGAGAAATTACAAATTGCCTCATGAGGGTCAAATTTTCATAACAAATTAGGAAAAATTAAGGGGGAGTCTGTATAAAAATAAAAACTTCAGAGGATAGTTTGTTATGAAAATATAAATCTCAGAGAACGGGATGTAATTTCTCAAACTTCAGGGAAGAATCTGTATTTTTACTAAACCTCGAGGGGATGTTTGTAATTTGCCTAATAAAATAATAACTACTAATTGTTATCTAGTGGAAAAAATAATCTCTAAAATTTGTTGAAAATATGGTGCTTTAGGAAGTTGGGTTTTTGGTTTTTTTTTTTTTCACTAAAAAATAAATTGATTACAAAACTAAAAAAATAAATTCAAACAAAATATCACATCAAATCCCATAATCATTTCACTTTTTTTCTTACAAACATCATATCCAATCACCATAAAATCTAACTTTCTTCTCAAACACAAAAAAAAATTTCTCTAATAATATCCTACAACTAAAAAAATTGAAAAACTCACTTCCCAAACACCCATTAGATTAGTAATACTTTTTTGTTAGAATTTTTTATTTATGGGTTGTTTGGAATAATCTACATAAGTGTACTTTTTGACTTTTTATGAAATATGGGTTGGGTTTGGGTTGGATTTGAAGTGATGTGTTAGAAGTAATGTGATTTAAATAAGATGATATAACTTAAATAGAATAGTGACTTTTTGACTTTTTTCAAACATGCCAAACCAAGGCTTAATAAAATTAATAAAAAAATCATAACTACTCTGTTATACAATAATTATTAATTGAAATATATTTTTTTAACTACAAAATTATTAAATCAAATATATTTTTGGCATATCATTTGTTATGCAATTATAAATTTGAATGAACATGATATAATTTTCAAGAACACATAGCCTCTGTTTGGGAGGATGGATTCGGTTGGATTTGGCGCTATTTTAGTTATAAAAGACAAAATAGATTTTTTAACTTAATAAAACAAAACATCATATCTAATCCATAATTATTATATTCATTTTCTAAAAAAAAATCAAATTTTTTTTTCCAAATGTGACTTTTTAACCTCAAGCTAAAATAGTCAAAAAAACTAAAAACCAACCCACTTCTCATATGAATCCATAAAATAATTCATATTTTAAATAAGTTTTAATGAGAACATTTGCAATTATTAAGAATGAGTTGTTAAAATTAATAGATAGTATTACTCCAACTTAAAAGTTTAAACTCATTTTTTAAATTAAAAAATATAGCAAAATATCCAATTCCAATTTTTTCTTTCTCATATTTATGTAATTATTAATTAATTATTTTTAGAAAGTATGCTTAAAAAGTGTATTTTTATATTATTTAAAAAATAATAATATATGCTTGTTACAAACTCAAGCTCCAAGTCGAAAGCCTGGAGCAGATGAGCCGATTAAGGGATTGGTGGGGGACCGGTAAAAATGTGCTAGAGGAAGCGGGAGAACGAAGGGACTGAACATACACGTGTTTGGTGACAGCTGTCGGATCTTATCCTGGCACAAAATATACACTACTTTTTCTCTCTCTCTCTCTCTCTCTCTATCTATCTCTAAAGTTGTAGGGTATGTACGTAGGTAGTGTAGTGTAGTGTAGTGTGTATATTCAAAAACTGTATGTATTATGTATGTATACTGGAATTTGAGAGGAATAATTGGGTTAAATTTAAAATTTGATTTGGAGTCCGCTCTCTCTGTGGCTCGTCCTACGAGGCAGCTGTACCGCACTTTTAAAAGCCCGGTTTCTAGTTTCAAAGGGCAGGGCGGGGTCCCATCCTCCACCGTTGATTACATTTCCTATCAATCCTTCTCCTTTTTAGCCTCCGTTTAACAAGTGAATTGATTTTTTAATTTTTTTAATTTGGATTAAAAAATTTAATTTAGGAATAATTTTTTAACTTTTTTAATTTTTTTTGTGAAAGAATAATATAATAATTATTAGTTAGATGTGATGTTTTATTTATTGTGATTAAAATAATTTGTTTTGTCTTTTGTGACTAAAATAACCACAAAACCCTTGCCAAACAGAGCCTTAAGAAGTTTATTGGTTGGTATTGTACCTTCATTTGAGATATGAGTTGATTTTTTAATTTTTTTTAGATTTTATTTGGTAATTACATATTTTAATTAAAAAATTATTATAAGTTATCACATTATTTTTTTTTATTTTATGTATATATTTTTTTTAAAAAATTAAAAAATTATTAAAAAAATTTGTTTTCAAATAAGGCCTTAGCCTAAAATTAAAAAATATCGTTTAGGATGAGTTTTTGGTTTTCTTGATTTTTATGGGAAAAAAAATAAAATAATTATGATTTTAATGTGACATTTTATCTTATTGACTTTTAACCTATTTTGTTTTTTGTGATTATTTTAGTCCAAAAAGTTTATGCCAAACATAGCTTGTAATTGGTAGAGGTGGTTACGATTTTGTATTGGGTGATTCAAAAAGAATTAGACTTATTTTCAGTCTGAGATCGGATTAAAGTGTGTTGTTGGATTCGTGAGAGTCCACCATGGGTCCTATTTCGATGATTCAAATCGTTCAATAGGTAGAACTCGTCGAATATTTTATCGCTATAAAAAAATCACGTTGATCGCCTATCAATAATTACTTTTACTTGATTGAATTAGATTTTTATTAATAGTAAATATAATTTTTAAAACAAAATTGTTGACAAATATTTGATCTGATCAAGTAATTATTGATAACCGATCAACGTGATTTTTTACAAGAGTAAATTGCTCGACGAGCTCTACACTTTAAATAGTTCGAATTATCGAAATAGGACCCGTGGTGAGCCTTACAGGTCAAGCAGCATCGTCTAGTCGACAAGCCTGGTCCATTCAAAAATTAGTAAGCAATATCGTCATGTAGCATTTCAGGAATACCAGATAATTTTTCTTGTTTTTAAAATTTTATTTTAAGATTATAAAAAAAAATTTGCATGATGTTTGAAATTTTAGTTTATTACAACTCATCCATTAGTTCTTAAAAATGAAAATGTTTAAAACTCACAAATATATATATATATATATATATATGTGTGTGTGTGTGTATGTGTGTGTCAATTTCTGACCACATTGCCAAATTTGTACTTAGTTGAAGAGTACTGACAGAATAGATTAGTCCCGAACGACCTGCAACAAAAAAAAGAGATTCCGGCAGTGGTTCGTCCACCCGGGGGCAGGTAGATGATCAAGTCAGTTATCTCTCAAAGATAGCAAAAGTGCTTAACTTACTATTCAGAATATAAATTACGTACCTTAGACCTATGAGGGTGCCTTCCTTTTACAGCCAATACAATACTAGTCCCAATAAAAGCCTAGCTCCCAGTAGGATTGAAATAAACTCTCTAAGAGTTTTATCTTTACCCAAACTGAATTCTTCTCTCACTTTAGGACTCTTGTCCCTTATTCGCTTATCCTGGACTCCGATATCTTCGGAGATAACCTCGGCCTAGCTGAGATAACCTCAGCGTCATGACCAAGACACGTGGCACCTCGGCTGACACTTCAGCATCACCTTGGCCACGTATTGGCACTCAGAAAATATGTCCCCACAACTGCCCCCTAGGTTCTATTATCGTATAGCATGTCCATTATCTTGCTCTATCATCAATTACCGAGGTCATCATACGTCGGCTTCACACGACCAGGTCCTGTAGTCTGTCTTATCATGGCTTTTAGAACCAATAACCTAGTTTATTTGAGTTATTTAGCCGAGATCTTCCTACCAGCCGAGGTCATTGCTTCATTAAACCAAGAACTCCAAGAGTTTTATCACGCGTATGAGCTGTCACGTACAACATTTCAACCGTTTCTACCACGCGTCTGTCCCCCACTGGACCGTGTTCGATACGTGCCATAAAGCTGCCTTGCGCCTGCGTGCGCCGTCTGACAAACACATTGTTTGAGGTACATCAATTGCGTTTTGCCGCCTCTTCGCATTTTTGACAAAACTTCTTCCCTTTCTCTTCGTCTTCTCACATCGTCATTATTACTTTTGCGAAAAAACCGTCTCTCTCTCTCTTACTTTCCCAAATCCGCCATTGTTTCAAGCTCATAAGCTCTGTGATCGTTTCTAGTCTTCCCTCCAGCGAAGCTTTCATCGCTCTGTCGTTTTGCAGTTGTCGTTTGACTTTAGTGAACTCAACGCCGACTTCATTTTTCTTTGGTGAGTTACTTATTCCTCCTTTATCGACCAGGTTTCTCTTGAAGCTTTCATTACTCGTCGCCATTGCTATTTTGCTCAAGTTCTTGATTTATGAATCACGTATCTGAGCACGTTTACTTTACGATTTTGCTTTTGCCGAATTTGTGTCTTGAATACACACATTGCTCACAAATTTGTTCACTTTTGCCACTGTTCTTGGCCTCACACCCTTGTGCACACTTTGTCACAGTGTTCTTGATAGTTCATCACTGTTCTTGATTCTAAAACACGTTCTTGTTTTCTGTTTTCTGTGTCTTTTCTAGATTCGTGCCTTCAATCTTCGTTCCATAGATCTAGGTTTGGGATTTGCTTGTAGAACCCACAATTCTTAGGAAAAACTGAAACGAATTCCCCTTAAAATCCCCACAAATTCTTACCCCAGCTCACATTTTAGGTTTTAGCTGAGGTCCTTCAAAACCGTCACAAAACACTTCCTTTTGAAATTCTACACCTTCCCTTAAAACCGACATCATGGGTATGTAGAAGCATAGGGTAGACACCTCGACCAAGTTAGAATACTTTATGCGGGAGTTTTTCATTCCAACCGACGTTCACCTTAGGTTGGCTAGGGAGGACGACTCCATTATGCCCACAGTCAACTCCATGGCCTTTCCGGTCGTCGCTGTAATAAGCCCGCGGGGAGACCTCGCTACAGCTCGGACTCGATTTGTGTCACGGTTCTTAATCTTGAACTAAAGAGTCCAAATCTGGCAAATCGTTTTGAGAAAACAGATTTTTAGAAAAGAAGTGCCAAACATGGATTGCTTTGCCAAATACAGAGTCGCCACCTAAATATTTTATTTTTGGGAAAATTTAGGAAACCCTGACTCATTTGCCTAAGGCCACGTGTCCGTCATCACCAAAGTTGCCTCGGCTCGGAAACTTGGGTACGATTGGGGAAGGTCACATCGTAAGCACCCCCGCTCGCCCGATCAAAGATCGGCCTCTACTAACCATGATATCTAGTTTTGAAAACTTTGTGTGCTCTTATTCCGGTTATTAGCCTAGATTTACTATGTGATGCGCACAGCATACAAGTATAGACTGGGTCACTTGAATTGGAACAAAACATTTCATGTTTGTTTGTTTGAAAATGGTTTGATGGTGCTACCCATAGGTAGGCTAAGACGTGGATTTGCCACCCTCGGGTGGGCTTAGAAAAACATGTTTTTGCCACTATCTAGTGGGCTTAAAACAAACAGTTAATGATTTGTTCCAATCCAACTAACCCAACCTTCACCCACAGGCATTCAGGCAATTATATCACATAAGCAGTTAGCCTCATGGTAAGCATGCTATTCATGGCAGTCACTCACACGCATGCAAGGATGCTAAAGCATAAAAACTCACCGAGTACTCCAAGCCAAAACAGAAGCTAATTAGAAATCCATGCATGAATCCTAACTATACAGAAATGCCTAATGCAACACATGCAAAAAATGCAACTATAGCAGGCTCGGCTATTCTAAATATGGCATATGAGATGCAACAGCTATCAAGTATTCAACTTAGAATTGAAATACGAATGCAGTTAGTATGATGCGCCGAGCCCGGTGCGTGCAAGACAGATGAATGAATGCAAATATGCTATCATACTGTATGCTAATTGAAACATGCCCTAGTCTAACCATCATAAGCAGGTAAATAAAAGGGAAGAAAGACGTGTGGTTGGAAGACATACATCACACTCACGCACACTTATTACAATTATGCCCTCGCACAGACGGTCCGAATAAATAATATACAGTCCCGAATAGTATAGTCCAAATAAATAATACAGCCCAAATATGTACAAAAATCCTAATTAATTACCAAATTAACTAAGAAAACAATAAACTGGCATGCAAGCCAGGGACTGCCTTGACTCTTCTTCAGATGATGAATGATGCATATCCGGGTTGCCTTTGCGCGGAAATCCACTGTGATGTCCCAATTAGCCTCTGTTTTGCAATAATTTTTGGAAAGTGCGCCAAGCCCCGGGGGGCTGCTGATTCTTGATTTGCTGCAACAGAGAGCAGGAAAGGGACATAGCAATGTATTTTCACAAATGTATGCATGTCTCGATCCTCGTGCCACCAATCACGCATCTCGATGCATGATGGCCGAGGAGTCGAATTGCACAACTCGATATGAAATGAATGCACATGTAAACATAACAATACCTAAACCCCATCATGGATAATCCGGAGTGCGGGTGACGGGGAATTGAGACACGTTCCGTCACTCGGAGTACGGAACGCCCCTCGTTTCCCGTGCTCGGGCTAACTCCTATCCCGAACACAATGCAATATGCATGACATGCATGAAATGCAACTAAGATACAACCTAACATACAACATGCTATGAAATGGCATACACAATTCATGAGGTAACATGGCATACACAATGCGCTAACATACAACCTAGCATACACAATGCTATGGAATGAAATGGCATACACAATGCAATATGGACTTACACTAACACAAGTGGACCTCAGATACACTCACATAAGAGGCCATTAGATGAAAATGAGACAACTCGAGATGCGTGCACACAAACCGAGGACCGACCCTAAGGCACGAAATGCCACTCTAACAAGACATGGCAAAACATGGAATATGGCATACTAGCATGCAAATTTCAGCAGCAAAAAGTGATGCAAAATAGCCCCGAAACATGAAAGCATGGCACTCGAAGCATGGAATGAGACCCGAAACATGAAATTAGGCGCATGGAATGACCTATGGCTATGCAACGCATGCATTATTTGAACATGAAGTGTGAAGACAGAATCAAGACAGCCTCAAAAAAATCATGTTTACAGTTTTAAGGAGGGCCAAACAGTGAACAAAAATGGGGCTAAGTTAGCATGCAAAAATGGCCCCGAAAGCGAGATAATGAAGAAAGTAGCAGCTTCTGACCTCAAACAGAGAAGGGCCCTTCTACAATTTTGAAGAGGGGCCCAAAATATGGTATTTTATAGTTTAAAACAAACCACAAAAACAAACACAAGTATGGCTAAACTCTCATGCAAGAAATGGGCCAAAAGAGGGACAAAGAAGCAAGTGATGGTTTCTGGCCTCAAACAGATGAAGACCCTTCAACAATATTGAAGAAGGGCTCAAAACATGGCATTTTTCAGTTGATGACCAAACCCAAAACAGTGCACAAGCATGCTCAAAATACTATGCAAAATAAGGCCAAAAAAGAGGTTTAAACACAAAGAGCAAAAAGAATGCCTCAAAAAGTAAAAGACCCTTAATGAAACATGAATAAGGGGTCAAAATAAGGCCATTTATAGTTTGGACCAGAACTCAAAAACAGAAGCACAAGAGGATAACAAATCATGCAAAAATAAGGCCAAAAGAGGGATATAAAGGCAAGTGGCAAATGAAAGCCTCAAACAGTGATGAGCCCTTCAACAATATTGAATAAGGGCTCAAAATAAGCCACTTTACAGTTTATGATAGAGCTCAAAACAGTTTATAAATAGGCCTAAAATACTATGCAAGAAAGAGGCACACAAGAGAGGTAAAGAAGCAAGTGGTACCTAGGGACCTTAAACGGGGAAGGACCCTAAAACAAACATGAAAAAGAGCTCAAAATAATGCTATTTTCAGTTAGGGTCGAAGCCCAAAAATGCAAGAAAGAGGGGCCAATATATTGAGCAAAATAAGGCAAGAAAAGAGAAGAAATGTGCTTACCCTTGTAGACCAATTCTTTGACAGCCTTTGGACCAAGTTTGGGTGCTCCTAAGCTCTGAAAAACAGCTCCAAGTTGTTAGAATGGAGTATGGAGGCCTTGTGCTATGAGGTAGTGTAGAAATGGTGTAGGAAACTTAGGGTTTTGATGGTTGGAATATAGAGAGAGAGATGCAATGTAAGAGGCTTAAACAAAATTTTCTAACCCTTGGGGCTGCTGGATATACAGACAAAAGGGTGGAAAAGAGGGGGAAAAATGGCGGGGAAACAATTCAAGTTTCCCTCCAAAAAGATACCCTCCCGGATACAAAATCTGGGGGGAAAAGGAGGGTAGATTTGTAATGTACCAACCCTGAGGATTCTGGCCGGCCAAGTATCTAGGTTGCAGGTGGCCGGCTAGCTCTCCCCGTGGCCGGCCGGCCAAGGGTCAAAAGGTCCAAGTTGGATTAATGGCCAGCCACCACAGATTGGTGGCCTCCTATGTGTGCTCAACACAGCCTTGTGGTAAAAAACTAGAGATAATGAACCAGGAGAGAAAAAAGGCCATTTTTTGGAGGGGTTCAAAAGGTTCACACACAATTACTGGCCGGCCATATGATATTGGTGGCCTCCCAGGTGTCTACAACACAAATATGTGGTTTAGGGCAAGAAAAAGTGGCTTTAAGGTGGTCAACATTGGCTTTCAAGTGAGAAAAACGGGCGATGGAGGGCGATTGAGGAATAAAACTGGTTGTCAGAACAATTACTGGCCTCTCACCCTTCTATGACCTTTCGAACCATGAAACAGAGGTCCCTGCCAAAAATGAGCCCGAACCGATGCAAAATGAGGGTTCGGGGGCTGAAACGCACAGCCCGAGGCCCCGAAAACTGACTGTTAGGCACCGAAAGTGGTATTTGACCACGAAGTTGGTCTCCCGGACCTCAGTGTCTCTCAAAAGGGAGTAAATAAGATGCATGCCAAAAACCGGAGCAAACGAAGGTGGTTAGGCGGTCCCGAACCGAGGCACTCGGCCTGACGGCTCCGAAAACCGAGAACCGGGCAACGAAATGGGAAAAATGGCCTACGACCACGAAACGTAGCCTATGGCCACTGAGAGATGATCTACGAGACCTCTCCCTCCCTTCGGGAAGAGAAAACAGAGAAAACAGAGCCTGATTCGTAAACCGAGGAAAAGCACAGAAAAGCTTGGAAGTCTGGAGGCAAGGCTTGCAGCCGAGACTCTGAAACTTCGAAATGAGAGCGATATGCAATATCACCAAACGCTCAATCGGTGACGTCTGAGTCTTAAGGTCGGTCAAAAATGGGGTGTCTACAGTCGCCTTCATTGAGTATGGACTCAGGCTTCCATTAGACATCATTTTCCGAAAAGTCCTCAATTATTACAAGCTTAACCCAATGCAGTTAACCATTAACTTATACAGAGTCATTAATGGTATCATAGCCTTAGCACGCCGAGAAAATGCTAGGGTGATGTAACATGCCCGGGGGGTACCCGCGCGCGTTAAACAGTTCGGACTCCCGAGATCTCTTTGATCTCACGTCTCACGAGTGCAATGTGAAACATAGATGAGAGTCCAGATTTGACAACTTTTATTGAAAATCCATTTTATTGCAATTTTGTCAAAAATGGACTGCGTCATCAGATCTCAGAGTCGCTAACTAATATTTTGGGAAATTAGGAAACCTATGACTCGGTGCCAAGGCCATTGTTCGTTGTAACCAAGGTTCAAAAATGCGGTGTGATTCTTGCGATTCTTGAGGTGTAAAGGCGTAGTAGTGTAACCTAACCGTGAATTTTTTTATTTTTCGCACAATTTGAAAAAAACTTACCGATACGCATATTTTTTTTTCATGATCATATTTATTGGGTTAAAAATAAATATTGATCAATTTTTATAAATTTTTAAATATGATCCAATATATTTCATATTTTTAAATCAGTATAAATTGAGTTTTTTACATTTTATTTTAATAATTAATGACTTTATATTATACAAAAAATCAATCACTAGCTATTATATATAAGATAAATAATGACAAAAGTAAGAGAATAAATAAGAGCCTAAATATATATATATATATATACATATTTTAATCAAGCCAAATAGATAATGACCACACTTACTATTATTATTATTTTCAAACAATATATAGATAGACACACATAAACAAAATGGTTTAGTGATAGTAGCTGAATAAAATAGTATTAATCTTACAGCTTCAACAAATCAATAACATGTTTTTCATTGGGGTACTTACATGTAGGTCTTATTAACTAGACTTATTTACTTACAGGTCCTAACTAATAAATTTAACACTATAAAAATAAGAGATTGATAAATTTATCACTATAAATTTATTTATAAAAACAAAGAGACTGATAAATATATCACTATAAATTTATTCATAAAAATAAAAGACTGATAAATTTACTTTTATCACTTAATAAATTTATCAATAGGACTTAATGGGTAATAAGTCTCAAAAGTAGGACCCATTGGTAGTTCACCCTTTTTCATTTTCCCTCTTCTCTTTCTCTATCTGTTGTTCTTTCATTTTCTTTCTTTATATCCCTCTTCTCCCATTTTCAGCTTTTTTTTGTGTGTTTTTTGAAAAAAGCAAGAACCGTTGTAATCGCACCGCTTCAACCGACACACCTGTGAATCTCAATCACATTGCAAAGCTAAACCGTTAGTGGCTTTAAAACCTTGGTTGTAACCAAGGATGCTTGGCTCGGAACCTTAAGTATGAGAAGGGAAGGTCAATAATGAGCACCCCCGCTAACCCGATCAAAAGATCAGCCTCTACTAAACCATGATATGACTTTTTATTTTCTTTATATGTTCATGTTTTGATTATTGAATAAATCCTAAAATTTACTATGTGAAGCATACAAGTATAGACTAGTTTGCTCAAATTAGAACAATTCAATTTCATGTTTGCTTTTCCCTAACTGTATTTGATACACAATTTTCTCTATTCTCCAACAGGATGACAGACTAGGTTGGTTCAGTATTTAGAATTGAGGTGCATACACGCTACCTCAACCTATGGGACTGCCATACAAATTTCAAGCTGGGGATACACCTCTGGGTATTTAAACTAGACTTTATTCTCGAAAATCCCAAACCTTTTGCGTTCTAGGCCTCGGCCATTCGAACTCTAGTTTTCACCGTCGCAGTTGGTCTCCTAGGAACTCATTGCAAACACAACCAAGATAATACACAAATATTTACATATAAATACACACATATATGTACATATGGTATACACATATGCATATACAGACAACATACAGACAGATATATACAGATATATACACAGACAGAGGCGGATATATACACAACTATATACGGATATATCTTTTCTGGGCTTGCTGTTTTCTCTCTTTTCTTTTCTTTTTTTCTTTTGTTTTTGGAGTCTCTGTAATCGGGGATATCATCCCCTGACTGTAACAAAATCAGTTTCTGTTTTGCTCATCAATGGCGTGACTGGCATATCACTTTGAGTTTGAAAATAATTTTGATTGAATTTGAGAATGATTGAATTTTTGAACTTTGAATTGAACATTGATTCCATACTAACCTGAATCAAAAAATGACTTAATGAAAGAAGAACGAAGCAAAACGATCCAAACACACTTATATACACTGACTAGTATAAATACACCGACTGGTATAAATATACTGATTGGTATGAAAGGAACACACTTATATACACTGACTGGTATGAATATCCTGATTGGTATGAATACACTGATTGGCATGAATACACACTTATATATACTGATGAGTTGACCCGAGCGGAGGGAGAAGACAGAATCACTTACTTAACTATGCCCCTAATTCATTGCCTTGCCTTTTTTTTTTTTTTTCTCTCTTGATTCTTAGTGAAAATGTTTTGATCAATATGAGAGTTAGATTAGCATACTTATTCAATTTTTTTTTCAAATTATCTAAGCTAAACTGTGAGCACTGAAAATTTTCCCTTTTCAAATCGAAAAAATGGTCCAAGTTTTGCAAAAATGGAATAATTTTCAGGAAAAATTAGTCAGCTTCGTTCAAATTAATCAAAACCTATTTTTGCAAATGGCCACTACTTAACTAACATGGAATCAACCATCAGGGTGCATAGCCCCAAGCCAGATAATCAATGGGGATAACTGAACCAAGCCAACCGAACCAAGCCAATTCGAACCAAATGAAGTCGAGCAAAACTGGACCGGACCGAACCAAACCGCCAAATCGAATTGAACCGAACTGAACCAAGTTAAATCAAACCAATTGAACTGAGCAGAACGAAGATACACCAATCAAACACGGATAGGACAACCAAGTCGACTAAAGACACACTAAGCAAACATGGACGAGATGAATGAGTTGAAAAATTATTAGGGCCGAACTTCGAGATGAATCTACCTACGTATCCCAAAGATAGGAATCAGGCCATCGTAGTTCGGGCAAAGGTTCACTCAGGTATTGACACTCTCCTTTTGTGCTCTAACTTTTGCCAAAGCCGCCCTTTTGGGTTTTCAACCTTGCGAGCATTTTATCATTTTTTTATTTTTGTTTTTCATTTTGTTCATCTTTTTTTTTTATATTTCTTTTGAGTTTCTATTTTTTTGTTTTTCTGCTCTAACTTTTGCTTGGGTCACCCTTTCGGGTTTTCAGCCCAACGAGCCTCTCAAGGGTTACTTTCATTCTAACTTGTCCATGTTGATTGGGTGTGAAATCTCTAAGCCATCTATAAAAACGACTGCTACACTTGACCAGTAGATATGATGATGTAGGGACTAGGCTAATTAGGTCTAAATTTGCCCCTAGTGTTGCCCCTAGTGTAGTGGATAGGAACTCGAATGTCCTTCAATAATAAAATTCATTCTCTCAAATTCTGGGTTTGGCCTTTCTGGGCGGTCTTCATTGGGAAACGATTCAGTTTTAACTCTTTGATCACATCCAAGCTTTTGCCCCTAGTTCAAGGGCTGCTTCAAATCTAAATCACATCCAACCTTCTTGCTCCTAGTTCAAGGGTTGCTTCCAATCTGAATCGCAGGCCCTACATAGTTCTGGCTAAGGTTCACTCGGGTATTGACACTCTCCTTTTGTGCTTTAACTTTTTCCAAAGTCATCCTTTCGGGTTTTCAACCTTGCGAGCTTTTCATTTTTCATTTTTTTTTTTTTTTTTGTGCTCTAACTTTTGCCTGGGTTGCCTTTTTGGGTTTTTGGCCCAATGAGCCTCTCAAGGGTAGTACTTTATTACCCCTAATTCAAGGGCTGCCTCTATTTCAGCTATGCAAGCCTCACACATTTGCCCCTAGTTCGAGGGTTGTTTCAAATCTGAAATCACATTCTCTGCCCTGAGTTCAAGGTCTGTTTCCAATCTGGATCACATCATTGCCCCTAGTTCAAGGGCTATTTCCAATCTGAATCACATTCGACCTTATTGCCCCTAGTTGAAGGGCTACCTCCATTTGAATCACATCATGGCCCCTAGTTCAAGGGCTATTTCTAATTCGGCTATGCAAGACTTACACTTTGAATGATCATTGAATACTTCGAATCAAGGTTTGAAAGCTAAGGAGGTCGGACCACAAGTCAAGAGGGATCCTATGCTGTATAACTAATTCCAGGCATGTCTTTATAAGACCACGCAAAAACAGTTTTTGAAATCTTTTCACAAAGTGACTAATCACCCGTACTCTTACGAAGATAAGATAGAACCAATTTGGACCAAGCTAGGATCATTCTCAGTACCCACATGAACAAAAATGATTTTATTCATCAAAGGCTTAGCACACCTCTTTTCTTCTCAGTTGATCAAAATTTGCAAATCCCGAGGAAATTCTTCTTCTTCGTTTTTATCAGAATTTTGGAAAAAGTTTTGAAGGAAAAAGTTTTGAAAAACTTTGGTCAATGCGATGAATTAAGGCACAGAAAAGTAGGCAGACTCTATGGCATTTTGTTTTTCTGTTTATTGAAAAGAGACTATGACTTAGCAATGACAACAGACTTTTGACAACATACTCAAAAGAAAATGACAAAGAGGACCTAGACAGGACAAAAATGTCTAGGTTAGCACTATCGAAATCAACAGACTCTGACTCATTAGGCTGACTTGAGCCTGACTCTAACTCTACAAACTTGGTGGAGTCAAACTTAGACTCAATACTCAATTCATAACTCAGAATAAAACCATTCTCAAATTGCCAGTCAAAGTGTGGGCCATCGACAACATTCAAAATAAAGCCCGTGCAATCAACAGGTGATCACTCTTCAATTACAGAAACAAAACATAACTTCAATTATGCCCTCACTAAAAACACACTGAACCCCACAAACTGAAATGCCTGAACCACTCATTCGAATTTGAGAACCCTTATATAGATCCAATACATTGCACATAACACATAACAGGAAAGAGAACAAACACCCCTATGGGGGGTAGGGTTATCCTGTCCTAGCTTTTGAAATGATCTAGCGTTAACTATTCAAACAAACGGTATCATACATCCTAGAAATGGGAAAGCATCATGTCCTAATTTGGAAGGTACTATGGCTCACTATATGTACAAGGTTGGCTTTACTCTAGGGGTTAAAGTCAAGGTGACATTATCAAAGAGTCCTTTGGGTCATAACCAATGAAGATCTTAGGAACTCAGAAGAGTTAATATTAGCATCTCTTCAAAATCTGAGAACTTTCAAATATCAAAAGATTATAACACAAGGCCTCCAAAATAACGCAGAGATAGGTGTAGTGTCACAAAAAGTATGCCTGTGCTCCTACCAGTATCTGGGCAACACAGGAACTTTAAGTGCACCAATGCATGCAATTCAATAAACATATAATTGAAAATAAAAGTCATATCATGGAGTTCGAGTCAAGGTTTCATAAATCCCCAGCAGAGTCGCCAGAAACTGTAACATGCCCGGGGGGTACCCGCGCTCGTTAAACAGTTCGAACTCCCGAGATCTCTTTGATCTCAAGTCTCACGAGTGCAATGTGAAACATATATGAAAGTCTAGATTTGAAAACTTTTATTGAAAATCTATTTTATTGCAATTTTGTCAAAAATGGACTGCGTCATCAGATCTCAGAGTCGCCATCTAATATTTTGGGAAATTAGAAAACCCATGACTCGGTGCCAAGGCCACTGTTCGTCGTAACCAAGGATGCTTGGCTCGGAACCTTAGGTATGAGAGGGGAAGGTCAATAATGAGCACCCTCGCTCACCTGATCAAAAGATCGGCCTCTACTAAACCATGATATGACTTTTTATTTTCTTTATATGTTCATGTTCTGATTATTGAATAAATCTTAAAATTTACTATGTGAAGCATACAAGTATAGGCTAGTTTGCTCAAATTGGAACAATTCAATTTCATGTTTGCTTTTCGAAAAGAGTTTGAATTTGCCACTTGACAAAGTGGGCTTAAAGTTTGTGAATTTGTCACTGCAAAGTGGGCTTAAAACGTACATTTATTGAATTATTCCAATTCAAACAACAAGCCTTCATCCACAGGCATTCAAACAGTTTATCAGGTAAGCAAGTAGCCTGATGGTAGAATGCTAACACATAATAAGAAAAACATACACAAATGGGATGCTAAAGCATAAAAACTCATAGATTGACCGACGTCCCTCGAACAACTACAAAACAAAGTTAGTAAAATATGCATGATCTTATATACAGAATCCTAATGCAATTCACTTATGGGATGCAACTAAAAATTCGGCTTCTAAGATATGACATGTGAATCATCTCAAGAACATGAGGTAGCGCACATAATCACATAAGAATTGATTAAATCCACAAATGCAAACTTAGCCGAAATCAAGATGCATGAAACATGGATGCAAAGCATGAATATGATGAAAAATAAATATGATGTTTATGTACAAATAAAGAAAGCAAGTAAAAGAACGGGATAGAAAGAAGCGGAGCGGGAAATTATTACAACATTTTAAAGAATAATTACAAACCAAATTAGAGAGGGATGAGTAGGTATAATGGAGGATGAGTGAATGCACTTGAATGGCTCAGAAAATAGGTAAATGGGTTGTCCCAACCGAACCAAAATCAAGAAAAAAAATGGGCTATTGTTGTTTTGGGCCGAGTTAACGAAATCTGCTTTTAAGTCCAACTTCAAATGGGCATATCTCTCCCATATGGACTTGGTTTTAGGCAGTTCTTGGGTCCAAATTGAAGCCCCAGAAGTCTACTTTCCAATGGTGGTGGCCTCACATTTAAATTCCAAGTGTACAAAGAGAAATGCCTAATTTAGTGAAGGCTGCTCATTTCCTTCTTAATGATTTGATACTCATTCTTTTCCTAAACTAGTTTTCTTTCATCCCCTCCTATTTCCTTTAACTCCAAACCTATAAAGAAGATGTTTTTAAATATTTTTCAAAAAAGTTCACCTCCCTTCCATTTATTTCCACTTTGTCCTTACTCGGTTTACTGAAAAGTGCAACATTTTAATCGAAATAGGAGCCTCAGGACATTGTAGAAACATTTAAAAAAAACATATTTTAAAAAGAGGGTTTTAAGGTCTAAAATAGTTTGGCCAAAAAATAGGTGAAGGTTAGGATTAAAACTTAAATTCCATCTTTCTTACTGAGAATTTTGTGAGAAACACATTCTAATTGTCATCATCGGGTAATCAAAAGAAAGCGCCCAAGTCTTAGGGTCGGTCAAAATGGGGTGTCTACAGGTGACCTTAGCCGACATCCAATACTGCTACACCATGTGTGGGCTCAAATTAGAAAAAAGGCTATGTCTACTACCTCAAACCGAGGTCTACTGAATACAAACTTGTTGCCAACCTCCCAGACTCCAACAAGGGAGCCGAGGATGATTACTTCATTGTCTCGGGCAACTGGGAGTTTGCTCCAGATGACGACCTTCACCTCTACCCTCTCAGCTGAACAGTATTCGTAGAGGGCAATGGTAAGAGCCAAGTGCTACAATTTTTTCAAGCCTTTAATACTTCATTCTTTCTATATGTTCTAACATCTGTTTTTCTTGCAATTCTTCCACAACCACCAAAAGACTTCTGCAAGTCCTTCTTCCCTAGCAAAGATCTTAAGAAGTTGCTGGACCTGCCAGTCCATAAGCGGAGAGCTCATTTACTGCTCAACTTCATCCCGACCTACAAGTCGGTACTTCTCGACGTCCCAAGAAAGCAGAAAAGCAAGTCTCCTTTTTCCACCACAACTCCACCCACAACTTCACTATCTCGGCCAGATTAGGGTTCAACCTCAGATCCAACAGAAAAACCATCTACCTCGGCTCCACAGCTGATCCCACCTTCCCAACGCCGATGACGACGCCGAACTGCAATTCCTGTCGAGATGGGTCGCAAGAAGGCATTTGTAGAAGATCTCTTGGCCAACATCTCTACCACCGTTAATGCTGAACTAGCACTATCTCAGCCTCAACCGAAGCCGAAAGAAAAAAGACTGAAGAAGGCTCAGCCAAAGGCAACGGTGACTCAGATTGATACTAAGGACACCTTGCCAATTTCAAAATTGGCTGAGAGTGAAAAGACCACTTCCGTCGTCGAGAAAAGGCCCGCCGAGGCCGAACCATCCCAATCCACTCGGTCAAAAAGGCCAAGGTCTGAGTTGGCCACAACCTTGGGGCCAATGAAGCCATATGCCCCCTAGGCCCCTCCGATCACCATCGATGACAAGCCGATCAGAGCTGGCGACAGTGCAACTGATCTCGAAGTCGGCGTCGCCCTTTCTACGGCTTTGCTCCTTCCAAACGATCTTAACCGAAACGTCAAGATGAGCGAGTATGAAAACTTTGCTCTGATGCTCCAGCATTCTATTCAAGTAAGTCTCTTACACTTGGTATTTTTCTTTCTCTATTCTTTCATACTTTTTGAACTTCTACTAACTTTTGTTCTGTCTATATTCTTTCAGGCGATCCAGCACACCCACTCATTCTTAATGCAATCTTTTGAAATGAGGAAGGAGTTGGCCGACAAGATTAGGGAGGTGTCTGGTTTACAGAAGACCCTCAAAAAGACCGAGGGAAAAATGAAGACTTTGGTCGACCAAGCTGAGGCAGCCATTAAAGCCAAAGACGAGGCCGAGGAAAAAGCTGACGCTGCCAAGGCTATTGCCAAGGTCCTCACGGCTGAAAAAAAAGAGGCCGAGACGATGATGGCCGATGCCTAAAAGGAACTACAAGATGCCTTGGCCACAAAAGCTGCAGAGATCAAGGCCGCAGATGAAAAGGCATACAATGAAGGGGTGGCCGATGTCACAGCGGACTACAAGAGTTAGGTGAAGCAAGCATGCAACAAGGGTTTTACCCTTGGTTGGATGGCTGCTCTAAAAAGCTTGACGTCCCCGAGGACTCCCCTTTCAAGAATGCCGACATCCTCCCCCTGCCATTCTCCCCTGCTTCAAGCCAATCCGAAGACGATTCTGAGTCTGAGGATGAAGCTTTGGTGAGGAAATCGAAGGAAGCTACTGGGGCCAAGTCCCCTACTCCAAATGAGCAAGTCCTAGACTTGACTTAGGACGAGAAGGGTGAGGTCCCCAAAAATGACACTCATGAGAAGACAACATCGGACGTGCCCATTGCCGACAAGAGCATTGACCAGACTCTCAAAGAGATCGATGCCGAGCTCGCTGCTAAGAAGGACGCCGAGAATAATTCTCAAATGTCTTTGGAGCCCCGTCCTACTGCTGATGCCCAATAGTCTTGGTTTTTTGCTTTGTACTTAGTACTTTGTCTTACTTTTTGAATCAATGTAAGTTTGGATTTGGCTGAAGTGCCACTTTTGTAATTTCTGAACAACTACTCTTTTGGTAGGCCGAAGTGCCATCTTCATTTTGAACTGATTCTTCTGAATGCAAGTACAATTTCCTTTGTATGACTCTTGTATGATTCTGTACTGAATAATTTTGCATGTTTTCAAGTATACACCTTATCTATGCAATTTCCTCGGGGTAATATACATCGGTTATACAAACCAATGGTTTATCTCGGCAGGTACATAAGTACTTCTTTGAATACAACCTTGGTCTTAACTTGTGAATTTTTCTGAAAAATCTCAACAAGTGTTTAGACTAATTTTCTTTTAGTCATAACCTCGGTTTAACTTCAACTTGTAAATTTTTCACAGATTTCAACAAATGTTAAATATAACCTCAGTTTAACTTCAACTTGTAAAATTAAGTTTCAACAAGTGTTAAACATGACTTTGGTTTAACTTCAACTTGTAAACTTAAATTTCAACAAGCGTTAAACATGACCTTGGTTTAACTTCAACTTGTTAACTTAAGTTTCAACAAGTGTTAAATATGATCTCGGTTTAACTTCAACTTGTAAACTTAAATTTCAACAAGCGTTAAACATGACCTCGGTTTAACTTCAACTTGTAAACTTAAGTTTCAACAAGTGTTAAACATGACCTTGGTTTAACTTCAACTTGTAAACTTAAATTTCAACAAGCGTTAAACATGACCTCAGTTTAACTTCAACTTGTAAACTTAAGTTTCAATAAGTGTTAAACATGACCTCGGTTTAACTTCAACTTATAAACTTAAATTTCAACAAGCGTTAAACATGACCTCGGTTTAACTTCAACTTGTAAACTTAAATTTCAACAAGCGTTAAACTAGTTTTAGTTTGTAAATTCTATCTTTCCAGGAACCATTTCCCAACTCTCTGCCCCGTAATGTGAACTTAAGCTCTACTTGGGTTTTCATTATACATGTATTCCAGAGACATCGTCAAGTATCTTATCAGTCACAAGTGTAAAAAATAAGCTAAAACTTTATTATTACTTCGGCTAATAACAAAGAACAAGAAAGTCTAATGATAAAAAAATTTCAGATTGCAAGTATTCCAGGGTCTTGGTAGCTCTTTGCCTTCATAATCCTCAAGTCGATATGCCTCGTTGCCCAAGACTGAGATGATTCTATAGAGTCCTTTCCAATTTGGGCCAAGCTTGCCTTCTCTGGGATCTTTCTTATTGCCGACGACCTTTCTCAGGACAAGGTCACTAACTTGGAACTCTCGCGGGTTCACCTTCTTATTATAAGCCTTGGCAAGCTGCTACTGGTATGCCCCTAGCTGAATTGCTGCTTTCTCTCTTCTCTCTTTAGAAGATACAGATCTCGGGCTAAAAATACATCATTAGTTCCATTCTCCACTCGATTCGGTCCTCGATGCCGACCTCCAATGAATGATCGCTACATGCCATAAGTTATGACAAACGGGGATTCTCCCGTTGATCTTCTCAGCGTAATCCGACACGCCCAGAGTACACTGGGCAATTCATCTACCCACTTTCCCTTTGCTGCTTGCAGCCTCTTTTTTATCCCATCTAAGATAATTTTGTTGAATGCTTCTGTTTGTCCATTGCTTTGAGGAAAACTTGGGATCGAAAAGTAATTCTTGATTTTGAACTTTGCACAGAAGCTTTTGATTAGTTTACTGTCAAATTGTGTTCCATTGTCTGCAACTATTGCTCTTGGAATCCCAAACCTGATAATGATGTTCTTCTAGATGAAATTCTTCACATCAATGTCTCGAATCTTGGCAAGAGGTTTAGCTTCTACCCACTTGGTGAAATAATTTGTTGCCACTAGTAAGTACTTCCTTTGTCTAGTTGCTTGAGGTAGTTTTTCGACAAGATCCATGCCCCATTGGGCAAATGGCTAAGGACTGGATACTGGGTTCAAGTCGGCTGCTGGTTGATGTATCAAAGGTGCAAACCTTTGGCACTTTTCACACTTCTTCACATAAGCTTCGGCATCTTTCTGCATATAGGGCCACCAGTACCCCTAAGTAATGGCCCTATGGACAAGTGACCTGCCCCCAGCGTGGCTTCCACATATTCCTTCATGTATCTCATACAGAAAATCTTCAACTTGTGCAGGATGCACACACCTCAGAAGGGGTCCAGTAAATGATCTTCTATAGAGGTGTCCTTCTGGGGTCAAACTGAATCTTGCCGACTTCAGTTTGATCTTGTGTGCTTCTTTTCGGTTATCGGGCGGCTTCCCGTCTTTAAGGAATGCTATTATTGCATCTATCTACCTTGGTCTCATCTCTACACACATTGCTTTGCGCTTTGTGTTCAGTGGTTCTATGCTTGGACCGGGCAAGTAGTCAACCATTATTGTCCTTACTTTTCCAGGTTATATTGCACTAGCTATGTTGGCCAGGGCATCAGTGTGACTGTCATCATCTCGGCTAACCTGTTGTAGTCGGCAATTCTGAAACAAGGCCACCAATCTGCCGACCTCCTATACATAGGCCGACATCCTTTCATCTCGGGCTGCGAACTCGTCCGTTGTCTGGTTGACTATAAGCTGAGAGTCACAAAAGACTATCACCTCATTTGCTTTTACTGCTACTGCCAGTTTCAGTCCTGCAATCAGTGCTTCATACTCTACTTCATTGTTTGAGGCCTTGAATCCCAAATGAATGGATTGTTCTAGTATCTGTCCATCTGGAGATACCAGTACTACTCCTACCTCCACTCCTTATCGGTTTGAACTTCCATCTACAAACAGTCGAAAGGAGTCACCGATGTAAATGCTGCAGGGCCTGGGTTTTTCTTCCTTCCTTTGTTCCGTTGCCTTCGGCTAGGCTCTTCTTTGTTCGCTTGGACATCGTTCACCTCAGCTCAACGAAGCCCGATGTACGATGGCTCCTGGTGTGAACGCGGCCACGAAGTCGGCCAAAACTTGGCCTTTGATTGTTGTTCTGGGTCTGTATTCCAGGTCATACTAGCTCAAGGCCACTGCCCATCTAGTTATTCTGTTTGTCAGATCTCCCTGCTGCAACAGGGACTTCAAAGGATGTTCAGTTAGCACCACAATTTTGTGGGCTTGAAAGTAATTGTTCAGCTTCTTTGAAGCCATTACTAAAGCCAGTGTTAGCTTCTCCAAGGGTAAATACCTGGTTTCTGCATCAGCCAAGGTTTTGCTTACGTAGTAAACAGCCCTTTGTTTCCCTTTTTTTTCTCGAATTACCACTGCGCTTACCGCATGTTCCGAAACTGCTAAGTATAGGAATAGCTCTTCGCCAAGTTCTGGATTTGAGAGAACTGGAGCCGTGGTCAAGTACTTCTTCAAGTCGGCCAAGGCGACTTCGCACTCTTCTGTCCATAAAAAGTCTGTAGCTTTCTTCACTAAGCTGAAGAAAGGTTTGCATTTGTCAAAACTTTTGCTTATGAACCTATTCAAGGCTGTAGCCCTTCCAGTCAACATCTGTACTTGCTTCGCCGATGTTAGGCTTTTTAGTTTTAGGATGGCCTTGATCTGATCTGGGCTGGCCTCGATGCCCCTTCTAGTCACCAAGTATCCCAAGAACTTACCAGATCCAACTCTAAATGCACACTTCGATGCATTGAGTCGAAGCCGATATGTTTTTAGGATGTCAAAGACTGCCTTTAAGTCTTCCAGATGGTCTTTAGGTTCCCTGGTCTTCACGACCATGTCATCGATGCATACCTCTACTGTTCGGCCAATTAGGTCTCTACTGTTCAGCCAATTAGGTGTCTGAACATCTTGGTTACCAATCTCTGGTAAGTTGCTCCTGCATTTTTCAACTTAAAAGGCATCACTCTGTAGCAATACAGCCCTTTTGGGGTGATAAACGCAGTCTTCTCCTCATTTGGGGGGTACATGGCTATCTGATGGTATCCCTTGTAGGCATTTAGGAAGCTCATCCTTCCATGCCCTGAAGTGGCATCCACCAATTGGTCAATCTTAGGTAATGGGAAACTATCTTTGGGACAAGCCTTGTTTAGGCTGGTAAAGTTCACGTAAACCCTCCATTTACCATTCTTTTTTTTCACCACCACGATATTTGATAGCCATGTAGGGTAATTTACCTCTCAAATGGCTTTGGCTTCCAGAAATCTGTCTACTTCCTCTTCCACTGCCTCAACATGCATCAACGTCGGTCTTTTTGCTCGTTGGATTACAGGTTTGGCCGACTTGTCTACGTTCAGTTTATGGCAAGTGACGTCAGGGTTAATGCCAGGCATCTCGTAAGGCGTCCAGGCAAATACCGCAATGTTTGCTCTCAAGAAAGCCTCCAGTTCTATTTCCTCTTCCTCAGCTAAGCCCAAGCCGAGAAGGAAGAAGCGTTCCTCATCCCCTTGTCGGACAAGGATTTTCTTCAGGGTTTCTTCACTTTTCTCGGCTGGCTCTTTGCCGATGTCATCTAGGGCTTCCACGTTCTTGTATTCGATCTCTATTGTCTTTGGTTCTCGTATGCTGCAGATGGATTTCATTGTTGCCATGGAGCAGTTCTTTGTCTGTAGCTGATCCCCTCTGACCTCCTCTATCACATGCTCTGTTGGAAACCGCAATGGCTGATGCAACGTTGAGGGAATAGCCCCCATTGCATGCAACCATGGCCTTTCCAAGATAGCACTGTAGGGGGAGGGTGTGTCGATTTTGGTGAATTTTGTTTTTATCTTTTTGGTGCTAGCCTGCACCTCCAAGCTTACTGTTCCCAGTGGCCACGTCGATGTTTCATTGAACTCGACCATTGGGCTGTTGGACTGTTCCATATCGTCTGGGTGAAGGCCAAGCTCCTTGTAACACCTGACATACATGATGTCACAAGAGCTGCCTTGGTCAATTAGGATGCGCTTCACTTGGCACTTCTCAACCTGGAGGGATACTACCAACGCATCGTTATGTGGATGCTACACCATCTCAAGGTCGGCTTCAGTAAAGGACATTACTGGTCCCTAGCACTCCTCGGCCTGAGGTCTTTTATCCTGGACCTGGTACATATGCTGCAAGTGCTTTACCTTTTGGGTCTCCCCCCTATTTTGTTTTCGTTGACCTTTGAGTGAATTACATTAATTACCTGAGGTCTGCCTGCCTGCAGTTGTTGTGCTGGGGGAGGTGGAGCTGCTGGTGCCTGAGGTAGTCTTGCCTGCTCTTCCCTTGTCCTGGCTTCATCTACAAGGTCCCTTAAATAGCCTTACCTTACTAGGTCTTCTAGGTGTACTTTTAGGGCTCTGCAACGCTGAGTCAGATGCACATCTTCATTGTGGGAAGCACAATGTTTACCAAGGCTTCTTCTCATAAACTCTCCTGGAACCCTTGCTGGTGCTCTGAAATAGGGCTGGGTTCAGATTTTCTCCAAGACTTTGTAAACCGGAATTCGGAATACGGTTGTGACTGCCTGCCCAGTCCTTAATCCGATTTTTGGTTTGTTGTAGCCACCATCACCTCGACCTCGCTTCGGCGAGCCGTTTTTCTTTTTTGGTTTCGGCGCCTTTGTTCCCAGCGTATCCTCCTCAGCCTTGGCGTATTTCTCTATTCTGGCCATTAATTCCCCCATACTTTTTGGTAGTGTTTTTGTCAATGATTTTTTGAGCAGATAGTTATCTTTTAGGCCGTTCTTAAATGATACGACCGCCACCTCTTGGTTGCATTCTGATATTCGGTTAAATACCTCATAGTACCTTTTGGCATAGGCCCTCAGGCTTTCGTCATCACCAATTTTCAGAGCCATCAGGGCATCCACCCTTAATGCCTGTAGTTTGTTCGTCACGAACCTAGCCACAAACATCTCGGCCAGGCCTTCCTAGGTTTTCATAGTTCCTTTCAGCAACTTGTAAAACCAGTCTGATGCAATTTCTCCGAAGGATGAAGGGAACACCTTGCAAAACAACGGCTCGTTCCCGGTGTATAACACCATTGAGTTCAGGTACAAACCGACGTGAAAGTTGGGGTCCGACTTCCCGTCGTAGATTTGGAATCTCGGCATGCTAAACCTCTTCGAGCCTTCGAATTTGTCCAATTCTATCAAGAATGGCGTTCTCGGCTTGACTGGGGAGGTTACCTCGGCATCTTGTCGCCTCCTCTGTAGGTAATCCCTTAGGTCTTCCTTGGTCCGACCAGGAGCTCGGCTATCTTCTAACTTCAGCCTTTTAGATGCACTACTCTCAGCTTCGTTGTGAGCCCTCTTCGACCTTTCTCTATTAGTTGCGTTGAAGCACAACTCCTGCCTTTGAACATGCCGATATTCTTTGGGGTCTGCTTCCTTGGTGCGATGTGTCCTTCGAGATTCTTCTCTTCTTGACTCTTCTCGCTCGACCTCCCTTGAAGGCCGGTGAGAGTGTTTTTCGCTCCTAGTGTGTTGGGGGACTGTAGGGACTGTTTTCTGCCCATCTTGTCGGGCATCTTTCTTGGCCGCTGGAATCGGTGTATCTTGTAATGGGAACGGTGGCTGCATGACGTTGTTTTGCATCATGAAATTGACGACCGTTTGTAGGTCCGCCAATTTGTTCGCCATTCTCTTTACCTTATCGTCTCTCCGTAGGCATCTATCCTTTCATACCTGAAGGTCGTCCTCGTTATAATACCCGCTTTGGTCCATTTTCTTTGGTACGTCGCCTTCCTGGCCGATGTCCTTTCCTCCGTGATTTTGATCATAAGTCTCTTCGTTGCAGTTGTTTTCTTTGACGTCAAGGTCAACAGGTTTCCCACTCCCAGTAGGAGTGTCATCCATAATATTCTCTTTCTGTCCGTTGTTGGCCATCTATTCTCCTTTCTTTCTCACAAAAGGCTCCAAATTGTGTGTGTCAATTTCCGACCACATTGCCAAATTAGTACTTAGCTGGACAGCACTGACAGAATAGATTAGTCCCGAACGACCTGCAACAGAAAAAAGGGATTCCGACTGTGGTTCGTCCACCCGGGGGCAGTCCGATGATCAAGTCAGTTATCTCTCAAAGATAGCAAAAGTGCTTAACTCACTATTTAGAATATAAATTGTGTACCTTAGACCCATGGGGGTGCCTTTCTTTTATAGCCAATACAATCCTAGTCCCAATAGAAGCTTAGCTCTAGTGGACTTAGGATTACTGCTGATCTTGGACTCCCAGTAGGATTGAAATAAACTCTCTAAGAGTCTTATCTTTATCCAAACTGAAGTCTTTTCTCACTTTAAGACTCTTATCCCTTATCCGCTTATCTCGGATTTCGATATCTTCGGAGATAATCTCAGCCTAGCCGAGATAACCTTGGCGTCATGACCAGGACACGTGACACCTCGGCTGACACTTCGGCGTCACCTTGGTCACGTGTTGGCACTCAGAAAATATGTCCACACAATATATATAATTGTACTCATAATGATGAGATATTACATGGGTTAATATTTGATTTGTTATTTGTCTAATAATATAGGATTTCATCCTCTTGCCATATTAGTGGGTAAATTTGTAAATTAAAAGTGTGGGTTTATAACATTACTCTTTAAAAATATTACTACATCATACTCTAGTGTGAATTGATTGAAGTTGGGAAGTTACTTATTTTAGTTAGTTATTTGGTTATTTTAGCTTGACTAAAATAGTTGTGTTTAGAAAATTAGTTTTTTTTTTGGTGTGTATGTGTGTAATTGATTTGATGATTATGAGGAAAAAAAATAATTATAAGTTAGATGTGATATTTTGTTTTATTAACTGTTTTAGCCTATTATATTTTTTAGTGGGCCTTTTTAAGCTAACCATTTCCCCAAATACCCCCATAATGAAAGGGAAGTAAATATTTTAATCAAAAAATCATTATAAGTGTTATATAATTTATTTATTTATTTTTACTTATTTAAACATCTTTCCATTATAAAAAATTTTAAAATTACTAATTAAGGCCTCGTTTGGCAAGTGACTTTTTTAGCCAAAAAGTCAAAAAGTCACTAAAAAAATCAAAAAGCCAACAACCCACATCAAAAAGTCAAAGATTCTTTTTTCACTCTACTTTTTGCACATTTTTTCGTAAAAAGTCAAAAAGTCATCCAAAACATACTAGTTTTTTTTAGCTCATATTTTAACCAAATAGCCAAAAAGTTACTAAATTAGCCTGTTCCCAAACGAGGCCTAAATTAATTTTCAAATAAACCCTGATTATAGATATTAAGTTTATGTTTTATATTACTTAGGCTTTGTTTGGGAACATGCTATTTTAGTAACTTTTTGACTAAAATATGAGGTAAAAAAAACTTATATGTTTAAAATGACTCTTTAGTTTTTTACAAAAAGATATGTAAAAAGTAGGAGAAAAATAAAATATTCATTTTCTTGGTATAAGTTACAAATTTTTTTAATTTTTTTTAATAATTTTTCAACTTTTAAACTAAAACTGTTGTATGACAAACAAAACCTTTTAATTACATAATAAATTAGAATATACGTGTTTTTTTTTTTTTCGTTGGCAAGGCTTATTTCACACATTTGTCAACTATTCCTCTTTTGATAACTGAACTTTTTTATAGTAATTTTTTTTTTTGTTTTAATTTTTATGAGATGAAAAGAATTAGTGTTTGAAATAATTTTTTTAATTGAATAGATAATTATGAAGAAAAAAAAAGATTGATTAATAGATAATTATGAAGAAAAAAAAGATTGATTAATATGTATAATTTAATATTTTGATTTTTTTGCAACTTTCTGATATTTTAAGCCAAAAAGCTAATAGCCAAACAAGCCCTAAGCTACCCTCTATTTGGGACTATCCGAACGCATCTAAGTAGAGCTTGGAATGGGAACTGGCTTCACAGGAACGCAGCAACCAAAGATGGACACAAAAGCATGATTCGGATTATCTGCAATTCTTTCTTATAATATTGCATAATAGAAAATTTGTTTCTCAAATACATCCAACAAAGTCTACAAAAACGGAAAAACTTTTAGTCCAACCAATCTCAGCAAATCAAACTCAATGAAGCGAACGAAGAAAAGCTGGACAGCTAAAAAGTGGAGTACAAAAAAAGAAAAAGAAAAAGAAAAAGAAAAAAAAGAAAAGAAAAGAAAAGAAAAGATCAACCATGATCTCAATAATTATACAAGAAAGCAAATAAAACCAAAGAGAAAAATCAATAGGGGAAAGGGAAAAAGGCGCAGGAATCAACTCTTGAGGATAGTTTCGATGGCTTCAAAGAAAAGAGGAGCCATTTCAGGGCTTGGAATTTTGATTGCGCACTTAAGCCCGGGGATTCCAATAACCGTTGTGAGTTCAATCAAGAAGGGGATTCCTCGAGGGATCTTGGCGGACAGATACAACACCTCCTGGTTTGCGTGCTTACGCTTGGCAATGAAGAACAAGTTTGATGCAGCTAGCCGGTCTAGGGTTGCTTCCACACTGTTCACGACGATGCCTGGAAAGTCCTTCGAGACCTCATTTGAATCGGGCAAGGACTTCCATGCCTGCCAAAAACACAAAAGCATCAGGTTTCAGTTGTCGCCACCAAACATCTCTACTTGAATATGGCAACTGGCAACATTTCCAATATGCTTCCAGATCAAACATGATTCATGCATGCATTGCTCATAACCAACATTAGTACACTGAATAAAGTTTTTCAAAATCATAGGAGTGGTGATCGCCACTTTGCCACCCCCCCTAAGAGCATCTCTATTAGCTTTATCTAAATTTTACTATAAAGTATTATTAAAAAATTCATTCCTTATTTAAAGAAGGGTTAATTACACTAATAGTCCCTATAATTTGAAATTTGTGTCACTTTGGTTCCTGACTTTTCAATTGTGACACATTTGACCATGAATTTTAAATTTTGTTCCAAATAAAGACAATTGAAAATATCATTAAATTTTTTAAGAGTAAAATTGTCAATTTGATAAAATATAAACTAATTTGACAAAAATAAATGTCAAAAAATATTTTAATTTTTTTTTAAAATTATTTTTATCCACCAATGATAAAATTATGTAAAATTAATAAAAATTACATGATTAATTTTTTAAAATTAATTTTATATGAACATCATCCAAATACATAATAAAAATTAATTTGGTAAAAAAAATAAATAAATGTTTAAAAAATTTATCAGTTTTACATAATTTTATTTTTAGTAGGTATAAATAATTTTTTAAAATTCAAAAATATTTGTTTGACATTTATTTTTGTTAAATTAGTTTATATTTTATCAAATTGACAATTTTACCCTTGAAAAATGTAATTATATATTCAATTGTTCTTATTTGAAACAAGATTCAAAATTCAGGATCAAATGAGTCACAATTGAAAAGTCAGGGACCAAAGTGACACAAGTCTCAAACTATAAGGACTATTTGTGTAATTTACCCTTTTAAGAATTATTTTTTCATCTACCTTCTCTAACAAACTCCCTATTCTTTCTCTATTCTATGAAAATAATCTTTTTAATTATTTTTAAATTTGAATTTTTTTTAATAATAAAATAATTAAACAATATAAAATTAAGTCAAAAACAGAGGTTCAAAGGCAACTCTTGCTGCATATAATGTACATAAACAATAGAAAGAAGAGTGGTATTGACTTTGTATTGTATCGTTCATGTATTGAAACAAGCCATGACTTTGTATTGTTTATGTACATCTCAAATAATTATGGAAGAAAGCAGCAGAAGCACAAACCGGGGACCGGACGTCCGGGAGGTCGACTGGCCGGACGTTAGGCGAAACAAGTTTTGCCCAAATCATTTTATCTGGGACATCCAGATAGACGACCACTATCAAATATGAGGGAGCTACAGTGACTTCCTACAAATAAAAATAACTATAGCAATCCTAAATTTAGGGGGTTGTACAAGGGATCTGGTGGGAAATGATTTTCAAAGAATCAATCCCTTATGATAGTTTTTTTTTTGGATAAATAATCAATCCCTTATAATAGCAAAAAGATCTGATAGGAGCATCCCTAATGGATCCTCTAAATACATTCTTACTTATTTTAGGTAATTTTTCTTCAAAAATCAACCCCATCAACTCGCCTAAAGCATCTCCCTACTATAAGAAATGCTACAGTTGCTCCCCAAATGTAGGGAGCAACTGTTCACCCCCCAAATGTAGGGAGCAACTGTTCACCCCCCAAATGTAGGGAGTAACTGTTCACCCCCCAAAAATATAATTTTTTTTTTTTATTCAACTACATTTGATAAATTCTTATTTTATAGGCACGAAAGATGTCTCCCGAACATTCTCCCGGACATCCCTCCAGATGTCCCGTGAGAGTCCTGAAAAATGTCCAAAATTACCTTGACCGGTCGACCGCCTGGTCATTCGGGTGGTTGACCAACCGGACAACTGCCCCTTTTTCCTCTCCTGCTACTTTTATTCAATGCTTTGTGCTACTTTGTTTTCATTATTTTATTATTAAAAAAATATTTAATTATAAAAATAATTAAAAATATTATTTTAATAGAATAGAGAAAGAATAGGAAATTTGTTGGGAGAAGTAGATAAAAAAGTAATTCCTTAAAATAGGTAATGAATTTTTTAATAATATTTTAAGATAAAATTTAGGTAATCTGATAGAGATGCTCTTAGAAACACTCTCCTAAAATAAGAATTGCTACAATGCCTCCCTATTTGTAGAGAGTCACTGTAGCACCTTTATATTTTTTTTGTTTTTTTTGTTGCTTTGCTTTACTTTGTCTAGTGACTATAGCACACATTTACGATTTTTATTTTTTTTTTAAATTTATAATGAAAAATTATATTCTAATAGAATAGAGAAAAAATATATAGTTTGTTAATAAAACAGAGAAAAAATAGAGAGTCTGTTGAGGAAAGTAGATGAAAAAGTGATTCCTCAAATAGGGAATAAATTTTTTAATAATATTTTAGGATAAAATATAAGTAATTTGATAGGGATGCTCTAAGTCTATACTTGCCAACACTAGTACAATGAAGAAATTCATGAAATATCCTGGGGATGGAAAATTTGAAAATAAAAACATTTTTATTTATCAAAAAATTAAAATTAAAAAAATAAAAATAAAAATTCAAATGTTCGTTGATTCAGGTCTTATCATTCAGATAATTTTTATGGTCATCATCTTAATATGCTATTGGAAAGTTAAAAGATACCTCTTTTTCTTTAAATTAATTTTTTATATATATATTTTTACCTCTAGGAAAGCCGAACGCTCCATTTTCCCATCCTCAGTGAAGAATGGTAGCAATGATACTTTATCATTAAAATACCATACGGGTTGTTGATTATTTTTCACAGCAACCTGCAGAAGCATGTTTGGAGGACCAGGAGCTATGTTCTGGAATAAAACCATTGGCAGAAGAGTTGTTGCTGACATTCCAGGTTGCAATAGCGGGACCTGATTAGCAATAAGAAATTACTCTAATGCTCAACCTTAGAAAAGATTTGTTTCACGACCACGGAACTAACAACTACCTGTAGTGGTCCGGCAGCAGCAAGACCGAACGTGTTCTTGTTGAACTGGATCATAAACCCATCAAGGGGAATCTGAGTGTTGTTCTCAAACATAATGCTGTAAAATATTTGGCCATCTCTTCGTACCAACTGTGCACTGATTTGTAAACCTTGACCAGTTGACGCTGGTAATACAACAGGCAAAGGAGGGCTGCAATTGAAATTGGAACTCTATGTCAGTACATTCATAGGAACAAAAATCGTATCAATTGTTGACTAACACATTTTAATAATTTCTTGAATGTAAAAAAACTCATGAATTGAAAATTCAGTCGTCATTAGCATTTAGGTAAAACTCCCATAACAGCCAAAACTCTTCAATAATTTGAACAATCTATGAAGCATAGATACGGATATAGAAAACGGATACGGCAATACGACGAAAACTTAAAAAATAGGATGAGGGGACGGCTAGGATGTGTAAAATATATATTTTTTATATTATACATGAACTCAAAGAGTAGTAGGAAACCATTTTTTAGGAATTAGATATTAATTTAAGAGTCAATAGTCAGTTTAATCCTTTTTTTATTTATTAGGAAGTATCGGATATGTATCCGCAAGCATTCAAGAAGCATCGATATCCAATACAAGTATGATACAGATACAACTCCCTTTTTGAAGTATTTGTACTTCATAGCTAACATTTCAGCAATGAATCTCAGACACGTACTGCAAATAAATCCAGACGCCTAATTATTTCATATCAAACAACCTATTATACCGATATTCCACCGTACTTACCCAGCAGGTAGTGCGGGTTGATCAACGGGTACAATAGCATTATTACTATTGTCATTATTGTCAAGGCCCATCAAATCACCAAGTAAATCTGGCACAGGAGCAGGGGCTGGTTGTTGCCTTGCCACAGCTTGTGAAGTGCTACTTGAAGTAGCTGGTGGTGATGCAGCACTGTCCAATGCATGAGCAGGTGATTCAGAATTCCCCATTTCACTCCCATCAGGGTAGTCTTCTTCTTCAGTTCTCTGGGTAGTCTTCACACGGGTTACAAATGCATCTGGGGGCTTGTGATACACAGAGGACAAAGTAGCAATATTGGCAAGAAGCTCATCAAGAAGAGAAGGATCAAGTAGGTTTGAATCGTCACTGATCACAGGCTTCTCAGCTAACACAACATCCTTAGCTGCCTGGGAGAGGGAAAAGAAAAAGCAGGTTTGTTATGAATATATAATGGCTTATGGTTCTAAGGTTTGAGAATATTAACACAGATAGTTCAGAAAGCCATAAAAAGTTAAGCTGCCAAACTATGTAACACAACCCTCCTCTTTCCTCCAATCTGGAAGTGGCCTTGTCCAGAGAGAGAACCTTTAAAATGGCAAAAGCAGAAATTGAAATGGGATCATCTAGCTCAAACATAGAGCTAGCACAGAAATACTAAGGTTTTGCTCATCTTTCACATGGATAAACTTAGAAGCTGTGACAAGAATAACATTGTACAACGACTCCAATAGCAACTCTTGCGGCAACAAAAACCATTAAATATAATTTCATGAAAAAGGGAGAGAAGAAAATAATTGAGAACTGTGTATATCAGACATGTAAAAAGAGAAACTAGAATTGATTTCTAATTGTTACAAACCTCAGGATCAGTAGAAAGAAGACGCCAGTATATATATGCACGATCACGCAAATCTGGATTGTCAGTCTCCACAGTGGCATTGTTCAACACAACCTACCAAGACCATGATGAATAGTGAGAATCAACAATAGTAAAGAAAATGAATCAACAAGAAAGCTTAAAAAAACCATCTATTTCCAAAATCATCTACTTCCTGCTAAAGCTACAATGATTCAAGCTGTTCAAAAAAAGAATAAATAAACCAAACCAAACCAAACCAAGCCAAGTCTTAAAGTCCCATCAAATGGGGTGGGCTACATAAATTATTCTTCTCCACGCGACTCTATCAAAAGCCATTTTGTTAGTCAAATTAAGTAGATCCATATCTTTATTTACAACGCTAGCCAATGTTAATCTAGGCCTACTCGGTCTTCTAATACTTCCATCTACCGTCACTGCATCGCATCTCTTCACTACTGCTTCTGTTGGTCTCCGTTGAATATGACCAAACCATCTCAATCAATTCTCTCTCAACTTGTCTTCTATCGGTGCTATTCTTACCCATTCCCGAACTCATTCCTAATTGTGTCTTGTCTAGTCTGCCACATATCTACTTTAGCATCCTCATCTCAGCCACACTCATCTTATCTACATGTTGTTTTTTGGTTGCCTAACACTCCGTCCCATACAACATCGTTGGTTTAATAGCCGTTTTATAAAACTTACCTTTTAGTCTAGTGGGTATTCGTTTATTGCACAGTACCCCAGACTCACTTACGCCATCTCGTCTTAATCCTATGGGCCACATCCGCACCAATCTGCCCTGCTGTTGTGATAATCGACCCTAAATAACGAAAATGTTCACTCTTAGGCAGTTTTTGGTTCTTAATTTTCACTTCTCCTCTGCTTTCATTATTACTGTTACTAAATTTTCACTCCATGTTCTCTGTCTTAGTTTTGCTTATCCGAAATCCTTTAGATTCAAATGTTTTTCTCTAAATCTCCAACTTTGTGTTAACTCCTTCTCTAGTCTCATCTACTAGCACGATATTGTCTGCAAAAAACATACACCAGGGCATGTCATCCTGAATATTTCTCATCAATTCATCCATAGCTAAAGCAAAAAGATAAGGACTTAAGATAGATCTTGATATAACCCTACAGTGATAGGAAATTCATTTGTCTCTCTAACAAGCGATCTAATAGTAATCACCATCCCTTCATACATATATCTAATCACATCAATGTAATCTTTTATCACTTCTTTTTTTCTCTAACACCCACATATTATATCCCGATGCACTCTGTCATATGTTTTCTCAAGGTCGATAAACACTATATGGATATCTCTTTTATTTTTTCTATACTTTTCTATTATGCTCCTCAAAAAATAGAACGCTTCCATTGTTGACCTGCCAGGCATAAATCCAAATTGATTCTCTGACATCTCTGTTATATCTTGCAATCGGTGTTCTATCACCCTCTCCCACACTTTCATTATATGACACACTAGCTTGGCATTATTACCACATGGGTGGTTGCAACTCATTTATTCATATTGATTAAAGACTATATAATGTTCTAATTGCCAATTTGAGAGGTTAACATTCTATAACACCATTCAAAGGCAATAGATTGTAAGGGGGAGCTAGAATATTTTCCATAAAATGAGCACATGATACTCAAACATGATGAAAAGGCCAAAACAACATACCTGAATCATCTGCTGTGGGCCTTCAGTTGGCTTCTTAAGAAAAAGTTTGACAGTGGCAGTCAGCAATTGCAATTGTACTTGTGCAGGCTCTTCAGGAAAACTTTCCAAAAAGCTCTCAAGGAGCTCATCAGCATTGTCAATTCTCTCTGCATATTCTCCAATTATCCAGATCATTGATGCCTGCCAAAAAAAAAGAATAAATTAATTAAGAAGATCATAAAATATAAATAATGAAAAAACATAAGCCATCACACAAAGCCAAAGCCTTGCAATTGTTTAGGAATACCTTAGCCTCAGGCTCATCTAAAGTGTCTAAGCTCTCACAAAGTGTAGCAATGATGGACTCGTAGCTGAGAGTAACAAAGAATAAAACTTAATCTAGAACTAGAAGACAAGAATCAAGCTGACAACATTATAATGAAAACTCATAATGAAAGACAAAAATCTACAACACTATTACAATTCAAATTTATGGAAAAAATCCATCAGATTTGCATAAAAAGGGGATAAAAGAAACTTACGTGTTAGGGTATCTTCTAAATATATCCTTAATGACTATGATAGCTTCTTGAACGACATAGTTTACTTTAATCTTAATCAACTCAAGTAAAACACTAATGCATCGCTCAGCTGCTCTCTCTAACTTGATGGCACAACGTCCAATAGCACGAACAGCCTTTCTGACAAAATCTACATCTACTTCTGTAGCATATTCTTTAAACTCCAACAGAACCTGAAAAGTGATTATCAATTGAGCATTACAACCAAACCAAAATCAGTTTAAAAAACTTTAAAATTAGATAACTCTTCCTAAAGTCTACTTGCCTGGTCTATATTTCGGTCTGAAGCTAGCTTTATCATGATTTCTAACTTTTCCATTTTCACATAAATGGGATCATTGTACTTGCAGAAAAATACCTACAAACAGAAAACATAATTTCATAAGTACCAATTTTTTTACTACAAATCTTAATTACAAGAAGCCATAAAAAGAAATCCTAGTTCATTCACACGTGTGTAAATTAAGACAAGCCTATCAAATCACCTTGATTTCATGGGCAAGAATCGTAGGCCGCTTTTGTACAATAAGGTTGATGTTTCGTAATGCAACATATTGAATCTCCGGTTCTGCAGACAGTAATGTCACAAGAGGAGGAGCCATTTTCTTACAAAGATTCCGAACTATATCAGTACTGGTGATGAGTTCCATTTGTTGGAGGATCATCTGGAAGGTTGTGGGGGAAGATAGTTAACAATAAATTCAACAAGTCAATGATACGTGAGGCATTCAAAAATGTTAGTGAGGATGGAGAATACCAATCAAGTCAATCAAAAGAATTAAATGTCACCTTGACAGCTGAAAGAACAACTGCACAATTTGCATGTTGTAGTCGTGGAGTAACACGCTCCACTATATTCTCAGCTTCACGAGCATCAGCTGCCTTGTACTTGGAAAGAGCATCCAATATGAAAACTTGACCCCACCTGAACTTGTATGTCAAACAAGAAAAACAATACAGTTAATATTGGGAAAATTTTAGCGAACAAATTACATATTGCTATAAAGGATGGCAGCTAGTTTTACAAAATTCACAATGCATGATTTATAGTCAACAGAGCTATAGTCAACAGAGCTTTAGATCAGCCACATCCCGTTCTGAGCATCACAGCTATTCACAATGAGTTACCATTCCTCTCCCAATCTAAAGTTATTTCCTCGTCCCAATCATGGTCTCTTACATTGTTCAATTTATCTCAAGAGAACTAGAACAGAATGTTCAAAGCAAAAAGTTATTGATTAATTCCTCCAACTCATAAACAATAGGATGAGAAAAGTTGAAAACAAGGAACTACTGTAACAAATCCCCCTGGTCTGGTTGTGAAAAGTTGACATTTTAAACCCAATTAACAACCAAATGCTGAAATTACAAAACAATAACTCAAAGACTAAAAATTATGTACCATTTTAGATATATAATCATATGAACAGGCATCAAAACAATTTATTGGCCATTTCAAACAGCTTGTAAAAATTTATTAGATCAATATAATTGTTTTATAACCAAACTTAAGATAACAATGATGCAAATTTAGTACCATGCCAAGTATGGTAAATGATATTTCCTAGTACAATTAGGCCATGTTTGTTTGGGCGAACATGTGCTTGGGATTGGACTAATAGTCCAACAAAATTATTAATCCGATGATTGGTTAAAAAATTGAAATATGGACTAATAATCCATTCGGATATGATATCCTACATATGATGAACTATTCAATCCCACAGAGGGGGTAGGATATAAATTGAGAAACTAAACCAAAGTTTGGACTAACTCATCAAATGACCAAATTAACCCTGACTATATATATATTAACCCTCATTTAAATATTTTAAAAATATTTGAAAAAATTTCAATAAAATATTTTTTTAATTTGTAAATATTTTAAAAAATTAAGAAAAAATACAACTAAGAGCATGATATTGACATATTTTTTGTTGGAGATGATCTAAGAACAATAATATTATTATTTATAACAATTATGAATGGTAGTAATCATTAATTACCACCCTAAACTTTTAATTCAACATGTCTACAATTGGTATTTTGTATGCATCTTTTCATAAATATATTTGCTCCATTTTCTATATTTTCTGATATCATTATTTTTCTAAATAGCTATATTTCATAGTTGAATGATTTTTGGTATTTTTTTGTTCAAAAAAAAAAAGAAGTTAAATTTTGTTCAAATGAGTGTCTTTTTGAATTTGGGTAGTGAATGATTGGATGATTAAAATAGCAATACATATTTTTTAATGGTTGTTTGTGCATATAAATTTTATAATGAAATGATTTTTGATGTTTTTTGTTAAAAAAGGGGGTTAAATTTTGTTCAAATGAATATTTTTTTGAATTTGGGCAATGAATGATTAGAATAGCGGTGTATATTTTTTAATGGTTGCTTGTGTATATATAAATTTTATAAATGAATGATTTTTTTTTTATTTTTTCTATTAAGAAAAAGTGGGGGTTAAATTTTGTTCAAATAAACACTTTTTTGAATTTGGGCAATGAATGGTTAGATGATTAAAATAACAGTGTATTTTTTTTAATGGTTGCTTATGTATATATATAAATTTTATAGTTGATTGATTTTTGATTTTTTCTATTGAAAAAAAAGTAGGTTAAATTTTGTTTAAATGAATTGAAATGGATGTGTAGCAACAATAGGGAAATTTGCTTTTTAAAAATTATAACACATGCTAGTGCAAAATTTTACAATAATTATAATTGGGATATTATGGTCAATATATTGGATGTCCTATGTCTAGTCATGTCCTATCCATTCCAATCCCCTTAAACAAACATCATATTGGATAATATTTTGTTAATCCCTTCTTATAATCCTAACTCAATCCAAACATAGGATATGATACACAATCCAAAGGGATTCGTAGTCCTAGGACTATTAGTCATAAGAATGCTAATCCAACTTAATCCAATCCGTCCAAACAAACATGCCCTTATGGTACACACCCATGCCACTGACCTATAAATAGGGACTTCAGAGACTGCACATAAAAAGTACTTTGGCATGGAATATCTACAAACAGTGTAGTAGTGATATGGAACCTCCTTGCTTAGCGCATTAATCAGATACCATGTGAATTTTTTTCTAATAAACATCAACTGTATATAACCTATTGAGAAAGCAACATTGACTGAAATATAGGCCGTGTTTGGTATAGCTTTTTTAAGTTAAAATCCGATAATCAGAAAGCAGAAGCTAAAAGCACCTCTTCCCTAACTTTTAAATAATCAACTTATTTAAGTTATTTCTATCTAATAAGCCATAAGCAGAAGTTGCACCAAATAGTCTAGCATAGACTCCCAAATTAAAATACGCTATAATCACCTCTTAGAATCTATACCAAATAGCCCCACAATGTACCACCACCCCACCCCAATAACATTAAACTATAGCATATATTTTCATGTTACCACAGAGCACAACATATTTTTTTGAAACACAAACTCACTCTGTGCATTCATTTAGGGCAGTAAGGAGCTTTGAAAGTGTATGGCTCATGATCTCAAATATGGGCTTGCTGCTGTTCTCTTGAATCTCCGCAAGTGCTGCAACAGCGTTCGCAACAACCATTGGATTATTGTCAGATATCAAATCCTTGAGAGCTTCCAAAAACCCCCTATCCTCTACCAGCTCAGCATTTATGTCATAAAGTTTAGCAACACATATAGCTGCTGTCTTGCGAACATAGGGATCATCATCCTAATAAAAAATGAAATTAAGTATTAATAATTCATTATTACATGTGAACATTCAAGAAATATGAATAGCATGTGCAACTGAACTATAAGACATTTGCAGAATTGTTGCAGCGGAGTAAATTTGAGAATGGCATGTGAGATGCTAAAAATCTAAGACTAGTTAAAGTTTCTAATAGACAAGCTTTTGAAAACAACTATAAAATCAACCTTAAGACACCTCTGAAGGGGATCACACAGATATTCTGTGATTTTATCAACACGAATGCATCCCATTGTCCGCACAGCCAATGCACGAATCAGAGGATTTGGATCCTGCGAATCCTGCAAAAAAGCCCATAAAATAACAAATGTTAGATATTCATAGAAGCATCTTTTCATCTATATAAAAATAGAATACATAATATTAAAAGCAAAAAAAAATAATATTTAACCTCCACTCCTACAATTAATAAAGGTATGTTTGTGTGATCATGGCATGCACATCAAACTACAAAATTTCCATTAGCTATAATATACATGCATTACATACATATATATACATGCAATGCATTTTCGGTATAACACGCGAGGCACAAAGTCATTTATCACTTATTTAATCACAGTATGAATGAATTATGACATTGAAAAATAAGCACAGTATCCATTTCAACAAAGAAAATTGGTAGTACAACCACAAATTTCATTCTGGAAGTCCCTAACAATAATGAAATGTAGGAAGACCAAAGTTTGTCCATAATTCTTACCTTCACAAATGTATTTACTGCAAGTATCGCAAGGTCGGGTTGGCTTTTAGCATAATTTATCAGATATAAATAGACAAGCTTTTTGAGCTCCAAATTCTCTGTTTGCATGCAATTCACAACATCTGTGAATAGTGATGAAACATCCTTCCCAACAGTCATAGCAGCAATCACCTTTTTAACTGCATCTTTTCTTTTATCCTGCATGAGAAAAGCAGAGGAGGTATGCTAATGAAATGTTATTCTGAATTGTTACAGTAAAATAAAGCTACCCCAAAATTAACACATTATTCAGTCAAAAATCTTGAAAACATTATTCCGAGTGAGTATGACATTTCTGCACATAAAAAACATCCTACTCATGCCCGCATTATATGTTCAAAGCATTGTTGTCAAATTGCGAATTGAATGGTGAACCGTAAGATTCACTTTATTTAGCATAATTTATAATTTTATTTTTGTATATGCATATCAAAATACATAGTATTTAAAATGAAATAAATATCAATATAAATGTAAATCAATTCATGTCATTTTTTATCTTGTGAAAATAGCATCACATTATGCAATCGTAATCACAATGAATCGTAGTAAATCACAATTGAATAATACGATTCACTCAATTTAAGATTCAAAAGCATGAATCAAATCATTTTGGTTATATTACATGGACTCGGGTACGGGTACAGGTACGGGTACGGGGATCCGATGTTGGTATGTAACTAGATGTCGGATTCATCAAACTATAAATTTAAGGGTACACAAACTCGGCAAAAAAAATCTTATTTTTATATTTTTAATCAAATATGTGAGATAAAACAGTACTATATACAACTTAAGCCTTGTTTGGCATGATCTAAAAAAGTCAAAAAGTCAGAAATTCACTATCCTATTTAAGTCACATCATCTTATTTAAATCACATCACCTCTCTAACACATCACTTCAAACCCAACCCATACCCAACCCATATTTCATAAAAAGTTAAAAAGTGCACTCATTTAAATCATCCCAAACCACCCCTTATAGTGTCAAAAAGACATATATATCAATTATACAACAATATGTCCATATAATAATGGGGTTATATATAATTATATAAGAAGTGTCCGTTACAACGTATCCGACACATATCTCATACCCTTGTCCAAGTGTCAAATGTCCAACCGAGGTATTTGATTTATTTTGAAGAGTTCGTGTAACATAAGTTGAAACTCATATCTAATGATATGTATGAATAGAATCGCTACCGTCTGCTGTTCAAATGAACAACTTTGTAAAGTAAAACAAGTGCAAATTTTGAATCAAAAAGCACAAAAAAAATATCTCCCCTAACCAGATAGGATACAAATCAAGCCACCAATGCAGAAGTGAAGAAAATTGTCAAATTATTATAGTGTTCCATGTAAAATAATCCAAACCCTAACACACACAAATCAAATAATAAAACTATAAATTAGGATCATTCATTATCAATAACTTTACAAAACGCATTAAATCAATCTTATGCTCAATCGCACCGATAAAAAAGAAAAAAGAAAAAAGAAAATATTTTAAAGTTAAATTTTCTCGAGTCCGACCTACAAAATATATCATTCCTCAAAAGCTATGAATCCGAAAATCGTATAGATGTGAGACGCAATTCCATGAAAGTTCGCGACAATCTCAACCACAAGTCAAATCGAAAAACGCAATAGATCTGATGATAATTCTAATCAATCGGTGGTAAAAACACAACATCAGTGAAATCAAGAGCGAAGTCGAAGCAGATCAAGGAAATATCCAGAAAATGACATGAATTCAGCTCGAAGATAGCAAATCAATTGATGCATAGATATAGAAACATACATACGCACAGAGAGAGAGAGAGAGAGAGAGAGAGAGAGAGAGGGACCTTGTACTGAGAATTGAGTTCTTCTTTGAGCTCAGGGATTTCGCCTTTCTTGGTGGTGGAGAAGTACTTGGAGTCGTGACCGCTCATCTCTGAAGCTTTTTTGGCTTCTCTCTTCGGGTCTCGAGACGACTCAGACGAGAGAGAGAGAGAGAGAGAGAGAGAATGAGGAAGATGACTATTGCCGATGCGAGAGCGAGAGAGACTGGGAATGTAATGGGTTCGTTCGGTTTGATTTTCTGAAAAAATTTTGAGAAATTTTCTTTACAAATAAAGTAATCAAATTAAATAAATTTTCTCAAAAAAAAATTTCAGTAAATCAAACAAGTTTTTCAAATAAATTTTTCTTTCACACATATCAAATCAATTATTTTTTTCAAAAATCTCTTTCAAAATCATTTTTCAAAACATCTTTTGAAAAAAATCAAACCAAACATGTTTTCGTACTTTTTATCTCTAAAACACATCTCTCAAACACAAACCAAACATACCCAATGTTATTTCAATAGTGGCACATGGCTGAGCCAATTAGACGATTAGTAAAATATTTGCCTAATTTGTTAAAATTTTATTGATTTGTATTGATTCGCCGTTTAATTTATTAATTATGAATTAAATTTTAAATTTTATAATATATAATTTGCCTTCGAAATTATTTTGTTCCCTTATAATTAATATATATATTTTAAATTCTTATAAAATATTAAAATAAAAATAAATGTTAAAGAAATTTAAGATGTGAAATTTATTATAAATTAATAATTTTATATATGAAACATATTATATAAAATTAGTTTGTGTTATATATATGAAAAATATTATGTAAATTAGTATTATATACTATGTAAATTCTTGATAATTGATTAAAATATTTTTTAATCTGTCAATCTGTTTAAAATTGGTTAAACCACAATTCGATGTATAATTTTATTTTCAAACTGTTCAAATTGTACCGTGCACATTCCTAGATGCGAGTGCGGTCCTTTAATCGAACCGATAAGCAAACCACTATCCGATTCTACTTGACCCAAAAAAAATGATAAATATTAATAATTAAAATTATAAATTTTATTATGAATATATAATAACTTTTAAAATTATTTTTGAATGATAATTTTTCCTTAATTTTTTAGTAGTTTTTAGCGAAATACTAAGTAGGTGTTTGGAAAGAACTAAAAAAGTATTTTTTTTTTATATATATACATTTATTTAGGTCACATCAATTAACATCTTCTTTCTATTTTTTTAACTATTTTCTCTACTTTTTTATAAAAAAAATTTTAATAAAAAATCAAAAAATACACTTATTTAAAGCATTCTAAACCACTCCTAAATGACCGTTAAAATGAACCTAAGAATTGAAGCCCAGCAATTGACTCGGCCTAAGAACTCAACAAACAAAAATACAACGAAATAGAAAAGCATGAAGAAAAAAAAGAACAAAAACACTAGGAAGCCACTTCTCAAAATTTTTTTTCATTTTTTTCACTAAAAGACAAAAGTTTTACAAAATAAAAAAAAAACACATCCAAACAAACGGCAGTGATTGGTAGCTCGAATTCGAGGCTCGCTCGAAAGCCCCAACCAAAACGACGCGCGACTTTCTTTTCTTTTTTTTTTTTTTTTTTTTTTTTTTTTTTTTTTAAAAAGGTAGAAAATAGAAGAAGAAGTGGAAGGAGGGAGAGGGGGGGAGGGGGGGGGGGAAGAGGAGGGAGAGAGGAGGCGGAGGCGAGGAGACGGAGGAGCGGAAGCGATCTGGAGGACGAGAGAGCGAGGCGAGGAGGGCGGGGGAGGACGACGATCACGGCGAAGCCTCTCCCTCTCCTCCTCGATCGCGACGGACATGACGGCTGCGGGCCATGCACGGCTTCTCCTCCTCCTCTCTCCCTCCTCCTCTCCTTCCTCTCTCCTCTCTCTCCTCTCCTTCTCTCTCTCCTCCTTCCTCTCTCCTCTCTCCTCTTCCAGCCTCTCTCATTTCTCTTTTTTTCTTCGAGCCAACAAAATCCAAACTCAAACAAATTTTTCTACTAAAATTTTTCATCATTTTTTTATTTTCATCACATCAAAAACACTCAACTAAAAACTCAACTATCTAACCAAAAAAGTTTTTATCTCATAAAAACCTACATCTCCTAAAATCTACATAAAAACTCACTTTCCAAACACCCACAATATTTGACAATTTATTTGGCTGCCTAAAAAAGTTAAAAACAAAAAACTCAACATAGGCATGAAATGAATATCAGTCCATTGGGTGAAGGCAGTGGGCCAAGTTGTTGGGCCCAGAAAACGAGCCCCACCCGTTAGCCTATAGAGCATAAGGTTTGGGGCTAAGGGTTTGACCCACCACAAGCCGATTTGTAAAAAGCCCGATGAGCTTAGCTCGGTGAACTTGGACACCAGGTTCGTGGGTTGCCTTACCCTTATCTCTAGTCCAATTAACCTTGTAAATTGTAATGGAAGGTGATAAAATTCGACATACCAAGAAGCTTAAATCATACGCCAAGGTTCTTCAATTTCCCTAATTTTTTATGTTTTGATTTTGTTTTTTATTGTTTTGTGAAATAAAATTATTATTATTTTATGAAATAAAATTATTATTTTTATCGCTTTGTTGGGCTCTTTTTTTCCTCAGTTGTGGAAGATAATGAACTCCTATTTTGCCGAAGAATTTGATGAGGTTGATAGGACTTTAGTCTGAATAACTTTTTCCGCCTTTTAAATGTGAAAAACATTTTACGCCTATATAGACTTATTTTCTGTTTATCATAAAAAAAATATTTCATGTTCATTTTCATTTTTCATTATACTAAACATAAAAGGAAATACATAAAATATTTTTCGGCCAAACAAATCGTGCTTTAGTTCAGGTTTGATTTTTCTATTCTTTACAGTTTGTTTTACATATTTTACTGTGTTGGTTTTGTTTTGGTTCAACGCACTTTTTTTTAATTTATTTATTTCTTTCTGAAAAATCTAAAAACCTCATAGATGTTGATTTGTGATTATGTATCAATTTTAAACAGAATATAACAATTCCAATCAAACATTCAAGACAAAGAGACACAACGATTTTACATGGAAAAACCACAATTGGACACCTCCAATTGTGATCAAAAAATCACGGGCAACAGCTACAAGAACAATTCACTAAGAAGATTTAAAAAAATTACATAGGTATATTCTCAATTATCTAGCGAATCCACAATGCCTAATTGAACCAACCTCTATGTGCCTCTTCCAACCCCATATTCACCACATAATTGTCTTTCTGATGAGCCACTTCAGAATCCATCGAAACTTCAGGCTCGAATTCTTCAGAATCCACCGAAGAACAACTCTCTCTTTTGTATAAAAAACAAAACTTTTGATTTACTCTCTTTTAAACCATGTGTTGAATACTCAATAAAAATATCAAAGAAAACTTAACAAAATATTTCCAGATATAACCCTTAAAAATCAAAAAGAAGATCTGGAGGAAAAATTAATGAATTCTAATTTTAGGAGAAAACCAACTACTTATAGAAAATCCAAAGTAATCCTGTTTTTGGAAGAAAACCAACTTCTTAAAGGATTCCAAAGTAATCTTAGTCTTGGAAGAAAATCAACTTCTGAAGTCCAAAGTAATCCTAGTTTGACCAAACATGTGAATTTAAAAAATTACAACCTTAGGTTTGATCCATGGAATTTGACAACAAAGAGTCCTAAGACTTTCAAATCTGTTTCATATTGCTAACAAACAATGTTTTTTACTTGTATATGAACACTTAAAGAAAAATCAACACCAAAAAGTAGTTTAATTAGTGTTCTATTTTTTATGGTAGTTTGAGAATGAAGTTTATCCTTACTCTATTCATTTAACTTTGAATTAAAGCTATGCAAACTTGTGGGTTATTTTGCAATTTTATGTTTGCATAGATTTTTGAACATTACACACTTGAATTTCAATTGCCAATTATGGTGAAGTGAAGCCTGTACTTAAGAAGAACCGGTACTTTTCGGACTCAAGATGATTATGCTTGGTTTATTTTTTGGCTGCGCCTATTGGACGGGAACCTTTGATTGCTAATGCTTGATATATGGGTATTTGCAGGTATTGAAGAAATTACTCGAGGATGAATGTGCTCAATGCAATTAAGTTTGGTAGTTTGGTCTCTTCATTTTAATCTTGGGACTGCACTGTAATTGTCCTATTCTTCCGGTATGATTTCAACAGTGGTTCAAATGTTTAGAATTGTTTATATATGATGTTAACTAAAGGATATGATTTGTTATGCTTTTTCAGTGAAGAGTTACTATGAGAAGATATTGTGAATGTCTATGTTCTGCCTGCATGACTCTTGGGATGGTGTAGATTGATGTACCATTACCGTCTAGGTGAATGGTACTATCTCTTTATGCATACACAGACCCACACCCCTTAGGCTGTAGCTAAATTTTTTATACTTTCATATATGGGTCTTGTTTAGGAGGTGCATCATGGATGTGATGGAGTTATAATCAGCAAATCATTGGGTGAAATTGAAAATGGGCACAATGAGTTGTTGATGCGGTATTGACAGCAGTTGGAACTATTATATTGGTTATTTTGATTGATGAAAGAGCATCTTGTGAATGAATTAGATAAAATCCAATCACAGAAGGTATTGCTTTCTAAATTTTGTTTCTATCCTTTCTATCATCCAGCAAAACCCTTTAGACATAAGATTCATGCGAGAACCATTTCAACAAGCAGTTCTGAGGTTGAGGTTGATGATTAAAACAGTCGATGTGCAATTTCTATGTCAATACTAGTTCTTAATTTCTTAATTTCTATGTCAATACTAGTTCTATGTCAATATTAGCTTCGTTTTGTCTGCAAAATTTCTATGTCAATACTAGTTCTTAATTTATTAGTTTATGAGCTTTAGTTGGAATTTGATAAGAGTGATTTAGTTGGAAACCCCTGCATTAGTGGAGGCCAGGTGACCATTATTGACTTTCCATAGCTTTCAAGCATTAGATTCATATTAATTTCAATCATATATGTGTATCTATGTATGCCGAACTGTGGAACTCTTTATTTTCCTAATGAATTCAAGGGAAAAGTTGAATTGCTCACTAACAGTATGTGCGCATGACATCTTTCCTTTCTATGATTGTCAATGCAAGCATGTGCTTTTGTGTGAAACCAGTAGAAAAATTTTCTTTTTCTTTCTATTTTTTATATGTATTGTTGGTGAAAATACCTGAAACAGTTATATTTTATTGATAAATAATGCAAAGAAAATGAGATACAAATAGATCAGGCTGAGGCACGGATATATCGTTTTTCTTTAAGGAGATCAAGCCCATAGTGGTAGGAAGAACCCCAATACCGATGCAACAGTCACAAAACTATGACTTGTCCCCTCTAGGATACAACAGCCCGACTACTTATCGTATGGTTCAGGCCAACTCTGCACAAGATGGTGAACCCAAAGCTCCACCAATAAAAACACCCTTCTTTGCTAGTAATCTCTCTTGTATAGAAAATAATTGGTGTGTGTCAATGTAGAAAAGAGTAGATGAGAGGGACTATTTATAGGACATTAAGACCTTACAGTTACACCAAAAATAATGACCATTAAATAAGAGAAAATAGAGAGACTCCAAATAATAAAGAGAAAATGGTTACACCAAAATAATGGCCATTAACCAAGAGAAAATGGTTACCAAAGTAATGAAACCCCATTTATGTTCATTTATGACCAAGATATATAAATAAATAAATAAAATATATTAAAATGGTCCAACATGTATGATGTATGATGTATGAACATGTTGAAAATGTAATGCAGCAATGCCTGCCGACTGCTTTAATTATCCCATGCTGGAGGAGTTGACTTTAGAAATATTACTGTTGAGTTATTTCTTAAATTTTGCTTTTGATTTTAGGAATGTTCCTATGTTTATGAGTGATCTTCAATTGAAGAAGTCATCATGCCATTTCACATGATTATCTCACAACCTCTCTGCTGTATTGGTTTAAGAACATTTTTGACGCCGAGGTCAATCCTGACCTAAACGCAACCCCGGCCTTATCAGGAAAAGAGCCTTAGCAAGGATGTTTGCAGATGTCACGACCAATAAGTGCTTGTACTTCATTGCGCTGTAACGAAGTATCCCGGATTTCTCTGGTACAGTTTGTTTTGGAGTGCCATGAAACAAGCCTCTTCAGCAAGAATAGTTAAAATGGGAATGTTGAGATTGTTAAAGTGGTTTATGTATATTGAAATGTAAAAAAGAAACAAATGCATTTGAGAAAGACAAGAAAGTAGCAGCAATTTATGACAATTTAGTATAGATAGACCAGTGAGTGCATTTGTCATGATGGTAGTAAGCACAAGAGGTGGGATGATCATGATGCTGAAACCACAATTGTGATGCACTGTTTCCCAATTGACAATTCCAACATCTACTTTTTGTTCTTTTGTTTATTTTATTTCTCAAACTCCTAAGAGTCTTTCTTGTACTAATTCATAATATTTTCTTGAAGTGGTGTCATGTTGTCAATATGAGTGAAATGATTAAAGAGATGGTTGTGATGGAGGAAAATTTCCAGAATTGTCTATCCAACTTGGTCCCTAGTCTAGGCAAATATATATATAGGTGTGGACATAGGATTAATTTTCTAAGTCCAGCTCGACCTGTGATCATACTTAAACTTTATTTTCGAAAAATAAAGTAATTTTTTTAAAGTCTGCTCATATAGTTTGAATATTAGTGAATATAAATATTTTGGTTACATTTTAAAAGTAAAAACATAATTACATTAATGATTTGAGTGCCTCTTCAATTTAGTTACCAATTCTTTTACAAAATAATTTATGTTTATAAAAAAATAAATTTAAATAATGTAAGATTTACACACAAATATATTATATAATATAATTTGTGAAACACTCTTCTTAGACTGATTAGGCCAAAAAATTTGTCCAACCAATCCTATGGACCTAAAATATATCATCAAACCTTATGAATCATAAACGGACTTAGTGGGCTTAATAGGAATTGGGGTTCCTGCTGTGAGGCTCATTAAGGGCGTGTCCCGAGTCTTTTTTGATATTCTGAATCGTTCATATTATAAAATTCGTCGAGTAAATCATCCATTTAAAAAAGTTAAGTAATTTGCATAGCAACAACCCCCAACCCAGCTTAATAGGCCATTGGGCCCATCTCAGGCAACTTCCAATATCTACTTTTTTTAATAAAAAAAATGTACTTGCTATGATTTCTAATACAAATATGTTTGGTAATAAATTCACATGGGTAGCCATACAATTAATTATATATTCAAGCGTTTTGAAATTGACTTTTATTGGAGCCTTCCAAACTTAATTGATACATGTGATTGCTGATTTTTGTTAAATTTTTCAACCTTAATCAGTATATGAAATTATCAAGAGATTATAAGTATTCAAAATTTATTTTATTTATCTTTTATTAATAAAAACGTGTTCGGTAAAAGGATTGAGCAGCCAGCAGACAAAATTGAGCATGAAACTAACCCTTGTCACCATCTCTGAGGTTGGTGAGAGACCCCACAAACAAAGCACACTTTGGAGAACATTTTACTATGGGAGAGAGAGGGAGAGAGAGTTGATGGTTGCCTTTATGGATTCTTCAAACTTTAGAGGAATTTTTTTTGCCCTTGCAAAGACCTAGGGGGACTATGCTTTTTAGCATTTGACTGCTTTTGAACATTCCTTGTGCTTTTGCCCACAACAAAAAACATATTTGCACACTTGATAATGCAAGACAGACAGTGATTACTCATACACCTATTCCTTTTATAATAAAATTTAATGAATTACCTTACAATCATAATAATAAAAATTAAACATAATAAGTAATTAATATAATTTTTTTAATATATGAAAAAATAAGATTTATACGCAAGTGAAATATTAAAAACATTAACCTTCTAATAGAATGCAAAAATTCTAGCCAAACAAGTTAACTTTGTTAACAATTCACCTGTTCCTTAAAAACATAATTATAATACAAATTGCAATAAACTTGGCTGTGATACCAATGTGAGGTGCTTGACACAGGATAAAGCTAAGCACGTCTGTCAACGACTCACAAGGTTACGACCTAACCGCTGTTCAATGGATGATGAAAAAATAAGAATATCATCGATATAATAAATAGCAAATTCTGTATAAGGTGTGAATATATCATTCATAATATGTTGAAATTCAGATGAAATATTTTTTTAATCCAAATGGCATAACATTCCATTCTAAATATCCAAGAGGAAAGAAAAGGTAAAGCAAAGATAAAGGTACAACTAATGAAGCCATAACAACGGACCCATGACTGGTTTATATTCTATCTTTCAAGTGTTAAAAAGTGAGAACATAAAAAGAAAAAAAGAAAAAAAAGAGTAGAAGGCAAATTACAACACTTTTACTTAGACAGTGACACACCAATTCTCTCAAGTGCCTAAGCAGTGGGGACAAGTAGAATAAACAACTATTTGCTGCAAAGAGTGACTAAAGTGGGCAAATCATAGAAAGTCTTTGATAGAGAGAATAACTATACGAATTATTCCCATTGAAACCCCCATAAGCTTTAGTCAACTATAAGCCATCTATCTGGTTTAGTTTATATGAATAATTTATAATTTTATAATTTTTTTTTTTTTTTAAGCAGGGATATTTTCTTTTAAGACCATTTTTGAATTCGACTTGTACGAAGTGCAGTTATTGGTATTAGTGTGAGGGCAAAAGGAAGCAGAGGGTAGAGTGATTTTAATTTCTCATTTTCATTATTAATTTTCAATTTATAAGAAATTATACTGAACGGACTATAAATGTTGTGATCTAAATTCTAAATTCAATAATTACTTAATAATTTTAAAATATGTCGTGCTCTAACTTTATGAGTTTGCTTCAAAAAAAATAAATAGAACTGGCTTGGACACTCACCTAGCTAACTAGGGTGATTGAAACCGTTTTTATTGATTTAGGAGAGCCCTATATCACATAAGTGTTGAATGATAATCAAAACTTTCATTTATTTTTCAAAGAGAAAATATTTCATAGAATTATTTTTTCTTTTGTGCACGAATCCTTTTAGCTATAGCTTGCTTTAATTTAATGTTTGAGTAGCCTGCAACAACTTAAAACTATAATGAAACATAACCAAATGTTAACATGATCGTGAACAAAAAAACCACAAAAACATAACTGATCATATAATAAATATTAAAAAATAAGGAATGTAGAATTAAATTTTTTTATTTTTTATTTATGTGCGTTTGATCAAAAGGTTCATCATGGTGACATGTGGATTCTTTTTTGTCTGCTATGCGGACAGTTTTAAAAATATTTTAATAAGGTCCACTTGATAGGTCATAAACCGCCCGTGCACATATTTTATGATATATTATGTTATTATCTCTTTAATAATTGTAAAAATTAATAATAATAATGTTATTATGTTGAAGAACATGGAATTTTCGAAGAACCAACAAATAACCCTTTTTTCTTGGACTGGACCAAAGGACAGACTTTCAATCTCTATTTTTATTCCAACATCTTCTTTTCCCTTTTGATATCGATATTTACCGAATTGAATTTTTGAAAATTGTTTTATATTTTTGTTTTTAAGAAATTAAAGTTAATTTAATGAAAATAAACATGAAAAAAGATTAAAAATGATGAGATTTTTTTAACAAATCATTCTTTAGTTTTTTTGAAAAAAAAAAAGAAAACAAAACTTACCTAAACACGATGTCCGGAAAAAATATTTAGAAGTGTTTTTATGTAGATTTAAATTTAATATGGTGTGAACTATATACATAATGAAATTAATTCACATATTTTAATTTTTTTATAACTATTATTGTATTTGAGATGGTATCTTTTGAAAAATTGATAGACCAATCATCTCATAATCCATGTATAGAGAGCAATGATAAGAGATTGAAGAAGATGTGTTTAATTTTAATTCATCTCTTATTGGGTCAGTCAAAAAGTGAGACTTTGGAATCATTGTTAGTTGGGGGGGGTGCTATGATCAATTTTAATATGCATTCTTTTGTTTTTGCTCTTTCCATTAATACGTGTTCTCTCTCTCTCTCTTCCAACACAACACAAATTTATCATAACAACATCCTGTTTATGAATGATTGATGTTGATAAAAATAAAAATAAAAAAGAAAGAAAAACGGGAAATGAGAATAGTTAAGATTCGATATCTGCACGAGATTTTCTGTTTTTAATTTTCTTATTCTCTTTAATTTAATTTACATTTTGTTATTGAATTGTATATTTTATGATTTAGATGTCTTAAATTTTTTACATAATTTAATAATTGATTATAGAGTTAGCTTCTCTTCAAAAGTAATTGGCCATGAACAATACAATTCAAGAGAAGTTATCTTACCACTACTCCTACCTTCTACCTTCCAAGCATCACTCTATTCCACCAAATAATACATTTATACAAAAAAGTTACAATAATAACTAATCAAATAATCACATAAAATTATCTTTATTCTTCTCTTGTCATATGTCTTTTCACTTATTCATTTTGTCCACCATGTGTCTTGTAAATAAATATAATAATATAATATTTATTATGGTATCAATAAATCTATATGTTTTCCTTTGATAATTTAATTTGTTCATTTTATATAACGAAAAAATCAAATAAATTCTGTAATCGTGATCAAGTGATTTCATTGTAATTGTTTTATAAAAATAGACAACTTTTTTTAAAATTAAGAACAGATGATTCTTAGCTTTGGATATTGTTCTCTTTTTTGTGACTCTTTGCAAGGTGCTCATTGTTTCTTTTTGGGTTTCACTGGCATTTGTGTTCTACGTGTTGTATCATAGGTGTCAAGCTGAGCATGGAAACTAGGTTTTTTTTTTTCCCTCTCTCTCTCTCTCTCTCTCTCTCTCTCTCTCTTTTCTTCTTCTTCTAGTGGATTCTTTCACTGAAATGGCCATAATTTTTTTAACAAATTATTATGATTGAAGATGCCAAGCTTGATAATTAAAGGTTGTGACTAGAAAGATCTTATAATAAGTATGATTTTTGAATTTTTACACTCAAAGCATCTCATTATTATTATATTGCTAAATTATAGTACACATGAATATATGCCATTGCCACAGCTCCAGTGCTCTGGCCTTTATTCATAAAAGCTATTGACACAAAATGGTCTTGAAAACTGTCAGGTTCCAAATCTCTACATGTAGTTATTTGAAAATAAAAATTAAAACAAATTGAAATTATTATATATTATTATTTTTATAATGAAAGTGAATGTCATTAAATGTACAACTATTTAAAATATTATTAATTAATATTTTTAGAGCGCTCGTTACCAAGTTTTTTTTTTTAAAAAAAAAAAGAAAAGAAAAGAAAAGGAAAGAATTCAATGAACAAGATTTGTTAAAAAAAGATGACATGTCAGTAATTTCTACTCTCAAATTTAAAGAAATTTTAGTAACCACTTCTCCAACTAATGCATTAGATCCCACTGCAATATGCAAAACCCACTTTCATTATTAATTTATTTTTAGTCCATTATTTATTTATTTTTTCATTTTACTTACATGCGCAGAAAACACCCAAGAGCTAGGAGGAGAAAATGGGTTAAGAGCCTGTTTAGATTGACTGGTTTGGTAAAGAAAAGAATTAATGCTAACAAGTGTCTCTATCTACACACTCTTGTTAAGGTGTACACCAGTTCCAGTTCAATCTGAATGGGTATACACATGTAAATAGGTAAACATGTGTAATATTGACATTAACAAACGTGTATACCCAGTACCAACTTAACATTCATTTTCGCCTTTTTATTTTTCATTACAAACGTGCTTGTTCCATTACCATCCCTAATTCCGGGCTCTAATGACACCAACTAAGTGTTTTTGGTCAAGTTGTCATTGAAATTATTTAATCTTAACATAATTTATGTGAAGACCATGGAGGCTTATGAGAGAAGGGGCTTGTGCCTTCACACTCCTATTCTTCATTATGGCCTTGGATTTGACACAGCACTTAAAAAGGGTTAAAACAATTATACATTAAAAAAAAATAAAAACTATTATATATCCTCTAGGCTCTAGCCTTGAAAATTCCTTGACTGATTTTTGTTTGGAAGATGAAAATTCCATGCTTTCCACTTTAGCAATTGGAAAGCAATTTTGTTTGATATAGTTAATACTATTTTTTATTTTATTTTATTTATTGTTATACCTAATTTGGTTCCTGTCTAATCATGTAGAGAAAATAGTTCTACATAGTGAAATCACATATGCGGAATAGAACAAAAATGTTAGAGATTCACAATTTACATTTTCAAATTCACTTATAATAACAAGGGAAGAGGATTGGAACTTTTATGGTTTAATTTGTGACAAATTAAAAGTAGACATGTAACATGTTGTATCATTGTAAGTCAAATTAAGAAATTAAGAGTAACCTTTTCTGATGCCTAATTGGTTAATGTTCAACTAGACACATGACATAATAAAGTTAAATCGAGTGATTTAGACTGTATCTTTAGCACAACATAATATTAAGAAAATTTATAATAAATACTATTTTTCTTTTAAAGATTACTATTGAATTTTATAGACCGTCAATGTTTATAGTTAAGTTCTATTTCTAATAACTTGTTGAAAAAGAGTTTAAGCCTTGTGTATAGCATTGCTCTTGTGATAATATGTTTTAGAGTAATGTTATATATACCAATTAATGTACTAACTAGTATACTAACAGATGATGTGACATAATTTTAGAAGTTTTAGATATTTATAATTTGTATAATAGGTGGGATCAGTAGTAATGGCATAATACTAGTTGGTATTCTAGTGTGTACATTAATTGGTGCATGTAGTACCACCGTATGTTTTATTCTACTATATCTTTTCTCATTAATATATGAATTGAACTTTTGTAACTAATTCTAATTTGCATTGGAACAATATTTTTTATTATTAAAATTATGTAAATTATATAATTAAAAAAAGTATAAAACAATGAGTAGCCCCCAAAATGAGTTAATCTCCTCCAACAATCAAGAAAATTACTTCCATGGAATGCCTTCCAAACCATGCCTCAATGAAGTTTTTCTTACTACATATCTTAGTGCCACCAGTACTTAAAATGAGTCTCTTTCATCCTTCCAAGTTGTTGCATACACCATGCATATTTCTCATTTTCTAAAGCTCCTTTGTGTCAGGACCACTTCAAAAATTTGCGTAAAAGCATAGGAAGGTTGATGCTTATTCTTGCAGCTGTACAAAAATTAAAAAAGAACTTCGAAAATAAAAAAAGACAGTTTCAATGCACGACACTTCCATCACAATGAAATTTGAGATGATCAACCTTATGTTAGGAATCTGAATCCGTAACAATTAACCAAGAATGCTAAGATATGAAACACAAAGAAAAATAAATGCACAAGAATAATAAGTCTCTCTCTCTCTCACACACAATGTAAGATTTACGTAGTTTAACTTAAAATTAAGTCGTTCACCCTTCAACTACCTATTCAAAGAATTCAGACAACAGGTCACAAGTGCAAAATACTAAAAAATAATTTCACCATTTAGAGATAGGTCACAAGTGCAACAAACCAAAAAATAATTTCACCATTTAGTGCAACAGGTCACGAGTAGATATTGAAATTTAGTATTCCGTACTTACCAAAATTATGTACATGTGAAGAGAGGTTGAACACAAAACAATCATGCAAAAGCAAATCACTAATATTAAAAACACATGAATAAAACAAAGAACGAAATGCAAATACTCACATATATGGGACTATAAGCCTCATATAATGTGGATCCACAAATATGTAAGTGTTTGCTTTCTATTTTATATTCTATTTTTGTGTTATTAGTAGCAAGACTTTTAGTCGATAGATATCATTCGTAATTTGGTCATTTTTTTTGGAGAATCAAGATGTCTATGAGATTCGATAAAACTGTGTGAACCAATATCATAATAAGTAGGGGAATCTCAAATTGTAAACATACAAAAATAGGTGAGTGCTATGGTTTTTAGTCTTTTAGATTATTCTTAGCACTCAGACATTAATCTAATCAAACTTAGACTTGTCCACCATGAAATGTCTAGAGCGCTCACATGACTGCCCAGATTAAAAATAATTGTTGTAACTTGTAACCAACAGGCCATGAGTACTCAAAATAATTGTTGAAATTATATGTGGTTGTTATTATTGAGTTTTACAGTGCCATAATTAGAAAACAAATTATTATTTTTTAATAGAAAAACACAAGATCACTAGTTAGCCTCGTATATTAGGTTAAATAGGATATCAAGATTCCAACTTAAAACCTTTTAAATAGAACTTAATGACTTACCATACGGCCTAGCGCTCATAAGTTAGGAAAATAATAATATTACAAACTTAGAAAATGCATTTAGAAAATTACCACGAAAATAAAATTTGTAGACTAGATTCATTCTGAGTGTGACTCACATCACATCACACCAAATTTAAATTTATATTATTATATACTTCATTTTTTGACAATTTTTTTTGGAAGTTTTTTTAAGTGGATAACTTTTTGTTCAAAACTAAGGCTGTGTTTGGTTGTGTTTTCAAACCATGATTGTACACCTTCATTCAAGTATGATCTTTGGAACGAGTGCTAAAATTACGTTTCCAAAACTCTGCACAAAACATTCTGTCTCAGGCGCGGTTTTCGGATTTTTTTTTTTCAAATTTGGCCTAACCGGTTATCCCACCGGTTGACCGGAATAGTGCAATTTTTTTTTTTTGCGCAATTGACATATGTTAATTTTTATATATTCGAAAAAAATATTTTCGAAATTTTTAATTTTTTTTTATGTATTTTAATAGAATTTTAAGTTGTATATTTGGTTATGAGTTGTAAGTTTTTATATCAAATATCATATGTCACATCAAAAATTTCCCACTCAATTTAAAATTTTTCACCAAACAAATTTTTCACACTCAAATCATAATTCTAAAACTTATAAATTTAAAATACAATTCATACTCTTAAATTATATTTATAAAATTTTACCAAACGTAACCTTAAATTTTTACATAGTGTTTTCTTATTATTTGACCTACTTTTCGTTATTTGATTCACTTCTCTCAATAAACATTAGATTCTCTATATCAAATTTGTCTGGCATTATCTATTAATGTACTTCTATTCTCATGATGTGATATGCATCTTAAGAGACGAGAATCATCAAAGACATGAATATAATATAATTAAGAGTATCTTAGACAATGATATAAAAAATTTGAAAAATTCTTTTTGTACAAAAAATACAATATGAATGATGTGGCAATATAATATTTGTAAATAAAAATTATTTTTATAAATATTTTATTTTAAAGTGAGCGTCTACATTAAATTATTTCATTTTGTATATAAAATTTAAAAATATTTACCAATAAATCTCATTTTACAAACAAATACTTTAATTAGTCTCAAGATTTTTTCTATTGATCTCTGTTAATTCTTATTAGTAGAGAGTTTCTTTTCGTATGATCGTATTTTTTATTTTGGTAGTATTGTGGTGAACAACTATATTCTTTTATTAATGTGACAGGTATTAATGTGACATTTCAACGATGTGACATTTTAAAAAAATTAAAAATTTCTCAATTCACTTTTTTTAAATGTGACAACGTAGTGGGTATATGTGATGGGTAATCTTTATAGTGTCTTTACACCTTATATACTTTTTTTTGTGTTTACACTTACACTTACTTTTTTTTTTTACTTTTTTTACTTTTGTTTTGTGGCATCATACAAAACTAACAATATATATTCATTATACCTTTACACTACACTTACACTTTACCTTTTTTTACACCGTGTGTGTGTGTGATGGTGTGCAACCCACTTACACTTTATTTTTTTGTGTTGTAAAAAAAACAAACCATATGTGATATTTAAAAACTTTTACTCAAAAAAATAAATAAAAACTCCTTAATGTACTTTTTCTAAATGTGACAACGTGGCAGGTATGATGTGATACTTCAAAAAAATAAAAATTTCTTAGTGTACTTTTCTCAAATGTGACAACGTGGCGGGTATGATGTAACACTTTAAAAAAATAAAAACTCCACAGTGTACTTTTCTCAAACGTGACAACGTGGCGGGTATGATGTGATACTCTAAAAAAAACTAAAAATTTCTTAATGTACTTTTCCCAAACATGACATGTGACACACCAACGTGACGGGTATGATGTGACATTCTAAAAAAATTAAAAAAAATTTAGTGTATTTTTGCAAATGTGACATTCTAACGTGACGGGTATGATGTAATACTAAAAAACTCTTTAGTATATTTTTTTTTTAAATGTAACACTCTGATATAGTGGGCAAATGAGTTATTACACACAAAAAAGACTAAAAGTGGCCAGGTATGATGTAATAAAAAAAAATTTTTATTTATTTTTTTTTTAAATGTAACACTCTGATATAGTGGGCAAATGAGTTATTACACATCCAAAAGGACTAAATGGATCACAAAGAAAAATATGGAACTATATGAATTACAAGTCTAAAATATGAGACTTATTGATCAATTTTCTTAAAATTTACATATTTTTTATTATTTTTTATGTATCATATAATAAAAACAAAATTTTATTAAGAGAAGATAAGATACCATGTCCTTTCTAAAAAATAACTTGTAATTTTCGTCCACTAAGAAGGGGAATCAAACAAGCATGTTGATAAAAATAAATAAATAAATAAATACATGCCTGAAATCATATACAAATCCTCCACAATACTTTCAACATTCAATTAGTCCCTTGCGGTCTCATTTTTGCTTCCAAAGTAGTAATTCGAAAAGTACTTTAAAATGTTATTTTGACCAAAAATAATTGAAATTGATTTGACAAATGTGAGTAAAGATGCAACATCACACCCTATTGGTTGTGCCTTGTGGCTTGATGTTGCCAGTAGGTGTTCGATAGTGAGATTCGATTGGTTTGAAAATAAAATTATAAATTAAATGATAAATTAGTGAGTTGACGGATTGAGAAATTACAATTTTGATGATTTTAAATAGATTGACAAATTGAAGAATATTCAAATAAATTATCAAGTATTTGCATAATATATAATATTAATTTATATAATATTTTTCATATATATAACACAAATTAATATAATATTTTTCATATATATAATTATTAATTTGTAACAAATTTCACATTTTAAATCTTTCTCACACTCATTTTTATCTTGATATTTCATTAGAGGTTAAAAAATATATATGTATTAACTATAATGAAGTGTAATAGTTTCAAAGGTAGATAATAAAATTTAAAATTTAATTCGCGGTTAGCAGATAGAACGTATAGATTAATACGAATTAGTGCAATTTTAGCAAATTAAATGATATTTTATACGGTCCTAGTTGCCACTATAACAAAACGGGTAATGTTATATAAACAAAAATAAAATTATAGAGAAAAATAAAATATTTTTATTTTAAATCAAAATATTTATTTTTGTGATGGATAATTATAAAAATATCATTTTTACATCATCCTAAATGTGTTAATGTTTAAATATTCTACTCATAAATTATTTTCCTAACAAAACAGCTTATAGTAATTTAAAATTAATTTGACAATCTCTAGATAAGTAATTTTTTTTCTTTTTTCTTTTTATTTTTTTTTAAAAAAAAGAGCAGTTTGGTTTGGCTAAAAAAAACTTCCTCATACAAATATATATATATATAGTTTGAGAATGTCAACAAAATTGTTAAAAGACGGTTTTACTTTCTATATTTTGATAAATTCTAACATGTCACTTTGCTTATGTTAACAATAATTCTACAGCGCTATAAATGTAATATGGTAATTTTTCACTAGAAAATAAAAGCTTGAGATTCTTCATAACATAAAAAATAAAAATAAAATTAAAAAAGAAAGAAAGAAAGAAAAGAATAAGAAGATAATTATCAAACACATCAATTTTTTGAAAAAATTAGTCTAAGCTCCTTCTCCCATTTTTTGTAATAGAAAAGATTCACAATATTATTTTATGATATCTAAGGTCCCTCAACAACACACTTATTTATCACAGAGAAATTTGACTCTCTCAAATCAAATCTCATTTCTCTCTCTCTCTCTCTCTCTCCCCAAACTACTCCCGCGAAGTCTGTCACGCCCTCAAAATAATAATATTAAACCCATCAATTTAGACATGCATTGATATAAGAGATAAACCTCATTCTATTCCACAGAGCAATCCTTTACAAGAAACATTACATGTTAACAACAGAATTAAATGCCCTATGGGCTTACAGCTTTCCAAGCTCATACTTGGTTACAAAGGGGAGAGTACTAACTCAAATATATATTAAGCCCTTGGCTTGAAATTACATATAATACAACAAAAGATGACCAAAACTACAAACGTCTGCCTGCCTCTAGCCTCCCAAGCGATGTCCTTGGAGGTGGCATGCTTCATGTACCTGAAAATGGTGTCCCATATAGGGTGAGCCACAGCCCAGTAGAAATACACTAAACCAACTATGAACAATGACTAAAAGATTAGCAACAGATACATGGTCAACACTCACACGTCCATTTACATCTTATTACAACTCCGTGACAATCGATTCTATGTTACAATTCACTTTCCATTCCTTATTCAACATTGAATTTGAAAACAAGGCTCAGTACTCTAGCCAAAACCTTTGATGAGATTATAATTCACCTCTAGAACATTTTCGAAAATTTAAAGTGGGTACACATTTTGGTGTTGTATCAATAGCACCTAAACCACTTCCATACTTCACAAACGATGATGATATACATTTTAGTGCTATATCAAATCAAACAAACTTTTCAATAGATAAGCATATGAGCTATATCATTACCACAACAGATAAGCGTATGAGCTATATCACTTACTACAACAGATAAGCATATGAGCTATATCAACACTTCAACAGATAAGCATATGAGCTGTATCAACATTTCAACAGATAAGCATATGAGCTGTATCACTACTACAATGGGAGAGCATATGAGCTGCATCCCTAGGTCCATCCCCCATCTCCCCATAATCATTAACCGGTTTAGAGGTACATCCCCCATCTTCCCCTAAACCGTGGAGTACATCCCCCATCTCCTCCCATACACAAGCAATGCATATAAACATAGAATCATATCATAATCAATCAATACACAAGGTGAATGTATTCTATCAACCGTCTACACATATCGCACATAAACACATTGGTCATATGCACAATCTATCAATACATGAAGTTAATGTATTCTATCAACCGTCTACACATATCGCACATAAACACATTGGTCATATGCACAATCTATCAATACATGAAGTTAATGTATTCTATCAACCGTCATACCCTATGACACACCCAATTGATTGTTTTAGTTTACCTAATCCTCATGCATTGTCTACAACCATCAATACTACCCTCTACCGGTAGTCCAAGTCAATTATTCCTAAACAGGAAATAAATGCACAAATGGATAATATATCAATATTTCCACTAGGTGAGCAATAGATGATTCAACTACACCCTTTAGTCCCATACATTCCCAATTTCAACATTCTCAATTCAATTCCTCATTTTCTCTAATTAATTATATACATTAATTAATTAAACCAATTAGGGCAATTAGCCATAATTCACAAAACAACCCTAAGGTTCCATTTCCATCAATGTTCCGACATTAATCTCATTTCTCTATGCCTAACTTGCATATAGGTTTATATAATTAAAACCCTAACTTTTGTAAAATTGCACAAAGGCCCAAACTTTCTCAAAAATTACCCAACAACACCCAATATATCAAAATGCTAAAATTTAGAGACAAAATCCATAAGGAGGAGTAGGATATCCCTACCTCAAATTCGGAGCTCAAGGAAAGAAGATGACGAAACTCAACGTGCTCCAAAACTCGAAATCTTCGGATCAAAGTAAAGCCCTCGACGATCAACCCAACTTTTGTAAAGACCAAAGGTGAGGAAAACACCCTAGCTAGATCAATACTTAGAGAGAAGTTACGGTTTTAGAGAGAGAAGCTCTCAAATGGCTTTTTTTGAAAAGTAAGAGAGAGAAACAGGTGTGAAAAAGTGAGCCAAAAAGCTGAATCTCGGAACCTTATACCAGTCACCCCGCTCGAGCGTGGAAACCCCCGCTCGGCGCCACTCTGAACTCGCTCGGCGGCCAAACTCCTCGGCGGCGGATGCACTCTCGAGAATCTCGACATACGAGTCCGCCGGCGGCCAATCCCATTCGGCGTCAACACCACAGAAAAAAATCTTGGATGAGTGCAATCGCTCGGCGCCAAACCCCCGCTCGAGCGGACAAGCAACAACAGGATCCCCGGCGTCAAACTCGCTCGGCGGACGGGTCAAATCTGGGCAACTAGTTTTGGTTTCTAAACCCAACCAACTCAGTAACAACTCGCCCAACACATCCTATAACTCAAATACAAAGTAAGAAAGGATGTAAACGAGGTATAAACAACAACCAACTCCACGGAACCGAGTCCGGATACGACAAATAAAGAAAAGGGGAAACTGGGATTGTTATAACCTCCCCCCTTAAAGAATTTCGTCCCCGAAATTATGGAAACGCCAAGACACCAGGCCAAAGGATCACAGAGCACTCAACACCCAATCCCCAAGAAAAGAAATTACTCTCACAACAAACCTTCAATTTATTCTTACCAAGGAAGAGACTAACCAAGGGAACACGTTCTAAACGACGACACTACCGGTACAAAAGTTACTATAAAACCAAACCCTTCCCGAAACAACTCGCGAACAACCGACTAGCATCCCAAGCTAAGTCACTACTCAACAACCATAATCCCGAATAGAACAACCAATGCAAGCTTTTGTATACATACAAAGAAAATCATTCTCTGGTTAGAAGACATTTTCTCAAAATAATTAAGTTTTCAGTGTTAACATTCAAAAATAAATTTTGCATTTCTCATGTGAAATCCAAGAGTTTTGTAAACATTTTTTTTTTTTTTAAACACGGTGTTATTCAAAACATATAACCACTCTCATTTGATTTGGTCAAGTCCTCTCATTGAAATTTCTCATAACATTTGAGTTAAATCAACTTCTCCACAATACACAATTTAGTATTCAACAACCTAACCCATTACCGGTTATCTCATCTCTATTCAAGAGACAATCTACAATCTATGCTATAACATGCAATATCGACATGCATTTCTTTCAAAGTCAATAACTTCTAACATGCATGGCTCACAATTCCGAAACGCATTCACTGTTCATGGTACATTTGCATTCCCATATCACATTTAGCATATATAATGCTAAATTAACTACCATATTCAAGGCACAATTCATACTACTACCATAAAATGAAACATGGCCAATGCTCATACAGTTCATCAATACAACCAGATATTCAACATACGTTCAATTACCTACCAATGGATCCAGATACCTCTCTCTCGGAACCGAAATTTACTTACCCAAGTAGTTTCCTCAACCCTATTACGTTTTCACAATATCTTAACGAATGGAAAAGTCCAGCTTAGCCAGACTCGATGACAACGATAAAAGTAAGATACATTCTAACACTACAGTGTTCTGAGACATCCACCACATCTCGGCTACCCATAACACTTGAACCGGTATTTGGTATTCAATATCCCAATAGAGGAAACACATAAACATTCGTACACAAAGCTTCCAGTCAACTATCACACAACAGGTGTAACACGAAGCACGGGTAAAGAACAACATTACGGTACATTACTACCCCATAAATTCGAGGTCTTGAACAAAAATTTTCTTAGTTTATGAAGAGTACCCAATGAACCCCAAGTGAAACACGACGTAGCCATCCCACAAAACCCATCATACTCACGTTGATGACACTGTACCCAAAAACAGAACTTTCATAAAAGAACTCTTAAACACTCGGAATTCCCAATAACATAACGACACAACGGATAACATTGCGCACCCTCGTGCCTTACAACATACCAACAAGGACCAAACGAATCAAAACGGTTCTAACTGAGTACCTCACTCACTCTTCACAACTCTCCTATTTCACTTGTGTTACCACTGTCCAAGCTGGACGACGGACACTTATGCCGAAGTGGCCTATCTTTAGCAAACATCCAACCTCACGATTTCACTCAGAAACCATACGAACCACACACTAACACGCATCGCACTGTGCAAAACTCCCTCATCTAGAGATTTCACTCACCACCTCGACTGAACTCGAAGTAGTAAAATTTGCATACCCTTTCCCTCGTACTAATTTAACTGACAGGGTTTGCTACCCCGTGACATTCACCACTACCAAGTCACTGTTTGTACCGAACACAAACCAACATAGTACCTTCATTCGCCAATGACCTATAGGGTTCACCCTTCATTCCAACCCTTATTTGTCACTCACCCCACGAGTACAATCCAGACATTCAGCTTTCATGCCAAACCACTAGCCAATGCTACCACTAGACAACCGCCGTGAACCATCCACGACACCGTCGCATGTTGCCGATAAGGCTTTCCAAGATGCACCATTCTAAATTCCCGGAGGAGTAAAGGTCCTCAACATTCTCATTACCATCCCAAACCTGACTTTACAACAGACTTACTCCAGTGACTCGACTCACGGTTCATAACCCAACCACGGTTCATACACCCAATCAACCCTCACAACAGCATCTCCCGACCTAACTAGTGTTAAGGTACGAATCTATCACCTTCGATCAAAGTAAGAAAGTCCAAAAACTTAGGAAACGTCCATAAGCTACTACTCGAGATATAGCACCATCTGCTCACAACACACCACTCCTGATACCAACAGCCATACCCCTATATAGGGACTAACACCCCTCTATCGAAACGACCAATCATTACACATGCTAATTCGGCAACGTTACCTACCACGAAGGTACAAGTCTAGTCCTAACAAGATTATGCGCTATGCCCATTGCAAAACACCATGTTAAACACTTACTATACCTAACACTAATCTCATACTTCATATCCTCTCGAGGAGTTCCCGCGACAGTAGACTAACATCGCTTTCACACACATAAGAATCAATTAGATGACACTAATGAAATTTCGAACACCCGGTAAGTATAACTGTTCTCGCCCCCTTGTACTACTGATTAAGATACGCATCCCTCAGTAATCTTTTCAAATTCGAAAACATGGCTCATCAGCCCTCATTTTTCCCAAAACCGAATCGCACGCATAAGAATGCATTATTACCAAAGATTTTATGGTCTCATAACAACCTATCACATTAATAAAACTTTAGAGCTACAACATGTTCCAATCCACCCAATCCAAAGAAATTAACAAACCAAGCATATATACATAGATAAACAAACAGTTTAGATGTTTCAACATTCCCAAAACACATTGGTTACACAATAGAACTCAATGGACACAAAACGATAATTCACTGGTTACAAAACGGATTAGTCAAAACAAACCCAACCCCTCGGTATTACCACCACTGCCGTCCCTCGTTGGACCGCCAAAATTGGTCATTCTTTGACCCAAGATATTCTATGAGCTTACAAGCCACGAACAAGGACTACTGATGTCTTCCAGCTGGCCACACTTGCAACAACTGCGAATTTCCCCCAACTGGGGCTTGGGAGCTTGACTCTACTGAGGCCCTTGAAATCTGGCCTGTTTGTTCCCCAAAACGATACTGTTCCTGCCCAGTCAAATGAAACCGAGCCTGGCTAGGTTGCAAAACCCCTAAAGAAGCCCCCGGCTGAGTACAGAAACGTCGAATATGACCCGGCTGATTACACACCCAACAAGTAGGTGGTGCCTGAGCACTAGACTGGTTCAAAATATGGGCTGATGAAGACCCTAATGACTGCCTCCCCACTGAGCATTTGATGGGCCTAAAACCTGGCTGGTTAAATGATCCTGGTGGTACAACCATCTTGGTTGAATCGCTAACCTCGCCTTCCTCTGTGGGCAAACCGAAACCTTGTGGCCCAACGGACCACATCTGAAACAATTAACACCCCTTTGTTTACTTTCTTCCGAACCCAAATCTGACATTGGAAGGGTAGTTCTAGCCCGACCTCCCTGTTGCGGGTCTAAACCCCTCTGCCTCTTGAAAGGCCTACCAACACCCTGAGTCACGGGAGTCGCCGAGATGGCTTTCTCCTCACTCTGCCCCATTGCTAGCAATGACCTCTACATGGGCAACTTAACAAGCACACTATAACTTCTATGCCAAGACCCCGCTAGCCTTACACGGATGTCGTCACACAGCTTACTCTCAAACTCTGCACAACACAACTTCTCCGTCTTCACCAATTCTGGAGCAAACCTCGACAGGTTAGCAAACCATCTTTCAAACCGCACCAAAGGTGTAGTACCTTGGCATAACTCCACAAACTGTTTCCGCAACTCTTCCCGAGCGGAAGGAGGGAAATCACAACTTCCTCGCCTAGGCATCCTAGTAAAAGTAACAAAGGATATTAGCACATTCATACATGTGCCGAAGCTAAACACTCACGTTCTAACATACGGACAATTGTAATTCACTCCACGTAAGCACATAAACACATAAGCACTTACGAATTTCGTTTCCGGATAATGAGAGTCCCGAGGCGTTACTAGAGTCCCGGTTAGAAACAGCATTGATCAAGTGCTTTTCCAACAGGACTCCCAGAAACCCAAGGATCCAATCAACATCCTAAAAACTAAATCCCATACCCAAGTAGTCACATAAACATGTTATCACATAAGCACATAACATTTCATCTGAGTCTCTAACAAGCGAGACAAACCCATTGTGATCCTAATCACCTCCCACGTACCCAAAGTATGCGAACCCGGTACGCTCTGATACCAAGTTGTCACGCCCTCAAAATAATAATATTAAACCCATCAATTTAGACATGCATTGATATAAGAGATAAACCTCATTCTATTCCACAGAGCAATCCTTTACAAGAAACATTACATGTTAACAACAGAATTAAATGCCCTATGGGCTTACAGCTTTCCAAGCTAATACTTGGTTACAAAGGGGAGAGTACTAACTCAAATATACATTAAGCCCTTGGCTTGAAATTACATATAATACAACAAAAGATGACCAAAACTACAAACGTCTGCCTGCCTCTAGCCTCCCAAGCGATGTCCTTGGAGGTGGCATGCTTCATGTACCTGAAAATGGTGTCCCATATAGGGTGAGCCACAGCCTAGTAGAAATACACTAAACCAACTATGAACAATGACTAAAAGATTAGCAACAGATACATGGTCAACACTCACACGTCCATTTACATCTTATTACAACTCCGTGACAATCGATTCTATGTTACAATTCACTTTCCATTCCTTATTCAACATTGAATTTGAAAACAAGGCTCAGTACTCTGGCCAAAACCTTTGATGAGATTATAATTCACCTCTAGAACATTTTCGAAAATTTAAAGTGGGTACACATTTTGGTGTTGTATCAATAGCACCTAAACCACTTCCATACTTCACAAACGATGATGATATACATTTTAGTGCTATATCAAATCAAACAAACTTTTCAATAGATAAGCATATGAGCTATATCATTACCACAACAGATAAGCGTATGAGCTATATCACTTACTACAACAGATAAGCATATGAGCTATATCAACACTTCAACAGATAAGCATATGAGCTGTATCAACACTTCAACAGATAAGCATATGAGCTGTATCACTACTACAATGGGAGAGCATATGAGCTGCATCCCTGGGTCCATCCCCCATCTCCCCATAATCATTAACCGGTTTAGAGGTACATCCCCCATCTTCCCCTAAACCGTGGAGTACATCCCCCATCTCCTCCCATACACAAGCAATGCATATAAACATAGAATCATATACGCAATCAATCAATACACAAGGTGAATGTATTCTATCAACCGTCTACACATATCGCACATAAACACATTGGTCATATGCACAATCTATCAATACATGAAGTTAATGTATTCTATCAACCGTCTACACATATCGCACATAAACACATTGGTCATATGCACAATCTATCAATACATGAAGTTAATGTATTCTATCAACCGTCATACCCTATGACACACCCAATTGATTGGTTTTAGTTTACCTAATCCTCATGCATTGTCTACAACCATCAATACTACCCTCCACCGGTAGTCCAAGGCAATTATTCCTAAACAGGAAATAAATGCACAAATGGATAATATATCAACATTTCCACTAGGTGAGCAATAGATGATTCAACTACACCCTTTAGTCCCATACATTCCCAATTTCAACATTCTCAATTCAATTCCTCATTTTCTCTAATTAATTATATACATTAATTAATTAAACCAATTAGGGCAATTAGCCATAATTCACAAAACAACCCTAAGGTTCCATTTCCATCAATGTTCCGACATTAATCTCATTTCTCTATGCCTAACTTGCATATAGGTTTATATAATTAAAACCCTAACTTTTGTAAAATTGCACAAAGGCCCAAACTTTCTCAAAAATTACCCAACAACACCCAATATATCAAAATGCTAAAATTTAGAGACAAAATCTATAAGGAGGAGTAGGATATCCTTACCTCAAATTCGGAGCTCAAGGAAAGAAGATGACGAAACTCAACGTGCTCCAAAACTCGAAATCTTCGGATCAAAGTAAAGCCCTCGACGATCAACCCAACTTTTGTAAAGACCAAAGGTGAGGAAAACACCCTAGCTAGATCAATACTTAGAGAAAAGTTACGGTTTTAGAGAGAGAAGCTCTCAAATGGCTTTTTTTTGAAAAGTAAGAGAGAGAAACGGGTGTGAAAAAGTGAGCCAAAAAGCTGAATCTCGGAACCTTATACCAGTCACCCGCCGGCGTGAAACCCCACTCGGCGCCACTCATGAACTCACGCCGGCGGCCAAACTCCGCTCGGCGGCGGATGCACACTCGAGAATCTCGACATATAGTCCCGCCGGCGGCCAATCCCGCTCGGCGTCCAACACCACACGAGAAAAAATCTTGGATGAGTGTAATCCCCGCTCGAGCGCCAAAACCCCCGCTCGCGCGAACAAGCAACAACAGGATCCCGCCGGCGTCAAACTCCGCCGGCGGACGGGTCAAAATCTGGGCAACTAGTTTTGGTTTCTAAACCCAACCAACCTGTAACAAACCTGCCCAACACATCCTATAACTCAAATACAAAGTAAGAAAGGATGTAAACGAGGTATAAACAACAACCAACTCCACGGAACCGAGTCCGGATACGACAAATAAAGAAAAGGGGAAACTGGGATTGTTATAAAGTCTCTCTCACATCCCTAGATAATCTCGATCATCTCATCCCATAATTTCCATAACCCGGTTCGTCTCTAAACTCATTGTAATCATACTCGTAAGCCCGATTCAATGGCGATCACGATCGCTCATCCGTTGATCCATTCCTCTCAATCTCAGAACCACCACCACTTTGCTTCCTCTCATACAAAATCAACTCCAATTTTTGGTCCAAATACAGAGCATAAGTCCTTACAAAAGCTAAATGGTCCCACAAATTCAAGGCACTTCGTCTCAAAAATCCGACATGTTCAATAATCGAGTCCTTCTACGAGTCACGTACATGATCTCTGGCTGAAACACGGGGTTACCATCGGGGAGAAGGCGATGAATGACGATCAAACTTTTCAAAGCAACGATCTAATCTCGAGTTTTCCCCAATCGCTTCGATATTGACGCTACGCAAGCACTCACGTAGACTCTCAAGTTGAATGTCAATAGTGAGGAGGGATTGGGGAAGAAGTGTTAGACTTATTTATTTTGATGATTTGTTTAATTATGTTTTAATTTATTTGGAAGAGAAAAATAAAATCAAAATTTATTTTGATGATTTATTTAATTATGTTTTAATTTATTTGGAAGAGAAAAATAGAACAAAATTTATTTTGATAATTTATTTGAAAGAGAAAAAAAGAATCAATATTTATTTTGATAATTTATTTAATTATGTTTTAATTTATTTGGAAAAGAAAAATAAAATCAAAATTTATTTTGTCATATTATTTCTCACTTAAACCTTTATCCTAAATGTTGTTAGAATGTATTTAATATTTGATTAAATCAGGAATTCAAACTGCCCAAAATAGAGGTTCAAACAGTCCAGCACAGTAGCAGTTCAAAAGGTTCAAGTGAAAGATATTCAAATTTGTAATGATGGAGTGGAAGATATTCAAATTAGTAATGATGGAGTGGAAGATATTCAAATGAATACAACGGCTATAAATAGCTATAAATTCAAATGAATATAATGGCTATAAACAGCTATAAGTTTCATTATATTTACCAAAGCCTCTAATGTAAACTAGTTACAAAAAAAAATCAGAAAATATTATTTGATCTATAATCACTCATATCTATTCTCTGAAAAATTCTATGAGAAGTGTTCTTCAATTTTGTTTACATCCTCTTTCAGAAATTATACACTAAGACGTATAGCTTTAAGCCCATCTTTCCTGTGTGAGGTTTACAGAAAAACCAGAGCTTCATTTTTATATCTATCTTTGAGAGATAATTATTATAACTTTCTATGAAAGCAAAAACACATTTTTTTCAACTTTGTAAGAGTGTAGTACACTCAGTGTTCTTGACTTAGAAAGTCTGTGTAAAATCCGTAGAGGATTGCTCTATTTGTAAAGAGGTTGCTAGCACTCCCGTGAAGCTAGAGCATAGTGGAAAATCTCAAGTGAAGCTTGAGGAGTGAACGTAGGCCGAGTTGAAACCGAATCACTATAAATTTATTTGTCTCTCTCTCCTTTATCTCTTTATTTTATTTAAATTGCTGTAACTATATTTCACATTTTCACTGTGCTAAAATCATTAACTGACATAGCTGTTAGAACACTTGTTTTAATTATTTTTATTTCATTAACTATATTTATCTATTGTGCTAGTCATAATTTTTATTAGGATATTATTATTTTTATTTGTAAAAACCTAATTCACCCCCCTCTTAGGTTGTCTTTTGGGTAACAAGAAGGTTGAAGGTGAAGAGATTGAGGCATCGAGAATATTGCTCAAGACACTTAGAGAGATGGAACAATTCTATAATTGCATTGGAGGAATCATTGGGTTAGTTTTCTGTGTTGTCCATTTTTGTGTTTTAGTTCAATTATTTGTTGTTTGATTACTTTTCAACTTAAGGTTGAGTTGAGATATTTAGTTCTTGTGAATTGTTGAATTGTTTTGGAGTAGAATTATTGGATAAGCTAAGACAAAGGCTCTGTCACAACCTAAACCCGCCTCTATAGGTTTAGCATCGTAACCGGTCAGTAATCCTTAGATTATCAAAGGCCTATAAATAGTTTATCACATAATAAGGGGCTACGGAAGCAAATATAGAAAACATATAGAGTCCATTGAGCTGTGCTGATATTAGGGCTGTGCATAATATCGCCAAAATCGCTCCGAATCACTTCGAACCGCGTATTTTTTCATTTCTAGTGGACGGGTTAAGCTTCCAACAGTGGCGGGTCAGCGCAGGTGGCTGTTTGAAAAGGCCAACTCGCCTAATAAGCCAACCCGACCCGTAAGATTACTTATACTCACACCAAATGTACATACACTTACAGACACACAATAATTTCTTAATCAAACCTAATGACACCCAAATATCCCATCTCATTCATCATCGCCGTTGCTCTCTGTTCTTGTTCCTCCTCTTTACCTTATCGATCGGTACTACCCTTGCCGTCCTTGCTTTCTGTTCGTTGGTACGTGGCTTTTTTTTTTTTCTTCTCTCTCTCTCTTTGCTCTCTTTCTTTCTTCTGTTGGTTCTGTTATGAGCTTGGATATCCTCCTGTAGATCTATTGTGAGATGCGAACACACATGGTCAAAATGTGTGTTTTGGGAGTGTAACCTAAAATGCAGAAAAGACATCTTCTTGAAATAAATATGAGCAGCAAATAACATAGTGTAGAAAAGACGGCTTCTTGTTCGTATAATCAATCTAGGGCACTAGGCTCTGTTTGCGTAAAGTGTTTGTTTCTGGACTCAAACCCACCTTCATGTGGGTGAGGGAACCTTAGAAGAAGGTGATCTTCTTCCAATTATTCTTTGTTTAGTTTAGAAATAAAGAATAATTTTCGGGTCCATTAGCTACTAATTATGCTTTTCATAATTTTTCAACAGTTTTTGGGTGAAAATTATTTATTTTCTTAAGCTTTTTCTAAGCCTTGGGCCTGAACAAAATTTTAGATTAGAATTGAGTTGAGACCCTTATTTTCCTTTGCATGAAGTAAAAAAAGTCATGAATTTTTTCTTTAAATTAGATTTGATGTTTTATGAATAATTTTGGCTGTTGGCCATGTTTTATTTAGTTGTCAGTAGCTTTTAAATGGTGCATTTTGTAGGAACGATTTTGCCATGGATTAATAGTGATATTAGTCAATATTTTAATTTTGACTATTTTAATTAATTTATAAATTAGATTTTTTTACTCTTTCATTCAAGTTTTGTAATTTGAATTATATTTTTTATAAACCGCCAATCCATCCGAACCGCTAAGGCAAATCCGCCATTATTTGCCAACTGAACCACCAATTTTTTATAAGAAAAATGGCAAATTCTAATGCCACTTTTATCAATTCGCCACCCGCTGTATGGTTTTTATTTTTCTCCTAAACTGCACCGACCCACTCCAAGCACACCTCTAGCTGACATATATGGGACAGAATTTTCAAAAACTTATATATGTACCTGTGACGTCATAAAAACAATAGTCTTATGTCACATATTTACACAGATAATGTCAAAAAGGGACTTAGCCCAATGTACAGATAAACAGAAAATTTGCTCATATATCAAAAGAAAACAAGTCTTATACATTCACAAACATGACCACATGACTTTCGGAAAGGGTTGGCTGACAAAACAAGCTCTAGGCGATCATCAATGAGCAAAAGCCTGATCACCTACATACATAATATAAATAGTGAGCAAAAGCCCAGTGAATAATAACAGAGTAAAGGGTTTTAATTGAATGATGTCCCATATCAGATTCGGAAATCAGAGTTCATATTAGAAACAGATTCATATCCATATATAGAAATCAGAGTTCATACTTAATCATACATTAGTGCTAACAGAACAGATACAGAATAGATGGTGGTTATGAGTAACTAGTTCCATAAAGGAACCTCCGGATCTAGGTAACAGATAATTGATTTGTTGAGCTCCATGATGAAGCCTCTGGTATAGGTAATAGATTGCAGATATATTAAGTTCCATGATGGAACCTCCGTTACCGGGTACCAGCTAACAGATATCACATGATGCCAAGGATGCCACGAATACGTGTTAGAAATTGGACAATCATTCATTGTATAAGATATAACATTTTAGAAAACAGATCGTATTTCGTCATACAGAAAATAAATAAAGTTAAACATAGCTTTACTAAGTTATTACTCATAGATGGCTCTGAAAGTAGACAAACAGAGCAAACAAACCAGATGACTTACGGCGCGTGACCTACACAAACATAACAGATACACATATTGAAACACATATTCAAAGTACTCAATTTATTTCATTTCGTTCTTAGTGTGTTTCTAGTCTTTGTCCCTATTAGTATGTCTTAATTATGGCATAGAAATGCCTAAAATGCAATGAGGATGCCAGAATGCACTTGAAAACACTTTGTCAAATTGTTAAAAACAAGGTCTTCACTCGAGCGTAACTTTCTTCGCTCAAGTGGAGGTTCAAAAATGTGAGTGGTCACTCGAGCACAACTTCGGTCGCTCGAGTGGTCTGTAAACTCTGCAAAAATACTGGTCGCTTGATTTTTTTCCGCTCAACGCATGCTCGATGGTCGCTCGAGCGTGAGATTGACGTCTTCACTCGAGCGCAACTCTTGTCGCTTGAGCAGTTTGCAAAAATTGTAAAGTTTTGGGAGCATGCATTTTACACTTGAGCCAACTTTTAGTTGCTCGAGCGAAGGTGCAAAATATAGAGTGGTCGCTCGAGCGGAGGTTCTATCGCTCGAGCGGAGAGACATAATCTGGAATTTCCAGATTGCCCTTCCAAGTTCAAAACTCAAATTCAAAGCTGTAAATTATGGTCTTTTGGGCCAAAAACTTGAGGAAACACTTGTAAACTGATAAAACATCATAAATTAAGATTCATTATACAAAATCAAGGCCCAAAAGCAAGTGAATTTTTCAAAATCAAACTTGAACAATATGTATTCATAACATGTATATGTTGTCAAAAATTTTAACCTTCAAAACATGTACAAATGGAGTGTTAAAATGCAAAACCACAATGCGCTCCCATAATTGAACAAAAATAGGTTATCACATGTGAGAATTTGTTGAAATGAAAACTCTAAATCCATGAAATACCCATGCATGTATGAAATGTTCATCTTCTTTACTTACTAGCTCATTTCTTGCATAATTCAACTTAATCCCCTAGAATTCATGGTCTAGATATCATAATTATATAATCTAAGTATTGAATCCTTACCTCAACTTCACAATTAAGCTCTAGATGGTGAATTCACTAAGGGTCCAAGCCAAATCCTTGAATTTCCAAGCTAAATCATTTGTTTGAACTCAATTCTCTCTTAGTCCATCTCTCTCCATGTTTGAAGGCAAGAAGATGATAAATGAGAGTGTATAAAGTGATCAAAGGCTTAACATTAGCCTTATATAGGGTCCACTAATTAATCTAGCTTAGCCTAATTAATTTATACTTATTTAATCTAATTATTTGATTACGAATTGAATTTTAATTAAACCTACTATAAAATTTTAAAAATTTCAAATAACACATATACCAATTTAATTTTGTGATTAGATGCCGATAAGACCTTCAATTCGCAGAACAAAACAGAAACACAAACAGATATGCCTACAGCAGACAGATATAAACACAAATAATGCATCACACATGCAATTAATTTAGAGTTTTATCTCAATTACTCATTAAGCATTCTTAATCATGGTTTAGTGGCTAATCATAGTTCGGGGTTGTTATAGGCTTTCTTCATAGAGAAATTTGTGAAGAAAGCCAGAGAAATTCTCTATGAACAAAGTCAGAGAAATTTTAATTTTCTTTTGAACAAAGTTAGAGAAATTTGTGAACAATGCTACAGAAATTTCGGTTGTGTTTGGTGGAGCTTTGGAAACGTGATTCTACACCTTGGTTTGAGTGTTGTGTTTGGTTAGAATTTTCAAAATTTGATTTCACACTTACTTTTGAAAATACATCTACCCGGTCATTCTCTCGGACGTCCCCTTGGACATCTGGCCGGTTGACCAGAATAGTTTTTTTTTTTGGCAATTGGCACATGTTATTTTCTATATTTTAAATAAAAAATATTTTCAGAATTTTTTAATTTTTTTTTATGAGTTTTGAATAGAATTTTAGGTTGTATGTTTGGTTATAAGTTGTAAGTTTTTGAATCAAATATCATATGTCACATCAAAAATTCTAAACTCAATTCAAAACTCTTTTCAAAACCCATAACCAAACAAACTTTCCACACTCAAATCATAGTTTCAAAACTCACAAACTCAAAATACAACTCTATTCTCCAATCATAATTCTAAAATTCTACCAAACGCTACCTTCAATTTTATCTGAATTTCTCTGGTTTGATTCAGAGAAATTTCAATTTTCTGTGGTCTAAACCCAGAGTAATTCTCTACACGTAATGAGGCGAATTTCTCTAGTTTGGAGGGAATTTTTCTGAAAAAGTTTCTTTATTGTTAGGTTTTTATAATTGGCAATCTCATTTGACAAAATTCTTTTTAGTTGTAATTTTATTCGCTCTTTTATAACAGTGAAGCTATGAGTGTTTATATGCGAATCTAATTCGAATTGTGTCTATGCAGAGGAGTTTGTGATCTTAATTCTTCATGTTTGCCACTTCGCTGACTAAGTACGAGGAAGATCATCCAGTACTTTTGCAGAGTGTTTGAACTTTTGGAAAAAAAGTTTTACCGCTTGAGTAGTCAAACTATATGTTTCGCATTGCTTTTAGTCACACCGCTTGAGCGGTGAAATGTGTGCTCGAACAGTCTGCGCGATCCTGTTTTCTATAAAGTGCATTGTTTGCTGTTTTTAGGGTTTGACCTGCCCAGATTTTCAGAGAGGAACAACATACAAACTGTTTTATATTTGAGGGTGTTTTATGAGTGTTTCCTTGATGATTTAAAAGTGATTAATGGATCTGTGAACTTCATATCAACATCATCGTCAATGGTTTATTTGTTTTTCTTTATTCACAAAAGAGAAAGTTGTTTTTCGGTGGGTTCCGAGAAACTTGAGTCTAAAGCTTTGGTGGATTCCGGAGTGGCTCATTGTCGTGGATTCAATATCAGCGTTGTCGATTCAATGTTGGACAAGACAATTCCGAGATGAAGATGGTGTTGGAATAGACACATTTAGGTCAGTTCAATTCAGGTTTGGATTCGCTAGATAATTGAGAGTATAATTGTGTAATTCTTTTTTATCTTCTTAGTGGGTTGTTTTGTGGCTTTAGCACGTATTTTTTTTTATATTTTTTATCACAGTTAGAGACACTCTAATTGTGATTTTTTCATGTTAAATCGTTTTGTCGATTTATCTTTGATTGCTTGATTGAGATTGTCATTCGTTATTTAAAATTGAAACATAATCACAAATTAATATCTTGGGTTTTGAGATTTTTCATCTGGGAAGTCTAGAGAAATTCTGTGGATTGAATTTTTTTTAATCGATTTGAAAGACCTTAGATATTATTAAAAATATTAGATATCTTTTATGTTATAAAATCTTAATATCAGGGATTCTAAAAAAAAATCTTCCAATTTTTTTAAATCTTGAAAAATTAAGAAAAAAATTAAAAAATTTAATTACCAAACCCCACCTTTTATGGAAAAGTATTAGTATCTAGAATTGAGTATTAGGAAATTGACCCAAAAAATAAATAAAGCGTTGATATTCAAATGATGTATCGTGAATTTATATATAAATTAAGGAAAATGAAAAATCCCCCTAATTTTTCTCCCCCTAATCCCCCTAATTTTCTTTTTTAGAAAACTGTTTTTTTTTTTATTTTCTATTTTCTTTTTTCTTTTTTTTTTTTTACTTAAAGTGAATTTCGGGGGTTTCGGGGGACCCCCTCTCGAGCTCCCAATCAAAGTCCATAAATTAAATTTAGACTAAACATTGATAATTTTGGATAAAATTCTAACAGAAAAGATTTAAGTCCCAGCGGGGGGTGACTCTCACCATCCAAACCACCCCATTATTTTTTGATTGGTGAAAATATTTATATATATTTTTTAAAGGCTTACTCCCACAGCACCACATGGAGGTGGGGGGTGCTAAGTGTCCCAACAGAGCTCAAATTCTAAATATATATAGAGTGTTGGACCATTGATTACTAGGACTGATCCGAGCGTGACATAACATGATCTCCTTTGCGTCATGCACTCGTACTAATATGTACCAATGTTTTGTTGTAAAAACTTTTCTTCCTCTTGGCTAATGTTTTCTTCTTTTAAAAAAGGGAGTGGCTTTGGTCCAGTCCGTAATCGGACTGGACGGTACTGTTGGGCCGGTGGGGGCCTACTACGGGTCCCGTTTTGAAAATCTGAACCGTTCAATGTGTAGAACTCGTCGAGTACTACAAGTCTATAAAAAATCACGTTGATCGGATATCGATAGCTATGTGATCAAATCAGTTTTGTATAAAAAAAATTGGACGGTGAATAAATTAACGGTTGATAAAAAACTGATTTGATCACATAGCTACCGATATCTGATCAATGTGATTTTTTACAGGCTTGTAGTACTCGACGAGTTCTACACATTAAACGGTTCAGATTTTCAAAACGAGACCCGTGGTGAGCCCCCACGAGCCCAACAGCACCGTCCAGTCCGATTACGGACTGGACCAAAGCCACTCCCTTTAAAAAAATACATGTATTCAGCCACGTGTGGGACATGGGGTTGCAATGGCAGTAACTGTTATGAGGTTGGTGGGGGTATTATTCTAGGTCTATTTTGATAATTTAAATTATTTATATTATAAAATTTATTGTGTAAATTATTTATAAAAAAATCAGATTAATTAAATATTTGAAATTTTACAACAAGATTACATTTTTCGTAAAAGAATAAATGACTAGCATAATTTTGATAATATTTTTAAAAATAATTAAAGATCCGATTATATGATTATGTATATTTTATTAATTTAATTTTTTATATAGATGATATGAACTATTCAGAAGGCCCACCTACCACAGAGTGATAACTGCCCCATGTTCGGTTAGTTCAGAGCATCTCAATTAATGTGTTACTCAAATTTTCATTCATTTTTAGAATCATTTGGTGAAGACAGACCTTAAAAAACATAACTTGAAATTAAAAAAAGTCAAAAGAAAGACAACAAAAAAAAAAAGTTAAAAAAATAAGCTTACTTTTTCGTGACATCAAGGTAATTTTCTATAACAAACTGATCTATTTCTACTCAAACTAATAAGAAACTTGATTGAAACATGAATGATTCAAAATGGAGAGAGCTGTTATTTGATTACAATGTAAACATATATATACACTTGAAAAAGAAGTAGAGCAAAATGCAAAAAGTGCCACAAGGTTGAGGCTTTTTTAAATCATAAAAAACCACAGCTTCTATTGCTAAAAAAAGTTACAACCTCATCACTTACATTTATTATTCTGTTATTCAGACAGACATTAATCAATCCTTCTGAATTTTTTTTTTTTTTTTTTTTTGGGCTCATAAAAGGCTATATTCATGACCCATGTGGCCCAGCCCTAGACATCCTAACAGACCCTTCTTTTTTCTTTTTTCTTTTTTTAAACTCCAGAATAATATATATGATAGGCTTCATTGCTTCATCAATTGTATATGTTCAATAATAGCCATGGTACTGAAGCTGGGTCGGACCAGAAATGTTGAAGAATTGTCCTCTTCCCACTGTTCCTTCCTCTTCTTCTTCGTTCAACCCTTCAATCTACCCTCACATCACATTAAAAAAGTTCAATAAGTTCCAATATATATATATATATATATCAAACATATAAATGTTGTTTGGTAAAATTTATATTTTACTGATTGTTGTTTTCAGAAAATATTAAACAAGTTTATATTTATTTTTTTTAATGATGAAAAAAAGGAAAAAATGCAATTTGTACTTTCAAAAAATAATTACAATTTCATAAAAAAGTTTAAAACTTTAATTATACATATTTATAAGTTTACTATTAATTTATAATTATTTTTTTGAAAATATTATTGATTTGATATTTTCAAATATATATGTATATTTGGTTCATATTTTTTGAAAACAAGTGAGAGAAGTGGACAGGAAATGGAGACCATCAATGATTGTCGACAGTTAAAGATGGTGACTAAAAGTTGTTGGATATAGTTTTCAATAAGAGATAGTGATTGATGGTGATTTCTATAAGAGGTGATAACCGAAAGCAAGTATTGGGAGGTTAAATCAACAATGATAGCCGGAAGGAATAAGAGGAGAAATGAATATTTTTTTTAAAACAATGAAAATCAACTTTTTCGTAGTGACAAAAATTTAGTAAATTGTATAAATTTTTAAAAGAATTGAAAAACCAAAATAGACACTATTTATTTACATTTTTTAAAAATAAATATTAAAAAAAAACTATAAAACAAAGATTACCCAAACAGACAACATTTGATTTTGCACTCTCCACTTGTCTTTTTCACTAACAGGAAGTTCACTAATTGCTTATTATTTTATGGTTCATTGAAAAGAATAGCAAAAAAAAAATTTTTACCCAAAAATCATCTTCGTCTTCATATCGATTCAAATTTGCAGCTTTAGGAATCTCTCCGGTTTCATCGTTGCGCGCAAATCTGCCACGTATCCTAGGTCGATTGTCCGCTAGTGTTTTCCGACATGCATACTGGCATCACCAACACATACCGACAAATTAAATTAAATCAAATCTTAAAATTTAATTTTGTTAAGTCTAATTTAGACAATTAAAAATTGTTTTTTTATTTATTTATTTTTTGAAAATATATTTACCTTAATTTTTTTGGGTAATTATATATTTACCTTAATTGTCTTGTTGAAGTTTCTCTGGGTTCGCTTTGCTTTGTACCTATGAATTCTCTCTTTCCTTTCCTCTGCACTGTAACGACCCACTTTGAAATTTGCTTCCTCCATGAATGAGCTCTCTGTAGCTAATGGACTTGATGATAACCTCTGGTTTGCTTGGTTTGTTTTGATCTTCTGAACAACAATTAGGAAAAAAATAAATAGACATATACATTTACACACAATCTGAAGGTAATTCAGTTGGTCAGGTCTGTAAAAAGTCACGGATTCAAAAATCTCAATCCTAAATTTCACTATCCACTCAATAATTACATGAAATATGTGACACAAAAATTACGCATACTCATGTCATGATATAATATATATGTGTGTGAAAAGAAAAAGAAAAAAGAAAAAAGAAAAAAGAAAGAATGAGAGAAAAAGCCCTTGTGGCTATAACGGCTGTTGGTCAAGTAATTATCTAATATATGTAGAATATATAATTATTTGGTATATGTGGAATAGGGACTACATATGCGCGGGATTAGTAGGGTGTCTAGTTGGGCAATGTCCCGGACACCCTCGAGAAAAAAAGAAAAAGAGAAAAAAGAAGTAACCTGTAAATCTCCAGTGCTGGAAGCCCTTCTGATAAGTCCAGTGGAGAAGTTGTTTTCAGGAGAGCTCATGACTTGAGGCTGAAAAATTGAAGACTCCATGAGAGAATCAAAGCGAGGTTGAAAAGGAAGAAGATGACTGGGTTGCTTTCCATCAAAAGAATTGCTGCTATAGCTCCTCTGCATCATCTTCACCACAACATTCTCAGCACATCCATAGCTGTGAGCCCCGAAGGACTGTTGATACCCATAAGCAGAAGGAGATTGAAGAGGGACTTGACATTGACACTCCTCTGTTTTCACTTCCAAAGCAGAGAAATTTGAAACATCTTGCAAATGGGTTGTTTGGCAGAGTGAGAGATTTTCCAATTGGTGACTTGGAGGTGAAGATGAGAAGACTGAAGGGGCAATTTGGTCCCAAGAATTGGATTCATGAAGTGGGTTTTGAAGAATTGGGTTGTTGTTGTTGTTGTTGTTGTCTGAGATTGTTTGGAGGATATCAATGGGGGGTGAGTCAGTGAAAGGTGAGAATGGATCAGATAAGAAATACCCATCAAGTAGAAAGAGATCAGAAGACATTTGAGACAACCAAACTATTGAAAATTGAAACTCAATTTTTTGTTTAATTGTTGTATATATGAAATGTAAAGAGACAAAAACACAAGTGTGGACAATTTGGTGTGTGGTTTGTTTAATCAAAACGCAGGACAACAATTGAGGAAGACGACAAGAGAAAGCTCTATTTTCTGCTTTCTCTCTCTACAAGAGACTCTTCTCTCTCTAGAATGGAGTGATAGAGACCAAATTGAAAACGGGCTCTTGTGAAAAAGCTCAAACAACGCAATTACCAGAGACCGTCCCACTACTTGTATAAAAAGGCCCTCTTGATTCTCTGTTAATGTTTTTTAAATCTGATTCTTTGAGACGCCTTGGGGAGTTGATTATTTTAATTGGGTGTTTAGTTTTTTTTTTTTGGGACAATTTTAGGAAGTTGATTAGTTTTTTTTTTTTTTAATAGTAGATTTGATGGTTATAAAAGAAAAAATAAAACAATTATGGTTTAGATTTGACATTTTACCTTATTATATAAATTTTAGTCAATTTTGTGTTTTAATGAACTATTTTAATTCAACCATCTCCTTAAAAGAACGCCAAAATATGGTATCCTTTTGGTATCACTTAAAATTTTAAATTGTTTGTTTATATAAAAATAAATAAATTAATTATAATTTTATTTTGTGCAATTTTGATATTGTGAAAAAAAATTGAACCTGTTTGATTAAAAAAATATTGCATATATATATATATATATATATATTTTAAAAAAAGTAAATATCCCAAGTACCTTTAGAAGTTATATTTTTTTAAAAAAAATAGAATTTTTTTGTTCATATTTATTTCAAGGGTTTCGAATAATTTTTTTTTAATTTTTTATAAATTGTAAGTTAAGAAAATCTCAAAAAAAAATTGGCCTAATAAGCTGAAAAAGTCTATAATTCAAAATAACAATCAAACACCATCAAACAACTTTTTTTAAGAGCTTGTTTGGGAATTAATTTTTTTAGTGATTATTTGTCTAAAATATTAGATGAATTTTTTTTGTAATGAATTTTTTTTTTAACAAAAAAAATAAATGCATTTAAGAAGGATTCTTTTATTTTTCATAAAAAAATGTATAAAAAAATAAAATAAATAAGAATAAATTTTTGATTTGTTATATGAGTTGAAATCTTTTAGACTAAAATAGCAAATTGCGAAATGACACCTATAAACATAATTGGTATAGACATAAACTGTTAACTTTTTGACATATGTTTTATAAGTAAATAAGTCAAATGTACTTATAAAACATAGGCTTATAAACACGGAAATTGATATGGAATTGGATACACCGGGTGTAAATTTGGCCCAGCTCGGTTTACCAGGTCTGGGCCTGGGTCAGCTCATGTCGGGTTTCTCGGACTCATGTTAAAATTTGGGTTGGCCCATAGGTTAGGAAATTAGGTCTAGGGGGTATTCAGACGGGGCTCGGGCTTGGACAAGGTTTAAACAATTTTTTTTAAAAAAAAATTTCTATTCTTTTTGTCAAAATTTTATTTTTTTCCATCAAAAATAACATTGGGCCTTCGGCGGACCATGCCTCTGATTGGGCTTTGAGTGGGCCATGAGCGGGCTGATGAACCGGGCCAAGCTGAGCCTAGAGTCTCGGACTGGGCTTGAACTCGGGCCTAATCGGGCCGGGACACCTCAGGCCACAAGCAAGTTTTGAATCACCCACGGGTTGCGGGTTATTTTTACACTCCAATAGATTGATAAAATTTTTTAGAAATAAATTTCACAGATTAATGCTATAAAATCTTTTCTATAAATGTGTATCATGTGTTCATTATGTGTTTGATTTATATGTTCACAACATAATTTTTTTTTAGCTTTATTGTGATGTGGTAAATCATCAGTTTAGGTTTGTTTTAAAGTTATAACAAAAATGCGTAATTTTGAAATATGTACTTTAAAATAATAACATTTATATTAGTACTGAATAATGCAATTTGGTCGGTAGGATATGAGTCGGATTGATCCAAGCACTTCACGGGATGGTTGCCTTTCGTCTTCCTAATCACATCTGCAACAAGTCCAGTAAAAGGTTCTGAAATGGGGGTGGTTACTTCTTACGAACTCTTCGACGCCCAATTAGATGAGAATATGATCAAAATAACAGTTTAGAGAAGGTTGAGAGTAAAGAGAGAGAGAGAGAGAGTGAATTGCTTGTTACCAAAACGTTCCTCAGAAGTTGTTTATATCTCTTATTAATCATTTCCTTATCTATTCATGTTGTCCCATTGGCCGAAAGTCTGCCACCTGCTTGCCGTCGGTTATGGCCATTTCACTATGAGTGCTCTATTGGGCCTGTTCTACTGGGCTTTATGATAACTAATCAAATAATTGTTTGGAAAATCTACAGCAACCATGGGTTGGGCCCTTCTGGGCCTTGCCCTATCAGTACTATTTAAATTTAATGAGATATTATATATAACTTTTTTTTTGTTATCATTTTATATCACCTCTTACATATGAATATTTATAATTAATTCCTTTATTTTGAAATAATTATTAAGCAATTAAAAGAACAAAAAGTATTTTACTATATGTTTTGGTGATATAAAAAAGGTTCTGAATTTTAGGTTTGAACTTAAACCATTAACTAGTCTTGTTGCAATGAAAATAAAGTAACATCAACTCTCACAGTATTTTTAAACTCCTTCAAAAAGGAAAAAATGGTGGCAATTTGATCATTTTCCCATTTGAGTATGGTAGATCTTGATGAGAGGTAAAGATTAATTTTATTGTGAAGTCGTATGCAATGCATAAAAGATGCACCTAGATGTTCAATTCTTTTTTTTTTTTTTTTGGTCTTGTTATTCTTCCTCTTTCTTTCTTTCTTTCTTTTATCTTTAATTCATTATGCAAGATAGAAGAATCTTTATTAATGATTCATCAAGTTGCTAGTACACAAATGGGCAAATTGATTCTGGAAGCAGAAGAACTGCTAAAACAATGTGAAAACCTTACCAAGATTTATGTACAAAGATTGGACAAACCTTTATGGATTGTATCTAAAGACATGAAAATTGATGTTTATATGTCCACAACATAAGTCCAAGTTTATGTTTAATTTGCTTTTAGAATTTATTTTTAAATTTTTTTCTAAAATATTAAAATCTAATTTAGTGAAAAAAATTTTAAAAAATGAAAAAAAACTCACCATTTTCATATAATTTTAATTTTTTGAAGGGAACAAATAATTTCTTTAATTTTTAAAAATATCATTTTAATATTTATTTTTTTATTTTTTTAAAAAACAATGAAAGCCGGATTTTGAGAAAGAATGATAGAGAAAAAAAAGCAAGCCGCATTTGTACTAATGCCCCTACAATTTACCTTATTTTCAATCCAAGCCCATCATTTTTTCTATTGACAATTTAACCCAATAAACTTTGTTTTGTTTCCATAATCAACCCTGCCGTCACTGAAAAGCTGTTATTTTGAAAAGTCAATTGTCCAACTCGTCATCATTTCTGAAGTCTTTTGAGTTGTTCCTTATGCGTTAAAGGGCCGTTTGTTTTCAACTATCATAGTCCATTCTGGATTGTGATAGATGAACAGTAAAGATAAAGCGTCTTTGTTTTGATTTGGGAGGTCCGGATTCGTAATCTAAAGGGACTATGGATGGGCCTTGGCAAAGATATTAGCAATCCGGAATGAGAGATGGTATTAACAAAGTAGTCCATTTGGATTGAGTGTTATCGGACGTCCGCCCGAAAGTTTGGCCGGTCAACTGGTCAACGTATTTTTTTATTTTTTATTTTTATTTTTTTTAACTTGTTGGGCATTTTTTAAAAAATATTAATGTTTAATGGTTTTATATTTTTGTTAAGAAAAAATCATAATATTATTTGTTTTATTATTTGATATTTATTTTATATAAAAATAATTTAACAATCTCCTCACTATCAAAACAAACAGAATTGTACTAATTCCCTCACTATAAAAACAAATACAATTTTATTAATCCCCTCATTAACAATTCCCTCACTATTAATCTCCTCCATTCTACTTTTAAAAACAGACGGGGCCTATTTTTCTATTGACAATTTAAGCCAATAAACTTTGTTTTGTTTCCATAATCAACCCTACCGTCACTGAAAAACTGTTACTTTGGAAAGTCAATTGTCCAGCTCGTCATTGTTTACGAAGTCTTTTGAGTTGTTCCTTAGGCGTTAAGGGCAGAGAGCATTGGGTTATATCAGTATAAATTATTTTTTATAATTATAATTTTTAAATGATTAATTTTTAAATAATTAAATAAATTATAAAATTATTTTGTTTAATTTTTTTTTTTATAATTTGTGAAAAATTAAATTCTTTTGGTTAATTAAATTGTTACATAATCTTTTCATTATGCAATAAAAATTTAGAAATTGTAAATATTTTAAATCTTATTATTTTTGACTAAATAAACCAAAAAATTTAAATCAAACATAAAATATATATTCCATTAATAAATTTTATAAAATCTTATTTATTGATGCCTATTTTATGTTTGGTTTATTTGTTAATAGCAGAATAGTTTCTTTGATAATGTTACGTAGGGTAATCAAATATATCTAAGGTTAAAACAAAATGACATAATTTTAAAACAATAATGTTAGATGGTTCGAAAAAATATGGCTTGAAACACTCAAAACGACGTCATTTCGGGTGTAAAATGACATTGTTTTAACACATTCGAACTATTCGAGTCACAGAAATTTGGACCACCTAACATTTTCCATTTTAAAATTACTTTATTTTAAATTTTAACTTAACCCGTTAAATTAGGTTACGACAATGCTACGTAGCTCAAATTTTGTGGTTCAAAAGTGGCTCAAATCAAAGCAGTCGTGGCCATTTTTTGAAACTTTAATTTGAACCCTGAAATGTACGAAAAACGACGACAATGCGATGTATATTTTTTGTTTCAAAAAAGCTCAAATGCTGCTTCAAGCCATTTTTTGGCCATTTGAGCTACTTTTGAGCCACAAAATTTGAGTTACGAGACATTTTCCATTAGGTTATTGCCTACGAGTGTTCATAACATCATTGACAAAAAAAAAAAAAAAAAAAAAAAAAAAAAAACAAAAGCAGGTGAAGTGGATATTTCGGTTTTTTTTTTTTTTGTTTTCTGTAATTTTTTTTGTTAGTTTATTTTCGTATTTAGTGAATTTAATTTTTTTATAAAAGTTTGTAGATTATACGTAGTGAGACAAATTGAAAAATATATTTGTTTTCAAAAAAAATCAAACAAAGAAAAACATAGGCTAAAATAGTAGATTTTTTGGGTTTATTTTGATTTCAATTTTGATTTGAATTTTTTTTTAAAAAAATTAAATTTTAAATTTATCTGTACAGGCGGACCGAAAAAATAAAAAATTTTGACATATTTTAAAAATAAAAGTCATTAAGGACAAAAAAAATTTAGAAAAAGAAGTGGATTATTTCTAACTTCACGAAAAGCCCTAAAATTTACCTTATTTTCAATCTAACCCAATTAATTTATTGTATTTCTAATTCAACCCAATAAACTTTGTTTTATTTTCACAATCACCCTTGTTGTCACTAAAAATTTATATTTAATTAAGGGTAAATTACACTAACACCCTCTAAGATTTTTGTTTAATACAAATCCTTTCACGTTTGAAAAATTACACTTAACTCTCTATCATATTAAAATAACATATTTGTCCCTTAACCTTTATACATATAAAATAATAAAATAATACTGATATTTTGTTAATGTCATTTCAAGAGATATAACAATCATCTTATTTAATTTAACTCACACAAAAATTGAATTTCTTTATTTTTTATTTATTTTTACTGAATTTTTCTTAACATTTTAAGCAATTTTTTTTAGATACACCTTGATGATGCAGTTATGATATAACGGGTTCCAGGCGGAACAGGTCGGACTGATCCACGCTTCTCGAACTGGTATTCGAGTGTTCAAGCCTACCAGAGAACCTGCACAAGAGTTCAACGGGACACGGGAAGTCCCCCAGCGAACCCTCCGATGAGCAAGTTAGAAAGAGAAGTGGAATGTAGAGATATGGATTAGAGATAGAAAGCTTAACCTTCTTCTTGTCTTCGACGTTTGCTTATATCCTCTAGTAATCATTTCGTTGTTCATTCCGATCTGTCATCTTGGCCGAAAGTCTATGTTGTAGCTTACCTTGTTCAGGGTGAGGGCGTGCTGTCCCGACGGAGAGGGGTTATTGCAATAAATGCTGTAAGGGGCCTCATTAATGGCGATGTGCCGTGGCAATAACTCTACAGGTCTTTGTCTACTGATGTAGTTTGTCCTTCTCTTACCATGTGTCTTGATGTCATTGGTTCTTATTGCTATATAGGGCTGCAGCAGTGCTGGGCTTTAGTATTTGAGATATGCATTGGGCCCTAAATGGTGGGCTATAATCTTTATGAGCTTATCCACGTCAGTAGTCCCCCATTCCCAAGTGTAGCTTTAGTCCAACGAAGGGAATAATGAAGAAAATGAGGATTGTAAGAGACCGGCAGGATGAAGGCCGATCGAGAGGGGTGGCCGACCATGAGGAAGGCCGACCACGAAAGGTGGCCGAGCGGAGGGGCCGACCACGAAGGGTGGCCGAGTGGAGGGGCCGACCATGAAGAGAGCCGGCCGAGAAGGGTGGCTGAGTGGAAGGGCCGATCATGAAGAGGGCCGACTGGAAGGGTGGCTGAGTGGATGGACCGACCATGAAGAGGGCCGACCGTGAAGGGTGGCCGAGTGGTTGGACCGACCATGAAAAGGGCCGACCGTGAGGGGTGGCCAAGTGGAGGGGCCGACCATGAAGAGGGCCGACCGAGAAGGGTGAGTGATGTAGCACGGGGCTCGAGAGGGAGCGGGGCACGTGTTGAAGTGAAGTAGAATAGACAAGGAAAGGGAAAGTGGCAGTGGATCATGATCGTACACGTGGCAGAATCTCGTAGTGGGGGAGGTTAGGCGTTAGGCAATAAGTGAAACGATAGGTCACTATAGGGTATTAAAAAGACAATTTTGGCAGATTTTTGAAAATTTTCAAACTAGCGAGAATTAATTGTAACCCTTGGAATACAGGCAAGCCTTGGGCCTTTGGTATTATTCGCTTTACCTATCTGTTTGCAAAACATCAAAACATGTCAAGTGTAAACTCCTTTGTTGCTAGCGATACACCCCTGCGACACTTCGTGGATTTTCTGGCGCCCGCATCCGAAGCGATTCGCAGATACACAAGAGAGATGGCCCAAGAGGAAGTAACAAACACAAGGGTTGATCCACTAGGCGACGACGATGCGGTAGGTTTGGCCGAACAATATTGTACGGAGCGTAGGGAGGGGCATGAAGCGAGTCAAGTTGTGCGGGCTTACCCCAGGACAATGATCTCGGCCGTAAGACCGATTGGCTAGGTGGAGCCGGACCATTAGCACACCAAGTCAGACAGATCCGTACTGACAGTAGAGGAGCTCGAAGGAATGAGGAAGAAGTACCAAATTCTGTCGGAGATAGGGCTAAGACTGCCTAAATCCATGAAGAGGGCATCAGATGTGCGGTTGGGCGTGTTCAGTTTGTACAAGAAAGCGCTACGAGGGGGTTTGAGGCTACCTCTTCCCCAAGTAGTGGTGGAGGTGTTAAACAAGTTGGGGGCGGCGCCAAGGCAACTGATGCCAAACGCTTGGAAGATAGTAATAGCGTGCGCGAGTGCCTGGCTGCAGGCGACTAGGGGGACTGCAATGTCCGTAGACGAGTTCCTCTCTTGTTACAAGACATCTGGTCAGCAGGAGACCTGGGTCACTCTACAAGCGGTGGCGGGGCGAGGGCTGGTGGCGGGTCTCCCATTGTCGGTGAAAGAATGGAGGCCGAAATTGTTTTTTGTAACGGCGAATAGTGGGGAGGGAGTTTGCGCGACATGGAAGGTGCCCACCAAATCGGTCGAGCCCAAGTTGGACAAGGCAGCGGAGGACCAAGTGAAGAAGGTGAGGGAATGAAGGCAAGAAAAGGGGGTGAGTTGGGATGAGTTGGTCCTGCCTTCAAAGTTGTTTGCTCTGAACTTGGGGCCGCAACCGTTGGAGGAGGATCTAGTAAGGGAGGAGCTAGAGGCGCAGAGGAAGGCAGGGGAGGAGGAGGAGAGGAGATTGTTCGCCTGAGTGGACAAGTATAAGGAGACCCAATTGGGGCTTGCTCTGAAGCCGATCATGAGGGAGCGCATCCGACCGCGCCCCAAGCCGCTAGGGGAGAAGGACTTGGACAGTTTTGAGCCACGACTGCCCCTAGTTGATCCAGTGAAGGAAAGGGCAAACAAGGAGGGGGAGGCTCTAAAGAAGAAAAAGAAAAGGAGGAGTGCCCCTGAGGGGGCTGCAGATGCGCTTGGATCGAAGAAGGCAAGGGTCAGTAGGGAAGACACCCTTATGGCTGAGGAAGCAGAGGAGAAGGAAGTGGTGGTGACCCTAGAAAGTGTGGTTGTCCCAGAGGTGCAAGGGGACAAAGGTCAGGGGGACCAGGAGGAAGAAGAGCACATGAGTGCCATGCCCAAGATGCAAGTGGAGAGTGGGTTAGTTGACCTTGAGGAAGTGATAGAGTAGCAGCCTAAGGGGGGGCTTGTGCCCCAAAGAGAGGCGGTCAGGCTGAAGCATGCCATCTACCATGCCTTCGCAGTGGCTGGGCGACTGGAGGAAGAAGAAAGCCCAGCCAGGACAGCGGCAGATCTTCTCTTGGAGGTAGTGGATGAAGCAGCTGTGCACTCTGCTACTAGGTTCAATGAGGCTGAGCTGTTAAGGAGGCTGTGCTCTGCCCAAATGGAGGCGACCACCTTAGCAGGAGCTCTGCTGAGAAATGCGGCAGCTGCAAAAAGTGAAGTGAAACCTTTGAAGGCAAAGTTGGAGGAGGTGAAGGCCCAACTTGAAAGTTTCAAGAGGGAGAGCATAGGCTGGAGGAAGGCTGCGCGAAGTACGTGCGCCAGGGGGTTGGAGGAGGCTCAGAAGGCGAAGAAGATGGAGGTTTTGGCAATCGTGCAGGGTAATGTTGGCGATCGTGCCAATGCTGAACTGTGTGCGGCCAAGGTGGAGCTGGAGGACGAACGCCACAGGGTGGTGTCGCTCGAGTTCCAACTGGCTGGCGAGCAGAAGAAGCTGGAAGATGCTCAAAATGCCTGCGCGGTCGCCAACGAGCGTTTTGAAGAGGCCATGACCAACAATGAAGATCTGCGCGCCTAGTGGGTCAAAGAGAAGGAAGAAGCAGACCTGAAGATCGCTGGGTTGGAACGAGATCTTGCAGACGAACGCGCCAGGGTTGCGGCAAAAAAGACAACGCTGGAGAAGTAGTTAGAGGAGAAGAAAACCAAGTCAGCCTCTGAGAGGACAGCATACCCAAATCTGTGCATTACAGCAGTAGAGGAATTCAAGGGGTCTGCTGACTTTCAGATGGCTATCGATGCTGCGATCGCCAGCTACCTGGCGAGAGAAGGGTCTGAAGGGGCTGGCCCGTCGGAGGCGACCGTTGGGGGAAGGAGTGAAGAAGAAGTAATCCAGAGCTTTCAACAGTCGGACTTCTACAAACATGAAATGGCTGAGTTTTGGGATAGTGGGTGGAAGATGTTCAAGCGTAAAGCTGAAGAGCTGTTCCCAGACTTAAACTTTAGTAGTGTCAAGATCAACGAAGACGACGTGGCCCAGACCCCCCTGGACGAGGGCGTTGAAGAAGAAGATCTGCTCTCTAGTGAAGAGGAGTGAGTGGGGTGGAGAAAACTTGTACTTAGAGTTCTGGTTGTTGTTGTTGTTGTTTTTTTTTTAAATTGCTGTAATAAACTTGTGTATAAGTTTGTGAATGAATAAAATTATAAGTTTGTGTTTGTTACACTGCTGTCTTTATTTTTGTGAGTTTGAAATGAATGAGAATGGTTTATTCAAATTAGGGTTGACTTGTAGGGAAAGAGACTGACTTGCAAAAGTTGATAAGTAAGAAAACAATCTGACTTGTAAAGGAAACATGTAAGAATGTCAAAGAATTTGAAGTTTCAAATCATGACCCAAAAATGGAGTCCGTCTGGCTTGTAAGAGTCCCCAAGAGTGAAGTCTTTTTAAATCACGTTGTAAGGGTGTTGATTGGAATTTGACTAAGTAAAGAGTGTTGTAAAAACATGGACCTGGAATTTCACTAAGTGTGGCTACTAATGCCACAAACATGAAGTTTGCATGAATTGCCTTGACTGAGCTAGTTTGGGTTAAGCTATGATTAACTGACTCTTAAAGTAATTCAGTAGCTTTAAGTAACTCAGTCTGGCTGAGCTCTTCGTGCTCAGTCTGGCTAAGGCCTTAAGTAACTCAGGCTGGCTGAGCTTTTTATGCTCAGTCCGGCTGAGGCTTGTCATGTTCAGTCTGACTGAGGCTTTGTATGCTCGATCTGGCCGAGGCTTTATATGCTCGGTCTGGCTGAGGCTTCAAGTAACTCTTCGGGCTCAGCTCGACCCAAAAATGTCATGCTCGGCCCTGTTGAGGCTTTGCATGCTCACTGGATGAGGCTTTGTATGCTCGGCCCGCCGAGGCTTTGTATGCTTTCGGTCTAGCCGAGGCTTCAAGTAACTCTGGGCCGAGCTCTTTGTGCCTGGCCTAACCCAAAAGGTCGTGCTCGGTTGGCCGAGGCTTTGCATGCCTGGGCTTATCGAGGCTTGACATGCTCAGTCTGGCTGAGGCTTGTCATGCACAGTCTGGCTGAGGCTTGTCATGCTCAGTCTGGCTGAGGCTTTGTATGCTCGGTCTGGCCGAGGCTTTTAATAACTCAGTCTGGCTGAGGCTGCAATCAAAGTGTTATTTGAAAGATTACACAGATATTTGAGATATAAGCTTGTTGTCATTAAAGTGTAGCCCATTGGATCAGAAATTTACATCACATGAGAGGAGAATGAGAACAATGAAGTGGGCAAATTACCAAAAAGGAAATACAGCAAAAGATTGATACAAGAATTGGACTTTTATTGAAAATAGCGCTTTAATGCTCGGCGTTCCATCGGTGGAGGAGATCTCGGCCTTCCATGTCTTGAAGTCGGTAAGTGCCTGGATGAGGTCTAGCTTTAACAACGTAAGGTCCTTCCCATTTGGCTGCCAGCTTGCCCTCAACCGAATTCTTGGTGGCGAGGTTTACTTCGCACAAAACAAGGTCCTCCAGGGCGAACTCCCTTGGTCGAACTTTGCGGTTGTAGTGTGTTCTCATTTTCTGTTGGTATGAGGCCTGTCTGACTGCAGTGGTTTCACGGAGCTCTTCGATTAGGTCTATGTCTGCCCGACGCAGTTCTTCAGTTAGTTCGGGATTCAGATGTAGAACCCTTAGGGTAGGAAGACCGATTTCCACTGGGATGACCGCCTCAGCGCTGTATGTTAAGCGAAAAGGGGTCTCCCCCGTGGGAGTTCGAGCGGTAGTGCGGTAGGCCTAGAGTACATTCGGTAATTCCTCAGCCCAGAGTCCTTTAGTAGCTTCCAGCTTAGTTTTGATGATTTTCAGAAGAAAACGGTTGGTGCAACTTGGCCATTGGCTTGGGATGGCCTGGGGAGGAGAAACATGGCTGGATTTGAAACTCGGCACAGAATTTCTGAAATTTGGCATTGTCAAATTGTTTGCCATTGTTGGAGACGATGGCTTGAGGAATGCCAAATCTATAGACGATCGACTACCAGATGAATCTGGTTGTGTTTCACTCGGTAATTGTGGTAAGGGGTTCTGCTTCCATCCATTTAGTGAAGTAATCGATAGCGACAATGGCGAATTTGGTTTGGCCCCGGCCAGTGGGCAACATGCCAACCAAGTCGATCCCCCACTTGGCGAATGGGTAAGGACTGCAGAGTGTGATCAATTCTGTAGGAGGAGCGTAGGGGATGTTGGCAAAACGTTGGCATTTATCACACTTGGGCACGAAGTCTGTCGTATCTTGATTAAGAGTATGCCAGAAATAACCAGTGCGAAGTATTTTGTGGGCTAAGTCGCCTGAGCAGGATTGAGGCATCTGAGGTATGGGCGTGAAAAGCCCCTCTTGTACAAAAGACCGTCGACAAGAATGTAATTGGATGACCGGGCCCTGACTTTGGCGGCGTGCTGTTTGTCATCTGGCAGTTCCCTCGTTGTCAAAAATAGAAAGATGTCGGACGCCCAGGGGATAGGTTCATTTTGGAGGAAGTGGACCGCTTGCTGGTCGGGGGAAATGGTAGGGTGGGTCAGGTATTCGAGATGGACACCGTGGTTGAGATCTGACTGGTCTGCAGAAGCTAATTGAGCCATCTCATCTGCCTTGGAGTTTTCCGCCCGAGGAATGTGCTGGATGTGGAAAGTATTGAAGAAACGAGCAAGGGGGAGTACAAGATCCCTATAAGCCCACATTGTGTCGTCCTTGGCATCGAATTCCCCCGTAATTTGTCCGACAATAAGCTAGGAGTCACTGAACACTCGGACATGGCTGACACCAATGTCTCTGGCTAGACGGAGACCTGCTATCAATGCCTCATATTCGGCCTCATTATTGCTGACGTTGAACAACAAAGGGAGAGCACATTTGAAATAAGCACCTTCAGGGGTGGTGAGGATAAGACCAGCCCCACTGCCTTTTTTGCGGGATGATCCATCGACGTTGAGGGTCCATGAGTGGGGGTCGTCTGGCTCGGTAAGGGGTGGCAGGGGTGGAGGGGCTGTGGTTGGAGTGGGATTAGTGAATTCTAGGATGAAATTGGCAACAGCCTGCCCTTTGATCACCGTTCGAAGCCGGTAGGAGATGTCAAATTGGCTGAGCTTGACCGACCATTGCATGAGTCTACCAGAAAGTTCTGGTTATTGCATTATCTTCTTCAATAGTTGGTCCGTGAAGACCACTATGGAATGTGCTTGAAAGTAAGGGCGGAGTCATCTGGAGACGATGACCAGTGCCAAGGACATTTTTTCGAGCAATGGGTAATTCTGCTCTGCTCCCTTGAGAGCTCGACTGATGTAGTAGACCGGTCGTTAGATGGAGCTGTCTTCCCGGATGAGAGCTGCACTGACCGCGGTGCTTGACACGGCTAGATAGAGAAAGAGGGGTTCGCCCATGATTGCCTAAGAAAGGAGGGGCGGGTTGGCCATGCATTGTTTTAACTATTGAAAGGCCTCCTCGGACTCTGTTGTCCACTCAAAAGTTTGCTGAAGAATTTTGAAGAAGGGTAGGCACATGTCCGTTGAGCGGGAAATGAAGCGGTTGAGGGCTGCAACTCGACCAGTGAGCCTCTGAACCTCCTTAACCGTTCTGGGTGACTGTATTTCAATCAGGGCCTTGATCTTTTCAGGGTTAGCTTCAATGCCCCGCTGACTGACCATAAAACCCAAGAATTTCCCTGATCCTACACCGAAGGTGTATTTCTTCGGATTGAGCTTCATTTGATACTTCCGTAGGGTGCCAAAGATCTCTCGCAGGTTGGCCAGATGATTAGTGGAGAGCTTGCTCTTGACTAGCATGTCGTCAACATATACCTCCATGTTCCAGCCTATCTGATGATGGAAGATGGCATTGACCAACCGTTGGTAAGTGGCTCCAGCAATTTTCAACCCGAATGGCATCACACGGTAATGGTAAGTGCCCCGGTCGGTGATGAAGAAAGTGTGTTCCTGGTCGGATGGGTGCATTAGAATTTGGTTATACCTAGAGAAAGCATCCATGAAGCTGAGCATTTGATGGCCGGCCGTGGCGTCAACTAGCAGATCTATGCGAGGAAGAGGGCAGCTGTCTTTGGGGCAAGCTCGATTGAGGTCAGAGTAGTCGACACAAAGTCGCCATTTACCATTGTGTTTATGAACCAGAACCACATTTGACGGCCATCTGGGGTTGTCTACATTTGTGATGAACTGTGCCTCAAGGAGCTTATCTACTTCAGAAGCAATAAGGTTATTGTGCTCCGGGTGAAAGATGCGTTGTTTCTGGCGAATGGGTCAGAAATGGGGCTCAATGCTGAGACGGCGGGTGATGAAGGAGGGGTCAATACCTGGCATATCGGAGTGAGTCCAGGAAAAGACGTCGTTGTGCTCAATCAGGAGGGCGGTGAGGTCGACCTTGGCCTGGGAGGACAGTTGGATGTCAATCTTGGCAGTTTTTGCCAAGTTGGTGGGGTCGATGGAGACCTCGATAAGCTCTTCCACTTGTTCCCCTCTAACCAGCTCATCCTCGTCTCTGAGGTCAAGTCCTTCAATGATCATGGTCTCCTTAAGCTTAACTTCTTTAAATAAGGCAACATAGCATTCTCTGGCCACAGTCTACTCTCCCCTGACTGTGCCGACCCCAAGATCGGTGGGGAACTTGACGACAAGATGGAAGGTGGAGGTGATGGCTTGGAAAGCGTTTAGGGCGGTGCGACCAAGGATGATGTTGTAAGTAGAGGGGCAGTCGACAACGAGGAAAGTGAGCAGCTTTGTGGTCTGCCTGGGGTATTCTCCGATTGTGATGGGAAGATCGATGGAGCCGATGGAGGTCACTCGATCACCAGTAAAACCGACCAATGGAGTTTGAAGAGGAGACAGGCTTTCTTCCTCGATCTTGAGCTGGCGAAAGCAATTTAAGAAAATGATGTCGGAGGAACTGCCATTGTCGACGAGAACCCTTCTGACCTTGTAGTTGGAGATGAGGATAGAGATGATGAGAGGGTCGTCATGAGGGTAACGGATGCCTGTGCAGTCGGCGTCCATAAAGGTGATAGGCTTCGTTCATGGCTTGGGCTGTTTGGAGGGTCGATCCAATGTTGCAACTTTTTTGTCTGAGCCTTGCCTTATTTTCCTGAGTTCTGCCCGCTGAGCCGAGCGGAATGGTCCTCCACAAGCAAGCTCGCCGGAAATAACTCTGATTTCTCCAACATGTGGGGCGGGATTACCTTGCACCCGAGGTTGCTGTGGAGAGCGATCATGGCCTTGGTTAGGTTGGGTTGGTTGCCGGGCAAGGGTGCACCAGCAGTTATTTCTGATGGGCTCAGTCCTTAGTCTCTGCTGATGGCAGGTGTCCGTGAACTGGCTAAGACGTCCCTGACGTATTAAGGCCTCGACCTGATCTTTGAGGTTAACACACTCATCGGTATTATGGCCGTGGTCCTGGTGAAAACGATAATATTTGGACTGGTCTTTCTGATTGGAATGAGTTCGTGGTGGTTGGGGCCATTTGAAGGGATAGTCCCGCTGGATCTAATTGAGAACTTGTTCCATGGGGGAATTGAGGGGTGTGTACCGCTCGAACCGACCGGGTTAATTTGGTCGACTTGGCCGACTTGGGGGGGTCGATCAGTATAATGCAGTGTCTGGTTATTATACTGGGTATTTCTGGTTTCTGAATCCTTTCTCTTCTCCTAGGGGGTGGGATTTTTGGTTGTAAGGTCCTAGCGAGCGGCTAGGGAATCTTCGGCGTTCATGTACTTTTGGGCTTTGGAGATGAGGGTTGCCATGGAGGTCGGAAGGTTTTTGAGAGGGAGAAAAGGTAATCAGATGACTGTAGACCGGCCATGAACGCCATGAGGATGACCTTGTCATCGTTTTCCGCCACCTGCAGGGCTTCTGTGTTGAAGCAGGTGACAAAGCTGCGCAGCGACTCCCCCTCAGTCTGACGGATGTTGAGGAGTTGGGTTGCCAGACGCCGCTGGCGCTGGGCTCTAATAAAATGGCTGAGAAATGAGTCACTAAGGTGCTGGAAGGTGGAGACAGAGTCTGCTGGCAGTTGACTAAACCAGAGTCGAGCTGACCCCTTCAATGTCACAGGGAAGGCCCGACACATGATTTCATCGGGGAATGCATGGAGGATCATGAGAGTTCTGTAGGTTTCCAAGTGATCGACTGGGTCTGTTGTACCGTCAAAAGAGTCAATTGTGGGCATTTTAAACTAAGGAGGTAGAGGTTTGTCCTTGATGGAGGCAACAAATGGGGAGTTGGCTGTGGTAGATGGTTTATGTTGTATGTTCTGCATGACCCCTTGGAGTTGGAGCTTTATGGCTTGGAGTTCTGCGTCCCAGAGAGGGATGTTGTCACCACCGGAGGGCAGTGGGGGCTAAACGCTGCTAGCCTCTCCTTCAGGGGTTGGTGTCGGGATCGATGGCTGTGTGCCCCGGGGTGGCAGGTGTATGCCTGGGAGAGGTGGTTGCAATCCTTCCAAGTTGGGTGGATTAGGCTGCAGGATAGTATGGCTCGGGGCTCGTTCTTGGTTGAGGGGAATATCCGGAGGTGGTGGAGGAGGCATAGGAAGGTTTCTTTGGAGTAGAGCATTTATCAGGGCTTGGTTTTGCTCGGCCATGCGGTTAATGCTGTTGGTAAGCTCGATGAAATACTGTGGTGGGTTGTTTGGATTGAGGGGGTCGGCTTGGTGGTCGGCAGCATTATGGTGAGAAGCCATGGATCTAGTCGTGACCATACACTTTAATGGGTAGCAGGAAAGGGTTATTGGAACAGGGTCTCCGGCGACAATGAGCACAACTGACGTGCGGAGCAAAGCCTTTCCCACATACAGCGCCAACTAATGATGCAGTTATGATATAACGGGTTCTAAGCGGAACGGGTCGGACTGATCTACGCTTCTCGAACCGGTATCCGAGTGTTCAAGCCCACCAGAGAACCTGCACAAAAGTTCAACGGGGAACGGGGAGTCCCCCAGCGAATCCTCCGACGAGCAAGTTAGAAAGAGAAGTGGAATGTAGAGATATGGATTAGAGATAGAAAGCTTAACCTTCTTCTTGTCTTTGACGTTTGCTTATATCCTCTAGTAATCATTTCGTTGTCCATTCCGACCTGTCACCTTGGCCGAAAGTCTATGTTATAGCTTACCTTGTTCAGGGTGAGGGCGTGCTGTCCTGACGGAGAGGGGTTATCGCAATAAATGCTGTAAGGGGCCTCATTAATGGCAATGTGTCGTGGCAATAACTCTGCAGGTCTTTGTCTGCTGATGTGGTTTGCCCTTCTCTTACCATGTGTCTTGATGTCATTGGTTCTTATTGCTACATAGGGCTTCAACAGTGCTGAGCTTTAGTATTTGAGATATGCATTGGGCCCTAAATGGTGGGCTATAATCTTTATGGGCTTATCCACGTCATACCTAATCTAAATATACATAAGAAGTATAATATTTTGTGAATTCCTTTTAAATTCATCAAACACAAAAAAATACAAAAATACAAAAAATCAGTAATACTGTAATAAATGTGAATAATTGTGTTTGGTAATACTATAATAAATGTGGGTGAATAGACGATAATTTTATATAAAATTTATGTTTATATATCATCACTCAATAAGAATATGTTCAGATAAAATTTAATGATAGAAAGTTATATAATGCACTCATAATGATAAGAAGAAGAAGAAATGGTAAAATGGTCATTTAAAAAATTTTAGGACATGACATCTGGAGCTTCTATCTACACACACTAAATCCCCTTTATACACACACTTAATGATATTTAATTTTATTACAATTTTATCCCTAAGTGAAATTACTATTTTAGACATCATTGTTGATTCAAAACATCTCAATGCACATATCTATCTAGAGTTCACATCTGTTGCATCGTGCACACATCTATCCAATTCAAAACGTCTCCAAGTTTGTAGCTTCATTGAGCTAGAAGTGAAAGCAGAGTATTCACTCATTTGTAGCTTCTTCCATTAAGCTCCAAGTTTGTAGCTTCTCAATGCACTCATTCATCAACCTTCCTCATTCGTAGGGAAAACATCATTGTTATGGAGGATTTGCCTTCTGAAAATCTGCAAATAAGTGTTTATGAGAAACATAGCGAAGGAAATGTGAGTTTCTCTTCTTCTTTTTTTCCAACGTCGTTCGGATAACCAAAGTCGAATTGTATTATTTGGTTTGGAAATCTAGTACCGAAATAAGTATTTATTTTCGGAAGTTGTCTGAATAAAGTATTTAAATTTGGAAGTTGTTGTCCGAACAAAATTAACTTTTACAACATTCAACTTCCGAAATTTTAAAATAAATTCGGACAACTACTTTCGAATGAAGTAAAAATATTTTTTCTCATTTTATATTCCAAATTTGCAAACTGTATACAAAATTTACAGTTTCGAATTGCAAATTAATCTTTATAATGCCATTAAAAATTTGTAATGTTATACAAAACATGTAAGAATATGTGTCAACTGAAGGAAGTCAGGTTTGCGCGGATTTTGTGTTGGATTACACTACTCAATTCACAACTGAACAGGTTCACTCTACAAAATTATAATGATTATGTTTCGAATTGCTCACAAAATGTAAATGTTTGATAATATTTATTTGACTTTGTAGGTATTCAAAAGTAAGGATGAATTGCTCAACTAGGTACGTGAAGTTGGAAAGAGAAATGGTTTGGTCATTGTAATCAAAACATCAGACTATGGTGGAGGGAAAAAAAGACCCAGGATGTATCTTGCTTGTGAGAGGAGTGGCTAATATAGAGCGACAAAGAAGTTAAAAATGATGGCAACAATACATCAAGAATAACCGGTACGAAGAAGTGTGGTTGTCCTTTTGATATGAGGGCTCGCAAGTTTACCACACATGATGAATGGACATTGACCGTAGTATGCGGATTGCATAATCATCCACCTGCAGAGCACCTTGAGGGACATTCATATACGGAGAGGCTATCAAAGGATGAGAAAGCATTGTTAATGGATATGTCAAAGAGCATGGTTCGGCCAAAAGAAATCCTAGTAACCTTGAAATAGCAAGATGCCCTCAATGTAAGCACACTTAAAACCATTTACAATGGACGCCATCGAAACAGAGTGGTATAGAGAGCTGGAAGATCACAGATGCAACACTTATTGGGTGAATTAGCCAAGTATAATTACATTGAGCGCCATCGGTCTAAAGAGTCCACGATGACTGTGACAGACTTGTTTTGGGCATATCCTACCAGTTTGGACTTATTTCGGTCTTTCCTACGTATATTAATTATGGATTGCACATATAAAACCAACAGATATCGTCTTCCTCTTCTTGAAATTGTGGGAGTGACATCAACTGAAATGACATTCTTTGTAGCTTTCGCATACTTACAGTATGAGAGGGTCGATAACTATGTGTGGGTGTTAGCTACATTGCGTGATGTCATGGATGGGTTTGTTGTGCTAACAATTATTGTTACTGACAGAGAGCTAGCCTTGATGAATGCCATACAGAAGATATTCCCAAGTGCCAGACATTTATTATGTCGTTGGCATATCAGTAAGAATGTATTGACCAAATGCAAGAAAATGTTTGAGACACAGCAGAAATGGGAGAAGTTCAACCATGAGTGGAACTCTTTAGTGTATTCATCTTCTGAAATTCAATACGATGAGCGTCTTAAATCATTACTTAAGGAATTCAGTAGTTATCCTGATGTAGTGAAATACGTCATGGATACTTGGTTGGTTCCTTATAAGGACAAATTTGTGGCGACAAGGACAGACACGTGTATGCATTGTGGCAATGTTACAACGAACCGGTAAGATTATTTTTCTTCAATATGTTATTAATAAGTGCCATGTACTTGATTTTAATTTGACTTACATTGAATTAAACAGGGCTGAGAGTGCACATGCAAAACTTAAAAGACAATTGGCTTCATGTCAAGTCTCATTTCAGGCATCATTTGAGAAAATACACAGTCTGCTTGAGTTGCAACACACTGATATCAAGGCTTCATTTGAGAAAAGTCTAATTGATGTGCAACATCAATTTAAACCTTCTTAGTTCAGGGAGCTACGGGGTAATGTGCCTATCTCTGCATTGGAATATTTGCTTGTAGAGAGTAAGAGAGCCAATTCCATTGGTATTGATGTTGAAGCTTGTGGATGCGTCCTTCGCCACACTCATGGTTTACCTTGTGCCCATGAGATTGCTGACTACATCAGACAAGATCGTCCTATACCACTTGCTACCATACACTCACAGTGGAGGCAACTTCATATCTCCATATGCAAGAAAGAAGAGGAAACGGAGGTGACTTGTCATGCAGAAGTAGAGTTGTTTGTGAACAAGTTTAATAAAAGTGATAGAACCATGCGGTTGGAGCTTTTGAAGAAGTTGAAAGAGATTGTATATTCGGGAAACACTTTTCTTGTTGAGCCGGAGATGAAGCCCAAAACACGTCCTCAGGATCATAAGAAGATCAATGTTTCTACCCATCGTGACCCGTGTGCATTTGAGTTGGTGCAATCTGGACATGATTCCTTCTCACATAGGGACACTCAAATCACTACATTAGCTTCTACTCTACAAACCAAGAAGAAGCAACTTGTTAAGGGAAAGGAGAAGGTGAATCCGAAAGGGAAGGTATACATTACTAGAATAGTGAAACCTGGTGTATATGTTGATGCTTTCCCTTCTGGGTTGAAACCATACATTAAGTTTGTCAAGGATGTAGTTGCAGATGGGAATTGTGGTTTCAAGGCTACAGCTGCTTCAATTGGTCATACAGAAGATGATTGGGCGCAGGTTAGGCGTGATTTGTTGGGTGAGCTGCACACACACAAAGAGGAATATATTACACTTTATGGGTCCTACGAAAGGTTTGAAGAATTGACAAGCATATTGTCATACTTTGAAGACAGTCTTGGATACTCACATTGGATGACTATGCCAGACATGGGGAATCTTGTTACATCATGCTACAATCTTGTGTTATACCACTTGTCATTACAGCAATGTCTCACCTTTTCATCTCGTAGAATAGTGTTAGTACCTCAACTTGATAGACGTGAGATTGCCATTGGGTTTGTCAACGGAAATCATTTCATCCAGGTATAACAGAAACTTATCAATTGGGTTTGTGCATGTACAAGAAGTTATGAGGTATGACTACTAACTCAATTGATATTTGGTGCAGGTTTTGTTGCAGCCAGGCCATCCAGTTCCTCCTATAGCCACTAATTGGCAAAAACACCGTCACCCTAGCGTTGTCGATTGGGATGATACATATGTGCATCGCATTCAACATTTCAAGGACATTATTCATGATAATGTAGCTACTCGAGAGACATTTGATGTTGTTGATGTCGCATGACACATGTATGCATTTGACAATGTTAGAATTATGGAAGAAATTAATGGATGTGTTTTTTATGTTGATGTGTTCTGTTTTGCAATGTGGATTGAATGTTATCGACCATTGTTACCATTCCATTGTAATAAGAAAATATCATTTACAAAATCAACGACCATTGTTATCATTCCATTCTAATAATAAAATGTTATTACAATACCATTGTTGCCATTCCATTCTAATAAGAAAATATTAACCACTGTTACCATTACAACAATATCATCTTACAAAAAACACCAAAAAAAAAATTCATCAACTAACAAATAACATGTCACGAATCAGCTGTATGCCTACGCCTAGGCCTACGACTGTATATCAATGTCGAAGATGGAAAGCGACCTCCAGTATAACTAGGTCTAGCAGAACTAGGTTCAGCTTCGTCAATGTGCTGACCTTCAAGGACATGCGTCATACTCTCGATAGCTTGGTAAAATCGATAAAGATGTCGAATCCCTTCCTCATAACCAGCGTCAATAATAGGATGTGAAATCTGCAGTGCATGTGCAATACGCTGCATTTGAAAAGAATATCACATTTTAGGGAATATATCAGAAAATAAAAAGTAAGTTACAAATGCATAAGAGAGGATAATATATTACATCGGCATGTTGGCTGAAATCCTGATGGTCATGGACACGCGGTTCATCAGTGTGCTCAACATATAGGTGCGTGATATTCTTATACCAATCCATGTAACCCGGTACACATTCCCAAGGCTGACGAACTGGTATGCTCCTCTATTGCTCAGATAACACGTGGTTATCCCAAGCCTCCCAGATCCTATCCAAGTATCTATACATGACTGTATATTGTGCAGATATGTTGCCTCGAGCACCACGACTAGGAGCTAGCGGTGCATCTGGGATGGTTTGAACCCTGTCAAACTACCTCAGAACTCTATTTGGATGATAGGATTTGACAACGTGTAAGCACTTTAAGCATCCATGGTAGAACGTAACCGGGTTACATGGATGCCGGTCTCTGTAGCTGTGGTATGGATCCCAAATAACCTGTAAACGTAAAGTGTTTTTGAATTAAAGTATATAAAGGGTAAGATAAATGAAAAGTGTTAAAATTATCTCAGGATGAGTAAACTTACATTAGTAGCTACCAAACTGTCAAGTTCAGCTCGAAAAGATTTCAAATGATCAATGGAGGAACCCGCTTCTCTCCTAGATGCCCAATGGTACACGTGTGGCATGTCTTCATTGTAGCCCATGTTCTGGTGAGGTCGGAATGCTTGGAAGTGCTCACAAATCCACGCATCCAAAAGAGTCATATAACCACCCATCTGCTTAACCCCGGACCAGTTAGCATACCCCAACTATCTGTATAAAAATGCTAATGCAGCAGCACCTAGGCATAAGTATGAATGGATCCCAAATCCATCAATAAGCCAAGGTAAACAACAGGAACTCTGCCGCCACTCTTGTCACTGAAGAGTGTACATCCCAATAGAAACAACAAATAAGCTCTAGCAGTGTATTGTATAGCCTCTTCGGGGTCTAAATCTGTGACACCAGCAAACTGACTTCGCAGCCACTCAAGCTTGACTGAATTTCCACCAGCAGAAGAAACCGCTTCATGTACTGCATGTTCAGTAATCCCCAAGCCATAAACCAGTAGTGTAACTCCATGATGATCTGTCACATCTGGTACGCTGACTAATTTGCCTACAATGGGAAGGCCAAGAATAGTGCCAACATCATCCAGGGTCAAGGTCATCTCACCAACTGTCATGTGAAATGTGTTCGTCTCAGGTTGCCATCTCTTAACAAAATTGGAGATTAGAAGCTTGTTGACGAACCGATAAGTGCAACGAGCTAACTGTGATAGCCCAGACTACTCAATAATGGCTTTGAATTTGGTGTTATTGTCTACTGACCACCATAGCCATGCAAGGATCTTCGAAGAGTGATTATGACACTTTAGGGGCCCTCGTTCCTATAACACAAATAATATCTCATTAGAAACTACCATACAACACACACAGGAAAAAAAAATTCATATACAAATGAATTTCACTTCTAATCAGGAATGTTTACCTCTCCGTGCCAAACAGCTACAGCGACATGACTATTGAAACTCTGCAGTATTGATGGATCAGTCGGTCCACCTGGAAAAGCATAAGTAAGGTCCTCTTCCTGGACAGGAGGAGAATCAGGTAAAGAGGCATCCTCCACAGCAATGTCAGGCATATCATAACCTTGAACTCGTCTTTGGCTTCGGCTCCGACTTTGACTAGCACTGGGGATATCATATTCTACCGAAACTGGATCACAACCTCGACCACGACCTTGAACTCGTCCTCGCCCATGCCCTCGCCCCCGTTCATGGTCTACATCCAATTCATGACGTCGTCTATTTGAAGCAGTAGGTGGGACATGTTGTTGACATTCAAATCCATATTATCTGCAAAAAATAATATGTTTAATGACTATACAGTTGAAACAAGAGAGCTTCTATGTTTTTTGACATTCAACTTTCGAATGTGGTTATTTAATGTCTATAATAGTAATTTCACTTGAAAATAAAATTATAATAAGTGTGTGTAAATAAGGAATGGCCATGCAAATAACAATATACATGACCATGGTGGGGAAATTATAATAAGTGTTTATTCAAGTGAAATTACTAATAAGTGTTTAACAAAATTATAATAAGTGTGTGTAAATAATAAGTATGTTTATTAAGTGTGTGTAAAGAGGGGAATGTGGATGTGGAAATATAAGCTCCATTCAAACAACAATATACAATAGAAGGGGGGAAAAAAAAAACATGTTCAGAAGTTCACAACCGAAAATACATATTCTGTTCAGAAGTTGAAATCCGAAACACAAACATAATTTTGGAAGTTGAGTGTTGTCCAAATTCAAAATTTTCAGAAGTTGACTATCGAAACAATGAAACATTTTTGAAAATCTACTGATGAAATTATTGATTATTTTCAGATTTCTACGTCCAAACAAATTGTTATATTTCGGAAAACCAGTTTCGAACGACGGTTACAAATGAAAAACTCTACATTACAAATGAAAAAACTTTACAACAGAACATGGGATATGATAGCCGTTGGGAGCTATTTTGCAAATGAAAAAAATTAAAGATTGGTGAAAAAAGTTACCCCAACTGTGTGAAGCAAGGAGCTATTTGCACCGTTAGGAGAGCAATGTGAGAGATGCAGCCCAGCTTCAATGGGTGTATTTGCACCATTGGGAGAGCAATGTGAGAGATGCAGCTTCAATGGGTGTGTACCGTCAGGAGAGCTGGGTTTGAGGGTGTGTGTGTGTATGTGTGAGTGTGAGGGTAGATGTGGAATCAAATATGTGTGCAGTGAGTAAAAGAATTAGGAATGATTTTTTTTGGTGTGTGTAATGAGAAGGATGTGCAAAGAGGGTATTTGGTGTGTATAGATAGAAGCTCCTCATGACATCTAAAGGAGAAGAAGAAATAAGAAGAAAATTGCCTTCCCTGATAAGTCAGCCAAATAGCATGCGCCATTGTCAAGTGCTGAAGTAACCTTGTAGGGCCCCTCCCAGTTAGCATCGAGTTTTCCCTCTCTAGGAACTTTCTTGTGATCCATTACCTTCTTGAGTACCAAGTTATCTGGTAGGAATTGCCTTGGACGTACATTCTTGTTGAAGCTCTTAGTAAGTTGCTGCTGGTAAGCCGCCAATCGAATGAAGGCAGCTTCCCTACGTTCTTCGGCCATGTCCAGAGCTTGGGCGATGGCTTCATCATTGTCTGCTGGCTCAAAGATCTCAGAACGGATGGTAGGAAGGCCAACTTCCAAAGGGATGACTGCTTCCATCCCATAGGTAAGAGAGTAAGGTGTCTCACCGATTGACCGACGAGGAGTAGTTCGGTAAGCCCAGAGGACATTCGGTATCTCTTCCATCCATTTGCCGTTGACTTTTTCAAGACGCTTTTTTATCCCGTCAATGATCATCTTATTGGACACTTCAGCTTGGCCATTACCTTATGGGTAGGCCGGAGTGGAGTTTCGGAACTCTATCTTCAAGTCAACGCAAAATCTCCTGAAGATCTTGCCATCAAATTGTGTACCGTTGTCAGAGAGAAAGACTCTAGGAATGCCAAATCGAGTCACAACATTGCGCCAAACAAACTTCTTAGTGTCTGCTTCTTTGATCTTGCACAAGGCCTCCACCTCCACCCACTTGGTGAAGTAGTCAGTTGCAACGATGAAGAACCTTTTATTCCCAGTTCCCCTAGCAAATGGTCCAACAATGTCTAAGTCCCACTGAGCAAATGGCCAAGGACTGGTGAGGGGGGTTAGAGCTTTTGTCACGCCCCGAACCCGCCCCTAGAAGTTCGGTGACGAGACCGGCCAGTAATCTTAGATTACCAAAGGCCTTCCTGTACTAAACATGAATAAAAGGGGCTCGCGGAAGCGAAATAAATAACTAAGAGTCCAAGAGCTGTGCATAATATGAACATTTACATACATGCCAAAATGAGGTTAATTACCCACATCCAGTTACAAAACAAGCGACAAAAGATCATGTGCAGCACTTAAATATATGTACCAAAAACAAAAGACAAAACTCCATAAAAGCGGCCTTCGGGCCTAGCCCAGCTACGAGGCATCCAAAACTCTGGTTGGCTTACAAAACGGCGGCTCAGCTTGAACTCCGCCTAGGCTTGACTCCCAGAATGCTCACCTATAATACGTAAATAAAAACAATGAGCTAAAGCTCAGCAAGTAACATAACAGTAAAGAGGTTAGTGAACGAAGTCCAACGATTCATAATTCTAAAGTAAATCAATCATAATCATGTATCAATCATCATATAAACATACGTAATGGCATACTCACAGGACTTAACATAGGTTGTCTTCCGACTAGAGTAACGGTCCGTAATCGATTAATCGACTGACGAGATCTCGTAAACTGGTCCGTTAGGACTACCTATGGATGCCATACTAGATTCGCAAACTAGGACCTTCGTTCACAGAAAACATTTATCATTTCAAGCATATCATATCATATAGCATTTGAAACATAAGTCATAATAACATATCTTTACGGAAACGTTACTTACAATGGGTTTCCGATACCGTTGGCACGGTCTTCTCAAACTGACCTGCAATCATTCACATTATAACACATTCTTAACATATCATCATCATACAATAACTCATGTCATTCCTTCTTCTTTTACATTTTGCCATAGCCATTCTCTTCCTTTATTACATTTATTTATGTCCATATCATGATCAAAAGATGCGAAATGATGCCAATAACATACTAAAATCATATAAAACAACTTCCCAAAATTTCCTGAAAATAAGCCTTCCCGCTCGAGCGCTACTTTGTCCGCTCGAGCGGACAGTACACTTTCCCCAAAACTGCTGAGAGGTTGATTTTACCGCTCGAGCGGGATTCCCTCCGCTCGAGCGGACCCTGCGAAATCCAGATTTCTGGTTCTTCCTCAAGCTTCCATTCCTCTTTCTCAAAACCACTTTCAATTTCATGAAATCAAAGTCCCAAAACACTTGATAAGCATCATAATTTAACTTTTACATCTTCAATTCGAACCCATTTACATCAAATATAAGATCAACCCATGAATTAGGATGAAAAACCATGAACATATACATACAACTTCATATCTCTATAGCCATGGAGGTTTTCCCTCAAATATAACAAACATAACCATGAATCATCAATTTATGTCATAATCTTGAGATCAACATGCTAGATGCCAAGGATCAACACTCTATTTCAAGAAATGAGGGATAGATTCTTACCTTTTTAGCTTGATTTCCCCTTTTTCCTTTCTTTCCCTTGCTTCTCTCTCTCTTCCTCACGATTCTCTCTTCTCTCTCTTTCTCTAGATTTTTCTTTTCTCTTTTGTTGAGTCAAAAGGTCACCATCCTTATCTTTATATATCATATATATCATATAGGCCAAATTGTGCCATAAACTCAAGCCAAACGGGGCCTAACGAATCAGACAGAAATCAGTCTTCAATTTATCGTTTCAGATTGTTCTAAATATTCCCGATGTCGCATAGGTATTTTCAATTTAATTTTCTGAACTCATTCTGGTTATTATTTTCAGTCCCGGAGTTGGCATCCCACAGATATTTTCCTAAATTCAACAGATATTCTTCAATTAAATCATATAACCACATAATTATTTATCGGTAATTACGTCATACAGTTCCGGGTCATTACACTCTCCCCAACTTAAAAAGTTTGGTCCTCCAAACTTAGCTGATTCTGATATAATCCAGTTAGACATCTTTGGTGCGTTATCAGTCCTCTATCATAGATGATCAATTCACAAGTAGTTATAGTTGTAGCATTTCCTAATAATAACAAGGATAAGTTTGTTCTATCGTCAACATATGTTCAACAATTCTCCTTCGCATAGGTAATACTGCTAGTATCAAGATAAGTGAGAAAGTCATACCTGTCTTTGCTTTTCCATTATTCTGTGTCTTATCTGCGACCAGGGTGTAAACTCGTGCTTGTCTTAAATTCCCCTTCGGGAGTAGAAGTTGCAATCGTCTGCGGTGTCGCTGTTGAATTCGTTCCACTATTCACGGGTCTTTCATTACGGGGATAGGCTTGTGGGCAAGTCTTGGCTATATGTCCCCTTTGTCCACATTTGAAACAAACTCCACGGCGACAAATGCCCCAATGCTGCTTCCCACATTCCGGACAAGTGGGTTTATCTACATTGCCACTACTTTCCCTTTTTGTGTTGTCACCAAAACTTGAATTCAAACTTTCGTTCCTGGAGCCCATTGATTCACTAACTGTGTCCACTTTTTGTTTCTTGAATTTCTTACTCTCTACTTCAACCATTGTTGTTGATTTGGACAATTTCAAACTAGCGATATTCGATTCAGACATCAGAGCCCGGTCAAGTACATCAACATATTTTTCTAATTTCAGAACATTTACCCGATCAAGGACCTCAACATGCAAACCACCCTCAAATTTTCTTGCCTTTTTGTATTCCGTGTCAACCATATGAGGAGCATAACGAGCTAATTCAGTAAACTTACTTTCATACTCCGCAACTGACATAGCACCCTGCTTCAACTGTTCAAATTCCGAAACTTTTCTGTCTCGCATACACTGTGGAAAATATTTCTCGTAGAATATTTCTTTGAATCGATCCCAAGTCAAATCTCTATTCTGATCTCGGATGAGCATCCACCATCTTCTTGCTTCTTCTTTCAAAGTAAATGTAGCTAGCAGGACTTTATAGGCGTCTGTACATGGAAACACTTCAAATATTTTCTCTGTTTCTAATACCCAAGCCTCTGCCTTTAAGGGTTCAATACCTCCTGCAAATTCTGGCGGTTTCAGTTTCTTATATTTCTGAGTTAGGGTAATCATGTCATCATTGTTCATTTGTTCTATTTGCACAGGTGGTGGGGGAGGAGGTGGAAAGGGTTGTCTCTGTTGTGGTTGCTGATTCTGTTCTAACTGTTGCCTAACCATTCCAGTCAAAACTTCTACCATTCTTTCTAGTCGATTCATTCTAGCATCAGAAGGTTCCGTTTCATCTACATTTCTTGCATTGGCGTCTTCCATTGGACTATACAATTCATAGCAGATACAACATCTCATGCTCAACATCATACTTCTTCTGTGGTCTCATCATTCTCAGTGCAAACACACACACACACGCACACATGATGCATGCCATGCTCTATTTCTTTCTAATGCACCCTACAGCTCTATGGACACGTGTGTGGGTAATTAACTCGTGCGCTCTGATACCACTCTGTCACGCCCCGAACCCGCCCCTAGAAGTTCGGTGACGAGACCGGCCAGTAATCTTAGATTACCAAAGGCCTTCCTGTACTAAACATGAATAAAAGGGGCTCGCGGAAGCGAAATAAATAACTAAGAGTCCAAGAGCTGTGCATAATATGAACATTTACATACATGCCAAAATGAGGTTAATTACCCACATCCAGTTACAAAACAAGCGACAAAAGATCATGTGCAGCACTTAAATATATGTACCAAAAACAAAAGACAAAACTCCGCAAAACGGCCTTCCAGGCCTAGCCCCAGCTCTGAGGCATCCAAAACTCTGGTTGGCTTACAAAACGGCGGCTCAGCTTGAACTCCGCCTAGGCTTGACTCCCAGAATGCTCACCTATAATACGTAAATAAAAACAATGAGCTAAAGCTCAGCAAGTAACATAACAGTAAAGAGGTTAGTGAACGAAGTCCAACGATTCATAATTCTAAAGTAAATCAATCATAATCATGTATCAATCATCATATAAACATACGTAATGGCATACTCCACAGGGACTTAACATAGGTTGTCTTCCGACTAGAGTAACCGGTCCGTACACCGATTAATCGACTGACGAGATCTCGTAAACTGGTCCGTTAGGACTACCTATGGATGCCATACTAGATTCGCAAACTAGGACCTTCGTTCACAGAAAACATTTATCATTTCAAGCATATCATATCATATAGCATTTGAAACATAAGTCATAATAACATATCTTTACGGAAACGTTACTTACAATGGGTTTCGATACCGTTAACGCAGTCTTCTCAACCGACTGCAATCATTCACATTATAACACATTCTTAACATATCATCATCATACAATAACTCATGTCATTCTTTCTTCTTTTACATTTTGCCATAGCCATTCTCTTCCTTTATTACATTTATTTATGTCCATATCATGATCAAAAGATGCGAAATGATGCCAATAACATACTAAAATCATATAAAACAACTTCCCAAAATTTCCTGAAAATAAGCCTTCCCGCTCGAGCTCTACTTTGTCCGCTCGAGCGACAAGACACTTTCCCAAAGCTTGAGAGGTTGATTTTACCGCTCGAGCGGGATTCCCTCCGCTCGAGCGGACCCTGCGAAATCCAGATTTCTGGTTCTTCCTCAAGCTTCCATTCCTCTTTCTCAAAACCACTTTCAATTTCATGAAATCAAAGTCCCAAAACACTTGATAAGCATCATAATTTAACTTTTACATCTTCAATTCGAACCCATTTACATCAAATATAAGATCAACCCATGAATTAGGATGAAAAACCATGAACATATACATACAACTTCATATCTCTATAGCCATGGAGGTTTTCCCTCAAATATAACAAACATAACCATGAATCATCAATTTATGTCATAATCTTGAGATCAACATGCTAGATGCCAAGGATCAACACTCTATTTCAAGAAATGAGGGATAGATTCTTACCTTTTTAGCTTGATTTCCCCTTTTTCCTTTCTTTCCCTTGCTTCTCTCTCTCTTCCTCACGATTCTCTCTTCTCTCTCTTTCTCTAGATTTTTCTTTTCTCTTTTGTTGAGTCAAAAGGTCACCATCCTTATCTTTATATATCATATATATCATATAGGCCAAATTGTGCCATAAACTCAAGCCAAACGGGGCCTAACGAATCAGACAGAAATCAGTCTTCAATTTATCGTTTCAGATTGTTCTAAATATTCCCGATGTCGCATAGGTATTTTCAATTTAATTTTCTGAACTCATTCTGGTTATTATTTTCAGTCCCGGAGTTGGCATCCCACAGATATTTTCCTAAATTCAACAGATATTCTTCAATTAAATCATATAACCACATAATTATTTATCGGTAATTACGTCATACAGTTCCGGGTCATTACAGCTTTGGCTGGCTGGTGAATGAGAGGAGCAAACTTTTGGCACTTGTTGTACTTGTGGACATACTGTTGGGCCTCCTTTTGCATGCGCGGCCACCAATACCCATGTGTTAGGGCTCGGTGCGCCAAGGACCGACCACCAGTGTGACTCCCACAGATTCCATCATGGATCTCATAAAGCATATCTTCCACCAGACTTGGATGAACACAGAGTAGATAAGGGCCCATGTAGGACTTCTTGTAAAGCTTTCCAGATGGGGAGACCCAAAACCGAGCAGCTCTAGGCCTTGGGGTGGGCGCGGGTCGGTTGCGGCCACGGAACCTCCAATCCGCCATCCGTCCGCCAGATTGGCGGATTGAAGAAAATCAATCCGCATCCGTCCGCCAATCTGGCGGATATGGATTGAGCGGATTGGCGGTTTGGCGGATGGATGCGAATCGGTTTGGCGGTTTAAAATTTTATAAATTTTCAACATAATTCAACTTGTCCACTTCCTCAAAAAAAAAAGAAAAGAAAGTATTACAGTTAATGACTTAAAAGAGTATTACAATCACTGTATGCCTTATCCAAAGAAAGAAAGTTTGAAACTTTAGAATATCACAATTACTGCATGCCTCATCCACATATTACAATCACAGCATGATTCATCCACATAAAGTATTACAATCTATGATTCTTAAAATATAATAACAATTCAAACCACCAAAACCATAAACAGAGTAGTAGAGATTGTTTGTCTCTGTATTGTTATATCTACATATGTTTTTGAAAACAAAAATCAACCAGCATATATCATATTTTCTATTTATTATTTTTAGAGTTAGATTTAAAAACCAAAAAATATAGAAAAATAATACGTTTATTTTTTTCAATTCAAAAAATATATTCAAGTTGAAAACTTTTTTTCAACAGAATATTTAAACTCTTTTTCAATTGAAAACACAAATATAATATTTAAACAAATTGAAAATACAAAGCCTTATAAATTATTATGAGTGCTCGCGATTTGGCGGTTTGGCGGTTCGGTTGCGGCCAAAAAAATCTCAAATCCGCCATCCGTCCGCCAAATTGGCGGATTGGAAAAAATCAATCCGCAACCGTCCGCTCGTCATCACGCATCCGTCCAAAATGCGGCGGATCGGTTCGGTTCGGTCGGGTTTGGCGGATCGGTATATCCGCTGCTCACCCCTTGTGCGCTTCTTTTTTGTCCTCAGGAAGGGTGCCATTCTTCAAGAAGGCCAAGAGTGGGTCCATCCAACTCGGTCCCAAGTCAGTGTAGAGGACCATTTCGACTAGTTGAATACTTGGTTGGGGTACATATTCCACCCATATTTTGCGGTTGTCTCTGGAGTCGACCGAGGAACCTAGGCAAGCTAAAGCGTCAGCATGACCATTTCCCTCTCGGCCAATCTTCTCGACTCTGATGGCTTGGAACTTTCTGATCAAATTTTTGGCCTGTTCTACATAAGTGGCCATCCGTTCATCGCGAGCCTCGTAAACTCTAGAGAGTTGGTTAACCACTAATTGGGAATCATTAAAGACGAGTAGCTTCTCCACGTTGAAGTGTTCGGCACTTCGCAGGCCGGCTAGTAGAGCTTCATACTCTGCTTCATTGTTAGAAGCTTTCCAGCCCAATCGAATGGCTTGCCCCCACATGAATCCTTCAAGAGAAATAAGGACAACTCCTGCCCCTGAGCCTTTTTGGTTAGAAGAATCGTCCACAAACAGCTTCCATACATCTCCAACAAAAAGTTTCCATGCTTCGGCTGGGGATTGCCCTTTATGCTAGGCAGTCATAGTGACCAAAGCCGAGCTCCCTTCGGAGGGGACAGCTGGTCCTGGGGTGAATTCTGCAACAAAGTCTGCCAGGACTTGAGCTTTGATTGCTGTTTGAGGTTGGAACTTGATATCAAACTCTCCAAGCTCCACCGCCCACTTTGTTGTTCGGCCTAAGAAATCTGCTCGACTGAACACCGACTTGAGGGGGAATTCAGTGAGGACGTTGATGGTATGTCCTTGAAAGTAGTGAACAAGGCAATTAATAGTGCATATGCCAATTTCTCCAATGGCAAGTATCTAATTTCGGCATCTAAGAGTGTCTTGCTAACATAATACACTGGTTTTTGCTCCTTTCCATCCTCTCTGACTAGCTCTACACTAACAGCATGATCAGAAACAGCCAAGTAAAGGAAAAGCTCTTCGTTGGCGACAGGTGTAGATAGAAGGGGAGGAGAGGACAAATACTTCTTCAAATCTTCTAGTGCTTCGAAGCACTGGTTTCCCCATTCAAAATTGGTTTTCTTTTTTAGAAGTTGGAATAAGGGCTTCATCCGATCAGAGGACCGACTAATGAAACGGTTAAGTCCTGCAGCCATGCCAGCAAGTTTCTGGAGTTCCTTAGCCTTTGTAGGCGCTTTGAGGTCTTGGAGGGCTTTGATTTGGTCGGGGTTGGCTTCAATGCCCCGCCTAGTCACCATATACCCCAAGAATTTCTCTAATCCTACTCTAAAGGCACATTTTGAGGCGTTCAGTCGAAGCTTGTGAGTCTTCAGAATTCTAAACACTTGCTCAAGTCCCTTAGATGGTGCTCGGCCAACTTGCTTTTAACGACCATGTCATCAATGTATGCTTCCACGGTTTTACCGAGCTGGTCCTTGAACATTTTAGTGACCATTCGCTGGTAGGTTGCACCAGTGTTCTTCAAGCCGAAGGGCATCACTTGTAGCAGTAAGTGCCTCTAGGGCTGATGAAAGTCGTTTTCTCCTGGTCAGGATCGAACATGGGGATCTGGTGGTAGCCACTGTAGGTGTCTAGAAAGCTCATGCGCTCATGTCTAGCTGTTGCATCAACAAGTTGATCTATTTGTGGAATGGGGAAGCTATCCTTGGGGAAAGCTTTGTTAAGGCTAGTGAAATCAACGCAAATTCTCCATTTGCCATTCTTCTTCTTCACCACGACAGTGTTGGACAGCCACTTTGGGTACTGCACTTCTCGAATGACTCCAGTAGCTAAAAATTTGTCCACCTCTTCGATCATTGCATCGATGTGTTGCGTGGATGACTGTCTACTCTTCTGGACAACCGGCCGCGCTCCTAATTGGACGTTGAGTCGATGACAAACATAATTGGGGTCCAACCCAGGAGTGTTATAGGCCGACCAGGTGAACACTTCGATATTTTTACGGAGTAGTGCCAGTAATTGCTCTTTCTCTCCAACAGTGAGGGAAGTGCCGAGCAGGAAGAACTTGTCTGGGTTTCCTTCTTCTACCAAGACTGTCTCTAGGTCTTCTATCATCTTCTCGGTTGGCACTCCGCCGACGTCTTCCAAAACTGGCTGGTCAGGTACTTCCATCATTTGCACTTGGTCGCAGACCTCTTTGGTTTTCATAGCGGCAATGAAACAGTGTTTTGCTGCCACTTGGTCTCCGTGAATCTCCTCTACTCCATACTTGGTTGGAAAACGAACGAGTTGGTGATAGGTGGAAGGGACTGCCTCCATCTGGTGAATCCAAGGTCGGCCAAGGATGGCATTGTAGGGAGATGGGGTGTTTACCTCCAAGAAGTCAACAGAGACCACCTTGGACTTAGCTATGACAGGCAGAGTTATTCGGCCGAGCAACCATTTTGTTTGCGAGTTAAAGCCAACTAAAAGGGAGGTGGCAGGTGTCAGGTGTTGCTCACTGAGGCCAAGTTTCTTGAAAAGCTCATAATACATGATGTCTGCGGCACATTCTTGGTCAATCAAGACTCGCTTCACATCGAACTTGTTGGCCACACCAACTGTAACGATGAGGGCATTGGTGTGAGGGTTCTGGATTCTCTCTAAGATTTGTATTTGAATTCGATGGCGAACCAAAATGTAGTCCTCAAGTGTTGCAAGTCAATGGGAATGTTAAACAACCGGTTTTCACTTGCAAGTTCAATTTCAAAAGCGAGCATAGTTTACGATCTAGGTAAGCCTTTTGTGATTCACATTTCAAACCCATATTCGAATCTGATTAATTTTCAAAGTTCTAATCTGGGGTTTTATAATTTTGCTTACTTCAGATCATCGTTATTGGAGACAAGTAATTCGAATAGTTGGTTCAAAAATGGACAAGATCAACCAGTGAAGGAGCGAAAAGGGTGGTCCATCACCATCTACGACCTCTCAGGATCGATGGTCGCCACCGCATCAACGGTGACCCCATTTGTTCCGTTGCCAGGTTTCGACCGGGTCAGCCGATCAAACCCGGGTGCGTGGCTCATTCTCCGACCCGGAGACCACACATGGAAGCCGTGGAGCCGGCTTGAGGCGTGGCTCGAGAGCGGTAGCTGAAACAACATCGTCTACCGCTTCGAGCTCCTCCCCGACGCCGCCACATGCGATAGAGAGGCCGTGACTCTATCCATTTCAAGTCTAAGCACCAAAAATGGCGGCAAATTTACCATAGATTGCATTGGAGCTTCACTAACTTCAACCCCCGGAAGCAGCTGTGATTTCGGGTCCGGGTCGGAATTCGGGTCCGGTTCATGGGCACAATTTTTGTATCGGGGCCTCGTGATGTCGGCAACGGTGAAGGAAGGAGGGAGGTGTAGTAAGCCGGAGGTGGAGGTGGGGGTGCAGCCCGTGACGTACATGGAGGACGCAGCGGTGTTCGTGGCGCTTGCTGCCGCAATAGACCTCAGCATGGATGCTTGCAAGCCGTTCTCACGGAGGCTCCGGAAAGAATTGAGAAATCCGAATCCCGTAGAATGATTTTTGTTAGTATGAATTTAAGATTATTTTTTTAAATGATTGAGATTTAATTTTATAAAAATAAATTGATTTCCGAAGGAGGTGAGGCAACTGAGTCAGGAGTTTGTCGTTTGATTTGGAGGGGTTGTCGTTTTGGAGAAGTTGGGTGTTTGGTTTGGTGGGTGTGGATTGTTTTTGGTAGAATTTGTTAGCTGTTTTGCATTGCTGTGCTGTGTACAGTTATTGACAATTGGACACCTACCATTTTTTTTTTAATATTGGAAATTGTAATGTATTTTATTTATTATTTCTGTTTTTTTGTTTTGTTTTTTTCAGTGATGTAAATTTTAGAGATTGATCCAGTTATTTGTACAATCATTTATCCATTTTGTGATTTTATTATAAAAATTACCTTGTTTGGTTTAATTTTCAAAAAATATATTATGGCTTCTTATATTTCGTATTCTTGTATTTTTTAGTAATTTTTTTAATAATTCAATGAAATACGTAATGCTATATAAACAAAAAAGTTATACATAATGTGGCTAGTTGTAGATATTTTATTTCGAAACAAAACGTTGTTGAAAGTCAATTTATTACAATAATAATAATAATGTTACATTATTTTTGTTAAATTTTTTGTGTAAATTTTATATATGAATAAATTTTATTTATTTATTATTATATAGTTAATCTAGATGCACATAAAAAATAAATTACATGGGATGAACTTTGAAAAAAAAAAATCACTAAGTAAAAAAATGTTTTGGTTTTTTCATTTTTAGTGATTTCTTTTTTTTTTTTAAAAATTCACATAAATTGGCACAGAATACAGAAGGGGAAATAGAATACACAATGGGTCAAGCCGATCAAACGGATCCCAGTATCCTGGAACATGCTATAGCTCATCGCCGGAAGGTTAAGCCAAGGACAGTGCCAAGCAATGCGTTCAGCTGACAAGTTGCACATCCATTCAAACCACCATCTCTCATCAAGGGCGTCAACTAGGCGTTGTCGAAAGAAGTAGCCGCGGGCTGAGTAAGCAGGGCAAGAGTCCACAACTTGCAATTTATCCATCAACCATATCTGGGGAGGGATAAAAAATGAGAGAATAAAGAATAGAGAGATGTGTGATGAGAAAAAAGTGAGATGAGGGTCTTATGAGAAAAACCGAGTCTGAGGGCCGAGTGATGTGAGCCAATACATATGTGAGCTTGGGTGGGAAACATTACCTGCAGCAGTAGTGGACTCCCTGCAAATCTAGTCGTCTCCCGGCGATAGAAGGCATCCAAACCTAGCAGTGTTTCAGCCAATGTCATGGCGATCTGACTCTTTCCTTCCCTCAAGCCTTGGCGACTTCAATCAACGGATGCCGGCTCCCGGGCCGAGACAAACAGAAATAAGATAGCATACACAAGCAGAGGGCATGTTGTCGAAACCTTGCCAATGATGGTCGCCGCGGTCACCGCAGATCGAGAATCGATGCATCGGGCTCGGGATATCCAACATGCCATCACCAATCAGAGATCGAGCATCATGCGCGTTGAAACCACACATCCGCCCTAAAGCTTGGGCGTGGCCAAAACGAGACTGAGGCAAAATCTCTTCTGAGCGTTCAGACTCCATCAAGACTTGAAAATCTTCGAAAGTGGGACATACCTCTTGCCCTCCGAAGCTGAAGACATGCGTCATCGGGTTCCAAAACCTTGCCGCAGCATAGAGGAAAGGAAGATGTAGCGGAGTCCGGCCCAGCGTGAATAGTGCATTCAAGCCGAAACCTCGGAAGTTCAACTTTTCCGAGACGTCTAGAGAAGAGATCCAAGATGTGAGATTTTCTGCGAGAAATGCCTCTATTTTTGTGAGAAACAGTGATGAAATGAATAAGTTCCAAGGTTGGGGCTTTTATAGAGGGTGAAACACTATTCAAAGGACACGTGTCATGATTCTGGAAGCTGCAGGGAGAGGTGGCCGGCCGGCCACCTATTCTAGCAGGTCGGCCATCCTTGATTCAAAAACCTGGCCGGCTGGCCACCCTCCAATCCCCAAAAGCAAATGTGGCCCACTATGCTCACTGGTCCTGTTTTGCCCTCCGGAAGGAAGTTTGAGGCACTTTCACGCATCGGGAACGTCGAAGGCCTCCATTTCTCTCAGTTTCAGATACATTCCAACATCCAGATCATCCATCCGAAGTACGCTTTGTTGTACTTTTGCTTATCAAGTTGTTGTTTTGTTTATCGAGTTGTAAGTTTTGTCGAGTGTAGACACCCCATTTTTGACCGTCCTCAAGACTTGGACGTCACCGTTGGAACACTCGGTGATTATCCATGTTTGTGTTCGTTTGGAGTTCCCGGAGTTCTCGGGTATGCGAGCCTTGCCTCAGGACCTCCGAACTCGACTGTCTGTGTTTGGTTTTGCACCAAACACTTGTGTTTTGCCTTGGAAGGGAAGAGAATGCTTTGTGAGGCATCCCTACACACCACCGGCTGGGGCTAGAGGCCACCGGCTGGTTGTAGTTGTCACCGGCACCATATTGTGCCGGTCGGCACTATTTTGTGTCGGTCGGCACTATTTTGGGCGAAATGACCAATTTGCCCAAATTGACCATCTGCACTTGCTTTCGAGATATTTTCGGGGCCTTTTGAGCATTGCTTCCTCCATACACGTGTATGGAGGGATGAACCCTTGTTTGCTTAGCTTGTAAGTTTACAAGTTCTATAAGAGGAAAGCTCTCCTCTTGACTTAGGGTTAGCATTTTTGAGCATTAGACATTGTTAGAGAGCTGGAGCTCTGGTTTTAGGGTTAAGTTAGATACATATATCATATCTCTTTTTTCTCTTAGTACACTAGGTGTTTAGTTCACACTATTGTACTAAAACACCTAGTGTTTCACCCTCTCCTTGAAACCGAGGTTCCAGAGGTCGTTCTTGGAGGTTCTTGACAGATTTTGAGCTCAAGGAAGCATCAACCACAACCTTTGTGAAGAAGGCTACAAGGGTAAGCAAAACTTGCACTTTTTTCCCCATTTTTGCAACTCATTTCTACCTAATTTAGAACTGTTTTTGAGCTTAGTATATAACACATAAAAGTTCTGATTTTTGACCCTCTTTATTGTATATTAAGAGTGTCTTGTGGTTTGAGGAACTTTGACCACCTTTAGGCCTTGAAAAGGCCACCTTTTGTGCCATTTTGTGAGAGATCCGAGACTTTGGTCTTAGGATCTCTTCACCACTGAAATCTTGAGGGATTTCAGTGGTGAAGAGCATGCCTTGAAGTCTCAAGAAGGAGAGGGCCACCCCCTCTCCTTGATGTCCTTGAAAAGGACAAATTTTGCTTCCTTAAGGAGCTTCATGCTTGAGTGTGTGTTGAGCATGTTTGAGTTGTTTTCTATGCTTATATTGCCATGATATAACATGCTTCTAAGTTGGTTTTGGTCTCCTATACATGCTTAGTATAGTTGCCTTGTAATGCCTCTTTTATGCCTTAACATGACTAGGTTGTTTGCCCTATTTTCTAGCATGTTTTAAGCTTAGATTTGTGAAGCTTGTAAGCTTATTTTGCCATGATTTAGCTCTGTCCATAGCTATTTTGGCTAATCTTGGCATGTATTTGGTAGCCTCTTTGTATTTGGCTTGTTGGCCTCAAAAGCATGAATATGTGGTATGCTATTCTAGCTTTGTTTTTGATGATTGGAACCATCTAATATGCCATTTCAGTCCTTCATACATGCTTGTTTGATTGCCTTAGTGGCCTTGTTAATGCTTTAAGAGTATGTCTTGTATGCTCCATGTTTTGGCTTCAATGCATGCCTTTAGCTTAATGACTCTTAGATGCCATCTAAGTAGCTCTTTGGCCTTGCTTTAACATGCTAAGAACCTATTTTTGGTTGTTAAGGGCATGCCATATGTGTTTGTGCCAAGTGTGGTTTAATGCCCTATTGACTTGCTTTAAGCCTAGGCCATTTACATGCTTTGTTTGGAATGCTCTATTGCATGATTTGGCATCATGTTTAACATGAATTTCAGAGCTTTAAATGCATGCTATTAGTCCATGCTTGGCCTCTTTAAGTATGCATGAGAATCGCTTTGGTTTGCCTAAGTCTTAAGCCTTAACATGTGCATGTGTGTGCGTGTGTTTAGTCTCATTTTCTAGGCATTTTGGCCACTGTTTTGAGCCTTATTAGAGCTGCCCAACTCATGTTTAAGCCCAATCTACAATCGGTTTGCATGCTTGGTTCATGTGCTTGTTTGTATGCTCGCATAAATGCCATGCCATTGTCCATGTGTGCACAATAGATAACATGCTTAGGACCTCATTGCATTGGCATGTATGCTAGGCCTCTTGACTAAGTCATGATGGAGGTTTAGCACCCCTTATGTGCTTGCTTGGTTTGTATGCATTTTAAATCAAATTTGCACCCTTGGTTCTTAGGATCATCACGCATGGAAATGCGCGATTGATGGTCCGGGAATCGAGGCACATGCCCTCTTGAGTCCATAGCATGATGAGGGATGTGCTTGGTGCATACATGCTTTGATTTGCATTGCCTTGCCTTTGGTTTCCTCTGCTGCTGTCAGTTGCAGGTTCTGCAGGGATAAATGGCCGATCGGCACTCTTTAGTGCCGACCGGCTGCCTCTTGGCAGCCGATAATGAAATTCAGAGCCGGTGGCTTCCTCCCTCAGCCGGTGGCTCCCTGCCTCAGCCGGTGATGCTCCCCAGTGCTCTGAGAAGCACTCCTGAAGTTTTGGGAATTTTCAGAGAAGGAGAGCAGAGGAAACAGAGGCACACTTGCACGGCAGTGCAGTTCCGAGCGAGTCCCGGGCACACGCGGCAGTCAGCCCTCCTTCCGAGGCATTTATCGCTTAAATAGATTAATTAGTTTATTTATTTAATTTAATTAATTTGTAATATTTAATTAGCTAGAATAGTTAATTATTTATTCGGTTCTGTATATTATTCTTTCGGTCCCTCCGAGTGAGGGCGAATTGTAATAAGTGTGTGAGTGGGTGCATGTCTTCCAATCCCCACTTCTTTCTATCCCTTTATTTACCTCGCTATGGTAGATTAAGGCACGTCTCGTTAGCATACCTTATGCAATGCATGCGTGCATTCATGCATTTGTTTACATGCATCAAACTCGGTACATCATACAAACTGCATTGTATTTCAATTCCAAATTGAATACGTGTTATTTGTAGCATTTCACATGCCATGTTTAGGATAGCCGAGCCTGTTGATTGCACCCGTATGTGATGCATTAGCCATTTAACATGAACTAGGTCATGCATGTTTTGCTAACTAGTTTATTATTTTGGCGAGTACGATGTAAGTTTTATGCTTTAGCATGTCGCATGCGTGTGAATGTTAACATAACAAGATGCTTGCCATGCGCTAAGTGCTTACATGATAAACTGTTTGAATGCTGTGGGTGGAGGTTGGATTGCCCGAGTTGGAACGACTCATTGAAATCCGCATTTTAGCCTACTTGCGAGTAGCAAAGAAAACAACACGTTTTGAGACAAAAGCGGATATGCAATGTTTATTTCCAAGTTAGGCGATCTAGTCTATACTTTTGTGTTGTGCGATCACATAGTAATTCTAGGTTAAATAACCGAATAAGAACGCATAAAGTTTTCAAAAACGGATATCACGGTTAGTAGAGGCGGTCTTGAGGAGGCGAAAGGTGCTCATAGTGACCTTCCCGATCGTACCCAAGCTCTTTGAGCCAAGACCACTTTGGTGATGACGGACATGTGGCCTTCGGCACCGAGTCAGGGTTTCCTAAATTTCCCAAAAATAAAATATTTAGGTGGCGACTCTGTAATCTGGCAAAGCAGTCCATGTTTGGCACTTCTTTTCAAAAATCAGTTTTTTTCTCAAAACGATTTGCCAGAGTTGGACTCTTTGGTTCAGATTTAGAACCGTGACACAAATGGAGTCCGAACTGTAGCGAGGTCCCCCACGGGCGCGTCTACATCGAGCTGTCGCATTTTGTGTTTGGAGTTATTACTTTTTGTTTACGCAATTTTGGTGAGTCTTGTTTATTGAGTCGTTAATATTGTTGTACTTTGCTTATCGAGTTGTAAACTTGCTAAGATTTTGTTATTTCTTAGTAAGTCGAGTTGTTTGATTTGTCGCGTCGGTTCATTACCTGACCCGATAAATACACAATGCACATTCCCATTCAATTCCATTTTTGTGCAAAACGATTCGTTGCGATGCTAAGAATTTCAAATATAAACATCTTTTCAAAAGCTGTTTCATTCCATCATGTTTTACAACAAAATAAAGGTACAAGTTTTACAAAAAATGAAACTGCCTAACAATATGCAAAGTGCTATAAACTACTAGCAAAAAGTAAAATAAAGCTGGAAATAGCGTCAATATCCTCGGGAGCGGGAATGAGGAGGCCCCCTTATCCTCTTCTACGGGATAACCTCTGCACCATCATCACCATCCGGGTCAGAGCTATCATCCTCCGGATCCCCCTCAGCCTCGTCTCCGCTCCCGGAACCAAGACCGGAGCCTCCTCCCCAGAGATGTCTCGACTCACGGCTCATGACCTCCTCCTCCTCCTCCTCCTCAATAATGGGTGCCCTGCGTCTGAGACGACCCCTCCTCGAGCTCCCCGAGAAGGCCCAGATGGCCCGCCTCGAAAAGGCCCAGATGGCCCAAAGACCTCGACCTCTGAGAAGGCCGGGTGGTGGCCACATGGTGCATATCTGAGAGGCATCTGAAAGTGAAAAGTTCAAATACATCAGTTCAAATATGAAAAGCAGATACAAGTACAATACGCGAGTAGGGTGTGTGCCAGATGTGCTCTACACAGCCTATCAATACAGCAGGATGTTCAAAACTAGCATGTCATCAAGAGTATGCTAAATACGGGAAAGATGGACAGTACCTGCACGCCCATAATGGCCAGCTGTGCCTCTCTCCGTAAGATCATGCCCTCGAATGTGGCCAACATCCCAAGTATCTCATCCGTGTACTCAACTGGAGGCTACAGATACAAATGCAAAACTATCAGTGAGGGAATGAATGTCCAAGTAATCTGACTGATAAATGAAAGCTGTAAAACATACCGGGGGCGAATCAGGGTCTCTGACATATCTGTGGTCAGGAAGAGGAGGCTCTAGCGAGACCTGGTAAGGAGTCCCGAACCGCCAACTCGTCAACTCGGTAAGCATGTCCGCCACCAGATGATGAAGAGATGGAGGGATCGGAGGAATCGAACTACCTCTACTCCTAGATGTACCAGCCCTGCTAGAGGAGGGGATATCCGTGGTACGAGCCCGACTCGACGATGGTACATCAGTAGGCCTCCGTGGCGAACCGCACTCCGTCAAGGGGGGCATCAGATATATACAACGATAGGTGGCGTAGTCCCCTTCCATGAGATGTAACAAAGCATCGGTGCCCTGCATATCATTAATGACCTCCTGGGAAGATAGTCTATCGGCAGTCCGCATAGTGGCTGGAGGTACAGCAGGATGGTCCTGAGAATCGTACCCCCACACCTGACGCAGAAAGCGTTTCCCCAGGAACCATGCCCTACCAACTGGTCCTTCGAGCAGGAACCTATACTGGGAAGTACCCGATCCTCCGGGATACTGATGTCGGAGACCATCACCTAAGACTGCCTAGGGCTGCCAAGTAATCTGCGGATAGCCAGTGCATAAATCAATCAGAAATCAGGAATATACAGGGCAGATCAAAGATGAAAATGAAAGGAACTGGGAGTTCTGAAATACCTCTGTCGTCAGACAAGATCAAAATCTGTCGCAGTAGAAGAGAGTCTCGAGGTCTCGGCCGGTGCTCGCCTCGAATACCAAAGGAAAATGGAGTCATAAGGAGTCTGCCACCTCCATCTCTCGGCTAATGTGGGAAAATATACGTACACCCATAGTAGAAAAGCGGTCGAATATGAATACAAAGTGCTAAAGGTAGAATACAGAGTGCAAAGTGCCGTGTGTGCAATGAACAAGTAATGAGGAGCGAAATGTAAATCAAGAGGATGAAACGCACCTCCAGGCTCTCCAATAGCCGCCAAGTAAGTCTCCCCGCCCGCGAGAGGCTGCACTCATGTAACAATAGAGGGTAGCCAGGCTAGCGCCACCCCAGTCATACCGACTGACCTGTGATAGGTCCACTAGGGCACTCAGAAGATACAACCCGACGGTGTTCCTCTATCGCCAAAGCAGTGGTGCCAAAGAGGAACATAAGGAAACCCCACAGTGTCTTGCTCAACCTCCTCGAGACTCGGGCTCCATCTCCGGCCTCAAAACGGAAGAGAACCAGTGTCTGACTCTCCTAAGCTCTCTCTGGTGGGGCGAGCCCCAATAGATGTATCCATACGGCCTCCCACTCTCCCATATCCTCGTCATAAGGTATGGGCCAACCGCCTATGTCTAGGCCTGTGAGTACGACAAAGTCTAGCGGAGTCATGGTTATATCGATGGCGTAAAAATGGAAAGAATTGGTGGTGTCCCACCATCTCTCCACCAAAGCACTAACAATGTCCTCTTTGGCGGGAGATAAGTGATAACCCCGTCTGAGAATGCACGAACCCCGCTGAGTCAACCAAATCTCGGACAGCCTCTAAGCTCAACAGACCACTCTCTCAGCCGATGGAGCCATATCCTCAAGACGGCGAGAGCCAACTCAGATTCGTAATGAATACATGTGTTCAGTACACAATAAAATGCAAGCCGTATGCAAATAACAAGCTGTGCGCAAATGAAATGAAGTAGCTTTGTGCAAATGAAATGAAGTAGCTGTGTGCAAATGAAACGAAGCAGTGGGATGTGTGTTCACTTCAAATCTGGGCTGCGTGTTCAGTAAATCTGTGTTTTGGGCTGCATGTTCAAATCCTAATCAGTGGGCTGTGTGTTCACTTCAAACTGGATCGTGTTCATGAACTGTGTTTTGGGTCAGTGTTCAAATCCTAATCAAGGTCAATGTGTTCACTTCAAATGGGCTGCGTGTTCAAGAATTTGTGTTTTGGGTGCGTGTTCAAATCTTACTCGATGTAATGTGTGTTCACCATCAATCTGGGCTGCGTGTTCAGTAAATCTGTGTTTTGGGCTGCGTGTTCAATCCTAATCAGTGGGCTGTGTGTTCACTTCAAATTTGGACTGTGTGTTCAGAAAATCAGAGTTTGGGACTGTGTGTTCTACTCTCAATCAGTGTGGGCTGTGTGTTCACTTCAAATTTGGGTTGTGTGTTCAGAAAATCAAAGTTTAGGGCTGTGTGTTCTACTCTCAATCAGTGTGGGCTGTGTGTTCACCGTCAACCTGGGCTGCGTGTTCAGAAAATCAAAATTTAGGGCTGTGTGTTCTACTCTTAATCAGTATGGGCTGTGTGTTCACCATCAATCTGGGCTGCGTGTTCAGTAAATCTGAGTTTGGGACTGTGTGTTCTACTCTCAATCAGTGTGGGCTGTGTGTTCATTTCAAATTTGGACTGTGTGTTCAGAAAATCGGAGTTTGGGACTGTGTGTTCTACTCTCAATCGCAGGGCCGTGTGCTCACTATCAACTGGCCGTGTGTTCGAAAATCAAGTTTGGGACTGTGTTCTACTCTTAATCGGTGCGGTGTGCTCACCTTCAAATTCAGTGTGTGTTCGACAAATCGGTGTTTGAGCCGTATGTTCAATTCTTAACTAATGTGTACCGTATGCTCACAATCAATCACCAATGAGCCGTGTGTTCAACAATTCAAGTGTTTAAGTCACATGTTCGTAATGCAAACAAAGTACTATGTCATAAGTTAAAACTGTGTTCAAGCATGGCAAAGCTACAAAATGCACGAAAAAATGCAAAAATAAAGTAAAATACCTCTCGTGCATCGTGAGAGGTGTCGCTCCTCTCAGGTATAAATCCCGGTGCCCGGTCATTGAACTCAGTGAAACGACGAAAAACGACCCGCGGAAGCATATGTACTGGTGGGGCGTATCTCCCGGGAATAAAAGGGCGGACTCTCGGGGGCAGTGTCATGATATCAAAATCATCCCCGGCACCTGGAGGACCTCCACTATGAGGGTAATCACTCGCCATTTCAAGAAATTTGCAAAAGGAGCAAAAATGAGCAAAAATGAGCCAAAATTGGAAAAAGTCAACAAAAGTCAACTCCCGGGAAATGGAAAAGTCAACAAAAGTCAACTCTTGAGAAAATCTTCCAAATATTGAGACAAACTTACCTCAAGTGGTGAAAATGAGAAAAGAAGCCCCGAAATCAAAATTTAATCGGTTCAAAGTGCTTAAAACCGAATGATTTTGCGAAAACAACTTGCGTGGAAGGCTGAAAAGCGCGTATAAAGTGCAGATCTGAAGGAAAAAATGGTTTGGGAAGGTGGGGAGGAAGATTTCGCAGCTGTGGGTGTGATCTCGGAGGCATTGGGCAAGGGAATATATAGAGAATGAGCCAAAATGACAAAATTGCCCCCTGTTTTGGACAGGTGGCCGACCGGCCACCTTTTCTGGCTGGCCGGCCATTTGCTTTTTGTTTCCTGGCCAGTGGCCTCCCCTAGGGCACCCACCTGGCTGGTGGTGTTCCCCACATCCCCCTCTAGCTCTCTGCAAATTTTGAGGAAGATCGGAGTTCCCGGGACCTGAAAAAGTTCAAGAAAAGTGCACTTTCGGCCTGAATTGCTCACGAACTTCAGCTGCAATTTCTGACATGTGTCTCATCAGTACTCATCAAAATCAAGGTGTATCCTTTTTGAACATGTTGTAACCTCTCCGGGAGGTGAATCAGAGGCCGCAATCAAGTTGCCTTCACCGAAATGCGCGTTTTCTTACTCGTTGTTTCGCAACAAACGGGCACCCTGATTTATGCTCGTTTTGCATTGTTGTGCACATAACTTGCATTCTCATCAACATTTTGCATTGTCATGCATGTTTTCTTGGTGTACCATACCTCTGTGCTTGAGCGTGCGTTGTCATGCGTGTTCCTTTCTCGCATTGCGATGCATTCACTTGCCAACACTGTGTGTGTCAAACTTTCGAAATCACAAGAATCACATTGAATATATGTTGTTAGCATATTGTTCTTGTTGAATTTCTCTCTTTTGCAGGCACGATATTGTATGTACGGTTCATTTGAGGCTGGTGCGACCAGACGAATCGCGCAGGTATCGTATCTTCTCCGTGTGAGACGCGACGATAATTGAATGATTCTCCGCATTCCTAACTGCACGAAATGTAGTTGTTACTTTGCATTCTTGCTTAAAACTATTGCATCTATTTGCGAATACTTGCCTCATTACAGCTTGCTGCATTTGCATGATCATTTGGCTCTGTGCATGTCGCTTTGCATTTTGCCCCCCCTACCTGCAGGCACGCTTGCAGGCACACATCTCTGTTCATCTTGTATGATTGTCTAAGTCTTCGGCCTTGTCAAAAATGGGTCGTCTCTAGGCTTTGACATTCACTCCGCCACTTCTTGACTTCCGAAGTTCACAAAGAGGGGCAATCAGACACCCCATTTTTGACCGACCTTAAGACTCAGACGTCACCGATTGAGCGCTTCGGTGATGTTGCATATTGTGCTCATTGAAGTCTCAGAGTCGCGGGCCAGGCGCCCGCCTCCGGACTTCCGAACTCTCTTCAGGTGCCTTGCCTCGGTTTATAACCGACTCGATTTTCTATTTTCTTTCCTGAGGGAGGGAGAGGTCCCGTAGACCATCTCTCGATGGCCGTGGGCTACATTTCGTGGTCAGAGGCCATTTTGCCCATTTCGAGTCCGGCTTTCGGAGCCGCCGGCCGTGTGCCTCGTTTGGGACCACCCAACCATCTCCGATTCCTCCGATTTTTGGCATGCATCTCATTTACTCCCTTTCGAAGGACACTGGGTCTTAGATACCACTTCGTGGCCAAACACCACTTTCGTGCTTAACGGCGATTTGATCCCGAATCTGCGTGTTTTGGCCCCGAGCATTCGCTTTTGCATCGGTTTTGTTCATTTTGGCGGTACCTCTGTTTTATCACCAGAAGATCACCGGAGGGTGGGAGGCCAACAATTGTCTCGGCAACTTGTTATGCTCCTCCGGCGCCCGACGCCGCTTTTTCTCACTTCCTGCTAATGTTGAACACCCTAGGGCCATTTTCTTCGAGCCAAAACCACATATTTATGTTGTACACACATGGGAGGATCCTAAAAACACATGGCCGGCCAGTAATTCTCATTGACCCTTTTGAACCCCTTCTAAAAGTGGCATGTTGTCTCTCTTGTTTCAGAGTTGCCAATTTCGAACTATAGGGTCTTGTTGTACACACATGGGAGGACCCTAAAAACACATGGCCGGCCAGTAATTCTCATTGACCCTTTTGACCCCTAGCCGGCCGGCCACCTCCAGCAAAAGTAGATGGCCGGCCATGCTCCTTGGGAGGTGTGCATGGTAGCTGTATAGCTTTATCCCCCAAAATAACTGATTTCGGGGGATATTTTGTAAGCAAGGGAACTTAATCCCTTAAGGCCTACACTCTTTCACACACTTTGACACACCATCCTTGCATGCATACATCTCTCTCTCTCTCTCCCTCAAGAGTTAGAACACTTGTCTCAAGCTTACAAACACATATCCATCTCCATCTCTTTGATTCTTCTCAAGTTTGGTGTCATTTCTTCATCATCATCAAGCACCACCACCACCACTCCATTTCCAGCAGCAAGGAGAGGTTCTCAGAGGCTTAGAAGCAACATTCCTCAAGCCAAGAGGTAGAAAAGAAAAGGTCTACAAGGGTGAGTCTCCATCTCCCTCTTTTGTAGCATTTTCTTGCTTCTTTTCTTAAGCCTATTTTCTCACTGTTTTAGGCTCTGACCCTAACTGAAAGGGTCCTTATTTTGAGCTATTCTTCATGTTTGTTCAAGGGCTCAACCCTGTTTGAGCTCTCCATTTGGTACTTGCTTCAATACCATCTTGTATGCCTTTATTTTGCATGAAATTTCTAGCCTATGAGTGATCTATTTTTGAGCATAATGTAAACTGTAAGTGGGCCTATTTTGAGCCTCTCTTCAACATTGAAGAAGGGCTCAACCCTGTTTAGGCCCCATATCTCGCACTTGCTTCATAATCTCTCCTATTTACCGTAAGTTTGCATGATTTGTTTGGCTTATATGTAAATTGTTTTGGAGCATGTCATGAACTGTCAGTAAGCTTATTTTGTATCCCTCTACAACATTGTAGAAGGGATCAACCTTGTTGAGGGTCCCCATGTTATACTTGTCATTATACCCCTCTTTGACCCCCATTTTTGCATGCTTTTTTAAGCTCATCTAGCTTCTGTTTTCGGCCATCATCAGAACTGGAAAGAGTCATATTTTGATCTTATTGACATATTTCATTAAGGGTCTTTTCTGGTTTGATAAATTTTTGGGGTACCTCATGTTATAGCCTTATGTATCCTAGTTCTTGCATGACATTTTTAGCATGTTTGAATATTGATTTGGGGGATGTCATCTACTGTAAATGTTCATATTTTTAGTCCCTCATCAGTGTTTTAGAAGAGTATTTTTCCATTTGGGCATCACATGTATCACTTGCTTCAATGCCCCTCTTGCGGAGCCATTTTTGCATACTTGCCTAATCCTATGTGTGCTTGCTGTTTAGCCCTTTTTATGACTGAAAAATGCTTGTCTTGGGGCTGTCTTGCTACTGTATTTTCATTCCATGTCCATATTGTGCATGCTTTACATAGCTATAGGCCATTTCGGGCGCCTAATATCGCATTTCGGGATCATTCCATACTTCGGGTGCACTTTGGCCATGTTCCGGGACTGTTTTTCCCCACATTTCAGTGCTGAAATTCTATTTGCATGTTTACGTATCATATTCCATGTCGTTTCATGCCTTAGGGCCATTGCCTCGATTTGCGTGCCCGTGTGCATGCATTTCGAGGCACTTCATTTTCATCTCCCGGCTTCTTATGTGAGTGTGGCTGAGGCTCCACTCATGTTAGTGTAAGTCCATTTTGCATTCTGTATGCCATTTTAGTCTCATTGCATTCCGTATGCCATTGCCTCGGTTTGCGTGCCCGTGTGCACGCATTTCAAGGCACTTCACTTTTATCTGACGGCCTCTTATGTGAGTGCGGCTGAGGTCCACTCATGTTAGTGTAAATCCATTTTGCATTCTGTATGCCATTTTAGTCTCATTGCATTCCGTATGCCATTGCCTTGGTTTGCGTGCCCGTGTGCACATGTTTCGAGGCACTTCACTTTTATCCGACGGCCTCTTATGTGAGTGCGGCTGAGGTCCACTCATGTTAATGTAAGTCCAACTGCATTGCGTATGCCATTTTATGCCTTAGGATCATTTTCTCGGTTTGCGTGCCCGTGTGCACGCATTCCGAGACATCTCGTTTTCATAGCATTGTGCATGCTAGGATTGTATTTTAGTTGCATTCATGCATATCATGTATATTGCATCGTGTTCGGGATAGGAGTTAGCCCAGGCACGGGAAACGAGGCGCATTTCGTACTCCGAGTGACGGAACGGGTCTCAATTCCCAAGTCACCGACACTCCGGATTACCCATGATGCAGTTAGGTTTTGTTGTAGCATTCATGTGCATTCATCCTATATTGAGTTGTGCAATCCGATTCCTCGGCCATCATGCATCGAGATGCGTGATTGGTGGCACGAGGATCGAGGCATGCATATATTTGTGAAATACATTGCTATGCCCCTTTCCTGCTCTCTATTGCAGAAAAAATCAAGAATCATCATATTTTCGGGACTTGGCACGCACTTCGAGAAACCTTGCAAACAGAGGCTAATTGGGGCATCCCAGTGGATTTCCGCGCAAAGCAGCCCAAACATGCATCATTTCATTATTCGGAACGGAGTCATGGCAGTCCCTGGCTTGCATGCCAGTTTTACAGTTTTCCTTCTTTAATTTGTAAATTAATTAGGAATTTGCATATTATTCGGACTGTAATATTCGGACTGTATTATTCTTTCATTTGGGACTGTATTATTTATTCGGACCCTCTGCGCGAGGGCATAATTGTAATAAGTGTGGGTGAGTGTAATGTATGTCTTCCAACCCCACGTCTTTCTTCCCTTTTATTTACCTACTTATGATGGTTAGATATAGGGCATATTTCAATTAGCATACAGTATGACAGCATGTTTGCATCATTCATCTGTTTTGCACGCATCGGGCTCGGCGCATCATACAAACTGCATTTGTATTTCAATTCCAAATTGAATACGTGTTAGTTGTAGCATTCCATATGCCATGTTTAGAATAGCCGAGCCTGCTATAGTTTGCATTTTTGCATGTGTTGCATTAGGCATTTCTGTATACTTAGGATCATACATGATTTCTAATGTAGTTTCTGTTTTGGCTTGGAGTACTCGGTGAGTTTTATGCTTTAGCATCCTTGCATGCGTGTGAGTGACTGCCATGAATAGCATGCTTACCATGAGGCTAAATGCTTATGTGATATAACTGCCTTGAATGCCTGTGGGTAAAGGATGAGTTACTTAGGTTGGAACAATTCATCAAATGCTTGTTTTAAGCCCACTAGATAGTGGCAAAATCATGTTTTCTAAGCCCACCTGAGGGTGGCAAATCCACGTCTTAGCCTACCTGCGGGTAGCACCATCGAACCATTTTCAAACAAACAAACATGAAATGTTTTGTTCCAATTCCGGCGATTCAGTCTATACTTGTATGCTGTGCGCATCACATAGTAACCTAGGCTAATAACCGGAATAAGAACTCACAATGTTTTCAAAATAAGATATCATGGTTAGTAGAGGCCGGTCTTTGACCGGGCGAGCGGGGGTGCTCACGGCGTGACCTTCCCAATCGTGCCCAAGTTCCCGAGCCAAGGCAACTTTGGTGATGACGACACGTGGCCTTTGGCACCGAGTCGGTTTTCTAAATTTCCCATTTAAAAATATTTAGGTGGCGACTCAGATCTGGCGGCGATCCATGTTTGGCACTTCTTTCAAAAAAATCTGTTTTCTCAAAACGATTTGTCGGATTTGGACTCTTTGGTTCAAGATTAAGAACCGTGACATTTGAGTCCTTCGAACTGTAGTGACCCAATATCGAACCAGAACGGGGGGGACTCGCACTCCTTTCCCTGGGATGCGTTCGGGGACGTCTACACCCGGCCCTGCACCAAATGGTAAAGCACCAATACCACCACCTCCAGTAATACTCGGGCCCACCTGAAATGGCGAGCCAATACCACCTCCAGTAAACTTGGGGCCCGCTTGAAATAATCGACCACTACTAGCAGTAGTGTTACCACCACCACCATCAAAAGAACTCGGCCCAGTAAGAAATCCAGCACCTCCAAAAGAACTCGGCCCTAGATGAAATCCAGCACCTCCAGCACCACCACCAAAAGAAGTCTGGCTCATCCTATATCCAAAGGGAATGACAGGCTGTTCATGCACAATCCTATCAGTGCGGATTCCAATCTTAGTCCTAAGTTCCATCATCGTAGCCTTAAACTGATGAAGTTGTGGCAGATTCATCTCCTCAACCTGACCCTCCCACCAGCGATGTTCGCCCAAACTCGCGGCCATCCTGAGCTGATCTAGGGCTGTGTCGCGCTGCTTTTCCACGTCTGGAAGGGCCTGGACATGGGTTAATTGCAGGTTAAGATCCCGGACACAGGCGCTCCTGTGGGCCTCCAAAAGAACTTGGTCCTAGATGAAATCCATCACCTCCAGCACCAAAGAATCTCTGGTCCTACCCAAAGAATCTTTGGTTTTCAAATTTTAGTTAAGTAGGTGTTTGGATGAGTGAATTTTACGTAAGTTGTGTTTGGATTCTTTGGGTAGCCCCACTAATCCCATGAAACAAACAAGCCCCACAAGGTATGGCGAAACCTCTTTAAATACCCCTTTGAACCACATGTTTTAGAACACACACACACACCCAACTTCATTCTCTTCCTTGTGTTTATGTTAACCCTAGCCATGGAGAGAAAGAGCAAAGGCCGCAAAAAGATTAACATGACCAAAATGGAGAACGAGAGCAACCTCCAAGTCACCTTTTCGAAACGGCGATCCGGTCTCTTCAAGAAAGTCAGCGACTTTCAATCCTATGTAGTGCCGAGGTGGGAATCATAGTATTCTCTCTTGGTAAAAAGGCCCACTCTTTTAGCCACCCCACTGTCAATATGATCATCGACAGGTTTCTGTCCCGAGACGCTTCTCTGAACAGTGGGACCCACCAGCTGGTAGAGGCCCATAGGAGCGCCTGTGTCCGGGATCTTAACTTGCAATTGACCTATGTCTAGGCCCTTCTGGACGTGGAGAAGCAGCGCGACACAGCCCTAGATCAGCTTAATATGGGTGCGGGTTAGGGCGAACATCACTGGTGGGAGGGTCCGGTCAAGGAGATGAATTTGCCACAGCGTCATCAGTTTGAGGCTGCTATGATCAAACTCAGGAGTAAGATTGGAATCCGTGCTGATAGAATTGTGCATGGCCAACCTGCCAATCCCTTTGGATATGGAGTGGGCCAGACTTCTTTTGGTGGTGGTGCTGGAGGTGCTGGATTTCATTAAGGGCCGAGTTCTTTTAGAGGTGCTGGATTTCTTGCAGGGCCGAGTTCTTTTGGTGATGGTGGTGGTAACACTACTGCTGGTGGTGGTGGATTTTTTGCTGGGCTTGGTGGTGGTGGTGGTGGATTTTTTGATGGACAGAGTTCTTTTGGTGGTAGTGCTGGTTGCTCGTCATTTCAGGCGGGCCCCAATTTTGCTGGAAGTGGTGTTGGCTCACCATTTCAGGCGAGCCCGACTTTTGCTGGAGGTGGTGGTATTGGTGGTTTACCATTTGGTGCAGGGCCGGGTTCTTTTGGAGCAGGTGGTGGTGGTAGCGACAACAATGGCATTGTTCCATTTGATGGTAGGGTTCCAGATGCTGGTGGTTCGTAGGCTCCTTATGGACTTAACCATGGCTATGGTCATGGTTTTTACTAGAAGCTTACATGGCTGATTAATATTAATGTTTTTTACATTGTACACAGTTTTTCTTTTTCCTTTTTTTGTCGTTGGTGATGTTGAACCCTATATTGGAATAAATTGGTACTTTTATGTGTGTGATTCATATGGGCGTTGTGAGTTTACGTTCAATTTCTTGGATGAGAAAACAATTAATTACTTTCAGGAGGAAAAGATCATATACTATTTTCCAAGAAATTGAAAGTAAACTCACAACGCCCATATGAATCACAAACATAAAAGTACCAATTTATTCCAATATAGGGTTCAACATCACCAACGACAAAAAAAGGAAAAAGAAAAACTGTCTACAATGTAAAAAAACATTAATATTAATCAGTAATATAAGCTTCTAGTAAAAACCACGACCATAGCCATGGTTAAATCCATAAGGAGCCTTCAAACCACTAGCATCTGGAACCTACCATCAACTGGAACAATGCCGTTGTTGTCGCTACCACCACCACCTACTCCAAAAAAACCCGGCCCTGCACCGAATGGTAAAGCACCAATACAACCACTACGAGCAAAACTCGGGCCCGCCTGAAATGGCGAGCCAACACCACCTCCAGCAAAATTAGGGCCCACCTGAAATGATGAGCCACCAACATCACCACCAAAAGAACTCTGCCCATCAAAAAATCCACCACCACCACCACCAAGCCCAGCAAAAAATCCACCACCACCAGCAGCAGTGTTACCACCATCGCCGGCAAAAGAACTCAGCCCAGCAAGAAATCTAGAACCTTCAAAAGAACTTGGCCCTAGATAAAATCCAGCACCTCCAGTACCACCACCAAAAGAAGTCTGGCCCGCTCCGTATCCAAAGTGATTGGCAGGCTGTTCATGCACAATTCTATCAGTGCGGATTCCAATCTTAGTCCACAGTTCCATCATCGCAGTCTTAAACTGATGAAGTTGTGGCAGATTCATCTGCTCAACCTGACCTTCCCACCAGCGATGTTCGCCCTGACCCGCGGCCATCCTAAGCTGATCTACAGCTGTGCTGCGCTGCTTCTCCATGTCCAGAAGGGCCTAGATAAATGTCAATTGCAGGTTAAGATCCCAGACACAGGCGCTCCTGTGGGCCTCCACCAGCTGGTGGGTCCCATTGTTCAAAAGAGCGTCTGGGACAGAAACCTGTCGATGATCATATAGACAGTGGGGTGGCCAAAAGAGTAGGCCTTTTTGCCAGGAATGAATACTATGATTCCCACCTCGGCACCACCTCCAGCAATACTCGGGCCCGCTTGAAATGGCGAGCCAATACCACCTCCAGCAAACCTAGGGCCCGCCTGAAATGACGAGCCACCAGCACCACCACCAAAAGAACTCTACCCATCAAAAAATCCACCACAACCACCAAAAGAAGTACCACCACCACAACCAAGCCCAGCAAAAAATCCACTACCACTAGCAGCAGTGTTACCACCACCACCATCAAAAGAACTCGGCCCAACAAGAAATCCAGCACCTCCAATAGAACTCGGCCCTAGATGAAATCCAGCACCTCCAGCACCACCACCAAAAGAAGTCTGGCTCATCCCATATCCAAAGGGATTGGCATGCTGTTCATGCATAATCCTATCAGTGCATATTGAAATCTTAGTCTCGAGTTCCATCATCGAAGCCTTAAATTGATGAAGCTGTGGCAGATTCATCTCCTCAACCTGACCCTCCCACCAGCGATGTTCGCCTTAACCCGCGGCCATCTTGAGCTGATCTAGGGCTGTGTTGCACTGCTTCTCCACTTCCGAAAAGGCCTAGACATGGGTCAATTGCAGGTTAAGATCCCGGACACAGGCGTTCCTGTGGGCCTCCACCAGCTGGTGGGTCCCACTGTTCAGAGGAGCGTCCTGGGACAGAAACCTGTCGATGATCATATCGACAGTGGGGTGGCCAAAAGAGTAGGCCTTTTTGCTAGGAGTGAATACTATGATTACCACCTCGGCACCACAAAGGATTGAAAGCTCGTTGGCTTTCTTGAAAAGATCGGATCGCTGTTTCGAAAAGGTGACTTGGAGGTTGCTCTCGTTCTCCATTTTGGTCATGGTGATCTTTTGGTGGCCTTTGCTCTTTCTCTCCATGGCTAGGGTTAACACAAACACAAGGAAGAGAATGAAGTTGGGTGTGTGCGTGTGTCCTAGAACATGTGGTTCAAAGGGGTATTGAAAAAGGTTTGGCCATACCTTGTAGGGCTTGTTTGTTTGACGGGATTAGTGGGCCTACATAAAGAATCTCTGGTTTTCAAATTTTAGGTAAGTAGGTGTTTGGATGAGTGAATTTTAAGTAAGTTGTGTTTGGATTCTTTGGGTAGCCCCACTAATCCCATGAAACAAAGAAGCCCCACAAGGTATGGCCGAACATCTTTAAATACCCCTTTGAACCACAGGCTTTAGGACACACACTCACACCCAACTTCATTCTCTTCCTTTTGTTTGTGTTAACCCTAGCCATGTAGAGAAAGAGCACATGCCCCCAAAAGATCACCATGAACAAAATGGAGAGCGAGAGCAACCTCCAAGTCACCTTTTCGAAACGGTGATCTGGTCTCTTCAAGAAAGCCAGCGAGTTTTCAATCCTGTCTAGTGCCGAGGTGGGAATCATAGTATTCTCTCATGGTAAAAAGGCCCACTCTTTTGGCCACCCCACTGTTGATATGATCATCGACAGGGTTTTGTCTTGGGACGATCCTCTGAACAGTGGGATCCACCAGCTGGTGGAGGCCCACATGAGCGCCTTTGTCCGGGATCTTAAGCTGCATTTGACCCATGTCCAGGGCCCTTCGACGGAGAGAAGCAAGCTTAACACGCCCTAGATCATTTCCAGATGGTCACGGTCAGTGTGAACATCACTGGTGGGAGGGTCCAGCTGAGGAGATGAATCTACCACAACTTCATCAGTTTAAGGCTGCTATGATAGAACTCGGGACTAAGATTGGAATTCGCGTTGATAAGATTATGGATGAACAGCCTGCTAATCCCTTTGGATAATGGGTGGGCCAGACTTTTTTTGGTGGTGGTGGTCTTTGGAGGCCGGATTTCATCCAGTACGAGTTCTTTGGAGGTGCCGGATTTTCTTTGGCCGACTTCTTTTGGTGGTGGTGGTGGTGGTAACATTGTTGGTAGTGGTGGTGGATTTTTTGCTGGGCTTGGTAGTTCTGGCGGATTTTTTGATGGGCACAGTTCTTTTGGTGGTGGTACTGGTGGCTCGTCATTTCAGGCGGGCCCCAATTTTGCTTGAGGTAGTGTTGGCTTGCCATTTGAGGTAGGCCCGAGTTTTGTTGGAGGTGGTGGTATTGGTGATTTACCATTTGGTGCAGGACCAGGTTCTTTTGGAGCAGGTGGTGGTGTTAGCAAAAACAATGGCATTGTTCCATTTGATGGTAGGGTTCTAGACGCTGGTGGTTCGAAGGCTCCTTATGGATTTAACCATGGCATTGGTCGTGGTTTTTACTAGAAGCTTACATGGCTGATTAATAGTAATGTTTTTAACATTGTACACAGTTTTTCTTTTTCCTTTTTTTGTCGTTGGTGATGTTGAACCCTATATTGGAATAAATTGGTACTTTAATGTGTGTGATTCATATGGGCGTTGTGAGTTAACTTACAATTTCTTGGATGAGATAACAAATAATTACTTTTAGGAGGCAAAAATCATATAATATTTTCAATGAAATTGAAAGTAAACTCACAACTCCCATATGAATCACACACATAAAAGTGCCAATTTATTCTAATATAGGGTTCAACATCACCAACGACAAAAAAAGGAAAAAGAAAAACTGTGTACAATGTAAAAAAACATTAATATTAATCAGCCATATAAGCTTCTAGTAAAAACCACGACCATAGCCATGGTTAAATCCATAAGGGGACTTCGAACCACCGGCATCTGGAACCCTACCATCAAATGGAACAATGCCATTGTTGTCGCTACCACCACCACCTGCTCCAAAAGAACCCGGCCCTGCACCAAACGGTAAAACACCAAAACCACAACCTCCCGGAAAACTCGGGCCCGTCTGAAATGGCGAGCGAACACCACCTTTTGCAAAACTGGGGCCCGCCTGAAATGACGAGCCACTAGCACCACCACCAAAAGAACTCTGTCCATAAAAAATCCACCGCCACCACCACAAGAAATACCACAATCACCACCAAGCCCATAAAAAAACTGACTACCACCGTAGTGTTACCACCATCACCCACCACCAAACTCCAAAAACAAGAAAACCAAAGACTTCCACTCAGCCCTAGATGAAATCTAGCACCTTCACCACCACCACCGAAAGAAGTTTGGCCCACCCCATATCCAAAGGGATTGGTAGGCTGTTCATGCAAATTCCTATTAGCGCGGATTCCAATCTTAGTCCTGAGTTCCATCGTAACAGCCTTAAACTGATGAAGTTGTGACAATTCATCTCCTCAACTTGACTCTTGCACTAGCGATATTCGCCCTGACCCACGGCCATCCTCAGCGGATCTAGGGTTGTGCTGCGCTGTTTCTCCACGTCCAGAAGGGCTTGGACATGGGTCAATTGTAGGTTAAGATCCCAGACACAAGCGCTGTTGTGGGCCTCCACCACCGGTAGTGGGTCCCATTCGGAAGGCGTCCGGAGAACCTGTCGATGATCATATCGACAATGGGGTGGCCAAAAGAGTAGGCCTTTTTTCCAGGAGAGAATACTATGACTCCCACCTCAGCACCACACGGGATTGAAAGCTCGCTAGCTTTCTTGAAGAGACCGGATCGCCGTTTCGAAAAGGTGACTTGGAGGTTGCTCTCGTTCTCCATTTTGGTCATGGTAATCTTTTAGTGGCCTTTGCACTTTCTCTCTATGGCTAGGGTTAACACAAACACAAGGAAGAGGATGAAGTTGGGTATGTGTGTGTGTCCTAAAACATGTGGTTCAAAGGGGTATTGAAAGAGGTTTGCCCATACCTTGTGGGGCTTGTTGTTTCATGGGATTAGTCGAGCTACCCAAAGAATCTCTGGTTTTCAAATTTTAGGTAAGTAGGTGTTTGGATGAGTGAATTTTAGGTAAGTTGTGTTTTGATTCTTTGGGTAGCCCCACTAATCCTATGAAACAAAGAAGCCCCATAAGGCATGGCCAAACCTCTTTAAATAACCCTTTGAACCACATGTTTTAGGACACACACACACACACCCAACTTGATTCTCTTTCTTGTGTTTGTGTTAACCCTAGCCATGGAGAGAAAGAGTAAAGGCCGCAAAAAGATCACCATGACCAAAATGGAGAATGAGAGCAACCTCCAAGTTCCCTTTTCGAAATGGTGATCCAGTTTCTTCAAGAAAGCCAGCAAGCTTTCAATCCTGTGTGGTGCCGAGGTGGGAATCGTAGTATTCTCTCCTGGCAAAACGGCCCACTCTTTTGGCCACCCCACTGTCGATATGATCATCGACAGTTTTTTGTCATGACACTCCTCAATAGGGGACCCACCACCGGTGGAGGCCATGAGCGCTGTGTCCGGATCTTAACTCGCAATTGACACATATCGAGGCCCAATTGGACATGGAGAAAGTAGCGCAAGACCAGATCGCCAGATGGTCATGGTCGTGCAACATCGCCGGTGAGGGTCGTTGAGGAGATGAATCTGCCATAACTTCATCAGTTTAAGGCTGCGATGATGGAACTCAGGACTAAGATTGGAATCCGCACTGATAGGATTTTGCATGAACAACCTGCCAATCCCTTTGAATATGGGGTGGGCCAGACTTCTTTTGGTGGTGGTGGTGGTGCTGGAGGTGGTGGATTTCATCTAGGGCTGAGTTCTTTTAGAGATGCTAGATTTCTTGTTGGGCCGAGCTCTTTTGGTGGTAGTGGTGGTAACACTGCTGCTGGTGGTGGTGGATTTTTTTGTTGGGCTTGGTGGTGGTGGTACTTCTTTTTGTGGTGGTGGTGGTGGATTTTTCGATGGGCAGAGTTCTTTTGGTGGTGGTGCTGGTGGCTCGTCATTTCCGGCGGGCGCCAGTTTTGCTGGAGGTGGTGTTGGCTCGCCATTTAAAGCGGGCTCGAGTTTTGCTGGAGGTGGTGGTATTGGTGCTTTACCATTTGGTGCAGGGCTGGGTTCTTTTGGAGCAGGTGGTGGTGGTAGCGACAACAATAAGGTTCCAGATGCCGGTGGTTCGAAGGCTCCTTATGGATTTAACCATGGCTATGGTCGTGGTTTTTACTAGAAGCTCATATGGCTGATTAATTTTAATGTTTTTTACGTTGTACACAGTTTTCTTTTTCCTTTTTTTGTCGTTGGTGATGTTGAACCCTATATTGGAATAAATTGGTACTTTTATGCGTGTGATTCATATGAGCGTTGTGAGTTTACTTTCAATTTCTTGGATGAGATAAAAATTAATTACTTTTAAGAGGCAAAAATCATATAATATTTTCCAAGAAATTGAAAGTAAACTCACAATGTCCATATGAATCACACACATAAAAGTACCTATTTATTCCAATATACGGTTCAACATCACCAACGACAAAAAAAGGAAAAAGAAAAACTGTGTAAAATGTAAAAAAAACATTAATATTAATCAGCCATATAAGCTTCTAGTAAAAACCACGACCATAGCCATGGTTAAATCCATAAGGAGCCTTCGAACCACCGACATCTGGAACCCTACCATCAAATGGAACAATGCCAGTGTTGTAGCTACCACCACCATCTGCTCCGGAAGAACCCGGCCCTGCACCAAATGGTAAAGCACCAATACCACCACTTGCAGTAAAACTTGGGCCCGCCTAAAATGGCGAGCCAACACCACCTCCAGCAAAGCTGGGGCCCGCCTAAAATGACTAGGCACCAGCACTACCACCAAAAGAACTCTGCCCATCAAAAAATCCACCACCATCACCAAAAGAAGTACCACCACCACCACCAAGCCCAGCAAAAAATCCACCACCACCACCACCAGCAGTGTTATCACCACCACCACCAAAAGAACTCGGCCAAGAAAGAAATCCAGCACCTCCAAAAGAACTCAGCCCTAGATGAAATCCAGCACCTCCAGCACCACCACCAAAAGAAGTCTGGCCCACCCCATATCCAAAGGGATTCGTAGGCTATTCATGCACAATCCTATCAGCGCGGATTCCAATCTTAGTGTTGAGTTCCATCATCACAGCCTTAAACTGATGAAGTTATGGTAGATTTATCTCTTCAACCTGACCCTCCCACCAGCGATGTTTGCTTTGATCCACGACTATCCTGAGCTGATCTAGGGCTGTGCGGTACTGCTTCTCCACGTCCAGAAGGGCCTGGACATGGGTCAATTACAGGTTAAGATCCCGGACACAGGCGCTCCAGTAGGCCTCCACCAGCTGGTGGGTCCCACTTGTCGATTATCATATCGACAGTGGGGTGGCCAAAAGAGTAGGCCTTTTTGCTAGGAGGGAATACTATGATTCCCACCTCGGCACCACACAGGATTGAAAGCTCGCTGGCTTTCTTCAAGTGACTGGATCGCCGTTTCGAAAATGTTACTTGGAGGTTGCTCTCGTTCTCCATTTTGGTCATGGTAATCTTTTGGCGGCCTTTGCTCTTTTTATCAATGGCTAGGGTTAACACAAATGCAAGGAAGAGAATGAAGTTGGGTGTGTGCGTGTGTCCTAAAACATGTGGTTCAAAGGGGTATTGAAAGAGGTTTGGCCATACCTGGAGGTGCTGGATTTCATCCAGGGCCAATTTCTTTTGGAGGTGCTGGATTTCTTGCAAGGCCGAGTTCTTTTAGTGGTGGTGGTGGTAATACTATTGCTGGTGATGGTGGATTTTTTGCTAGGCTTGGTGGTGGTGGTGGTACTTCTTTTGGTGGTCGTGATGGATTTTTTGAAGGGCAGAGTTCTTTTGGTGGTAGTGCTGGTGGCTCGTCATTTCAGGCGGGCCCTAGTTTTGCTGGAGGTGGTGTTGGCTCGCCATTTGACGGACGAGTTTTCTTTGGGTGGTGGTATTGGTGCTTTACCATTTGGTGCGTTTGGGTTCTTTGGGCAGTGGTGGTGGTAGCGACAACAATGGCATTGTTCCATTTGATGGTAGGGTTCCAGATGCCGGTGGTTTGAAGGTTTCTTATGGATTTAACCATGGCTTTGGTCGTGGTTTTTACTAGAAGCTTACATGGCTGATTAATATTAATGTTTTTTTTACATTGTACATAGTTTTTCTTTTTCCTTTTTTTGTCGTTCGTGATGTTGAACCCTATATTAGAATAAATTGGAACTTTTATGTGTGTGATTCATATGGGCGTTGTGAGTTTACTTTCAATTTATTGGGTGAGAAAACAATTAATTACTTTCAGGAGGCAAAAATCATATAATATTTTCAATGAAATTGAAAGTAAACTCACAACGCCCATATGAATCACACACATAAAAGTGCCAATTTATTCTAATATAGGGTTCAACATCACCAACGACAAAAAAAGGAAAAAGAAAAACTGTGTACAATGTAAAAAAACATTAATATTAATCAGCCATATATGCTTCTAGTAAAAACCACGACCATAGCCATGGTTAAATCCATAAGGGGACTTCGAACCACCGGCATCTGGAACCCTACCATCAAATGGAACAATGCCATTGTTGTCGCTACCACCACCACCTGCTCCAAAAGAACCCGGCCCTGCACCAAACGGTAAAACACCAAAACCACAACCTCCCGGAAAACTCGGGCCCGTCTGAAATGGCGAGCGAACACCACCTTTAGCAAAACTAGGGCCCGCTTGAAATGACGAGCCACCAGCACCACCACCAAAAGAACTCTGCCCATCCAAAAATCCACCACCACCACCACCAAAAGAACTCGGCCTAGTAAGAAATCCAACACCTCCAAAAGAACTCGGCCCTAGATGAAATCTAGTACCTCAAGCCCCGCCACTAAAAGAAGTCTGGCCCACCCTATATCCAAAGGGATTGGCAGGCTGTTCATGCATAATCCTATCAGCGCAGATTCCAATCTTAGTCCTGAGTTCCATCGTAGAAGCCTTAAACTGATGAAGTTGTGGTAGATTCATCTCCTTAACCTGACCTTCCTACCAGTAATGTTCGCCCTGACCCACAGCCATCCTGAGCTGATCTAGAGCTGTGTCTCGCTGCTTCTCCACGTCTAGAAGGGCCTGGACATGGGTCAATTGCAGGTTAAGATCCCGGACACAGGCGCTCCTATGGGACTCCACCAACTGGTGGGTCCCACTGTTCAGAGGAGCGCCTCGGGACAGAAACCTGTTGATGATCATATCGACAGTAGGGTGGCCAAAAGAGTAGGCATTTTTTCCATGAGAGAATACTATGAGTCCCACCTCGGCACCACACGGAATTGAAAGCTCGCTGGCTTTCATGAAGTGACCGGATCGCCGTTTCGAAAAGGTGACTTGGAGGTTGCTCTCGTTCTCCATTTTGGTCATGGTGATCTTTTGGCGGCCTTTGCCCTTTCTCTCCATGGCTACGGTTAACACAAACACAAGGAAGAGAATGAAGTTAGGTGTGTGCATGTGTCCTAAAACATGTGGTTCAAAGGGGTATTGAAAGTGGTTTGGCCATACCTTGTGGTGCTTGTTTGTTTCATGGGATTAGTGGGGCTACCCAAATAATCTCTGCTTTTCAAATTTTAGGTAAGTAGGTGTTTGGATGAGTGAATTTTAGGTAAGTTGTGTTTGGATTCTTTGGGTAGCCCCACCAATCCCATGAAACAAACAAGCCCCACAGGGTATGGCCAAACCTCTTTAAATACCCCCTTGAACCACATGTTTTAGAACACACACACACACCCAACGTCATTCTCTTCCTTGTGTTTGCGTTAACCCTAGCCATGGAGAGAAAGAGCAAAGGCCGCCAAACGATCACCATGACCAAAATGGAGAACGAGAGTAACCTCCAAGTCACCTTTTCGAAACGGTGATCCGGTCTCTTCAAGAAACCAGCGAGCTTTCATTTATGTGTGGTATCGAGGTGGAAATCATAGTATTCTCTCCTGGCAAAAAGGCCTATTCTTTTGGCCACCCCACTGTCGATATGATCATCGACAGGTTTTTGTCCCGCGACGCTCCTCTGAATAGTGGGACCCATCAGCTGGTGGAGGCCCACAGGAGCACTTGTGTCCGAGATCTTAACCTACATTTGACCCATGTCCAGGCCCTTCTGGACGTGGAGAAGCAGCGCGACATAGCCCTAGATCAGCTCAGGATCGCCGCGGGTCAGGGTGAACATCACTGGTGGGAGGGTCCGGTTGAGGAGTTGCATCAGTTTAAGGTTGCTATGGTAGAACTCAAAACTAAGATTGGAATCCGCACTGATAAGATTGTGCATGAACAGCCTGTCAATCCCTTTGGATATGGGGTGGGCCCGACTTCTTTTGGTGGTGGTGCTGGAGGTGTTGGATTTCATCTAGGGTCGAGTTCTTTTGGAGGTGCTGGAATTTTTGCTAGGCCTAGTTCTTTTGGTGGTGGTGGTGGTAACACTGCTGGTGGTGGTGGTGGAGGATTTTTTGCTGGGCTTGGTGGTGGTTCTGGCACTTCTTTTTCGTGGTGGTGGTGGATTTTTTGATGGGCAGAGTTCTTTTGGTGGTGGTGCTGGTGGCTCGTCATTTCAGGCGGGCCCGAGTTTTGCTGGAGGTGGTGGTATTAGTGCTTTACCATTTGGTGCAGGGCTGGGTTCTTTTGGAGGAGGTGGTGGCGGTAGCGACAACAATGGCATTGTTCCATTTGATGGTAGGGTTCCAGATGTCGGTGGTTCGTAGGCTCCTTATGGATTTAACCATGGCTATGGTCATGGTTTTTACTAAAAGCTTACATGGCTACTTAATATTAATGTTTTTTCACATTGTACATAGTTTTTTTTTTTTTTTTGTCATTGGTGATGTTGAACCCCATATTGGAATAAATTGGTACTTTTATGTGTGTGATTCATATGGGCGTTGTGAGTTTACTTTCAGTTTCTCGGATGAGAAAACAATTAATTACATTCAGGAGGCAAAATCATATAATATTTTCCAAGAAATTGACAGTAAACTCACAATGCCCATATGAATCACACACATAAAAATACCAATTTATTGCATCAAAAAAAAATTCGTTCTCTTCTTCACTGGCCATAGCGAATGCCCTATCTGCTGCAAAACATTATATATGCAAACCTTGTGTTATGTGGGCTGAATCTACTATCTGCATCAAACAGAATAACCAGGTATACCATTACCTTCTTTGCCTACTATGATCTTTTAATTGGATTCTTGGTGAAAGCTCTTAGGTTTTTTAGGGTGTTTTGTTTGACAGTATGTATGTGATTTCCTTGTTCTGTTGCCTTGCCCCAATTTAATTCAATATTTGGCTCAGCCTATGTGCTGTCTTTGTTTTGTTGTTCTGCTAGAATTTTATCTTCTGCTCACCATGTGTTTGATAATATGCCTAACCCAATAATAACATACTTTCATTGATTGATGATGAAAAGCTTGCTTTTTTTATTAGTTTCTTCTCCCCGCCTGGAATATTTGTTTACCACTCTAATCAACAATATGATTTCATTGGATTTTTTTCCCTTTGGGTTCAAACTTGTAGCTGATGAAAACTACACAGTAGTATATTTGTTTAAAAAAAAAAACATTGTGGTTATATTGGTGTAAATTTTATGAACCATTGGTAGTGATAAATATTATGACACCTTTGAGCCACTGTTGCCTAACACATACCACAAACATTTGTAAATTTTAGCACAAACATTTGCCCATACCACGTTGGCTTTGAAAATGTAAGAGGTTTTTAGGGTTTGGAATGATGTGAGAATAAATTAGAGAAGAAGTCTACTATTTTATAAATAAATAAATAAATAAATAATTATACAAATGCATCTAGAATGATGTGAGAATAATATTTTCAATGCTATGTTATTTTTATCAAAACAAATGGCAGTAGTAGTATCAGTAGTGAATGTGCTGATTTTAATTTATAAAGCAGATTTTGAGCATATCACCAATATTGTGGAGCACTTCTTCAATCAGAAATTTATATAAAAAGAGTAGTTAATTGAAAATAACAACAATAACATATATGAAGTGGTCACTGGTCATTGGGTGTGTGAAAGCTTACTAAATATTAATTAACTACATGAATGATGACAAGGTTGACTAACTCCATATGGGGAGAATTCTCAATTACATGCCTACTGATGAATAAATTGTAGTACTGTTTGGAAAACAAGGTCAAATTCAAACATGTCTCTCAAACAAATCCACAACATTGACAATTGGCCAAGTAGAACCCAAATTTTAATACATAAAGAGAAAAGTTATATTAGTTCCAAAAGCATTCCCAGTTCGTTCGCACTTCCAATCTATTCGATTGTTACAAGGAAAAAGAAATAATGGTTACAGCATTGAAAATTGCAAGTGGAAGTTGTAGTCATTGTGCATTGGTAACTAATTTGGATTCTTTTCAGTGTATAGCAACATTTCTTCAGCACATTCAATTAGACAGAACATCAGTAAAATATATATTAAAAAAAAGGCTTAAATAAATTAACTGTATTGAGAAAATATGCCCTAAAACCTTGTAAACCACCCCCTCCCCCCCCAAACACTGGTCATTGGGTGTGTGAAAGCTTACTAATATTAATTAACTACATGAATGATGACAAGGTTGACTAACTCCATATGGAAAGAATTCTCAGTTACATACCTACTGATGAATAAATTGTAGTACTGTTTGGAAAACAAGGTCAAATTCAAACATGTCTCTCAAACAAATCCACAACATTGACAATTGGCCAAGTAGAACCCAAATTTTAATACATAAAGAGAAAAGTTATATCAGTTCCAAAAGCGATCCCAGTTCGTTCGCACTTCCAATCTATTTGATTGTTACAAGGAAAAAGAAATAATGGTTATAGCATTGAAAATTGCAAGTGGAAGTTGTAGTCATTGTGCATTGGTAACTAAATTGGATTCTTTTCAGCATATAGCAACATTTCTTCAGCACATTCTATCACGCCCTCAAAATAAACCCATAATATATATAACATTAACATGCATTGATAAAGGAAAACTAATCATTATCTCTTTCATCAGAGTATCATTATTGAAAGACATCACATGCAACATCAAATAATATGCCCTACGGGCTTACATCTTTCCAAGTTAACACTTGGACACAAAAAAAAACGTGAGTACTAACTCAACTACAAATTCAGCCCTTGGCTTGAGTTTACATGTAATATCAAATAAAACAAATAAACGACTAATCTAAACGGAGTCTTCAACTCCAAATCCTTCCAAGTTAAGTCCTTGGAGGTAGCACATCACCTGAACCTGAAAATGATATTCCCGTATAGGGTGAGCCACAGCCCAGCAGAAATATACTAAACCAAATATAAGCATTGAATAAAGCAATAGCATTCGATAGATGTTTTACACAAGATATTCAATTTCATCATTATACAGTCTCATGACACTAATGTTTATGACACGTTTCACTTTCCATTATTTATTCAACTTTCCATATATACAAATATGGCTCAGAACCTGGCCAAATAACTTAACAGAGATTACATCTCTTATTAACAATATTTCCAATTCAACTGGGATAACAAATCAAGTTAAACCTTTCTTATATCATAATGGATACACATGTTGGTGTTGTATCAACCTCAACCAATATTCACTTCCATACTTCCCAATTGATACACATTTTAGTGATGTATCAATAGCATGTAAAAACACTTCATAAATCAATAAGCACACATATCAGTGGTGCTAATGGAGTCCATCCCCTATCTCCTCCCGAACAATATCCGGTTTAGAAGTCCATCCCTTATCTCCTCCTAAACCATGGAGTACATCCCCTATCTCCTCCCAAACAATATGCATATACAATGTATTAAACACTTGTAATATACAATACTCAATCAATACATATATGTTCTGTATTAATTCAACAGTCAAAATTAATGACTTAACCAATGTGATTAGTTTCAGTTTTCCTTAATCCACAAGCGATGTCTACAACAATCACGACTATCCTCCACCAATAGCCCAAAATAGTTATTTCTAAACAGGAAATAAATGTATCAATAAATATAAACTTACATTCTCACAGGTGAGTGGTTAAATTATCCACCTACACCATTTAAGCTCATAATAACCCAATTTCGTGAATTAGACTTAATTCCACAATTTTCTCAAAATTAATTATACAAATTAATTTTATTACAACAATTAGGGTTTTTCCCCCTTTTCCCAAAATCAACCCTAAGGTTCAATTATCTCAATTTAACACATAAACATATGTTGTTCAATAAATGAAAAACCCCCCTTTTAAATTACAATACAGACCCTAATCTCCCAAAATTACCAAACAACCCCCAACATATCAAAATACTAAAACTTAGAACAAAACCTATAATAAGGAGTAGGAAATCCCTACCTCGAAGTAAATAACCCGAATGGAGAAGACGGAGATGAAGACCCAAAATCCAAAGTGCTCCAAATCACCAAACGCTCAGATTAAAACTAAGCTCTCGACTCACTCTATCTTTTTAATAAAGGATCTAGGGTAGAAACACACTCTAAGTAGATCAAACCTAAGAGAGAAGGTGTGTAGAGGGAGAGAGAAGACGGCCCTAGGGTTCTGAAATCAAAAAGAGGATGAAAAAGTGTTTTAAAAACCGCTGCTGCCTATTTAAATAAAACAGGCTCGCTCGAGCGAAGAAGTGGTCGCTCGAGCGACCAGACACAAAGAATACTCGCTCAAGCGAAGGAAAGCTCGCTCGAGCCAACAATACGACGCTTCCACGCTCGAGCAGCACACTCGAATGCTCGCTCGAGCGAAGAACTCGAAACTCGCTCGAGCGAAGGAAGTCTCTCTCGAGCCAAGAAATACAGCTCTCAGGTCTATACTAGACGCAATCGCTCGCTTGAGCGAAGATACCCTAGCTCGAGCCACCAGACACAAAATTCTACTCTCGCTCGAGCGACCAACTTCTCGCTCGAGCGAAGGTCCAAAATTCTGGACAGCAACACTTGGTTTCCAAACCCAACCAACCTGTAACAAACCTGCCTAACACATCCTATAACTCAAAAAGAGAAGATAAAGGACGACAATAACAATTATACAATGATAGGATCCACGGAACCTAAGTCCGGATACAACAACCAAATGGGAAGAGACCGGGGTCGCTATAACCTCCCCCCTTAAAGAATTTCATCCCCGAAATTAAGCATAAGTTTTTCAAAAACAGGTTTTTCTCAATTCCCAATGATATTATATTACAATAATAAACAACTTGACCAAATACCGGTCATTTCATCTCTTATCAAGAGGCATCTCTCAATAAGTAAAACAATATATATTTTAACTTGCATGTAACTCGAAGTCATAATCCTCAATGAACTCCATCCACCTCCTTTGCTTCAAGTTCAAGTCTTTCTGTGTAAACAGAGATTTCAGACTCTTATGATCCGAGAATACCTCGAATCTCTCACCATAAAGGTAATGCCTCCAAATCTTCAAGGCAAAGATCACAGCTGCTAACTCTAGGTCATGGGTAGGGTAATTCTTCTCGTGTATTTTCAACTGACGTGAGCCATAGGCTACCACTTTCCCCTCTTGCATCAACACACAACCCAAACCCTCTCGTGAAGCATCACAATAAACAGCATAACCCAACCCTCTCTCCGGAATAATCAAGACTAGAGCGGTGGTCAATCTAACTTTTAACTCCTGAAACGACTTTTCACAAGTCTTACTCCATACAAATTTGACTCCATTCTGAGTCAATCTAGTCAACGGCGAAGCTAACCTGGAGAAATCCTTCACAAACCGACGATAGTACCCAGCTAATCCTAGAAAACTGCCTATACCGGAGGAGATTCCGGCAGTACAGGAGGGAGTTGGCCAGGCCAATGTGGCCGAGCCGGTAGGACAACAGGCTATGGGTGCTTTGGCCTGAGAGATAGCAGGGGCATTCAGGGAGTCAGTAGGCATTCTTAGAGCTGAGAATCAAGCTCAGGTTCATGTTGCAGATGCAGGGCCTTCTTTTCTGAAGAGGGAGTTCTTCCAGTCTAACCCGGACGAATTTTTAGGTGATCCTAAAGAGCCACTTAAGGCAGATGAATGGCTCGAACAGACAACGAAGATGTTTGAGATGCTAGGCATCGAAGACAAGGTACTGAAGGTGACCCTGGCATCTTTCCAGTTAAAAGGGGATACGGGTTAGTGGTGGAAGTTCACCAAGAGTCGTATAGGAGGGACTTGGAAGGCTTTTGTTGACGCTTTCCAGGAGAAGTTCCTGTCTCCAGCTGTTAAGGAGAGGTTGAGAGATCAGTTCTGCCAGCTTAAGTAGAACAGTTCTTCAGTGGCCGAGTTTGAGGCCGCATTTACTAGCTTGTCTAGGTTTGCACCTGAGTTGGTGGCGTCTGAGGAACGCCGTTGTATTGAGTTCGAGAAGAAGTTGAGGCGCGGCCTCAAGTTGAGAGTTGTAGGGACTATGATTCGAGATTATGGGCGTCTGGTTGATGCTGCAGTCCATACTGAGATCATGATGCAGGAAGAGGAGGAAGGGCACAAAGGCTCCAAGAGGAGTCAGGACGGCCAAAGTGATGGTAGGAGACAGAAGGGTTTTAATCCTCAGCAGTCTCAGAGTAGCTTTACTAGATCGAATTTTCCTGTGCCGAGTGCTAGTTCTGGGAAAGGCAGCCAGGGAGACATTACCTATTTCAAGTGTGGTCAGCTGGGCCACAAGTCTCCAGCTTGCCCGCAGAAGGGAGGAGCACAGAGAGCAGCGTCTTTTTCGATTCGATCTCAGAGCCAGAGTCAAGGTAGAGGCCAGCCGCTCTCTTGTTTTCAGTGTGGTCAGGTGGGGCACATGAAGAGGTTTTGCCCGCAGTTGGGTGGCACATCCGGTGCATTTGGTTTGAGGCAGACTTAGAGTCATCAGCCAGCTCAGTCAGTTCAGGCCTCGAGGGCCATCAGGGGGCTTCATCGTCCTAGTCTGTGCAGCAGTCTTATGCTCCTAGGGGTGAGCAGTTGATCGAGAAGAATGCAGATCGTGTGTATATCTTTATTCGCGCAAGATCTTGTACCGCTCCATCTGCCAGAGAGGTACCTTCTTGTTTTGCAATTCGGTTGCTAGTGTATTGATTGATACGAGTGCATCTCATTCCTTTGTGTCTGCTGCATTTGCATCTATTTTGGAGTTGGAATTAGCACAGTTAGCATCTCCTATTTGTGTAGTGTCACCCCTTGGGGGTGAATTGATCTTGAAACAAGGTGTTAGGGGTTGTGATATAGAGGTCGTCGATTATAGGCTTCCGTTTCCTTTTGTAGTTATGCCTATTTTGGGTATGGACTGGTTATCGTCATACCGGGCAGTTATTGATTGCTACCGCCAGAGGGTCACTTGTTGTACTGTGATCGGGGAATGTTTCCATTTCTTAGGGGACCGGGTTGGTAGTATTTTGCCACCGGGGTATGATCCGCGAGGGCGGAGTGAGTTGAGTGGTCTTCTTGCTAGCCTTTTGAGTAGTGAGTGTGATGAGACCCAACTTGTGTTGCCGAGAGTGGTTTGTGAGTACTCGGACGTCTTTCCCAAGGACCTTGTTTGTTTGCCACCTCACAGAGAGATTGAGTTCTCTATTGACTTAGTGCCCGGCACGGCGCCGATTTCTATGGCACCTTATCGTTTTGCCCCAGCCGAGTTAGTTGAGTTGAAGATTCAACTCCAGGAGTTGCTAGATAAGGGCTATATACGTCCTAGTGTTTCGCCGTGGGGAGCACCGGCCCTCTTTGCTAAGAAGAAATGTGGTGCTTTGAGACTGTGTATCGATTACCGGAAGTTGAATCAGGCTACGGTTAAGAATAAGTACCCTATGCCTCGTATAGATGATCTGTTCGATCAGTTGAAGGGTTCCTGCTGTTTCTCTAAGATAGATTTGAGATCGGGTTACCACCAGTTGAGAGTCAGGGAGGAGGATATTCTGAAGACGGCATTCCGTACGCGGTATGGCCACTATGAGTTTCTGGTGATGCCATTTGGGCTCACCAATACACCTGCAGTCTTTATGGACTTGATGAACCGGATATTCTGGGAATTCTTGGATCGTTTTGTAGTAGTCTTTGTAGACGATATTCTTATCTATTCACCCTCAGAGGATGAGCAAGAGGAGCACTTGAGAGTGGTGCTTGAATTACTTAGAGCCCATAAACTTTATGCTAAGTTTGGGAAATGTGAGTTCCGGCTAGAAGAGGTGAAGTTCTTAGGCCATGTGGTTTCCAGGGAAGGAGTGTCTGTTGATGCATCCAAAATTGAGGCAGTGCAAGATTGGGCACAGCCTAAGAGTGTGTTTGAGATCCGCAGTTTTCTGGGATTAGCTGGGTACTATCGTCGGTTTGTGAAGGATTTCTCCAGGTTAGCTTCGCCGTTGACTAGATTGACTCGGAAGGGAGTCAAATTTGTATGAAGTGAGACTTGTGAAAAGTCGTTTCAGGAGTTAAAAGTTAGATTGACCACTGCTCCAGTCTTGATTATTTCGGAGAGAGGGTTGGGTTATGCTATTTATTGTGATGCTTCACGAGAGGGTTTGGGTTGTGTGTTGATGCAAGAGGGGAAAGTGGTAGCCTATGGCTCACGTCAGTTGAAAATACACGAGAAGAATTACCCTACCCATGACCTAGAGTTAGCAGTTGTGATCTTTGCCTTGAAGATTTGAAGGCATTACCTTTATGGTGAGAGATTCGAGGTATTCTCGAATCATAAGAGTCTGAAATATCTGTTTACACAGAAAGACTTGAACTTGAGGCAGAGGAGGTGGATGGAGTTCATTGAGAATTATGACTTCGATTTGCATTATCATCTGGGGAAGGCCAATGTGGTGGCCGATGCCCTTAGCAGGAAATCTGTTGGTGACGTAGCTAGTATAGCCATCCGGGAATGGGAGATGTTGGGTGCACTTGGGGAGTTTGATTTGCTTCTGGGTGAATCCATTGATGCTGTGGCCTTGTTTTCTGTTGTTGCACAGCCTACACTTGTGACTCGAGTGTTAGAGGCACAGAGAGGTGACCTTGAGGTGGAATCTCTTTGAGAGAAGATCTCCAATGGGAAGGTTGAGAAGGGTTTGACGGTGTATCCCGACCAGAGTGTGAGATACCGAGATCATCTGTTTGTACCGGAGTCTTGCCGAGAGGAGGTACTCCGAGAGTTTCATCATGCACGCCTTGTGGTGCATCCAGGAGTCACTAAGATGTGTTGGGATTTGGGTCGCCAGTTTTGGTGGCGGGGTATGAAGAGAGATGTGGCAGCTTTCGTGTCCAAGTGCCTTACTTGTCAACAAGTGAAGGCCGAGCATCAGAGGCTAGCGGGTTTGTTACAACCCTTTTGGGTGGTTGTAGACCGGTTGACTAAGTCGGCGCACTTCATTCCTATGTGCATGAGAGATTCGGTAGATCATCTTGCCAACTTGTATATTCGGGACATAGTGAGATTGCACGGGGTCCTAGTGACGATCGTCTCAGATAGAGATCCTCGTTTTACTGCTAGGTTGTGGCAGAGTTTGCAGAGTGCCTTAGGCACTAAGTTGACCTTTAGCACGGCTTATCATCCTCAGCCTAACGGGCAGTCCGAGCGTACTATTTAGATCCTTGAGGATATGCTTCAGGGTTATGTTCTTGACTTTAATGGGTCGTGGGAGAGGCACTTGCCTTTGGTGGAGTTTACCTACAACAACAGTTTCCAGTCTAGTATCGGTATGGCACCGTTTGAGGCCTTGTATGGCCGACCGTATAGGTCTCCAGTTTGTTGGGCCGAGGTGGGTGATGCACCTTTGTTGGGTCCGGAGTTGGTGAGGGAAACGACGGAGAAAGTTGAGCTTATCCGTAGGAGGCTTGTTACAGCCCAGAGTCGTCAGAAATCGTATGCCGACCGTAGGAGGAGACGTTTGGTGTTTGAGGTAGGTGATCATGTCTTTCTGAAAATATCACCTAGGCGGGGATTGATGAGGTTTGGGAAAAGCGGGAAGTTGTCCCCTCGGTTTATTGGCCCTTTTGAGATCCTTGAGAGGATTGGCGAGGCTGCCTATCGTTTAGCTTTGCCGCCACAGTTATCCGGAGTTCATGATGTGTTTCATATGAGTATGCTTCGGAAGTATGAGCCGGATCCATCACATGTGTTGGATTGGACCGACTTAGAGGTTGACGAAGATGTCTCGTATGAGGAGAGACCGGTTCGGGTCTTGGATAGGCGGGATGAAGTTTTGTGAGGCAAGACCATCCTTTTGGTAAAGGTTTTGTGGAAACATCACGGGGTGGTGGAAGCCACTTGGGAACGTGAGTTGGAAGTCCGCGAGAAATATCCGGACATGTTTGTTGATATATAATCATGTATTGAGATTTTGTAATTTTAATGAACTTTAAGAACATTATATATATGTCTTAAGTTGTAAAACATTGTGAATGTTTTAGTTTAATGGAAGTATTTTGAAACTTGCCTCATAATGGAAGTTTATTGGAGCATTGCATATGTTGAATATGTTGTAGAATTTGAGTTATATCATGAAATTGAATATGATATGGAAATGGGAATCATGTATATTGAAAACTGTTGAAATTGAAAGAAATGCAAGTGTTTAATACATTGTATATGTGTATTGTTTGGGAGGAGATAGGGGATGTACTCCACAGTTTGGGATGAGATAGGGGATGGACTCCTAAACCGGATATTGTTCGGGAGGAGATAGGGGATGGACTCCATTAGCACCACTGATATGTGTGCTTATTGATTTATGAAGTGTTTTTACATGTTATTGATACATCACTAAAATGTGTATCAATTGGGAAGTATGGAAGTGAATATTGGTTGAGGTTGATACAACACCAACATTTGTATCCATTATGATATAAAAAAGGTTTAACTTGATTTGTTATCCCAGTTGAATTGGAAATATTGTTAATAAGAGATGTAATCTCTGTTGAGTTATTTGGCCAAGTTCTGAGCCATATTTGTATAAATGGAAAGTTGAATAAATAATGGAAAATGAAACGTGCCATAGACATTAGTGTCATGAGACTGTATAATGATGAAATTGAATATCTTGTGTTAAACATCTATCGAATGCTATTGCTTTATTCAATGCTTATATTTGGTTTAGTATATTTCTACTGGGCTGTGGCTCACCCTATACGGGAACATCATTTTCAGGTTCAGGTGATGTGCTACCTCCAAGGACTTAGCTTGGAAGGATTTGGAGTTGAAGACTCCGTTTAGATTAGTCCTTTATTTGTTTTATTTGATATTACATGTAAACTCAAGCCAAGGGTTGAATTTGTAGTTGAGTTAGTACTCACGTTTTTTTGTGTCCAAGTGTTAACTTGGAAAGATGTAAGCCCGTAGAGCATATTATTTGATGTTGCATGTGATGTCTTTCAATAATGATACTCTGATGAATGAGATAATGATTAGTTTTCCTTTATCAATGCATGTTAATGTTATATATATTATGGGTTTATTTTGAGGGCACAAATCAATAAATTAGCTTATAAGCTACTCTGAGGTTTTGAGTAGGAGTCACGTAGTCAGGTTGGGCATTCACTGTGAATCTAGATCCTCGGCCGCCCTCCCTGCCACTCTCCAAAACGACGTCGTTTTGGAGGTTTTTTTTTTTTTTTTTTTTCTTCTTCTTCTTCTCACTGATAACTCTCTCTCTCTCTCTCTCTCTCTCTCAGTCGGTTCTCAGTGCCTGAGTCATGGAAGGGGGCTCAGAAAGCTATTGTCGGAATGGAGAGAGGAGAGAGAACAGAGATTGTCCTTGAAGAAGAAGAAGACCCAAAAAAAAAAAAAAAAAGGGAACAAAAACCAGAGGAGCAAAGTGTTGTCAAGAAGACCCAAAAAAAAAAACGGAGCACAAACGGAGCAAAGTTTTGTCCAGATTAAGCAAGATTTCTCAGATTTTTGTATATATATATACAAAAATTGAACATTTATATATATATCTCAGATTTTGATTTATGAGAAAATCCAATTTTGAACATTTATATATGTATCCAGATTTTGAGAAAATCTAATTTAACATCTATATATATACTTAATGGTCCATTTCTCAGATTTTGAACATTCAATTTTGAACAGTTATATATATATATATATATCCAGATTTTTGAACATCCAAATTATAAATTAAAATTGAACATTTATATATATATATATATATTTCACATTTATATATATACAAAAATCTAGATTTCCCAAATTTTCTCAGATAAATCAAAATTGAACATCCAGATTTTTTTCTTTAATATTTTCTCAGATTTCTCAGATTTTTGTATATATACATATATATCTCAGATTTGTAAAACGAAGAAGAGATCCGGACTCCAAACGAGTTTCAAAAAATCTGAGATATATATATATACACATATTACACTACTTTCATGTATTGTGGGTATGTTTCAGAACAAAAAGATACAGAGGATTTAGGTGTTCAGGATCTGAAACACGAGATTTTTTAGTATCTTTAATTGTGGTGAAGAAGCATCAAGGCTTTTAAAGTGATCTTTGGTCTGCCTTCTCTCAGTGGGAGAGAGATAGAGTTATTAGTAAGAAAGAAAAAAAAAAACCTCCAAAACAATGTCGTTTTGAAAGGCGACAGGGAAGGCGGCAGGGAAGGGCGGTCGAAGATTCAGATTCATTAACTACAGCTTTCATTAATCCTGTGAAGAGAGAGAGAGGAATACCAGTCACAGAATTGTCAACCCAAATAGGGCTAGATAAAATCGGGTTGTAGTATTCCAACCCTAATCTAACTTGATTCCAAACTATCTCATATTTGTCCATCAAAACAAAAATTTTAAAATATCATATAAGCATGGAGAATAATCACAAATGTCCAAAATTAATTGATTAATGGGTTAAAATTGAGTGAGTCACACTCAAACAACCCACCTCATTTTATTGATGCCCCAAGTAAAAAGTTTTATACTCTCTCTCTCAATCACCAATGCCCTGTTTCTGGAGTTTTTTTTTCAAATATTCAAAAAAAAATTTATTTAGAGAATTGATTCACCTTCCAAATTATTTTTTAAAATCATATTTTAAAAATGTGATTTTAAAATTAAAATTACATTTTTAATATGTAATTTTACTTTGAAATCACAGATTGAAAAATGTAATTTATGATAATATAATGAAATTACATATTCAATATGCGATTTCAATTGAAATAGCATTTTGAACTTATGATTTTAAGGTGAAACATCGTATTAAAAATGTAATTTCTATTTTAAAAATGCCAAAAACATGTTAATTTTCTAAATAATTAAAATAGTGATTCAATTCTCTAAATAGTTTTTTTTTTTTTTTTAAGGATGTTACCAAAAAAAAAAAAAAAAAACTCTCGTTTCTGGATCGAAACCAGAACAGAGAGAGAGAGAGAGGAGTAAGAGCACTACATTCCACTCCTACCGACCATCGTAGTCCGAAGAAAACTCTATACATACCCGAAGGTCAAGCCAAAACTACACGACTGCATTTTCTTATCTGGGTATGTCCTTTTTTAGATTCTTTCTCCCTCTTTATACTGTTTTTCACTTCTATTCTTCTTCTGTAAATGTTTTTTTTTTTTTTCTTTTTTTCTTCTGATACGGTGTGGAATGATGATCTATATGTTTCTTTCACTTGATTTTTTGATGTTAATCTATTGTTTTTGGAGATGGGTTTTGAGCTGTTATTTCAAAAGGTTTTATTTTTATTCAAGTTTTGTGGGGTTGGATTGTACTCTGTAATTGGGTAATAGTATTTCTTACTAGAATTCTAGGGTTTTACAATTTTTGGCACCCATTCATTGATCACTTTACCTTCTGTTTTCTTCACTGTTTTGTGGTCGGTTTTCTTTTATTTTGGGGGTTCTTTATGACTTGTGTTGTGATCTGCTTTGTTGATTATGATTGAGAACAAGATTTGGTTTAAAGGGTTTTCACAAACTTGTATGTTGCTCTGGTTTGATTTGATCTAATTCTGTTATCTCAACTCTCTCTTTATATAATATTTGTGTAATATTTTATTAAAACACATAAATATTTCATTCTTGGCTGCTTCTTTTCTAATCAGTCTCTTGGTTTTGCTTCAGCTTACAACTTGCCTTTTGTGCCTATTTAGTCCCCTTCATTTCGTAAATTGTTTCAATTTCTACATCTCTTTATTCCTCTGTTTTCTTGTTTTTTCTTTTTTTGTTGTTGATGTTTCTCTCTGTTTCCTAGTAAGAATTTTGTGCTTATTATTCTTTAGTTTTTAGTTTTAGACTTTTAGTTTATAATTTTGTTGAACCAATTATATTGGTCCATGTTGGGTTTATGCGAAGGGAGAGTGAAATTTAAGCATATTGAACTTTGGAATTATTTTATAGCAAAAAAGAACTGTAAATATTTTTTCAATTTTTAGAACCTTTCTTCTTTAACTCCACGCATCCTCGAGCTTCCTGGGAATCAATTTCCAAAAGCAGTCATTGGGTAGGTTTCTCAGAAATGCTGATTTTTGGCCTTTGGGCACGGGTTCTCAATCTCAGACTTATGTTGAACTAACTGCATTTGTTTCTTCTAAAATTACCATTGGTTTCGTCAGTGATTTGGAACAGTGTCAGATGTAGGGATCACATAAATACACATTTCATATTTCAGGAATTAAATTGATACAATTAGAACACAGGAGACCAAAATGCCACAGTATGTACATACATTGGGATTCATTAGTGTAATTAGTCCAAATTTATATGTTGCTTTTGTTGATTATGATTTTTTTTTTTTTTTGTTACATCGGAAATAAAGCAAGGGACTAAGCCCTTTCCTTAGAACGTCCTAACATATCATCAAGTAAACTTCTGATCTCAGCTGGGAGTTCTTTCACCACCAGCATATCCTCCGGTTGAGCTGTTCCAAGTTTGCAAGAGCATCAGCACATAGATTACCTTCTTTCCAAACATGTTGGACAGTGCAGTTGCATCCTTTGAGTAAAATTTTTTGTATCCTCCACTAGATGCTTGAAAGGGCATTTGTCTCCTATCTCTTCCTCCAGCAGGTGCACAACTTGAGCTGCATCCGTCTCTATGATCACATCATTTAATCCTTGCTGCAGGACAACTGTTAATCCCTTGTAGACTGCCTTGCCTATAGCTCAGCTTCCAGACTGGTTCCTGGTTGGAGTCTGCCATAGTAGCCACAAACCCATGCTCCTCTTTCATCCCTGATCAGGCCTCCAAAGCCTCCATCTCCTCCTGATTTCCTATTGCCATCAGTGTTGAGCTTTAGTTGCCCTGCAGGTGGTAATTTCCAAGAGATAAGTTGATAAGCTGGTCTAGGAACTAGCACAAAATTGAGGAAAGCTAGATGGATCTCCCTAGAGTAATCTAAAATGTATTTAACACTCTCTTGGTAACCAGTGGGTTTTCCTTCAAACACAAACAAATTCTTGTTTTTCCAGATTTTCCACAAGGCTACAATAAAAACTAGATACCAAGAGAGGTCTGCATTAAAATGATTTTTATATTTAGCATTACTTCTGAGCCATTCCATCCAACTTTTCCTTCGCATATCAAGGTACCAATGTTTGTGAAAAAGAGCAAGCCAAACTTCTTTGGCCTTATAACAATCTCTAAATAGATGCTGGCTGTCCTCAGTCATATTGCAACTGGGGCAGTGAGCATCTTGAGTTAAGCCTTTGTGCAGTCTCATTTGATTAGTAAGCAATTTGCCATGCCTCACAGTCCACAAGAAACCTTCAAGTTTCTGTGGTAATCTGAGTTTCCACGACCAGTTTCAATTCTCATCATTATCATTCCTGTGCAAAATAAACTCATAGGCAGAGGAGACAGTAAAAGCCCCATCTGGAGCCCCTTTCCACATAGGGATATCCCTGTGTAGATTACTTGGAGGAACAGAGTTCAAGATTGTATTAGCCAAGTGGGGTGGGAATTTGTTAATCACAGTAGCCTTATCCCAATTACCATCCTCCCCTATCAGCTCTCTCACATTATCACAAACTGTGACATTGCTCTGATAGGGAGGATTAGTACCTGAGGCAGTCGTCTCAAATGAACATTCTCCACACCACCGATCTTTCCAGACATTGACAATGTTCCCATCACCCATTTCCCATTTCACAGCTCTCCTCAAAAAATTCCTGGTAGTCAAAATGCCTCTCCAAACATGAGATGCATTTCTCCCTTTTTTCTATTCATGGAAAGAAGTTTTAGATAAGTATTTCTTTTGAAGAAGATCACACCATAGTCCTCCTTTGTTGTTGATGAGATTCCATCCCAGTTTAGAGAGCAAAGCTAAGTTTTGATCCCTTGCTTTTTTAATCCCTAAACCCCTTTTCTTTTTCATATTGCACACCACATCCCAATTAACAAGACGTATTTTGTTTTTCTCCATGGTATCACCCCAGAGAAAGTTCCTGTTCAGTTTGTCAATGTAATGACAAACAGATTTAGGAAGGAGCATAGTTTGCATAGTGTAACTAGGAATAGCAGAAGTCACAGATTTGATGAGAGTAGCTCCACCAGCCATGGATAGGGTTATAGCTTTCTATCCAGACAATCTTTTTTGCATTTTACTCACAATGTCATTGAACAACCCTCTATTCTATCTATCATGTACCAGGGGCACACCCAAGTATTTCTCTAAATCCTAAGTAAGAGGAATCCCACATAGAGTACTCAGTTCTCTAGCTCTCCTTCCATCAACATTAGGAGAGATAAAGAGCTTGGACTTATGTGAGTTAATTTTCAGACCGGAGATACAGCAGAACTCATCCATAACCTCTCTGATTGTCTCACAGGCAGTTATATTAGCCTGCCCGAATAGCATAAGATCATCAACAAAGAGGAGATGAGTGAGGACTGGCCCTCCTCTAGTAATTTCCACACCTTTCCAGCTTTTCTTCTCTGCTTTAAAACTGATCATGTTTGACAGTCTTTCAAGACAAAGAACAAACAGATAGGGAGAGAGGAGGTCTTCTTGCCTCAAACCTCTAAGAGGTTTAAACTCTTTCAGAGGTTCCCCTTCCCAAAGGATAGCAGTGCTAACAGAAGTGACACAACACATAATGAGTTCAATAAGGTTATTGTCCAAATTAAATTCCTCCAGGGTTTGTTTAAGAAAGTCCCAAGAAATATAATCATAAGCTTTCTTCAAGTCAATTTTTAAAGTCATACCACCCTTCTTACCTTTCTTAAGATTCAAAGTATGTAAAATTTCTTGAGACATAATAACGTTATCGCAGGTATTTCTACCTGAGATGAAACTGCTTTGATTAGGTCTCTCACAATCTTATTCAGAAAATGCCTGATCTGACTAACAAGAATTTTAGAGATGATTTTGTCAGAAACATTGCATAAGCTAATAGGTCTGAACTATTTAACATTCTTAGGATTGTTAATCTTAGGCATCAAAGCTACTATGGTTTTGTTGACACCACTAGGGATATGATTAGTTTGAAAACAATTTTTGACATAATCACAGACAGACTTACCAATAACAAACCAAAAATTATGATAGAAAACAGCCTGGAACCCATCACATCCAGGGGCTTTAAAAGCACCAATGTGCTTCACAGCCCTCCACACCTCATCATCAACGATAGTTTTAGTAAGCTCAATGTTATCCTCAAGAATCAGCTTGCAAGCCACTAGATTGTTCCAGTGCTCCAGAGAGCAGTTGGGGGTCTGGTTAAATAGATTAGTAAAGTAATTAAGAATCAAGTCTTTAAGCTGATCAGGTTGATCCACCCAATCACCATTGTCATTCTTAAGCATATCAATCTTCCTTCTCTTACGTTTGGCCAGAGTAGTAAGGTGAAAAAACCTAGTGTTTCTCTCACCTTGAGCGATCCATTTGGCTCTATATTTTTGGAACCAAAGCAGCTCCTCTTGATAAAGAACTTTGTTATATTGATCCACAAGATCAATTTCAACATTGTGGAGATTATGAGAGTAATTTTGAGCTTGGGATTGTTGAATCCCTTCAATTCTCCCCAACAACCATCTCTTCCTTCTGAAAATGTTACCAAAGACCCTCTTTATTCCAAACACTAGCATCTTGGGCTAGAGTTTCAAGTTTTTTACTTAGAGAGGGGGCTAGTTTATCCCAGCTATTAGTGAAAGTAAAAGGCTTTCCAAATTTCTCTGTTATGATTTGATGTCTTATTCATTAATGCTCTCTCTGTCTCGCACTTCAATTTGTAATTTGTTAGAGGCATAATGCAGTTTCAAATGTCTTCTTGATTGGTTTTGTTTTTTAACTTTTCATGTAATATTATTAAAACACATCAGTATTTCCTTTTTCACACTTTTTTTTCCTAATCAGTTTCAGAGTTTGCTTCAGCTCAGAGATGTCATGCTTATTCTTCTTTTAGTTTTTAGTTTTAGTTTGTAAATTTATTGAACCGGTCATATTGGACCATGGTGTACTTAGGATGAGGGGGATTGAATTGTAAGAATAGTGAACAGTGGAATTATATACATTTTAAAAATTTTGTTCTTTGACTGCATGCCGCCTCGTGCTTGCTGGGAATCAATTTCCAAAAGCAGTGTTTGGCTGTTGCCTATGAAGCATGGGTACTTCGAAAAATATGTCATATGCGTACCAGGCACTTACCGGCATATGGTACCTCGTATAGTGCTTCTGCATAAGTATCGGGTGTATGAAGCACGTACCCAAATTTTTTCTTCTTAATTTTTGGAGTACCCAAACGTACCTAATATATACTCAAGCCGTACCGTACCTCAATTGAAACAATATTTTCTTTTACTATAGAGATAAAACTCCTTTCACTAGACTTCTTTTTTATTGTTTGTGTTATGCTTAGTATGATTTTAAAATTAAACTATTGTTTGTAAGTTATTTAATATATTGACATTTAATTTTGATTTATACTTTTACTTTTGGTATTAAATGTTAATTGTAGGTTGGACCTTAATAAATTAAACCATTTAATTAATTTTTGCATTAATCTAAATTAAAAATAAATATTTTTTTACAAGCATATCAAACTTTACCCGTACTCTATTTTTTTTTTTAAATTTTACTGTATCGATGTACCCGTATCATACCAGTACTCGTACCCGTACCCGTACCCGGACTTCATAGGCCGTTGCGCTTCCTTGGCAACTCAACAACACAACCTCTTATACGCCCAAAAGAGAACAACTAGCCGAACAAATGATCTAGTATTAGAACCCTCTCATGCCCTGAGAAGCTGGGCTACCATACACAAGACCCCTCATTTGAGTTTTGGTAATATTAGAGCATTGCACAAAATTATCTTATTTAATTTTATGCTTGCTTAACTAAAAGTTTCATATTTTTTGATATGATTGTTTATCCCTTTAATGTAAATCAGGTATGGTTCCTTTTTACCTATTGATTTCTAGTAGCAGTAGAAGTGGAATGGACTGGTCCAATTTTATTGGAACTTAAAACCATGAACAGCATTATTTCATATTGATGATTTGATTGCTTTGAGTTTATTATTATTATTAACTTTTGTTCAGTTTTGCTACATATTGGTTTTTTAGGTAGGTTAAGTGACTCGTTCCAAAATTGGAAGAAGATGGAGATTGGATAACTCATGGAATACAATCATGTTCAAGCAGTCTCCTAGTAGAAACCACAGGTCTAAAGGCATCAAGGTTAAGCGTGTTCTTCAAATTTGTGTCCTGCTTGCTGTCTGCTTTTGGTTGGTTTACCAAGTCAAGCACTCCCATGACAAGAAAGAATTTGATGAAAACGATGCAAAGCTATCACATGAAAAACATTTTGATGGTGAAATTTTGAAAATCGGAAGAAAAGCTATCCTTCCTGGATTGGAGGAAACAACTACGAAAAATAATGAAGTAGAAGAAGAAACTGGAGGAGAAGAAGAAGAAGAAGAAGAGAACAAGCAGCATGAAGAGGAAGAGAAAAAAGAAGAAGACAAGACTGAAGACAAAGAAGATGAGGGGAGAGGAGGTGGAGATGATCAGATAGACGAACGTGATCAAGAGAAATCTGAGATGGGGGTTGAGCATGAGGTGGATTTTATCGATGAAGAGACGGAGAGAGAAAAAGCTGATGAGAAGGAAGCTGAAAGTAAAGGTGTTCAAAATGATAATGAGAATGAGAATTCTTTGGAGGGCCGTAATCATGATGGAGGTAATAGGAATGCTCACGAGGCGCGAGAGGAACATTATAGAGCTGATGATGCTTCCAGTGCGGTGACCCATGAGACTGAAGGAGGAAGTTTGGAAAACTCAAACAAGAAAACTGAAATGAATAGTCTAGGAGAGGAAAATAAAGTGAATAATGCTGAGGAAATCACTGTTGCTCAAAACAGGACAGGCATAGAGGATGCAAAACGTGAAATGGCTGAAAATGCTGTTTCTCCAAATGTGACCGGGAAAGAAGAAAAGGGGTATGAGATTGGTTCATCCAAATTGGAGGACAGCTGGCTTTTGAATTCTACAATGACAACAGAGGCTAACAATCAACCAGAAATAGGCAATAATAACTCAACAGACGAGAGTTCGGAAACTAACAATTTGTCCCTGCAAAATGAAACGGAGACTAAAGCAAGTGCAAGTAAAGCTCAAAATGCCACGGTAGAGGGCACAACTTTAGAAGACTCCACATTACAAACCACTGCTCAGGGACAGGAAAATAACTCTAATGCAACAGCTTCCAACAACAATCAATCTGACTAAAATTTGATGATTTCCAGTAATACTGAAAATTTAGAAGCAGCTGCCAAAGGAGAATTCTCAAATTCATCATCTACAGAATTATCTGTATCAGAAAAGGTCACAACATCTAATGCATCAGTTGGAGTAGAGGGTACTACAGAGGAACACAGTGATGCAACTCCGAATGAGAAGTCAGACACCAGTAATGGAACAGATGTAAAAGATGAAAGCTGGGACTCTGCCAAAACTGAGAATCGAGATGTAGTTCACCATGACCCGGTTGATTCTTCCATCTCCTTAGAGAAGGATGTTCACACGGATCTTGATTCTTCGCCAGAAATTAGAACTGAAGGAAGCAACAAGGAAGATGCTGCGGCTGAATGATAATTTTGATCAAGTAGTTGATAGTTTTAGTCTAATTATAAAATTTTTGTTCTCCTTTGTTTTGCTTTTGGTAACATGTGGGGTTCTAGAACCCTTTTGCTTGATCGTGTGAAATATTGATTAATTGAGACAATACGGTTTCAACTTTCCTGGTGAAGTGTAGGCAAGTTGATGATATTAAAGGTTTTAATCTGTATAAGCTTTTCTTTTCTTTTCATTTTTTATTTTTTCAATTTAACATGGATTATTTATTTGTGAGAAAAAACTGAGGAATAACCTTGTTGGGGAATCAAGGGACCTACCAGCACGCGGCAATACCAGCCCAAGTCCACACATGCCACACCAATGCTTAATATGCATTTTTTAAAACTTATATCTACTTAACAGTTTAATTGAGCCCGTCTAATTTATATTAAGATTCATATATATATATATATATATTATCACATATGAGACTACTTTCATACATATTTCAACAATTTTTCTTTCGTGTGTGCGCCAAATATCGAGCATCGCCATATTACCCGACGAGTTTGATATGTGAGACTTTATCTTCACACTTACTTTAACAAACTTTACATATGATCATTTATGCACTTTCGTTGAGTTTTTTTTTTTTGTTTTTTTTCTTAACACATACGTGATTATAGAATCCCGATTCAAAAGGATTTTATAATTTTACGATTTCAATTGGCCCAACAATTCTAATTTGGAGAATAAACTTTACAAGTTTGACATAATTATATTACTCTTTTAAGATTTTAATTTCTTTAACACTTATTTTTTTTAATAACAATTTATTAATAATATGGATAAAAAATGATATTATCATATATTTTATCTTGTTTGACATCATCTCAATTAGTTCTAATTTCTTGAAGCTGCATGTATTTTTTTTAAACCTCAAGGGAAGGGAAGCTAGTGTAATTTATGATAACTGCATTAGAGATAAAAGTGATATTAATCCCAAAACTAAATAGGCAAAAAAGAGAAAATAAAACAATAAAATTTTTATGACAATTCAGTTTTTTAATTACCATAAATATATTAATTCAATAGATAAGACTTGGGACTTAAGGGTTTCCTCCATCCAAAATCTTAAGTTCGACTTTTCTCGCCAACAAAACTCTTAAAACTATGGATTGTAGGGAATAAACTTGTTTTGGAATGCTTGTTCGAACTGTAAAGACACAAGTTGAACCAATATACGTTACACATAAAAATCATTCAAACATAATTTGTGATACCCTACATATCAAAAAAAAACAAAAAACATTCAACCATATTACAAGAATCACCATCAACATAGGATTCCTATTCTGATAAAAATAAAGTTTTCAAACTTCAAAAAAAAAAAAAAAAAAAAAAAAAAAAAAAAAAAAAAAAAAAAACAGAAAAAAAAATTTTAAAATTAGTTTTTATTTTTATTTTTATATTTGAGTTATTTTTTATTTTATTTTATTTTTTTTACATTTTAGATGCATCTTATTAAGATGTACCTAAAAAATAAAATATTTATAAAAAGACATGAAAACAAAAAATAGCTTAAAAAAAAGTTTTCAATATCCAAACAAAACACACATTGTTTCCATGTTTTTTTATATTTTGATAAATTTTATGTTTTACTTTTTACATACATTAATCTAAATACACCTAAAACATGACCAGACTTGCCCTCCGGAGGGGATTGAGTACCCGGCCACTTTCCCGGTTCAAGGTGCACACCTTGCCCGACATACTACGGCCTGGAGGACTAAAGAGCTCCTGCCCCCCGCCCCTATTTTCAGTTGCACTTTATCTGACGAGTGCTGGGATTGGCTCAATGAGGAGGCACAGATTGGGCCTGGGTTGGCGTCGGAGGCTTCGACTAGCTCTGGCAGGGGGCGCAGGGACACCTGACTCGACTATGCCCCAGATTTATTGCTTTATTAGTACTTTCAAGTTTTCATTATGAGTGTAATAAAAAGCAACTTCAATTGTATGTAAGAGCAAGAGAACTCTGTTTTGAAATCAAAGAAATTGAAAGTTGTGGTACTGAAAATTCTCCGTTTTTGGTCCAAAAATGGTCTTAGTTGTGAAAAGATTAATTTGAACAAAGTCAACTTTTATTAAAACTTTTCAAAACTATTTTCGATATGGATCAGAACTGGACACGCCTGAGATCTGTCACTGAGATGCACAACCCCGAATCCTAGCAACTGGAAAGTTGCCCCTAGTTTGAAAAGTGCCTCGGCGATTCATAGCAACGGAAAGTTGCCCCTAGTCTGGATGGTGCCGCAACACTTCATTGCAACGGAAAGTTGCCCTTAGTCTGAATAACACTGTACCGGAGATCACGATAAATGCTGATGAATAGAGATGACTGAGATGATCAAATGAACAAAGTTGATCGGGGAAAAGATTGGGGCTGAACTTCAGGATGAAGCTGCCTACGTATCCCATAGATGGGAATCAAGCCTTACGTAGTTCAGGCTTGGGTTTGCTCGGGTATTTTTACTCTCCTTTTGCGCTCTAACTTTTGCCAAGGCCGCCCTTTGTGGGTTTTCAACCTTGCGAGCTCAGTTTTTATAATTTCAAATTTTCTATGCTCTGAATTTTGCCTAGGTCGCCCTTTCGGGTTTTCGGCCTAGCGAGCCTCTCAGGGGTAATATTTCTTCAACTTATCCATGTTGATCGGTTGGGAAAACTCTAAGCCATCTAGATCCATCAGAACCACAGCTCCACCTGACCAGATTGACTTGATAATATAGGGACCAGTCCAATTGGGTTTGAACTTGCCCCTTGGGTCGTGGATGGGAGCTCGGTTGTCTTTGAGTACCAAATCTCCTTCTTTCAAATTCCTGGACTTAACCTTCTTGTTAAAAGTCAGGCGATTCTGCGTTGATAACCTTGGATGTGGTGCAGTGCTTTCGGCCTTCTTTCATCGAAAAGCATGAGTTCCTCAAATCATTTTCTTTGCCAATCTGCTTGACTATCTCGGCATTCGCCAATACTGTAATGACGGACCTCAATCTTAATAGGTAGAACGGCTTCAATCCCATAAACCAATGAGTGCAGTCGCCCCGAGAGAAGTTACGATCGAAGTCCTGTAGCCCCCAGAGCGAGCAACGGCTTATCGCCCGATCCCGATAGGTTTCCACCATCTTCTGTAGTATGCGCTTGATGTTCTTGTTGGCGGCCTCAACTGCTCCGTTGGTTTGCGGCCGGTAAGTAGACGACTTATGAAAAGCCACATTGTATTTCTTCAACAAATCGATCACCTCCTTTTTGAAGTGGGAACCATTGTCTGAAACGATTTCATTTGGGACTCCGTAGCAACAGATAATGTTGTTTCTAATAAATTTTGCTACATGCGAAGCCTTCAACACCGCATAAGATTGGGCCTCAACCCACTTTGTGAAATAATCTATCGCTACCAAGATGAACTCATGCCCATTCGACCCCTTTGGCGTAACAGCTCCGATTACATCAATTCCACAGACAGAAAATGGCCATGGCGAAGTCATGTTGTACAGCTTTGACGGCGGGATGTTCATGCGATTTGCATGAATTTGACACTTGTGACATCGCTGGACGAAGCCAATACAATCCTCCTCCATGGTGGTCCAGTAATAACCTTGTCTAAGGATCTTCCGTGCCAACATTACCCCATTCATGTGTGCACCACATTCTCCCCCGTGGATGGCTTCCATCAGACGCTTTGACTCTTCGGCATCAACGCACAGTTTATGCATTCCCAGCTGACCCGTTTATCTGATTTACCCCGCAGATGATGGTGAGCGCCATTCTTCTGATTGTCCTCTTGTCTTTGGCATTTACCCCTGGCGGGTATGCTTCTTTCTCTAAGAAGTTCCAGATGTCGTAATACTAAGGGTGTTCATCCTGAACTTCATCTATGGCTGCAATCGACTCATAGGCAGGTGCAAATTTCTGGTCAATGATGACCGGGCGCATTCGGACTCCACACAGGATGTCTATCATAGATGATAGAGTTGCTAAAGCATCTGCGAACCTGTTGTTCTCTCTTAGTAGATGAGTAAAACTTAGCTTCTCAAACCGAGGAATCAGCAAATCCAAGGTCTGGTGATACATCATCATCTTTTCCTCTTTCATTTTCCAGTCTCCTTTAGCTTGAGACACAACAAGGTTCGAATCCCCAATGACGTCAAACCGTCTTGCCCCTAGTTCCAGGGCTGCTTCTAAACCAGCAATGCACGCCTCGTATTCTGCTTCATTGTTCGAGACTTTGAACCGGAGTTTGAAGGCGAGAGGGATACGGGAATCATCGGGTGCTATCAGCAACACTTCTATCCCATACCCATATTGAGTTGACGCTCCGTCAAAGTACATCGTCCAGGCTTTTTCGTCGATATGCAGAATTGACTCATCCGGGAATAGATAATCGACCGCTTCATCCCCCTCAACCGGGTGGTCGGCAAGGAACTCTGCCACTGCTCTTCCTTTCACTGACTTGCGTGTCACGTACGTGAGATCAAATTCGGAGAGCAACAATAACCAACGAGCTAGCCTACCCGTAAGTGCTGGTTTCTCGAAAAGATGTTTGATAGGATCAAGTCGTGAAACCAACATTACAGAGTGAGCTAACAGGTAGTGCCGCAGCTTCCTGGTAGCCCATACCAGAGCTAAGCAAGCCTTTTCCAGTGGTGTATATCGGGTCTCATACTCCAGCATCTTTTTGCTCAAATAATAGATGGCTTTTTCCACCTTATCTTCTTATTCTTGTGCAAGCATGCAGCCCATTGTGGTTTCAGTCACTGACAGATACAAAATTAACGGTTTCCCCGGCTCTGGTGGCGATAAAACGGGTGGGTTCTGTAGATATTCTTTGATCTGTTCAAATGCAGCTTGACATCGGCCGTCCCATTGGAACTTCTTCCCTTTCTTCAGGAGGCCAAAAAGTGGTTCACAAGTCAAGGTTAATTTCGAAATAAACCGTCTTATGAATTGCACTTTACCCAGAAAGCCTCGCACCTCATTTTCAGTCCTTGGTGGTGGCATTTCTAGAATGGCCTTGATTTTGGAAGGGTCGACCTCGATGCCTTTATTGTGTCAGAAACCCTAGCATTTTTCATTGTAACACCAAGCGTACATTTTTGAGGGTTTAGCATGGAATTCCCTGATCCTTTGAAAAAACTTGTGCAAGGCAGTGTAGTGGCCCTCTCTTTCTTTGGACTTGACAATCATGTCGTCCACATACACCTCAACCTCTTGGTGGATCATATCATGTAGTATTGTGGTCGCGGCCCGTTGATAAGTAGCTCTAGCGTTCTTCAACCCAAACGGCATTACCCGGTAGCAGTATGTCCCCCACGGGGTGGTGAATCTGATCTTTTCCACATCTTCTGGTGCCATCACTATCTGGTTGTATCCTGAGAAGCCATCCATGAATGAGAGCAATGCATGCCCTGCTGTGAAATCTACCAACTCATCGATGTGCGGTAAGGGAAAGTCGTCATTCGAACTAGCTCTGTTTAAATCCCTGAAGTCTACACACACCCGGATTCTGTCATCTTTATTCGGCACCGGAACAATGTTGGCCAACCAAGTCGGATATTCAGATACCAGCAGGAAGCCTGTGTCGATTTGCTTGGTGACTTCTTCCTTAATCTTAAGAGCCCAATCCGGGCGGATCCTACGAGTTTACGCTTGGCAGTCGGGCCTCGGGGTCAAGGGATCGATCTTGTACAATCTCGGGATCGATTCGGGCATGTCTTCGTAGGACCACGCGAAAACATCTTTGAAATCTTTTAATAAAGCGACTAAGCGCTCGCGTTCCTCCGAAGACAACGTGGACCCGATCTGGACCAGCTGCGGGTCCTCCTCAGTACCAATGTTCACGGTAATGATTTCGTCCATTAATGGTTTAACAAATCTCTCTTGCTCTTGCTCAATTAAACGTTGTAAAACCGGAGGAACTTCGTCATTGTCGTTTTGATCAAAATTTTGAAAGTCTGAATTAATGCAATAAATTAGGGGCACATAAAAGTACTTGGAAACCACAGATAGTTCATTCTCATTAGGCACATCCAAATCGTCCAATTCATTGGTTACAACAGACTCAAATGAAAAGGAAAAAGATGACCTGGATAGGACTGTGGCATCCTGGTCAACATCCCGAGTACAGACTCGGACTCGGTCGGTGGAACTGATTCAAACTCACAGGACTCGGTGGAATCGATTCGGTACACTACGACCGGTCTTCTTTGGACAAAAATCCTCCTCGTCTTGCCAAGTGAGAGGGTGCGATTGATGCATCCAAGATAGGCTGGCGGTCGGCTCATGCCGTTTCATCCCCAATCATGGAAACCGCGAAGTTATCCCCCAAGCACTCTTGGTCGATCGGAGGATCAGAGAGGAGACATGCCAGTACTACCCCCATTTCCAACTCTGTGCCCTCAGGATCCACTGCCTTATTCTGCTCAACCTCAGTTGTTGGGTCTGTCTGCTCTGTGGCAACGTCATCCCCGGATAGTTGTAGGTCGAAAAAGATTTCGAAACCTGGTACGCGCTTCTTCTCCGCGTTTAACCATGGCTCTGGGAAGCCGCAAAATGGAAAGTCCTCCCCCTCCCGGACGAAGCGTCCGTTCAGGGTACCCTGGATGGGCCTGTGCATTAAGTCAAAAGGCTTCCCAGCCTGCTTCGCTCTGGCTCTGCCGGCCATTTCCTTTCCTTTCCTCACCCAATCTTCTTTGGTGGGCAGATAACCCAGCCCAAAGGTATGCGGGTTGTGTGGCACTTCGGCCAATGCTGCGACTCCTTTCCTGCCGCTTCTTCCTAATCCCATCCCGGGAATATGTTGTAACTTGTTCATGAGGTAGACGGATTGAGCACTAACGTACACACCTTCATTCACAGCCATAATATTTTGCACTACCCGGGCCTCCGCCAAAGTGAACCCTGATAAGAACACATCCTCCGTGCCGTGCTCGATCTCCAAAACTGGCGTAGACACTTCTGGCGGCGGATGGATGGATGAATTTCCGAAAACAATTGCAACCCCCTTCCCGTGAGGGTATTTCAACATCTGGTGTAGAGTGGAAGAGACTGCCTTTACTTGGTGCAACCACGGCCGCCCCAAGAGTAAGTTGAAGGTTGGGAGAACATCCAAGACATGAAATTCAATGTTGTGTTGTCCTGGACCAACCTGGGTCTGAACCTTGACAGTCCCCATCACTTCCCTGCTGGTATTATCGTAAGCTTTGATCACCTGAGTGGTTGGTATGAAGTCCGCGGGTTTCAACCCGATTGCATATCTTTATTACGGTGGCGGACGTTAATAGCGAACCCGGTATCAACAAGTACCACGGTATCCACTTATCTCTACATTCCACGGAGATGTAGAGGGTTTGATATGATTCGCCCTCGGTAGCGATTCTTTGTCTGAAAAGGTTAATGCCGGCGAACCTCCTCCCGGAAAAACCAGCCCAACCAGCTGCTCTGGTGTAGTATCGATGGAGAGTTTGGCCTTGTCCATAGCAGATAAGACGGCCTGTCTATGTACCCTTGACGCCATAAGCAGTCCCCAGATGGAGATGTCTGCTTGTATCTTCTTTAACTGTCTCAGTACAGCTTCTTCTTCAATTTGCTTCTCTCTCTGTTTCTCAGCCTCTTTATCTTTCCCGGATGTCTCGGGTTGGTCAAGGTGTGGGGGCTTGAAATACCGCCCACTCCTGGTCATATGGTCTACCTCATCGAGGTACCAAGTATCATCCGGTTGAGCACCTGCCCAATCTTCGTCTGTGTGGGCAAGACATAAGTCATCGTCTTCTCACCACATCCCACTGACATTTAACAAACACCTATCTGGTTGGCAAGTTCGTACTCTCGGTACTTTCATCCTACATGCTCACAGCATGTCCTGCTCTTGTGCTCGCAGCACTTTCAAACTCTTCATGGTTCTTGGCTTTTCGGATTCTCTCAGAATCCCACCTCTTCTCGCTCCTCCTGTGTTAGTAGGGTTTGTTGTTCGGTTTCACAATATCTTGATCGGCGAAATTCTTTGTCTTAGCGCTCTCGGCAATTCATTCGACTCTCGGCCCTTAGGCCATCATTGATACCCTGCCCTGCCGCCTTGCTCTGGCTGAATTTCCACAACATCTGGCTGATCATCTAACCAGCCGGCGATCTCTGCCGACTCCCCATATTCAAACTAATTGATTGTTGCATCCCCTGCTTCTTGGTCGTTGAAGAACTGGAGGTTGGCAAAATCTTCTTCCACTGTTGTCAGATCATCTGCCCCTTGTTCAAGTCTGTCCCCCTGAATCATGCACAGTTCAGCTTTTTCTAGCAGTCCCACACTCGGCTCGGTAGCCTTGATAGGATATATCCGCTCGGATCATAGGCTCTTCCAGCTAGATTCCCAGACTGTTCCATCCCAGACTCACCAATTCTGCTCTTCTCTGAAATCTGCCCCGTTCCATCTTCGGAGGTCACCACCTCTGGCTCAGATTGGGTTGTGAAGGTGTCCAACATGCACAAGTCAGTGCAATCAGGAAGGATCACCTCCGGCTTGGATAGGTAAGAGGGAGTAATATAGATACTAGGATTGTAGGAAACGACCCCAGTTTGAATGAGGTTGACTCTTTTGGGTGGTGGATCTTGGTTATGTACGGGGAGTGGGTTAGTTGTGACATTGGGTCTTTTGGGAGGTAGAATGATATTCTTGTCAACGAGGTCTTGAATCTCGTGTGACGACGAAACATTGATCATATCATGGCCATCTTCTTTGGTGGTATGCCTGATGCCATTTGGGTTGTGGGAAGGGGGGAGTGGATTTGGTAATGGCCTCGGCTCTAGGGGTTTCAGATGCCCCTTTTTGATTAGAACGCCGAGAGCCTTGGACAAGGGCATGTATAGTGGAGTGAAGGTTCTTTGGCCTCTGGATTGGTATCTCGGGGCTTGGTTACTGCTCCCGGAGGTACTGGAAAAGGGTGTGGCCGCTGCGGGCCTTGGTTGGGAAGGGGGAGTGGTGGTGACCATGCCGACCTCCGAAGTCCTTGTGTTGGCAGCGCCACTCGGGCCTGCGGTGTTATTACGGTTGAATGTCCTTCGGGGCTGCTCTCGGTCCTGGTCGATCAAACCTTGCTTCATCGCATCCTTGATCTGTACCCCCATCTCGTGTAAATCTGAGAAGGTGGAAAAAGGGAGTACGATCATTTTCTGCATTAACTTCGGTTGGAGATTGCGTACAATCATCCGAATTTGATCTTTATCTGTTGGCTTCAAGGTCATCATTGATGCCTTTGCTCTCCACCGAGTTACAAAATTAGAGAAAGTCTCTTTTTGTTCCTGCCTCGTTGTTTCGAGATCACGTGTTGTAATCTCGATCTGTGTATTATCTGAAGTCTTGTGTGCGAAGGCCTCGGCGGCTCATCGATTTCTCTTCACATCATCTTCTAACTGCGTGCGGATGGCGCCACCCGACAAAGTTCTGCCAAACAAAGAAAGCTTTTGTGGTCGGGTTAGGCCCATTGGTCTCAGGACGTCTGAAAATAGCCGAAGATGGACCATGGGATCTCCGGACCCATCAAAACGGTCAATCTGTGGCATCTTGAATCTGTCTGGCAATGTTACGGCCACATCAGTGTACCCATCTTCGATGTCTGGGATGGCCTTTACCCCCTACGACTTCTTGAAAAGCTTTTCCAGCTTACTCAGTTTCAGAGCCGTATGATCTACCTCGAACTCAAATAGAGAGTCCGGGTGGTTGGGTGTAAGATTCTTGGACAGTTGAGGCAGAAGCGGGGGCGGAACCAGTCCCGTTGGAAGGTTCGTGTCCTCTTGAGTATTCTGGACATTGGGTAAGGTATTCTGGGTGTTTGGGAGGTTATTCTGAGGATTTGGCAGGGTATTCTGACCAGTAGGTGCCTGCTCAAGTAGTGGGGCCGCTGGTGGAGGAGGAGCCTGATGTGAAGCGGATTCTTGCATTCTGCTTTCTTGACCTAATGTCGGCTTCGTTTCTTTGGGCCATGATTTTGTTGTTTAGAAAATTCCGCTTGGCGGATGGCATCATCTTGCATCTGTTTCATGCTCTCGTGCATTTGGCGCATCATCGCCTCCATCCCAGATGTATTCTGCTGTTCCATCTGAATGACCGGTAAATGTATCTCTATGGCGGAACCACGAAATTTTAACTTTGTTTTCTTGTCAAAGCAGCCCTCTGTCCCGGTAATCCCTGTTCTGACACACTGCGCCTCCTCGGCCTTCTTCTGATAACTGGGGGTAGAGAGTGGAACCTTTGGATATCGTCAACGAGATCCTCGGATCGGTTGGTCGGCGACCTCGTGTCCAAAGTGCTTGGGGAGTATCTGGCTGGTTCGTAAGCAATCGTGCTAAAAGCGCCCTAGCAAAAGATAATAAAGCAAAAGGAAATAAATGACGGAAAAGCAGGCGATAACAGCTTAGATTAAATACACACAACGTACAGTCGGGCATACAACACGCGGTTGATAAGAATTAAAATACATGTCCTCAATCATCGATTCTTTGTTCTGTGTCCTTTGTTCCCCAAAACTGAATCGAATATCCGCAGACAACTGATTCTTAGATATCTTGTTGATGCCCACAATTGATGCCCAAACTTAAGCGATACATGCATTCCTGTGAGACGCACTCTAACAAGCACATAGCGGATAAGTGAGAGCCAAAACACCCCTATGTTGGGGTAGGGTTTCCTGTCCTATTTTGTCAGAACTAGGGTTTCACTACATGGCGGCTTCAAACAACCTATAAGCGGGTAAGCAACTTTGTCCTAGTTTGGAATGGTCACTATGGATCCGAATATGCACTAGGTCGAATGGTCAAAAGGGTGCCCAGTAAAACCGGGTTTGTGTTCCATCTTGGCGAGCCGTAACCGGTCAGCCTTATGGACATGCCTTGACAAGACAAGCCTCCGGCAAACCGCTCAGGAATAGCAGATGGTAAACACGGTGTCCTAGGCGCACCAATGCAAATGCAATGCAAAGAAACACATAAGTGTAGTCAAAACCAAATATCATGAGTTCGAGTCAAGTTCTCTAAATCCCCATCAGAGTCGCTAGAAACTGTAGACGTCCCCGAACGCATCCCGGGAAAAAGAGTGCGAGTCCCCCCCGTTCTGGTTCGATATTGGGTCACTACAGTTCGAAGGACTCAAATGTCACGGTTCTTAATCTTGAACCAAAGAGTCCAAATCCGGCAAATCGTTTTGAGAAAACAGATTTTTTTGTAAGAAGTGCTAAACATGGACTGCTTCGCCAGATACAGAGTCGCCACCTAAATATTTTTTTAATGGGAAATTTAGGAAACCCTGACTCGGTGCCAAAGGCCACGTGTCCGTCATCACCAAAGTTGCCTTGGCTCGGGAACTTGGGTACGATTGGGGAAGGTCACTTCGTGAGCACCCCCGTTCGCCCGGTCAAAGACCGGCCTCTACTAACCATGATATCTTATTTTGAAAACATTGTGAGTTCTTATTCCGGTTATTAGCCTAGGTTACTATGTGATGCCTGACATACAAATATAGACTGAATCGCCTGAATTGGAACAAAACATTTCATGTTTGTTTGTTTGAAAATGGTTCGATGGTGCTACCCGCAGGTAGGCTAAGACGTGGATTTGCCACCCTCAGGTGGGCTTAGAAAACATGATTTTGCCACTATCTAGTGGGCTTAAAACAAGTATTTGACGAATTGTCCCAACCTAAGTAACTCATCCTTTACCCACAGGCATTCAAGGTAGTTATATCACATAAGCATTTAGCCTCATGGTAAGCATGCTATTCATGGCAGTCACTCACACGCATGCAAGGATGCTAAAGCATAAAACTCACCGAGTACTCCAAGCCAAAACAGAAACTACATTAGAAATCATGTATGATCCTAAGTATACAGAAATGCCTAATGCAACACATGCAAAAATGCAAACTATAGCAGGCTCGGCTATTCTAAACATGGCATATGGAATGCTACAACTAACACGTATTCAATTTGGAATTGAAATACAAATGCAGTTTGTATGATCTTGGCGCAGTCGTGCAAAAGCAGATGAATGATGCAAACATCTTTGTCATCTTTGTATGCTAATTGAAATATGCCCTATATCTAACCATCATAAGTAGGTAAATAAAAGGGAAGAAAAGGCGTGGGGTTGGAAGACATACATCACACTCACCCACACTTATTACAATTATGCCCTGCAGAGGTCGAATAAATATCTGATCCCAAATGAAAGAATAATACAGTCCGAATATTACAGTCCGAATAATATGCAAATTCCTAATTAATTTAAAAATTAAAGAAGAAAAACTGTAAAACTGGCATGCAAGCCAGGGACTGCCTTGACTCCGTTCCGGATAATGAAATGATGCATGTTTGGGCTGCTTTGCGCGGAAATCCACTAGGATGCCCCAATTAGCCTCTGTTTGCAAGGTTCTTCGAAGTGCGTGCCAAGTCCTGAAAATTTGCTGATTCTTGATTTTTGCTGCAACAGAGAGCAGGAAAGGGGCATAGCAATGTATTTCACAAATATATGCATGTCTCGATCCTCGTGCCACCAATCACGCATCTCGATGCATGATGGCCGAGGAATCAGATTGCACAACTCAATATAAGATGAATGCACATGAATGCTACAACAAAACCTAACTCCATCATGGGTAATCCGGAGTGTCGGTGACTTGGGAATTGAGACCCGTTCCGTCACTCGGAGTACGAAACGCGCCTCGTTTCCCGTGCCTGGGCTAACTCCTATCCCGAACACGATGCAATATGCATGAATGTAACTAAAATACAATCCTAGCAAGCACAATGCTATGAAAACGAGATGTCTCGGAATGCGTGCACACGGGCACACAAACCGAGAAAATGATCCTAAGGCATAAAATGGCACACGCAATGCAATTGGACTTACATTAACATGAGTGGACCTCAGCCGCACTCATATAAGAGGCCGTCGAATAAAAGTGAAGTGCCTCGAAATGCGTACACACGGGCATGCAAACCGAGGCAATGGCATACGGAATGCAATGAGACTAAAATGGCATACAGAATGCAAAATGGACTTACACTAACATGTGTGGACCTCAGCCGCACTCATATAAGAGGCCGTCGGATAAAAGTGAAGTGCCTTGAAATGCGTGCACACGAGCACGCAAACCGAGGCAATGGCATACGGAATGCAATGAGACTAAAATGGCATACAGAATGCAAAATGGAATTACACTAACATGAGTGGAGCCTCAGCCACACTTACATAAGAAGCCGGGAGATGAAAATGAAGTGCCTCGAAATGCGTGCACACGGGCACGCAAATCGAGGCACTGGCCCTAAGGCATGAAATGGCATGGAATATGATACGTAAACATGCAAATAGAATTTCAGCACTGAAATGTGGGGAAAAACAGTCCCGGAACATGGCCGAAGTGCACCCGAAGTATGGAATGATCCCGAAATGCGATATTAGGCGCCCGAAATGGCCTATAGCTATGCAAAGCATGCACAATATGGACATGGAATGAAAATACAGTAGCAAGACAGCCCCAAGAAAAGCATTTTTCAGTCATAAAAAGGGCTAAACAGCAAGCACACATAGGATTAGGCAAGTATGCAAAAATGGCTCCGCAAGAGGGGCATTGAAGCAAGTGATACATGCGATGCCCAAATGGAAAAATACTCTTCTAAAACACTGATGAGGGACTAAAAATATGAACATTTACAGTAGATGACATCCCCCAACTCAATATTCAAACATGATAAAAATGTCATGCAAGAACTAGGATACATAAGGCTATAACATGAGGTACCCCAAACATTCATCAAACCAGAAAAGACCCTAATGAAATATCTCAAGAAGATCAAAATATGACTCTTTCCAGTTCTGATGATGGCCTAAAACAGACGCTAGATGAGCTTAAAAAAGCATGCAAAAATAGGGGTCAAAGAG